>CAWUFW010010528.1:0-686912 GCA_963921515.1 Calotriton arnoldi
ACTTCGTTCAGTTACGTATTGCTGAGCAGGCCATAGGGGGTCAGGGTTTTTCATCTTTTTTTTACTGTTTTCTCGTGACTCGGTTACTGAGTCACAAGATGGCTGCCAACACTTCCTGGTTTGGAGTGTTGGCAGCCAATCAGAATGAAGCTCCTGCTCGGGAGGAGTCGCAAATCCTCCTCAGTGCTCAGATATCAATATTTTTATTTTTTAATTTCTCAGCAACTACTGAACGGATTTACACCATTTAAAAAAAAAAGTCGCCTTCTGAACCGAGACCTACCTTTTTGCCAAATTTGGTGTAATTTCGTTCAGCAGTTCGGGTTATAGTCGTTTCTAAAGTTCCTACGGAAATTAACATGGGGAAAACGTGTTTTTGGGACACCCCTTTTTTCTCAGCCCCTGCTTGACGAATTACCCCGAGACTTTCAAGACAGGAGCTGACCTGAGTGAACCATTAGTTTTGAAAATTTTGCGAAGATTCATCAAACGGCACCAGAGATATTGGCAAAATAAAAAACGTTTTTTGAATAGGAACAAGGTCCTAACTATAACTACCTACTGGCGACCGGCAGTAGGTTATATATATATATATATATATTCACTGAAAAAACCATAGGTTTTAGGGACAGTTATAGTTAGTTGGACATTTCACTCGTACAAAACCATAGAAATTCCCCCGTTATAGTTAGTTCAGCTAACTATAACTCGCGCCCGCAATGCACTGCTGATGACGTCACATATTACATCACTCATGACATGGTCAGTGACATCACTGATGACATCACTGATGACATCTCAAATGACATCACTGATGACATCACTGATGACATCATCCAGTGACTGTGTGTTTCTGTAAAGTTTAAATATGTTTAATATATATAGGGAAAGGCGTATTGAAGAATGAGTGGGTGTATAAGTGTCTGAATGGATGATTTAGTACGTGAGTGACTGACTCTACAAGTGAGTGATTAAATGTATCTTACTGAATGCATGGGTTAGTGACTAAACTGTGTGAATGTCTGTATCCGTCTGTCTGTTGGTTTGTAAGCGGCTGCATGGCTTTCTGAATAGCTACATGAGTGTCTACATGGGTTATTGATTGATTGTCTGAGTATCTGTATGGGTGCCTGAGTGTTTGTGTGGGTGGGGTGTGTGTGACTCTGTGCATAGATGTGTGAGTTGGTGATTCACTGGGTGCATGGTTTCAAGAGTGCATCTGTGATGGACTGTATGGGTGGGTGAGTGTGTGTATGGGTGTGTTAGTGATTGAATGTATATCTCGGTGGTACATGTGTGAGTAACTACATATGTGAAAGGCAGTATATATGTGTGTTGGAGTATATAAATGGCTATAAGTGAGAGTGTGTGATTGTGAGAGTGGCTGTATGGATGAGTGTGTACTTGTATCAGTGATTGTATAAGAGCGTAAGAATGTGCTAGTATTTGTATGAGTAAGTGAGCTGGTGTGTGTATAACTGTATAGGTGAGTAAATGGGTGTGTGATTAAGTTTTTTGCATGACTGACTAGGTGTGTGAGTACCTCTATGGATGAGTGGCGGTGTGTGAGTGTTTATATAGGTGTATGAGTGCATATGATAGTCCTGTACTGAGTGACTAAGTATGAGTGACTGTACGGGTGAGTGAGTGGATGTGTGTGTAGACCTAAGAATCAGTGAGTGGGTATGTAGTTTTTGGTGTTGGAGTGTCTATGGTTTTGAGAATGGCAGTCTGTAATTTAGAGTGGGTGTATCAAAAGTTATATTAGGGTGTGAGAAGATGCATGAAATTATCACATGGATGATGTCATCAGTGATGTCATTTGAGATGTCATCAGTGATGTCATCAGTGATGTCACTAACCATGTCATGAGTGATGTAATATGTGACGTCATCAGCAGTGCATTGCGGGGGCGCGAGTTATAGTTAGCTGAACTAACTATAACGGGGAATTTCTATGGTTTTGTACGAGTGAAATGTCCAACTAACTATAACTGTCCCTAAAACCTATGGTTTTTTCAGTGAATTTCAAAGGTTTTTAAAATGCTAATTTCTAACTATAACGTGTCTAAAACCTATGGTTTTTTCAGTGAATTTCAAAGGTTTTTTAAATGCTAATTTCTAACTATAACGTGCCTGAAACCTATGATTTTTTAAGTGAATTTCAAAGGTTTTTTTAAATGCTAGTTTCTAACTATGCCTACAGAGGTAGGACATGTGAAGAAAGAAGAAAAACGCACAGAAAGAAGCAAAAGATGTGCAGAAAGAACCAACAGAGGAGCAGAAAGAGGCCTTGTTGCAAAATCATCCTGTGCCCACACTTTTCAGACGGGTACTGGTGGTAACTGACTCTGACTAACCAGAGCCAGTGCTATGCTAAAAGACACTTAGAATACAGTGAAAACACCTACATACACTAGGAAACACTATGCGTTGGGGTACCCCTGTGATTAGCATGACCTCCTCTGCATGTCCCTAGTACATAATAGGGCAGGGGATTAAAACTACCTCTTAAAATGCGCTACAGGCTGCGCGTTTGCACAGTGGTGAAGGGAGGGGGCCTGAGGTGACATGTGTGCAAACGCACCCCGTGGCGTGTTTTAAGTTGCGGGATTAAGTCCCCTTGAATTCTGAGGATCCCTGGGGCCCAACTAGCCCCCCAGGTACCTACCGTTAGGACCACAGAGCTGAGTTGCAGAGAGGCGTTCCGAGGCCACGCACCTTTTTCACCTCTCTGCAACGCAACTCTGTTGTGCTTACTGAAGGTACCTGGTGGGCTAGTTGGCCCCAGGGTCCCTCAGGATTCAAAGGAATTAATTCCCCAACTTAAAACGCACCACAGGGCGTGTTTGCGCACATGTCACCTGAGGCCCCGCCCCCTCCCTTCACCACTGTGCAAACGCGCCCCGTGGTGCGTTTTAAGTTGGGGGATTAGGTCACCTTGAATCCTGAGGGTCCCTGGGGCCCAACTAGCCCACTAGGTACTTCCAGTAAGCACCACAGGCCTGCGTTGCAACGCCTGTAACAAATTGTGCAGTTGTGTTTAGGTAGTGAAGAGGGTCGTGCTGGGGGTAGTGTTTTAGGGTTTAGGGTAGTGCAGTGGTGTTTGTGTAGTGTAGGGGGTCATGCTGGGGGTAGATTTAGGGTTTAGGGTAGTGCAGTGGTGTTTGTGTAGTTTAGGGAGTCGTGCTGGGGGGAGTGTTTTAGGGTTTAGGGTAGTGCAGTGGTGTTTGGGTAGTGTAGGGGGTCGTGCTGGGGGTAGTGTTTTAGGGTTTAGGGTAGTGCAGTGGTGTTTGGGTAGTGTAGGGGGTCGTGCTGGGGGTAGTGATTTAGGGTGAGTGCAGTGGTGTTTGGGTAGTGTAGGGGGTACTGCTGGGGGTAGTGTTTTAGGGTTTAGGGTAGTGCAGTGGTGTTTGGGTAGTGTAGGGGTACTGCTGGGGGTAGTTTTTTAGGGTTTAGGGTAGTGCAGTGGTGTTTGGGTAGTGTAGTGGTTCATGCTGGGGGTAGTTTTTTAGGGTTTAGGGTAGTGCAGTGGTGTTTGTGTAGTGTAGGGGGTAGTGTTTTAGGGTTTAGGGTAGTGCAGTGGTGTTTGTGTAGTGTAGGAGGTCGTGTTTTAGGGTTTAGGGTAGTGCAGTGGTCTTTGGTTGTGTAGGGGGTCGTGCCGGGGTAGTATTTTATGGTTTAGGGTTGTGTAGGGGGTCATGTGGTGGGTAGTGTTTTAGGGATTAGGGTAGTGCATTGGTGTTTGGGTAGTGTAGGGTGTCGTGCTGTGGGGAGTGTTTTAGGGTTTAGGGCAGTGCAGTGGTGTTCGGGTAGTGTAGGGGGTCGTGCTGGGGGGAGTGTTTTAGGGTTTAGGGCAGAGCAGTGGTGTTCGGGTAGTGTAGGGGGTCGTGCTGGGGGGAGTGTTTGAGGGTTTAGGGCAGTGCAGTCGTGTTCGGGTAGTGTAGGGGGTTGTGCTGGGGGTAGTATTTTAGGGTTTAGGGTAGTGCAGTGGTGTTTGGGTAGTGTAGGGGGTCGTGCTGGGGGTAGTGTTCTAGGGTTTAGGGCAGTGCAGTGGTGTTTGGGCAGTGTAGGGGGTAATGCTGGGGGTGGTGTTTTAGGGTTTAGGGCAGTGCAGTGGTGTCTCGGGCAGTGTAGGGGTCGTGCTGGGGGTGGTGTTTCAGGGTTTAGGGCAGTGCAGTGGTGTTTGGGCAGTGTAGGGGGTGGTGTTTCAGGGTTTAGGAGCAGTGGTGTTCGGGCAGTGTAGGGCGTCGTGCTGGGGGTGGTGTTTCAGGGTTTGGGGCAGTGCAGTGGTGTTCGAGGCAGTAAGGGGGTCGTGCTGGGGGTGGTGTTTCAGGGTTTAGGGCAGTGCAGTGGTGTTCGGGCAGTGTAGGGGCGGTGCAGGGGGTGGTGTTTCAGGGTTTAGGGTAGTGCAGTGGTGTTCGGGCAGTGTAGGTGGTCGTGCTGGGGCTGGTGTTTCAGGGTTTAGGGCAGTGCAGTGGTGTTCGGGCAGTGTAGGGGGTTGTGCTGGGGCTGGTGTTTCAGGGTTTAGGGCAGTGCAGTGGTGTTCGGGCAGTGTAGGTGGTCGTGCTTGGGCTGGTGTTTCAGGGTTTAGGGCAGTGCAGTGGTGTTCGGGCAGTGTAGGGGGTCTTGCTGGGCCTGGTGTTTCAGAGTCTAGGGCAGTGCAGTGGTGTTCGGGCAGTGTAGGGGGTCTTGCTGGGGCTGGTGTTTCAGGGTTTAGGGCAGTGCAGTGGTGTTCGGGCAGTGTAGGGGGTCGTGCTGGGGGTGGTGTTTCAGGGTTTAGGGCAGTGCAGTGGTGTTCGGGCAGTGTAGGGGGTCGTGCTGGGGCTAGTGTTTCAGGATTTAGGGCAGAGCAAAGGTGTTCAGGCAGTGTAGGGGGTTTTGCTGGAGGTGGTGTTTCACGGTTTAGGGCAGTGCAGTGGTGTTCGAGCAGTAAAGGGGGTCGTGCTGGGGGTGGTGTTTCAGGGTTTAGGGCAGTGCAGTGGTGTTCGGGCAGTGTAGGGGTGGTTTTTCAGGGTTTAGGGCAGTGCAGTGGTGTTCGGGCAGTGTAGGGAGCGTGCTGGGGGTGGTGTTTCAGGGTTTAGGGCAGTGCAGTGGTGTTCGGGCAGTGTAGAGGGTCGTGAAGGGGGTGGTGTTTCAGGGTTTAGGGCAGTGCAGTGGTGTTCGGGCAGTGTAGGGGGTCGTGCTGGGGGTAGTGTTTTAGGGTTTAGGGCAGAGCAGTGGTGTTCGGGTAGTGTAGGGGGTCGTGCTGGGGGGGTGTTTGAGGGTTTAGGGCAGTGCAGTCGTGTTCGGGTAGTGTAGGGGGTTGTGCTGGGGGTAGTATTTTAGGGTTTAGGGTAGTGCAGTGGTGTTTGGGCAGTGTAGGGGGTCGTGGCTGGGGTAGTGTTCTAGGGTTTAGGGCAGTGCAGTGGTGTTTGGGCAGTGTAGGGGGTAATGCTGGGGGTGGTGTTTTAGGGTTTAGGGCAGTGCAGTGGTGTTCGGGTAGTGTAGGGGGTCGTGCTGGGGGGAGTGTTTTAGGGTTTAGGGCAGAGCAGTGGTGTTCGGGTAGTGTAGGGGTCGTGCTGGGGGAGTGTTTGAGGGTTTAGGGCAGTGCAGTCGTGTTCGGGTAGTGTAGGGGGTTGTGCTGGGGGTAGTATTTTAGGGTTTAGGGTAGTGCAGTGGTGTTTGGGTAGTGTAGGGGGTCGTGCTGGGGGTAGTTTTCTAGGGTTTAGGGCAGTGCAGTGGTGTTTGGGCAGTGTAGGGGGTAATGCTGGGGGTGGTGTTTTAGGGTTTAGGGCAGTGCAGTGGTGTTCGGGCAGTGTAGGGGGTCGTGCTGGGGGGTGGTGTTTCAGGGTTTAGGGCAGTGCAGTGGTGTTTGGGCAGTGTAGGGGGTGGTGTTTCAGGGTTTAGGGCAGTGGTGTTCGGGCAGTGTAGGGGGTCGTGCTGGGGGTGGTGTTTCAGGGTTTGGGGCAGTGCAGTGGTGTTCGAGCAGTAAAGGGGTCGTGCTGGGGGTGGTGTTTCAGGGTTTAGGGCAGTGCAGTGGTGTTCGGGCAGTGTAGGGGCGGTGCAGGGGGTGGTGTTTCAGGGTTTAGGGTAGTGCAGTGGTGTTCGGGCAGTGTAGGTGGTCGTGCTGGGGCTGGTGTTTCAGGGTTTAGGGCAATGCAGTGGTGTTCGGGCAGTGTAGGGGGTTGTGCTGGGGCTGGTGTTTCAGGGTTTAGGGCAGTGCAGTGGTGTTCGGGCAGTGTAGGTGGTCGTGCTGGGGCTGGTGTTTCAGGGTTTAGGGCAGTGCAGTGGTGTTCGGGCAGTGTAGGGGGTCTTGCTGGGGCTGTTGTTTCAGAGTCTAGGGCAGTGCAGTGGTGTTCGGGCAGTGTAGGGGGTCTTGCTGGGGCTGGTGTTTCTGGGTTTAGTGCAGTGCAGTGGTGTTCGGGCAGTGTAGGGGGTCGTGCTGGGGGTGGTGTTTCAGGGTTTAGGGCAGTGGTGTTCGGGCAGTGTAGGGGGTCGTGCTGGGGCTAGTGTTTCAGTATTTAGGGCAGAGCAAAGGTGTTCAGGCAGTGTAGGGGTTTTGCTGGAGGTGGTGTTTCACGGTTTAGGGCAGTGCAGTGGTGTTCGAGCAGTAAAGGGGGTCGTGCTGGGGGTGGTGTTTCAGGGTTTAGGGCAGTGCAGTGGTGTTCGGGCAGTGGCGGTAGGGGTGGTGTTTTCAGGGTTTAGGGCAGTGCAGTGGTGTTCGGGCAGTGTAGGGAGCGTGCTGGGGGTGGTGTTTCAGGGTTTAGGGCAGTGCAGTGGTGTTCGGGCAGTGTAGAGGGTCGTGAAGGGGGTGGTGTTTCAGGGTTTAGGGCAGTGCAGTGGTGTTCGGGCAGTGTAGGGGGTCGTGCTAGGGTTGGTGTTTCAGGGTTTAGGGCAGTGCAGTGGTGTTCGGGCAGTGTAGTGGGTCGTGCAGGGGCTGGTGTTTCAGGGTTTAGGGCAGTGCAGTGGTGTTCGGGCAGTGTAGGGGTCGTGCTGGGGGTAGTGTTTTAGGGTTTAGGGTAGTGCAGTGGTGCTTTTGTAGTGTAGGGGTCGTGCTGGGGGTAGTGTTTTAGGGTTTAGGGCAGTGCAGTGGTGTTCGGGCAGTGTAGGGGGTCGTGCTGGGGGTAGTGTTTTAGGGTTTAGGGTAGTGCAGTGGTGTTTGTGTAGTGTAGGGGGTCATGTTTTAGGGTAGTGCAGTGGTGTTTGGGTAGTGTAGGGGGTCGTGCTGGGGGTAGTGTTTTAGGATTTAGGTTAGTGCAGTGGTGTTTGGGTAGTGTAGGGGGTCGTGCTGGGGCTAGAGTTTTAGGGTTTAAGGTAGTGCAGTGGTGTTTGTGTAGTGTAGGGGGTCATGCTGGGGGTAGTGTTTTAGGGTTTAGGGTAGTGCAGTGGTGCTTGTGTAGTGTAGGGGTCGTGCTGGGGGTAGTGTTTTAGGGTTTAGGGTAGTGCAGTGGTGTTTGTGTAGTGTAGGGGTCATGTTTTAGGGTAGTGCAGTGGTGTTTGGGTAGTGTAGGGGTCGTGCTGGGGGTAGTGTTTTTGGATTTAGGTTAGTGCAGTGGTGTTGGGGTAGTGTTTTAGGTTTAGGGTAGTGCAGTGGTGTTTTGTGTAGTGTAGGGGGTCATGCTGGGGGTAGTGTTTTAGGGTTTAGGATAGTGCAGTTGTGCTTGTGTAGTGTAGGGGGTCGTGCTGGGGGTAGTGTTTTAGGGTTTAGGGTAGTGCAGTGGTGTTTTTGTAGTGTAGGGGGTCATGTTTTAAGATGCAACGCTCCAATACCTGACCAGTCTGCACTACATAAAACTGCAAAAAAACTAAAAATAAAAAGTGTTTTGTACACTTTTGTCATTGGGCTATATGTGGGCTACATCTGGGTAATATTTGTGCTACATTTGGGCTCTTTTTCACTGGTGGCCATCTTGGAAGACTTCTTTGTTATGAAGTTTCCTAATTTCCTCATTTACTGCAGTCTCCTCAGTAGGAAATGCTTTCAGTTTTTTACTTTGATTCCATCAAGAAGGCATTCAGATGTGTCACACATTTGCCATAAATTCAGAATGTTAGCACTCTAGTTGTTCATTAGATCACTGTAGTAAAGCTACTGCTCACCAAGGAGTTAACTGGAAGTCTACTGCTGGTATTGAAAGTGATTGTTTCAGTCTGCATGTCAGAATTTTCTAATGAAATAGAAGAGGATTTGAGATCTCACTTAAAACATGCCCTACATTTTCTTTTGCAGCACTAACCATAATTTCTATGGCAAAATGAACCCCCTCATTTTGTTCCTTTTAAAATTAAATGTTTTAAGTGTTACCAGTTTATTCCAATCAAGATGGCTTCAGGTGTGCCATACTTTTGTCATAAGTAAGGCTGTTAGCACTCTAGTTGTTCTTTAGAACACTCTGGGAAGCTGCAGTAGAACACAAAGGCATCAACTGACAGGCTGCTCCTGTTGAAATATAACAGGAAGATATTTGAGATCTCACTTAAAACATGTCCTAATTTTTCTTTCTACAGCACTAACCATACTTTCTATGGCAAAATGAACCCCCTCATTTTGTTCCTCTTTAAATTAAATGTTTTAAGTGTTACCAGTTTATTCCAATCAAGATGGCTTCAGGTGTGCCATACTTTTGTCATAAGTAAGACTGTTAGCGCTCTAGTTGTTCTTTAGAACACTCTGGGAAGCTGCAGTAGAACACAAAGGCATCAACTGACAGGCTGCTCCTGTTGAAATATAACAGGAAGATATTTGAGATCACACTTGAAACATGTCCTAATTTTTCTTTCTACAGCAGTAACCATAATTTCTATGACAAAATGAACCCCATCATTTTGTTCCTTTTTAAATTAAATGTTTTAAGTGTTACCAGTTTATTCCAATCAAGATGGCTTTAGGTGTGCCATACTTTTGTCATAAGTAAGACTGTTAGCGCTCTAGTTGTTCTTTAGAACACTCTGGGAAGCTGCAGTAGAACACAGAGGCATCAACTGACAGGCTGCTCCTGTTGAAATATAACAGGAAGATATTTGAGATCACACTTGAAACATGTCCTAATTTTTCTTTCCAGAGCACTAACCATAATTTCTATGACAAGATGAACCCCATCATTTTGTTCCTTTTTAAATTAAATGTTTTAAGTGTTACCAGTTTATTCCAATCAAGATGGCTTCAGGTGTGCCATACTTTTGTCATAAGTAAGGCTGTTAGCACTCTAGTTGTTCTTTAGAACACTCTGGGAAGCTGCAGTAGAACACAAAGGAATCAACTGACAGTCTCTGCCCTTGTTGGATGTACATGTTTTACTGAGAATGTCAGGCTTCATTCTCACATGACTGAGAAAGAGAATGTGAATTTACAGAAAATATGCTCTCATTTTAGCTTCTGGAGCACCTTCCAAAACTGTATGGGACAAGCATGTGAAAATAGTTTTCTCTCAAACATGATTCATGATATCCCAGCAGAAGGTTTTTCACAGGGTAAAATCACCTTAGAACACACCACAATTCCTGAAATTAGTATGGTACCATCAACAAATGAATTCTAATGTAACTAAAGTCTGTTATCACCCTTTATAGTTCTCCTTTTGGTAACCCTCAAAATCTTCGATTCACTACAATGCATTTCAATGGGGTACTGTCATTTATATTGGTCCCAAGATGGCTGCCAGCAATTCCAGGATGAAGTGCTGACAGCCAATCAGATCTCACGATGACATGTGTGGTTAGGCTCCGCCCAGATATATATGTGTTTTTACTTTTGATTTTCTCAGCAATTACTGAACGGATTTACACCATTTAACAAAAAGGGTTCTTTCTGAACCAAGAACTACCTCTTTGCCAAATTTGGTGTAATTCCGTTCAGCAGTTCGGGCTGTAGCCTTGCATAAAGTTTCCTATGGGAAATTGATTTTTTTACTCTTATTTTTTTAATTTCTTTGCAACTACTGAACGGATTTACACCATTTAACAAAAGGGTTCTTTCTGAACCAAGAACTACCTCTTTGCCAAATTTGGTGTAATTCCGTTCAGCAGTTCGGGCTGTAGCCGTGTCTAAAGTTTCCTATGGGAAAATGAATGGGGAAAACACGTTTTGGGACCCCCTTTTTCTCGGCCCCCGCTTGACGAATCACCCCGAGACTTTCAGGGTAGGAGCGGACCGGAGCGGGCCATAAAGTTTGAAGATTTCGCGAAGATTCGTCAACCGACGCAAGAGTTATTTCAAATAGAATGTCGCGGATTTCCTATGGAAAATAGGTCCTAACTATAACTATCTACTGGCAACCGCCAGTAGATAATATATATATATATATATATATATATATATATATATATATATATATATATATATATATATATATATCTCTAAATGCTTCTCCAAAAATTCCACTCACAGAACGACACTCCGAGTAGTGTTACGATAATTAATTCAGCTCGGCAGAACAAAACCATGTATATCTACACGGTTTTGATCTGCCAAGCTGAATAAATAACATTACTCAGAGTGCCATTCTTTGACTGGAATTTTTGCAGAAGTATTTAGGATTTGAACACGCCCGGGCGCAGGCGTACCACGAGCATCCCGGATGATTGGGCAGCAGGCCATCCATATGCATTGATTGGAGGAATATATATATATATATGTGTGTAGTGTGCGGGATTTACAGAACCTTCTGGCGTCATTCGGTTAAGACTTTATTGCTTGATTAATTAAAACCTTTGCAATGTGAAAAGGTGGTATCAGATCACAGTTTGCGTATTCCATAAGGTTATATCTTTTAAAATGCAGGTTTAAAACAATAAAAAGTTAAGAAATCATCGAGTCACATAGGGTGATATTACGTTACTAACACAATGGTGCTAGAATGAAAAGTGCATCCATATGTGAGTTAAAATGGCAAGGAGTTGGTGTCATTTACTCTAAATGAGAAAATGGGATATAAATATATGGAAAGTTTGTGTGAGTAGATAAGCACCTACTGTGGGAGTGGTCGGTTGCGAGGGCTCAATAGTGGCCGAGTTATCTGTCAGCCTATCGCGTGCACAATTCTGAGCCTCAATATTCCTAGAGAAAGTGGTCCATAAATGTAACCAAGGCACAATTCAGGATGGTAGTCAAAGGGTCAAAGCAGGCCAGGACTGCTCCTCTGCAGGATCTTATGTTGTTAGCTATCCAGCCCCTTCGTAGCAGAGCCCTTCTATCCTCTAGAAGGATAGGGCACAGGCACAAGACTTGTGTTATGTCCTCTTTGTGTTGATTGCAGAGCCGGCACATTGCCTCAACCTTGCCCCTTTTCCACGCTGGAAGGTGTCCGGCAGTGTGGATCACCCCCATTCTCAGCTAATGAACTATAGCTTTGTCCTTTCGATGTAGGGTTTATCTAAGTAACACTGGGGTGTCAGTTGTTTATAGGTGCATAGGGTCATCCAACTGTGGCCCCGTGCAGAGAGGCTGGCCCTGTCTTCTATTGAAGAGAGCTGTTTCGTGCTAATTGTTGCCAGCATTTTGAGTTCCTGATGGCTGGTGTGTAAGTCCCAGGTGGGAACCAAGCCAAGTGTGCTGAGGGCTTGGGTCAGATAGTGGTTGCCCGACGACCTATAGTTTGAGGCCAAGTCCATCCATAAGTGGTGTGCCAGGGAGCCTTCCTTGGAGGCCCTAAGCTTATGACAGCTTATAGCAAAGGCAGCCTTGCGAGCCAGCACCTGTCTACAAATTACGAATTCCAGTCTTATTTGCGCTGGTGATGTGTAAGAAGGGAGCTGGAAAACTGATCTGTAGATCGTTGTGAGCGTTTTGTTGAGTGTCTCGCTCTCCTGCCCTTTCAGAGCCTCGCACCCATATGTTAGAGTTTGGAGAACCTTCACCTGAGCAACCTGGAGGATCGGTGTAAAGGTGAGGCCTTTTAGTTTTGTGTGTGCAGATCTGAGAGCAAACAAAAGTGCAGTGCCTTTCTTTTTTATTTCCGTCATCTGGCTCGCATATCTGCCATTGTCAATAAAAAGGATGCCTAGATACTTGTGGCAGTTGGTTGCTTCTAATTTCTCCTGGTTGAGGGACCATGTTGGCTTTTGAGTTCTGGCAACTCGGACCGCTAGAATCTTGGTTTTCTTTTTGTTTATTTGTAGGCCGTTTCTTTTGGAGAATGTGGCAGTTTCTTCCAGGAGGCGTTGCAGACCAAATTTTGTTTTGCTGATAAGAAACAGGTCATCTGCAGAGAGTAGATTTGAGAGGCAGAGCCCACCTAGTTTGGGTGGGTGTGAGTTTAAGGAGTTGAGGCCCAGAGACAGATCGGATAAGAATAAGTTGAATAGAGTGGGCACAAGAACACAACCTTGCTTGTGGCCTTGCGTGGTGGTTATGGGCTGTGACAGGCGCGATCCATCCCCGATCTTAATTCTGACCCAGGTATCATGGTGTAGAAGCTGCAGAGCCCTGAGCAAGGTGTCAGAGATTTTGGGGAGGGCAAGTTTCTGCCAGAGCTTCCCCCTATCGACCCTGTCGAATGTAGATTTGTAATCTATGAACCCCATATATAAGGGGCAGGTGTTAGATTCCGCCTGTTCGATCAAGAAGGAGAGTGCTGTTGTCCCAGCATGCCTTGTGAATCCAGTTTGATTTGGGGGTATGATTTTATTTATCTCAGCCCATGATTGTAGGCTGTGTAGATTTTTTATGGCCCAATGATGGTCTCCTTGGAGACCGGGGACGTGCTGCTGTGGAGTGTGACAGATGGCAGTTGAGGAGCCCAGCAGACAGTTCTACCACTTGCCCAGTCGCTAATAAAGAGTTATTACTTACTTATGTGTAGCATCTTCACTACACAATAGTAATCTCTTGCAGATGAAAAGTGATTAAGTCCAATGCTATACTCAGTAACAACCAGGTGGGAGCAAGAGATGGTACAAGCACGATAGATATTAAACTGATCGGGCCAAATCTTTACTTTAATATTGGCCTCCTGAATTGCTATTTCACTGCTACTCGCCTTACATTATTAGTTTGCAAGAAGGACTTGGTTCCATATTTAAGGCATGCAGCACATTTCTGTCCTTTCCCCCTCTGCAGGTGCACAATGGGCTGCCTAGCACCAACGGAGGCACCCTTGCACCATTGTGCAAGGGTGCCTGTGTTGTAGGCAGGATTGTTTTAGTGCAGCAGGATTGTTTTTGTGCAGGAAGGGGCATCTTCCTACACAAAAACCACCCTGAGAGTCTTTTTCCTCTTTCTATATGTGCTGCAGAATGCAGTACTCATTACAAGAGGAAGTAACGAGGAGAAATAAACATATTTCCCCTCATTAAGCCTCTCCTGGGAGGCATATCGGTTTGGCGCATTCCCAGGTTTACAAGTCTTTGTAAATCTGGGAATGTATCAAAAACCTTGGGAGTTGCATGGAACTACACACTGCAAGACCCATGGAACACCTTCCCTGTACAGAGTAAGGCAACGCTGCGATTTGCACAGCATTGTCTTACTTCAGATGTTTGAAGTCATTCAAAGCCATGCAAACTGACTTTGCATGGATTCATAAATCTGACTTAGAAGTTTTTGTCTCGCATGTACCACTCTGCGTGGTGCAAGCATAATGCAAATCTCTCATAAATATGTCCATAAGAGTCTTTGGCTTTACATACATCAACCAGGGATTCCACTTCTCCCTTTTTTATTCAGTTTGTCTTTTTTGTATAGCCAATTTAAATTGTGTTTAATAAGAAATCATTAAAATAGACCTGCAAATCATTATTTCACATCAATACTTGTTACAAATAATGAGTATAGCAAGCAAGCAAAAATGATTAAATGTTCTTTTTCTTTTACTGTAATTAGCCACAGTTTAGGATATGTTTGTAACATTTCTTAAAAAGGAGCATATCACTTCGAAATTACTTTCAATATAATTAATCAGTATACGATGCAGTATGTAACACACTTCTTTTTTGATATTCAGTTTTTCATTCAATAAATTTAATTTTAAATAAGAAGCATCAACTATTCAGAATGTTCGCTACATTCATACTTTCAGTACAACATGTTTCCCATTTTCATGACTGTTTCCAGGCTGTGTCACGATTTAAGTGTGTGCTAAGATTTGTATAATTAAGCAGAATTCAGAACACATAAAATGCAATAAATCGGTTCTTTCATTATTTCGTAAAATGCAACACGAGGAGGGAACACGTGACTATTACGTCTCACATTGTAATAGCAAAATACTGACTGTGAAACAGAAACCAGGAGCAGACATCTTCAGAGATAAAGCAATTTAGGTATCTATTAGCACTTGTAGTTCTACTGCAACTTTGGTCGAGCTCTTTTGATTCCTAGCTCTAACCAATATGACGGCACCTATTTCTATTAAGAAGGGTTCACACAGAGGCATGCATGATATGTTATAGATGTCCAGTCTGCGACCATATGAGCTAGCAGATCTGGTGGTAGCTAAACATTTAGGGCCATATTTATCAAAGTTTTGCGTCACCTTTGCGCCACGCAAGTTAATGCAAGAGCGATGCAAAACCAAGATGAGGTTTTTCAAGACACACAAGGCCAACTTGCGTAGTCCTGCGGTGCTTTGTAAATCTGGTGTAACGCCAGGCAGTGCAAGTCGCTACCTGGCGTTACTTTGCCCGAGGGAGGTGATTTCGGCTTATTTCATTCCATTCAATTACATGAGTGGTTGACCTGGGAATGCGTCAAAAATACTACGCCTTCACAGGAGAGGAATAACACGGACAAATATCTTTGTTTCTCCTCATATTTTCCTCTTTCTACATGTGCTGCATTGTGCAGCTGACATACAAAGAGGAAAAAGACTCAGCGGATTTTTTTTAGCAAGAAGGTGTCCCTTCCTGCGCAAAAACAATCCTACCATTGCACCATGATGCAAGGATGAGCCAGTGCAGGGAGAGAGCAGGAATGCTCCATATCTTGATTGCTAGGTGGATTCCTGCCCTCTCCCTTTCATGCAGCGCAGCAAGGTGTCTTGATGCATTCTGTGATATATTGATAAATCTGAGCCAATGTACTGCAAAATCCTGCTTTGTTTTCCGCATGAGTACTGCCCTTTGGTTTTTTAGTTATTTATTGTTAGAAAGTGTTAAAATATGCATCAACGTGTAAAAACATAAAATACTGGGGTGCAGGCCATTACTGCTCAAATGCAGACATGCTACAGGAGAGCTCAAGGCATTTCCTGTCTAAAATTGAGTTAATATACATCTACCAATGCTGACAGAAGCAGTATGAAGAGGGCTACAGTACCCATAAGTGATGCCTATCACCTGAAATGGTGAAATGCTGAGAGAAGTCATTGAGAGCTGTGTATCTTTTCTGGCAACCCTGATGTGGCTCAACAGCCATTTTGTGCAACATGGAGTGAACGCAATGCTCCTGCATATCAGTGACTTCATGTATCTTTCATATCGGAGAAGTGAGAGAGTGAAGTCAGGGAGAGTGGAGCCCTCTGATGGCAGCCAGCCACTGGAACTGCAGTGGAATGAGGTGAGCACACCCAGACAGAATACATCACATGCATATATGTTCACGTACTCAGCCCAGTGAATCACCACATCTCAGCTGGTAGCTTGCACCATGAACAGCCTCCACAAGTACTTGGCAAGGGCCCCCTATAAGGCGGCAACTTAGGGAGCCACACACTAGCACGTAGCTGACTCCTTCACACAGGGCCTGATTCACAATGGTAAACGTACACATTTGTGTACATTTATGCTTTTTCAGTATTCACAAAACTGCATTTTAATAGTAAGTTTATGAGTATGGAGACTCCATGTTCAGGACAGAGATCTCCACACATTAAAAGATAGGACTGCTCTCTGCCCCGACTGAAGAGTATTTCCTCTCGGATACTTACTATTAAAATGCATTTTTGTGAATACTGACAAAGCGTAAACATACACAAACATGTAGGTATTTTTGTGAATTAGGCCCACAGTTAACAAGCAACAAACCATCTGAAGGCCTACAATATGCCCATCAACCCAGGGCCCTTTCCTTAACTTGCTACTACACTTTAGTGGATATAGAAGGAATTCTGAGGTCTGCTGCGAGACCTGACCCATGAAACAGACAATTACATCGGGATCCCAACCCAACCTTAAATCTTGGTGGGCTAAGAAACACCATCAACTGCCACACGTAAACCTCAACAAATCGAGAACCCCAAAACCTGATCCACTCCTGGAGACCGCAAAAGGGGGAGGGGGGCCCAGCCAACCCTATGAAACAGGATATATTAACATGCCTGTCGGATTTATAGGATAAACTAAGATATACTCTGGCAGAGAGGTGAAGAGAGAAATCCAAGAGGCAATAAAGGACATCAGAAACAAAAATTCCAACAGTGGTGGGAGAGTGAACCAGAATGGAAATGTGATCTCCTATCTTCAGTCCGCCGCCTAGGATTCACAAGTGAAGGCTTAAGCCCTGAGCTTCTCAGAAAAAGCAAAAAATCTTGAGGATCGCTAGGTCTCACAGAGTTGATCCTGTTCCCAAGGGATATCTTATTGACGCTTGGCTCTTCAGAAGTGAAAGACAAAATCCTGAGAGCTGTCCAACAGAATGACTCAATAGAATTTGATGAGTGTGTGATGACATTTTATCAGGATATATCCCAAGCAACCAAGCCAAAAGGAAAGCCATTGAGGAGATAACAATTGATCTCAGGAACAAGAGGCTAAAATACCGATGGGCCTACCCCATTGCCCTGAAATTCTTGATTAATGACTAGATTTGCACAGTGGAGGAAGTGGATCCACACACCCCAAAGGCCCAACAGACAGCCAAACAGGCCTAGAGAGATGGGAGAAAAAACTATGACATCCTAAAAAGAGAAGGAAAGTAGTGAAATGAAAAACCACTATGACATAGAACAACCAGAGAGATACTGAAGAGGCAACATGTATGGGATTGAAAAAACGATCCAGCAAACTACTACAATAACTAGCAAACTGTGTTCCCAAAAGATAGGCACATGCTTATTCTACCTAAAAGGGTGCTAACAAGTATATGTGTCTTGCTAGTCAGGTCAGTGAGAGGGATTCCATATGAAAAAATACAGGGCACCAAACTATGGACAGCAGAACATTTGCAATGTCATACAAGGGCGATGCGAGCCATGGTGAAGATTCTTCATCATGCCTGATGGTTTGAACATTTGTATTATTGTCTATTACTGTTTTAATGACAAGTATGTTATGTTTACTGGGAGATATTGTAGCTTGGGGAGGGGGGAGTTAGGCTCCTGCAGGACTTCTATGTGGGGTCGAAAGTACCTAGCTTATACATCAGACATATCTTGCAGCTGGTCAGGTATTCAGATTTTACAATGCTTATCTTTAGAAATGGTGAGACTACTATCCTGGAATGTACAGGCTCTGAATTAGGGGTGGGCATAAATCAAGTAATTTAGTTTAGCATAATTACACAACATTTCAGTAAAATTGCACAAAGGTATGCATAATTACGTGTCTGGCACTCTAAACATTACCGGAACAGTCCTTTCGGAAAAAAAATCTACCTTAACATTTTGCTGATTGCCTGCTTTAAGCGAACTGCCGCTTGCAGTCAAAACACTGCGGCTAGGAGTTGGATTTGTAGTTTTGCACTAAAAATCTACTGGAATAGTCCGCTCAGATAAAAAAAATCTCTGAAATATTTTTTGACTACCCATGTTAAAGAAACTGCTGCTCACGTTAAAAACACTGCTGTTTGTGTTCCGATTTCTAGTGATACACACAAACATTAACCGAATGATCCGCTCCGGTAAAAAATCTACCTCAAGGCAATTAATATACTTTCTTCTCACACAGTCACAGACCCTTCTCAGAATTGACCAGATCTGGACTAAGAGAGCACTCTTAGTCAAGTCCATTACTATAGAAGTAGGGCTAATATCTACATATGACCATGAATCATTGATCTGGGTTTTTGTGTGGAGGGAAGGGCCATAAGAGGGGGAGGAGCCAAAGATTTGACCTGACCATACTTAGGGACAGATTGAACAAGACAAGAGAGACCAATTTACAGAATATTTTAATCTCAACTAACGCCATGACACCTGCCGCAGCAGTTGTCGGATGCCTTTAAGGCCATGGTTAGAGGTATAGCAATAGCAAACAAAACTCATTAAAATGAAATGAAGTCTCTCAATACAAATAAACTGGAAGCTGACTTACAACTTTAAAAGAATCAATACAGAGAGAAAAGAACACTCATCCCTCTTAAGGGAAATGGCAAATATAGGACAGCAATTAGATTTACTTTTGACAGAACGATCAGAAAGGCTCCTCTTGTGCCTCAAACAGAGGTTCAATGAAAAAGCTAATAAAGCAGATAAACCTTTAGAAGTGAGGCTATAATGTGCTACAGATTCCACTAGAAACCCAAAGTTACGTTGACAGGATGGAAAGCTATCAGAGTCAGAAAAAGATATCAGGGTCTTTTTTTCTGGCTTTCTGCAAGATACCCTACCAAAACCAGTCCCCAAAGAGCCAGCTGTAGCTTATTTTTCAGCACCCATGCAGTTACCTACACTGACAGAGTGCACTACAGCCACCCTAGAACACCAATCACACTGGAAGAGGTTGCAAAGGAGGCCCCAGGCCCTGATGGTCTAATGGTTTTTACGCATCCTCAAGGGCACCCACCTGGCTACCCTCTTTAAGACATTCTGAAAATTGGTGGAGTAACCGACTCTATGTAGGAGGCTGAAATAGTCTTTATAGACAAACCGGGAAAGACTAAAGAGCAATGCTCCACCTATAGACCGATCTCCCTCCTTATCTCAGACCTTAAAATTTACACGAAAATTCTGAAAAATAGATTGGACAGGTGCTTGCCCTACATGATTAACCAATCTGGCTTCATTTCGAAACAACCAAACATTTTATAATATAGAGATGCTCCTACCACTGACTGAGAAAGCAAATAGATACAATATTGCACTTCTTTCCATAGCGATAGATGTGGAGAAGGCGTTTCTCCATCAGGTCCAAGAAAAGGTGAGTATAGGATCTACTATGCACAAATATATCTGGACGGGCTACAAAACACCAAGGGTGGAACTTTTAATTAATGGACTATTTGCTCTCTCAATTGAGCCACTAGTTCGATTTATTAGGCAAACCCCTCAGTACAGGGAGTGATCCTTATGTACAATACAAAATACATCTTTTGACCGATGACATTTGACTCACAGCTGTAGATCCACCCAGTCCGTAGGAGAGATCTTTCTCCTCCTGCACCACTCTGGCACTGGCTTGGGTTCTAAAATCAATTTTAACAAATCATAAATCCTGGGGATAACTATTGAAGGACAAATCAGAGCAGAAATAGAGGTCCTCACCCCTTTAAATGGGCAAAGAAATCCATCAGATCTCTAGGAGTGCAGATTATCCAAACACTTCAGAAACTGTTTAAATCAAACTTCCCACCTTTCATAAGAGAAGTGAAAATGTATTCAAGCAGATGGGGTCCACTATTCATATCGTGGATGGGCAGGGTGATGACCATTTAGATGAATGTACTGCCCATACCCAGTCGCGGCTCCTGGAGGGAGTGCTGCGGGGCGGTGGGGAGGGGCGGGGGAGCGGCAGGGTGGGGGTAGTAAACTCCGGCATACGGCTGACTTGAGTGAAGTACATAAATAACTAAATAAAATGAATTACATTGCGCGTGCTGCAACGCGCTACGCGATGCGGCGCGCACAATGTCATTTGTTTTATTTATTTATTTATGTACTTCACTCAAGTCGGCCGTATGCCGGAGTTTACTACCCCCACCCTGCCCCTCCCCCGCCCTGCTCCACCGCCCCACAGCACTCCCTCCAGGAGCCGCGACTGCCCATACCCATTTCATGCCCCTCCTTTGGCAATCCCCACACAAGACATGCAACTCATACAGAAGTGATGCAATCAATTTTATTTGGCAGAAATACAGACCCAAGGTAGCACGAAAGGAACTTCAAAGCACCAGGAACTCGGGCAGCCTGAGCCTCCCTGACATAAAGACATATTTTGCTGCAGGACAACATTGTGTCACCTTTGAATGGTCCATCCATGAAACAGAAAAGCACTGGCTTGTTTACCATTATGGAAATGGACTACGAGGCACACCCCTTTGGGACCTTCTGGGGCTCCCTAAAAATAGACAAAAAGTAGCCTATGTGTCAGATATGATACGTTTACTTATGAAATTGTGGGATTACATCTCTGGGTCACCGATGATCATGACCAGCCCCACCCCCTTCACTCCGATTCAGGACAAACTGGACTTCTCTCTAGCTATGAACAGAACTCAATTTGCATACTGGAAGAAGGGAGTCTTTACTATCTTGAGTGATCTCTTTCCAAACAATACAATCAAATCATTCACTCAGTCCTGGACAGATTTAAAACTATCTGAGAATGAACGTATTAGATATTTCCAGATTCAACACTGGGCAATGCACACAGTGGTGCTGGAGAGATTTCAGAGTGCTGTCCAAGCATAGACGTTTGACAGAGTGTCTTATATCACATAAAACATGCTGCTGAAGATCAACATTTAAAGGGCCTCTTTATTGTTCATTCACCATCAAAACTATGTTAGGTTTTACAGGGGTTTTGCAGCACCTCCCACACGCCTAGTACCAGTGCCATTGAATGCACCTCATGAATAGTGAGGAAGGTATGATGAAATTAACTCCATGCGAAAAACTGTTTCCCACCTATGACACTATTAAAGGCCTAATATCAGATATCTGCACAACAATACAAACTCTGCCAGTAAACCACAAATACTCCTTTATGCAGAAATGGGAATAAATACTTCTGAGTGCCACAGAAGGAATGGATGAGGCTGTGGAGAGATACACCACAGCTCATTCGCAGCATCCACGCGAGAGAGACCTGCCAAAAAATTAAGTATGACTGGTACCCAACACCACACAAATTAAAGAAATGTTATCCACAGACAATGGTTTTTGACAGGGTGTGAGCTGGAGGGCATGTCTATACACAATTGGGTGTCTGGCCCAGTAATAGCAACATCTTTGAAAGAGATTCTGAGACACATAAAGGGGGAGATGAACCTACCAATCCCAGCAGACCCAACCACAGTCATTTAGGGCATTAAACTATGGGGATGGAAGAGACTGGGGAGGGGTGAGGGGACTGTCATTACCCATATGTTAATGGCAGGGAAACAAGAAATAGCATTGCTCTGAAAGAGACTGAATGCTATGATGTGTAAGCGTGGTCCTGTAGACTATGGATTGTCTTTGCTATGGAAAGCTTTAATGTAATCTAAGAGACAAACAGGATACATGTGTAACTGTTTGGCAGCCCTTGATGGAATACCTATCAATGAATGAGTCTAATCTGAAATCCCCTCGATCACTGAGAGCACTTAGGGGCATATTTAAGAGCCCCTTGCACCGCCAGAGTCTCACTTTTTGTGTAAATCACTAAATCATATCTACGAGGTCATGCAAAGCCACTATGCATGACTTTGAATGGCCTCATAGATATGGACTAAGGCAAGGCAGCACAAATCACTGCTTTGATTTACTCTGCGCTCAGGAGGAGTTCCATGGGCGTGGCGGTGGGTTTTCCCATGCAACACCCATGGTTTTTGACACCTCCCCAGATTTACGAGAGCATATAAACCTGGGAAGCGCCACAACCTTACACCTCCTGAGGTGAGGCGTAACAAGGAGAAATAACGTTATTTCTCCTCATTTTTTCCTCCTTCTATGTGTGCTCCATTCTGCCCCTAGCAACACAGTCACCCTTGCACCATGGTGTAAAGGTGCCTGCTTTAGCACTAGACTGACGAAATGGCGCCAGCGCATGGGGAAAGAACAGGAATGAACCGTATTCCATAAATATGGTGCATTCCTGCCCTTTCACTTTGGTGTAGGGCAGTGCAGCTAGCTGACACTTGCTGCACTGCCTTGAGCCAAATCCCCACAAATGAGGGCCTTAGAATGTCTGTGTCAATGGAACACTAGGACCCTGAATTCTTTTAAACCATCTGTAATTTGTTTTTGCCACACTGAAAATGTTGTACAGTATTGTAAAACCAATTATCAAGGGAATGTGTTGCATGTAGCCAGGAAGGAGGGGGGAGGAAGTCCACAACGTTATAGGACCTTATCTCAATGTATTATTGTTGGATGTATTTCTATCCTGCCTGAAAAACAATAAAAACTATTTTTTTTAAACTTAAATTACCAACTCCAAAATACTACTTCAATTTAAGTTTAGCCACCACCTTGGTATTATATAGAATTTCATGAAACAGAAATATTTACAAATTATACATAAGATAATAAACTAGTCACCTAGTCCCAATAGTGTCAAAAACATATGCAGGGATATATTAGTCTATATCGTATATGCCTGGCTGATCGCAGAAACTTTAAAACAGTAGGTGCTGGTATCAGTCGTGCATATTCTCAAGGCATCCAAATAATATTTAATGCCCATATTGAATTAAAAACCAGTTTAGCTTTTGGAATCCTGTAGTCCAGGGCCATCTTAACAGCACTATAGTCCCCAGGGCAAAGCAATGCACTGGGCCCAGCCTACACAACTACTCACAGGAATAACAATGTTTAACGGAAAATTAGAGTTAAATTCTGGTCTGCATGGGGTCCCTATGCTCGAGGGGCCCCAGGGCAACTGCCCAGTGTGCCCATGCAGTAAGATTATTATTATTAATACTTTCTTAATATAGCGCATGGCTACCAGTAGGCCTCCCAGCGCTCAAGCCGTCACTGTAGATATTCACTCTTACTACAAGTGCTGAAATAGCCACGTTTTCAGTTCCTTCCTGAATTCGAGATGATCGGTCAATTTCCTCATTTTGGTGGGGAGCGAGTTCCATAAGACCGAAGCATTGAATGAGAACATCCGGCCTCCCGTTCTAGATGTCTTGATCCTTGGAACTGTGGCTTGCAGTTGGTCAGCTGATCTCAGATGGCACTGCTGTAGTCTCCAGAGAAGAGCAATACATGCTTCTCGTTTTCTTTTGCAGTGCTACAGTTGGGACAAAAGGAATACCTCAGATTTAGCATAAAAGCGAGAGCAAGAACAAATGCCAAGTGGAAATGTACCCGGTATAACTTTTATATATGTGGCCCTAGTCGAGGGAGAGATAATATAGTCCAAAACCTCCTCTGATTTGGTACCACATTTAATTGATAAATATTAGTCAGACAGAATTCCAATGGAAAAAAGTGTAACTCTCTAACTGAAGCAAATTCCCAGTACCTAAACTTTACAATGTTATTACCAGTAAAGGGAATCAATCAAGGGTGCGACCAATATTCGCTTAACCCCAATGTATCCATCCATGATCTAACATAACTCATCCATTGGGATTTTAAGTAAGACAGATCTATGCTTGACATCACGTAATGCCCCCCTGTACGACTCCAGGTCAATCATTGATCATATAAATACCCGATACAGTATGGTCTTCAAGTCTGCAATGTGGCTAATCGTTTTTTGAGCAAGATTGAGCCTTAATGGGCGCATAGAGGTGCTTAGCGGATGCTTCAAGATTCATTTAATAAAAATATTCTCTCCCTTCCTCAGAGGTTCGACCTTACAGTGTCCCCAAAGTTCAGATTCATACTGAGGAGCACTAACACCTATGGCCCTAAAAATGTTTACATCAGTCAATAGAGGGTACATGGTCAATCGCTTTACAAACTTAAGAATGGCAGCTGCCCTGCAATTCAAAATAAGTTAGCATTTGGTAATTTGCACCAATCACATATGGGAGTTTGCCAATCCAATCCAATACACAAAAAGTCCAAGGGGCATATTAACAAGCCGAGCGATAATAAATTATCGCCGCTTTAGCGTCTGTTTTCAGACGAAAAGCGGCGATAATTTTATCGCTGTATTAGCAAGGTCACGCTATCGCGTGAATCCTTGCCCTATCGCCCTTTCCCATAACGCCCATCCTGCATCTCTAATGAGATGCAAGGTGGGCGTTACTGGCGTACCCCAGATGGGCTACGTTGTAAATATCGCTGATGTGCACATCGCGATATTTACAAGGCAGCCCACAGGATGATAGCAGACGTTAGATTTTGGCGAAAACGGCCGTTTTCGCCAAAATCTAACGTCTGCTATTATCCCGACTTAGCCATCCCTAACATAGGGGGTGGATTGTGCTGATACGACCACAGGGTCGTATCAGCAAGGTTATCGCCGTTTTGCAGGGAACATCGCTGGAAAACCAGCGATGTTCCCTGCAAAACGGCGATAACCTCGCTATCTCTGGAATTTTTATCGCCCTGGAGAAGCGTGTTGTTAATAACGCGCTACCAGGGCGATAAGTTCCGGAGATAGCCAGCGATAGGATATCTATCGCTAAGCACGGCCAGCGATAATTATCGCTGGCCGTTGATAATATGCCCCCAAATTAGTTAAGTCTCTCTACCTTCCATAGGTATCAAACCCTCTACCTTCCATAGGTATCAAACCCTTAAAGTTTTAATGGGATTGAAGACCATCAATTTTCGATATAATAATTTCAAGACCATGAAATGTATAAAATAGATTAAACGTATTCAATAGGACCTTGAGACTCCTGAGAGTTCTGGACATTAAACGACTGACATCGCTGAATAAAATTGCCAGAATCTTTTGGCCCACCAATTGCGGGAAGTTGTTTCCTGAATCTAAAAGCAAATGAGTACATCTTTTAACAAAGAGGGGGTTGGTGCCAGGACGCAGCCCTGGTGCACTCCTTCGTCAATATAATTTTTTTCTGTGAGCTTCCCTTTGCTACCCCAACATGCTTGACCACAATTATTTGCATTCAATTGCATTATTACTTGAAGTGTGCTCGGGGTGCTCCCATCTTTCTGAGCACCTCCCAAAACTTTGACACTGGGACCGTATCAAAGGCAACACTCAGTTACACAAATAATACATACAGGTGGCCATGATGGATGTCAATGGTTTTCCATCTGATCAAAAGGAATCGAAAAACATGATCGACAGTACTGATTTTAGGTATAAAACCGTACTAAACGTGGCTTTAGTACGGTGGCTTTAATAGTGTTTTTCACATGGAGTTAATTTCATCATACCTGCCTCAATAATGTGTTCAGCTTATACAAAACTTGCCCGCTGTAGATTTTCTGGACATTATTGATGAGGATAATTGGGTGATAATTGCTTGGTGAACTACGGAATCCCTTCTTATGGATGGAGATTTTCTCAGCCCCCTCTCCAGCCAATGTGGCATTCGTTTTTTATGTAAGATCTCCAAATTAAAGGCTCTGAGCAAAACAAGTTGCA
This sequence comes from Calotriton arnoldi, assembly GCA_963921515.1. Taxonomy (NCBI): domain Eukaryota; kingdom Metazoa; phylum Chordata; class Amphibia; order Caudata; family Salamandridae; genus Calotriton; species Calotriton arnoldi. The sequence goes on from CAWUFW010010528.1 coordinate 25,296, forward strand.
TACTACTTTGTCTAAGCCTGGGCCTTCCCTGATTTTTCCGCTTGGATAGCCTTCACAGTATCTTTTATCAACACAGTAATTGAATGGTTGTAGTCTAAAGGAAGGGGATCAAAATTGCCTACCAGCTGAAGTATGGCGTTATCAGTTTTTGAAGAGTTGTTGTGAAGAGTCTTGAATGTGAAAACCGCTCAGATTGTTTAATGTGCACTTCTGGCCTCATGTATTCATTTCACCCTTCATGTGTCACTTTGTGCCAAAATGGTGTGTTGCAGTATTCCCAGTTTTATCTAGGTTTAGAACTCTGATTTCTGGGTATGAGAGTGTATACAGGGATTTGAGGCTAGTTGTCTGTGAGTGAACCCACATTCTTTCTGCTCTTCCTTTCCATTTAAATTGCTTTCCTTATTCAGGACTTAGGACTACACTGACAATAGTCAAGCAGTTATGCTACACAGTATGCTTTCGTGGCTTGTGTCTTTTGAAATTTCCAACTAATGCCTCAACATTTTGTTCTAGGTCAAGGAAATAATTTTAAATTGTTAAATTTGTAATGTAAAGTCCAGTGGCGGCTCGCTGAGGGAGTGCTGCGGGGTGGTGTGGTGAGGCGGGGGAGGGGCAGGGTGGGGGGGTAGTGGAGTACTACATACGACGGACAGGAGTAAGGTAAGTAATGAAATAAATAAAACAATTTACCTTGCGGGCGCTGCATCACCAACTTGGCGATGCAGCGCGCGCAAGGTAAATTGTTTTATTTATTTCATTACTTACCTTACTCCTGTCCGTCGTATGTCGGACTCCACTACCCCCCCCCCACCCTGCCCCTACCCGGCCCTACCACCCCTCAGCACTCCCTCGGCGAGCAGCCACTGGTAAAGTCTTGTCCGCGCCTTACTTTTAGCCATGTTCTTTCAATCAGATGAATGCTAAAATCCCTATTGGCACCACATCTAGCATAACCCTAATTCCAGATCAGCCAGAAGCAACATAATTTTAAACTCCTGGTGAGCTAGATGAGAACAGAAACTCAGTTCTCTCACCCCTTCTTCTGGCAGCAGCCTATAATCAGGTCGACCATGACATGCTACTGAACAGACTGAAAAAATGGGCTCAAGTTCAACAGTCTACCATAAACTGGGTCTCCTCCTATATGTAAGTACATAAAAGGAATACTCACTTATTCAGCTTTCTAAATTGGAAATGTCACACTTCCGATTTCCTAAGGTTACAGTGGGTTTGTGCTAGTCAAACCAAACCAACCTAATTTTTCTATTCCAAATCCTTCATTACATAAGAATGTGACTGCTCAGATGGCTGCTCAGGACTTTGCTTCATCTTTGATAGAATTTTACAGGAAAGAGCAAGAACTTCGCTGAATCAACCATAGCAGACATATTAAGAGCACCCTGCAGCTTTGCCAGATCCAAAGGTTAAGTTCACCTTTGGCAGAAGAACGTGCAGATTCCTAGACAGAAAGCCATATTTCTCTCATACAGGTTACTGGCTTAAAAACAAACAAAGGGAGGTTTAGCAACAAAATAGGTATTCATTACATTACAATAAAGGAAAAAAGAAAACTACTTGTAGGTTGTTGCAAATTTCAATAACATACTGATCATGACTTAAAAAAACAATAATTGATGAGGAGAGACTTTTGAGAGTTCCCCAAAAAAAGACATTGTTTAAATTAAAATTGCATAAGAAAATTTAAAAATATATTTAGAGCATAAATATGTTGTGATTTTTCAGGTTGCAGTCCTGGACAACGTAGTGGCAGATGATGTAATCAAGGCTACATACTGGTCAAGACATATAGGGGCACATGCATCAAGCCTAAAAAAAATCGCAAAATTAGCGATTCGCTAAATTATGGCGTTTGCGACCGCAAAATACAGTTTCGCAATGCATCAACTGAAAAATAGCGAAAACCCAACAATTCGCTAATTTAAAGATTCGCAAAACATTCTGCGAATAGTATTAGCGAATCGCTATTTGCGCCCCCAAATAGCGATTCGCAAATAAGGAATCGCAAAAGAGATGCATGAAAATTCGCAAATTGCGAATTACCTGAAATTCGCAATTTTGCGAGTGCAAAATAAGAAGGATCACAACCAGGTGGTAATCATGAGTGCAAATCAGATACAGCTGCAATTCTACTTAAACCCATTGAAACACACCCAGAATTAGCTACCACATCTCACAATGGCAGGGATGTACCTGATGGCGAGGAGGATGAGGCTGCTGGCTGCTGGACACAGACGGAGGCGAATCAATGAGCGCATCTTCAGAGTCCGCATAACTTTGCTAGGACAGCAAGAGGATGAGATATACGATAAGTATAGGCTCAATGCAGCAATGATCCATGACCTGATCAATGAATTGGATCCCATACTGCAACGACAGACACGTAGGACCAATGCTATCCCAACGCATGTGCAGGTCCTATGTTGCCTACACCTACTGGCGTCAGGCAGCTTTCAGGGGGTCATTGCAGTAGCTGGAGGTGTGTCGCAAAGCACACTTTCAAGAATATTCAAAGCATTCCTTGATGCCATGATGGCCAGGATCGGCTCACACATCAAGTTCCCCACCACCGCGCATGACCTTGCGAAAACAAAACAGGAGTTTTACCAGATAGCTCGCTTCCCACATGTTATAGGTTGCATCGATTGCACACATGTGGCAATATGTCCCCCTGCAGCACAGGAATACATATACAGAAATAGAAAATGCTATCACTCCCTTAATATCCAGGTTGTTTGCAATGCCAAATACATCATCACTGATATAGTGGCTCAATTTCCTGGGAGTGCACATGATTCATATATTTTCAGGCAAAGTGGCATTCACACCCGTCTGGTCAGGGGAGAATTTGGAGAGGCACATCTGCTTGGTAAATATGTGTAGGTGATACTCACAGTCATTGTACGTATGCCAATGTCAAACTGCCACTGACCCTTTGCTTACCCACATGCAGGTGACAGCGCATACGCCTTGCGTAATTACCTTCTGACGCCTTACCTCAATCCCACAACTGCCAACCAACAGAGGTACAATGCTGCACATATATCAACAAGGAACATCATAGAGCGCACATTTGGGCTGCTGAAGAGCCGATTCAGATGCCTCCATAAGACTGGTGGAGCACTTCAATACAACCCTGAACAATGCTGCAAGCTAGTAGCAGCATGTGCCATGCTGCACAATATAGCAACGAGGGGTGGAATGGAGATCGAGGTGTCTGACAGCGACTCCGAGGATGAGGACCAGCAAGTGCCACAGCGCCGTGCAGCACAAGGGGCAAGCGCAGCAGAAGGGCGCAGGAGAAGATTGGACATCACACAAAACTATTTCTGAGGTGAGTAATGATGACACAAACAGTGTATATTACAATCACAGAACGGTTTATTCAAAGGAAATATGGCATGAGTGTCGGAGCACACTTTCAATGTGGCCAGTGGCACAGGATTCTTAAGTAATGGACATAAGTGTATTGAAAATAAATAATGACTTGTCAATCAGTCAAAAGGTCCGATCACATCCATGGTTACGTCACCATATCGGTATGCAATTGTAAATAGCAGGCTAGCGCTTTCTCCCACGAACACCCAGACGCCTGTCAGAGACAGCATCCTCATCCCTCATGTTGGAAGCTGAGGGGGTACTGCTGCGTGTGTTGCGTCTTCCTGCAGTGGCAACTGGCATAGCTATGCTACTCAAGCTTGAGGCCCCCTCACTACCCTCTTCCTGCGTGGACATGTTGGCCCCAATTGTGGTAGCATTCAGCAGTTCCACTGCATTGGTTACCTGGTCCAGTGCCTTCGCCACATCCCCGCTCCAATGGCACATTTCTGTTTGCATGGTCACAGACCTACGTGCCAGCAGTGCAGTTGATGTGGCCAGCCTATTGTTGGATTTGGCATAGCTTTTGAGGTGCTGCATTAGTTGCCGATGGTTTCTTCTCTGTGATGCATGTCCCTCCTGCATAACCTTGGTCATTTGCTGCACACTATCGCACAGTACTGCAATGTTGTCTGCCATCTTCCCAATTTGTAACTGCACTAAACGTGTGTTCTTGGTCTGCAGGCGCTGCATGCGGAGCATCTGTCCCTCAAGACCACCCCAGACATCATTTGGTTGCTCCTCCTGCTGTGTTCTGCGTGATCTGGCTCTTCTACGCCGGACACTGACATTTCTTCTGCGGACCTGTGTTTGTGGATTTGGGATGGATGTGGCTGGGCCATGCCTGGACTCATGTGGTGCATTTGTCTCATCGTCAGACTCCATGGTGACCAGTGGTGGGACAGTTGCCCTGCGTGTGTGTGGGGCACTGGATGGATTTGTTGGCAACACCGGTGTGTCCATATCCTCAACTGCGCTGATGTCCTGTATGTCCTGGTTGTCACTATCCTCAGCTTCTACACGTTCTGCATCTGTGAGATTTAACAGTGCAAAACCAGCATTAATTTAAGTATGGGATGTCATGTCACAGTGATCATATTTTTACTTTGGCATTAAATTTGGAATATGTTCACTGTTCTGAGTTGTTCTTAGCCTAATTGTGTGTTTGACATTGTATGTGCTTGACCTGCCTACATCTCCCATAATGCACTTCCCTTCATGGATACATTGTGTACTGGATGTTCTGAGTGTGCACTTGTGCTGTACTGGGGTGGTGTACTACCTTTATTATTTAGGTCAATGGTAACATGCAGTCATCTTACCTTCAGATGTGTTTGCTGCTCCTGACGTGTCTAGCTGTGTCACACCGACAACAGCTTCAGGCTGGATAGTGGATTCAACCATTTCCTCCATGGTAGTGTTCCCAGTGTCTATCGGTGTTCCCCCTCCTGTCTTCCTTGCTTCCTTCAGACGGGCAGCTATGCGCTCCTTGGCCCGACTGCGCATGTCGTACCATCTTTTCTTCAGGTCGTCGATGGTGCGGTGTGTCACCCCACTGGCATTCACCCGGTTCTGGATCCGGATCCATATTTTCCTTTTCTCCTGCTCTGCCACTTTCAATGATTGTTTCCCAAACAGCTTATCATGGCTGTGGACAACTCCCTCAATGAGTGTGTCACTTTCTTTTTCTGAGAATTTCATTTTCCGCTTCCTGCCTGATTGGCTGTCCTCTGCTGTTTGTGTGCTTTCCATTTTCTTGCAGTTACCAGGTTTTTCCAATTGCTCAATGCCACTGCTAGTTAGCTCCCAGAGCCAGCTCCCTCCTCTCCCTCTGACTGTGAACTGGGAATGGGGCTTGTGCTGCTCACTTCCTGGTTCTGATGTCATCAAGATGCATCACAAATGCGACTCGCTATTTGCGAAATCGCTATTAGCGAATTCGCAAATTTAGGATTCGCAAGAAAAATTGCGATTTTTTGCGATTCTTTATTTTTTCGCAATTTTTTGTTGCATCTGTTTTTGCGATTCGTTATTTGCGAATCGTTAAAATTCGCAATTAAGGATTCGCAACATTTTACATTGATGCATGTGCCCCTTAGTGATGGCAGATAGAGAAACATACAACTGGGTGTGATATCAAAGCAGATGGATGATCCATGGTCAACCCTCTTGCCCTGGTAGGTGTGCATAGAGCTCATGATCATGCTTATCCATCTCTTTGGATCCCATGGGCTGACTGGAAATCTCTACACAGATGTGTCTGCAGCAACAGTATGATAGATGACCAAGATGCACTTTAGCTGGGTCCCTTCATTTCTGAGTCAATATCCATATTTCTCTAATGGAAGTAGGACTCAAGCTTGAATTCATAATCACTGACAATTGGCCTGCAACCCAGTGTCTATCAATGTCAGAGGATCCGCAATGATCAAACTCCCACCTAACTGGGAGGAAGCAGGATTTCTGTTGTCTTAGATGATGCTCAATATGCAGGCCTATCACTGATACAAAAATTCATTGTGTGAAGTAATGTTTATAGGTCGTGAGAAAGGTACAATCGCCAAGGCTAGTTCTGATAAGAGACCTTGGGGCATATTTACTAGAAAATGTCGGAGCAGGGAGTTGCGCAAAATCCGGCAGCACCGCATTCTGAAATTTTCAAAATGCAGGGAATGTGCCGTATTTACTACAAGACAGCGCACCCCTGTGTTTTCTCTAGAACTGGTCTTAAAATTAGCTGCCTATTGCCAACACAGGCACCCTTGCACCATAGTGCAAGGGTGCCTGCATTGCAGGGAATGATTGTTTTGGTGCAGGAAAGTGTCCCTTCCTGCGCATAAACAATCCATAATGGCTATTTGTTACTTCTATGTATGCGGCAATCTACAGCACACAAAAAAGTAGCAAATCGTCAATATTTAATGAAGGGACACCTTCCTGCACATAAACAATCATTATGGGCTTTTTGCTCATAAAGCATTTCTCCAGCTCCGCCATTCTAATGCCTGCTCTTGCAAATATGGGGCAGCGTCAAAAGGCAATGGATGTTACGGTGGAATGGCCACAGCAACACCCATTGCATCCCCTTTGCCGCAGAGGACTGTGGCTGGAAGGGGCATATTTACAGGGTGGAGTTAAGCCACGCTAAGTGGCTGAGCGCCATCTTGTAAATACTGAAAATGGCGCTACGCCGCCGGAGCGTCCAAAAAAGTGAAGCCCCAGTGATGATAGGAGCTTGTAAAAAAGCCCCCGTGTGTTCACCTAAGACTGGATTAGGACACAGTAGAAGCTTGATGAGGAAGCACAAATATTATATAGGACTATTCTTGCTCTATGTCTGAAGGTAGTAAACATCCTCCATCTTGCATCCATTAGGTCATTTTAAAAAGATGATTGCAGTTATGTTGGTGTAACCTTAATTGCATGTACTCAAAGGTGGTAACCATCATTCGCATATCTGCACATGTTAACTATTTGCAAACATTATTTTAAAAATAATGTATATATTGTTTATAAGTGACGTTGTTCCAAGAGCCCTCAATGCACGGCATTGCAGGTACATGAATTGTGATTAAGTAAATATAATTCATTTGAGAGCTCTGCCTTTCCCAGCATCACAGATACATGCATTGTAATCATGTTAATACCGTGTCTTAAAAGGCACCGCTATTTCCAGCATTGCAGGCACATGAATTGAACCTGTGTAAGTAGTGTGTCTTGAAGGCCCAAACTACGTAAATGCTTTTGAACATAACAAATTTATTATCAAAGGACAAAGGCTCCTGTGGGCACTTAATGAAGTAATCTCAATGTATATGAGCACAATGGCAATATATTGGGTTATAGTGATATTGGAGAGAGAAGGAAGCAAATACACCTCTGATTTGTTTTTGAATCAAAAATATTTATATAATCCTTGAAATGAAATACTGTTTAAAATAGTGCATTTGAACATATAGTTCTGAGTGAAAGGTGTCCCAGTGAAAACGGAACCTAGAACATTAGTGACATATATGTGAAATATATTCAAGGTTTCCAATGCTTGATATAAACGACCATATACATATATATGTACAGTGTACAGCGCTAGATACCGTGATCAGTGCTGGTGAACATGAAAGTTGCATAAACGAACCAATATCACTATAACCCAATATATTGCCATTGTGCTCATATACATTGAGATTACTTCATTAAGTGTCCACAGGAGCCTTTGTCCTTTGATAATAAGTTTATTACCCTGGTTCCACGTGAGTAGGGTTCCCTTGTTCCTGTCCTACTTTGAACATAACAAAGACATCTTTTCCATCACTTCTTCCATTCATAAAGCAAGAACATATTTTCTACAATCGGAATGACACACATATTACCAGACATGGTGTGAAAAGCAATATTTCAGTGCCCTTCAAAAGTTTCAAGTTCATGATCGGGTGCCTCAGCCGGCATATAGAATGACTACAAGGACACACAGACATGCTAAGAGCAACATTGGGAGCTGTTGGGATCAAAAGTGTGACATTCCTTGAGGAAAACAAGGGAGGATCAAAAAGAATCAGTACCGCTCTTGACAATATCTGTGTCTATGCCTGGGGCTGAAATGTATTGTTACTGATGCATCCCAAGACAATGTTTACTGGAAGATGTCAATCACCAGGGACACTTCTGGCTCAAGTTCAAAAGAACACCATAAAAATGCTAATGGCATTTAATGCTTAGGTCAAATATTTGCTAACAGATATATTCTTGTCTTGATTGCCTTTCACAATTCAAATAAGTTTACTGTTTGTGTTTACATGTTTGACTATAGCCTGCAGAACATAGGGATCATAAGTGGTATTATTCTGTTTGCAAAAAGTGGTTGCAAATTACGCACTGACTTCAAGAACGACTTCCCTAATTAATGTTAATTAGAACAGGGACAGTACATCACCATCCCTGTGATTGTATCCCAAATCGGAAAACTTTATTTAAAGCAGCCAATGTTTCTTAAAGGAAACTGTGCTGCTTTAAAAATATACTGGATCAGGCAGTGGTTTCCCTGTGCCACTGCCTCCTCTCCATGACCCTTCCACCACAGTTCCCAATGGGGAAGTGGTCCCAAGGGGACCCCGTTAAATGAAAAGCCTTTGGTTCACACACGTGCGGTATTGTTCTATATAACGCCACTAGATTGGTGTAACAGGCTGTTAAAATGGAACAAAATCAAAATAGTTGACCTAAAAAACTTAATGATCTCAAACGACAAGCCGAAATGCCCTCGGAAACTGCAAACTAACTTTCTGGCCCTGATAAACATATTTTTTAAATAATATTTTTAATTTGCATTCCATTTTTATCACGTCAGATTTGGTTTGCAGAGTTTCTATAAAGAAAAAAAACAGACGTAAAATGAATAGCTTAGTATAAATAGAATACTGTTTATGCTACAAGCAAAAGTTTCAAAAGAGCTTTACCAGAGCAATCGCAACACGAGCGCTAAAGCATTCGCAGAGGTATGGCAAACACTCTCCAAGGCACCTTCAGTCCCCCTTTCATAGCTAAGCCGAACTCACTATTAAACCTGTATGTGTAAGAAACAAACTCTGCTACAAGAGATAAGCGATAAACTAGGAAATGTGCAGTGAAATAGAACTACTCCCTTTATAGTAAGAAAGTGTTTTCTAGAAAAATGAAAATATACAAGAAAGCAAACTGCAAGTAGGTTCAACCGTGAAATTTGTAAATTAAGGATATAGTATTGCCAAATTTGAAGTGAAAACGGAAGTGGCACCAACCCTACCACACAAATAAAAGTAACTAACAGTTTATTGGTGCGGTCAAAATATATGCAAAAACAACAGTTGATGGACAGAATGCAGAACAATGTCATACATTCACCCCAGTACAGTGATCTGGGCCTAAAACCATCGTTTTTTTGCTCACCATGCCATTCCAGTTTGAACCTAGCCATATGCAAATCAGTCTTGACCCTGTGCCTCATGGGAACAGTCCAGCCCGAACTGCCGAGCCAGTCCTCCCTGGACTGAAAACAAGCATCCTAGGACCGGTTTCGGGGTTTCACCCCTCTTCAGCCAGGATAGCTTGATTCCAGTGGCATGGAGAGCACGGGACCCACGTCTGGGCAAACCTGTCCCACTCGGGGTGACAAATGCAAAAGCAACAGTTGATGGACAGAATGCAGAACAATGTCATACATTCACCCCAGTACAGTGATCTGGGCCTAAATCCATCGTTTTTTTGCTCACCATGCCATTCCAGTTTGAACCTAGCCATATGCAAATCAGTCTTGACCCTGTGCCTCATGGGAACAGTCCAGCCCGAACTGCCGAGCCAGGTCCTCCCTGGACTAGAAACAAGCATCCTAGGACCGGTTTCGGGGTTTCACCCCTCTTCAGCCAGGATAGCTTGATTCCAGTGGCATGGAGAGCACGGGACCCACGTCTGGGCAAACCCGTCCCACTCGGGGTGACAAATGCAAAAACAACAGTTGATGGACAGAATGCAGAACAATGTCATACATTCACCAAAGTACAGTGATCTGGGCCTAAATCCATTGTTTTTTTGCTCACCATGCCATTCCAGTTTGAACCTAGCCATATGCAAATCAGTCTTGACCCTGTGCCTCATGGGAACAGTCCAGCCCGAACTGCCGAACCAGGTCCTCCCTGGACTGGAAACAAGCATCCTAGGACCGGTTTCGGGGTTTCACCCCTCTTCAGCCAGAATAGCTTGATTCCAGTGGCATGGAGAGCACGGGACCCACATCTGGGCAAACCCGTCCCACTCAGGTGACAAATGCAAAAACAACAGTTGATGGACAGAATGCAGAACAATGTCATACATTCACCCCAGTACAGTGATCTGGGCCAAAATCCATCGTTTTTTTGCTCACCATGCCATTCCAGTTTGAACCTAGCCATATGCAAATCAGTCTTGACCCCGTGCCTCATGGGAACAGTCCAGCCCGAACTGCCGAGCCAGGTCCTCCCTGGACTGAAATAAGCATCCTAGGACCGGTTTCGGGGTTTCACCCCTCTTCAGCCAGGATAGCTTGATTCCAGTGGCATGGAGAGCACGGGACCCATGTCTGGGCAAGCCCGTCCCACTCGGGGTGACAAATGCAAAAACAACAGTTGATGGACAGAATGCAGAACAATGTCATACATTCACCCCAGTACAGTGATCTGGGCCTAAATCCATCGTTTTTTTGCTCACCATGCAATTCCAGTTTGAACCTAGCCATATGCAAATCAGTCTTGACCCTGTGCCTCATGGGAACAGTCCAGCCCGAACTGCCGAGCCAGGTCCTCCCTGGACTGAAACAAGCATCCTAGGACCGGTTTCGGGGTTTCACCCATCTTCAGCCAGGATAGCTTGATTCCAGTGGCATGGAGAGCACGGGACCCATGTCTGGGCAAACCCGTCCCACTCGGGGTGACAAATGCAAAAACAACAGTTGATGGACAGAATGCAGAACAATGTCATACATTCACCCCAGTACAGTGATCTGGGCCTAAATCCATCGTTTTTTGCTCACCATGCCATTCCAGTTTGAACCTAGCCATATGCAAATCAGTCTTGACCCTGTGCCTCATGGGAACAGTCCAGCCCGAACTGCCGAGCCAGGTCCTCCCTGGACTGGAAACAAGCATCCTAGGACCGGTTTCGGGGTTTCACCCCTCTTAAGCCAGGATAGCTTGATTCCAGTGGCATGGAGAGCACGGGACCCACTTCTGGGCAAACCCGTCCCAATCGGGGTGACAAATGCAAAAACAACAGTTGATGGACAGAATGCAGAACAATGTCATACATTCACCCCAGTACAGTGATCTGGGCCTAAATCCATCGTTTTTTTGCTCACCATGCCATTCCAGTTTGAACCTAGCCATATGCAAATCAGTCTTGACCCTGTGCCTCATGGGAACAGTCCAGCCCGAACTGCTGAGCCAGGTCCTCCCTGGACTGGAAACAAGCATCCTATGACCGGTTTCGGGGTTTCACCCCTCTTCAGCCAGGATAGCTTGATTCCAGTGGCATGGAGATGCCCAGACGTGGGTCCCTTGCTCACTGTGCCACTGGATTCAAGCTAGCCTGGCTGAAGAAGGGTGACATACCCTGAAACCGGTCCCAGGATGCTTGTTTCCGGTCCAGGGAGGACCTGGCTTGGCAGTTCGGTCTGGACTGTTCCCATGGGGCACAGGGTCAAGACTGATTTGCATATGGCTGGGTCCAAACTGGGGTGGTGTAGTGGGCAAAAGAACGATGGATTTAACCCAGATCTTTTGACTGGGGGAGAATGTTTGCATTGTCAGCATTCAGTCCATCATTTGTTTGCTGTAACACTTTTCGCCCTAAGTGGGATGGGTATGCCCAGACGTGGGTCCCTTGCTCACTGTGCCACTGGATTCAAGCTAGCCTGGCTGAAGAAGGGTGACATACCCTGAAACCGGTCCCAGGATGCTTGTTTCCGGTCCAGGGAGGACCTGGCCTGGGAGTTCGGTCTGGACTGTTCCCATGGGGCACAGGGTCAAGACTGATTTGCATATGGCTGGGTCCAACCTGGGTGGCGTAGTGGGCAAAAGAACGATGGATTTAACCCAGATCTTTTGACTGGGGGAGAATGTTTGCATTGTCAGCATTCCGTCCATCATTTGTTTGCTGTAACACTTTTCGCCCTAAGTGGGGGTATGCCCAGACGTGGGTCTCTTGCTCACTGTGCCACTGGATTCAAGCTAGCCTGGCTGAAGAAGGGTGACATACCCTGAAACCGGTCCCAGGATGCTTGTTTCCGGTCCAGGGAGGACCTGGCCTGGCAGTTCGGTCTGGACTGTTCCCATGGGGCACAGGGTCAAGACTGATTTGCATATGGCTGGGTCCAACCTGGGGTGGCGTAGTGGGCAAAAGAACGATGGATTTAACCCAGATCTTTTGACTGGGGAGAATGTTTGCATTGTCAGCATTCCGTCCATCATTTGTTTGCTGTAACACTTTTCGCCCTAAGTGGGATGGGTATGCCCAGACGTGGGTCCCTTGCTCACTGTGCCACTGGATTCAAGCTAGCCTGGCTGAAGAAGGGTGACATACCCTGAAACCAGTCCCAGGATGCTTGTTTCCGGTCCAGGGAGGACCTGGCCTGGCAGTTTGGTCTGGACTGTTCCCATGGGGCACAGGGTCAAGACTGATTTTCATATGGCTGGGTCCAACCTGGGGTGGCGTAGTGGGCAAAAGAACGATGGATTTAACCCAGATCTTTTGACTGGGGGAGAATGTTTGCATTGTCAGCATTCCGTCCATCATTTGTTTGCTGTAACCCTTTTCGCCCTAAGTGGGATGGGTATGCCCAGACGTGGGTCCCTTGCTCACTGTGCCACTGGATTCAAGCTAGCCTGGCTGAAGAAGGGTGACATACCCTGAAACCGCTCCCAGGGTGCTTGTTTCCGGTCCAGGGAGGACCTGGCCTGGCAGTTCGGTCTGGACTGTTCCCATGGGGCACAGGTTCAAGACTGATTTGCATATGGCTGGGTCCAACCTGGGGTGGCGTAGTGGGCAAAAGAACGATGGATTTAACCCAGATCTTTTGACTGGGGGAGAATGTTTGCATTGTCAGCATTCCGTCCATCATTTGTTTGCTGTAACACTTTTCGCCCTAAGTGGGATGGGTATGCCCAGACGTGGGTCCCTTGCTCACTGTGCCACTGGATTCAAGCTAGCCTGGCTGAAGAAGGGTGACATACCCTGAAACCAGTCCCAGGATGCTTGTTTCCGGTCCAGGGAGGACCTGGCCTGGCAGTTTGGTCTGGACTGTTCCCATGGGGCACAGGGTCAAGACTGATTTTCATATGGCTGGGTCCAACCTGGGGTGGCGTAGTGGGCAAAAGAACGATGGATTTAACCCAGATCTTTTGACTGGGGGAGAATGTTTGCATTGTCAGCATTCCGTCCATCATTTGTTTGCTGTAACACTTTTCGCCCTAAGTGGGATGGGTATGCCCAGACGTGGGTCCCTTGCTCACTGTGCCACTGGATTCAAGCTAGCCTGGCTGAAGAAGGGTGACATACCCTGAAACCGCTCCCAGGGTGCTTGTTTCCGGTCCAGGGAGGACCTGGCCTGGCAGTTCGGTCTGGACTGTTCCCATGGGGCACAGGGTCAAGACTGATTTGCATATGGCTGGGTCCAACCTGGGGTGGCGTAGTGGGCAAAAGAACGATGGATTTAACCCAGATCTTTTGACTGGGGGAGAATGTTTGCATTGTCAGCATTCCGTCCATCATTTGTTTGCTGTAGCGGTCAAAATATAGTCACATTAATTGTATGGCAGTATTATGACGACAGCAATGTGGAAATACCAAAGTGGGAATGCCCGTTGAAAAAAGGCAATGGGAGTTGCTATAGCCACATATTAATTTTACTGCACCCATCAATTTAGCACTTTGAATCACTGTGCCATTGCACCTTGCTTTGCCAGCAATATTGCTTCAAATAAAATTGTAACTACACCACCCACATACTCGGCACTAAACATGACTGACGAGATGTGGATTTACAAATCTTTTCAACTTAATTTTGCAGCCGAAACAGGTTTTAAACATGCTAAAGGCCTCGTGGCAGGGTTTCATTAGGCACCCTCAGAGATAACGAGACCTGGAATCTTGGTAATTCTAATGGCGCAAAATTACCGGAGATTCCAGGTTGAACCCTGAGAATCCCTTGGGTATGAGGAATTATTGGGGAAATTAATTATTCTGGGTCCAATGCCCCTATAAACCCTCATTCATCCCCTCAATTTCCCCAGGCTATTCAGGTGCTTACAGTAGCTGAAATATCCAGGGCAACATGACAGTTCCTCTATAACAAAGTGGACAACAGAATTCACTATGAGGCCGGTAACAGTTTCATTGTCACTATCAGTCTGGCCTCTCATAGTTGGAGCCTTATAGTGAAGTCTTCAAAGCCAGATTTGCACATTTTTATCTAAGAGCAGATGTGTCTTATTTCTATCTTAGCTATAAACTGCTCTTGACTATCCAGGCCAGACTCAAAAAGCCTATTCTGTCAGTAATTTTTAGGCGCAAATTTCTTATTTGGGGAATTGGACTTGGTCTTCTGTTGAGCTTTCCCCCCCCCCCCCAAACGTTTTCCTTGCTTTCGGTATTGAGTACAATGTTGCTTTCTTTATGGTTGTCATATGAAAATTCCTGATTTTGTTGTTAATGTTGTTGTCTGAATGAAGAGGAATGCTTCTTTTCCTTAAATCGTTTATGGAGTTTTTCTTTCAACTTAGGAACAAACAATATCACATTTCTGAAGAGAGTCTGTGTGCCAGTACTCACACATTACATCCCTCTGTGATGAGACCACTGTATCTGCTGTTAAGGCAGTAGTGCAAACCCTATCAAATGACAGTGTATAACCAGAATATCAGATTAAAAATATTGTATGACATGAAAATTGTGTCAAAAATACTGTGACTGCCAAAATATTGTTGAACAGGATATCTAAGATGATAATGTGTTTTCTGATATATAATATCGTTTTTAAGAATATCAGTATATTTACTACTGTTTACTTCAATATAGTTGTAATAAATATATTTTTTAGTTCATTTAATATATTTTAGTTAGTATATTATTTTAACTGGTAGTATTGGTCGCATAATTGTTATACATTTTTAATTTTTAATGCATAATTTAGTAATTTTTATTTTAATTCGTAAGTTATGATGTAGTAGCCGGTTTTTCGGTTTGTAGATGAATAGGGTGGAAAATAAATCATTTATCATTAATTTAATTTTAATGTTTGTTACTTTTATTCTTTTCAAATTACTGATTCATGAAAATTGCCTAAATATTATTGTATTATTTAAAGTTTAATTTGGTAATTTTTTCTTTGTCCTTTAATTTTTAAATGTATTTCAGTAATACATATTTTAGTGGCAGGTTGTTGCGTTTGTAGGGGAACAGGGTGGGAAGTTAATTAAATTGTAAATAACATAATTTATCAGTAAATTATTTTTTTATTGTATATCACAAATTAAAATAGCCAATATTTTGTAATAATTTCTTTCATTGTTTAATTATCTAATTATTATTTTACTTATCTAATTTTATTTTGCAAATTATAATCTATATTTTTGGCAGTAATTTAAAAGTTAGTAGCAGGTTGTTGGGTTTCAAAGAGAATTTATTGAAAATATATTTTTAAATTAATTGCTAATCTTAATTCATGTTTAATTTTAATCATTAATTATAGATATTTTGAATTGTAATTATTTAAATGATTTGCTTTGGTTGATGTTTTTATTAACTTATTCTTACATACATATTAATATTAATTCCAGCTCCAATTCACCTTAACAGGAGCACTCTCGGACGGGTGCTGTGATCGCGGTGGTGTGTCCGTGAAATAGCAGCACTCCTTTTCCTCCTCCTCTCGTCAAGGAAAGAGCACTCACGGGGGTGGTTTACAATCCGTTTATTCAGAGCAAACAGACACGTTTCGGCTTGTGTCTTTTTCGATGTTTAGCATGCACACCAGAAAAGAATGTTTTTTTATATAAATAAACAGACATTGTCACATGATACACATGGATAACAACGATGGACTAATGTGCAGAGTGATCCAAACCGCCATATTGGAACGGTTTCGGATTAATGACATGACACAGTCCTTCAGATAATCTCACTTTTTCTACGCTTCCCAAAGATATATATTCGATTAAATGCATAGTGAGTATCTTGCCGTGTATCGGCAAGCCGTTTTTCCGGTATGTGATTGTTAACATAATCTGCACTTCCCATGAATAAATGTACAATTAAATTCACGATAAGAAATATCTTGCCGTGTATTGGCGTGTCGTTCATCCAGTGTCACTTATATCCCTTATGATATCGAATAGGAAGATTTACATTTGGCACCTTAAGATATCAACGATGGACCGACATACATAGTGATCCGCCATATTAGACCAATATTAAATTGATGATTCAATCCCTTATTTTATCTGTCCATCACTTGAATCTTCAGTAAAATTCATCAATACTGCCATATATCGGCTTGCAACTTATACTGTGTCAAATATATGTCAAATTCAATCACTTCCTTAATTCAAAAAGAATCTGCATAAATACATTTTCAATTCATTTCTGTTTCAAAAGGTTCCTACTTTTCCTCTTGCCATGGATTCGTTTACATAATGTCAATTTATGTCTTTATATTTCATTGTCCACAAAGACCCATATTCAATCCCCTAAATGTATTGCAAGTTCTTCCCCACTATTCATTCCTTTTGGGGTTTTTGTCTGCAGGTCAATAATGTACCTTGACTCTAACCTTCTAAATTTGGTGATCCTGTCACCCCCTCTTGGGTTTGGCGGTACAAAGTCTATACCAAAATATTGTAATAGATCCCTATTACTCTGATGTTTTTCAGCAAAGTGCCTAGCGACTGGATATGCTGTATCTTTTTTAACTATGGCACGCATATGTTCCAAAATCCAAACTTTAGTTGGGTGAATAGTGCTGCCTATATACCTAAGTCCACAAGGACATATCAAGCAATATACCGCATAGACGGTGTTACTAGTAAGAAACCTATTTATAATTTTGCCATTTTTTAGGCCCGGGATTGCATATGATAATGTTTTCTTGCTGCTAATGCAAGCTTTGCATTTCCCACATGGGAAAAATCCCCTCATTTCTTTGAGGGTTCCCTTGTTGCTTGACTTCTTTTCTAGGTAGCTGTGCACAAGATAGTCTCTTATTGATCTTGGCTTCTTGAAGGTTATTTGAGGGACTGCTGGTAAATCCTGACCAATGACTCCATCCATCTTAAGGATGTGCCAGTTCTTTCTCAATAGTTTCCTAAGATAATTGGCATCCTCTGAAAATGTTGTGATCATTCTGAACTTCGCTGTCATTTCATCTTTATTCTTTTTATCTCTGTCCTTCAATAGCTGTTGTCTGGGAATCTTTTCAACTTTTTTAAGTGTGGCCTCTAACAGTTCTTTGTCATAGCCTCGCATCACAAATCAATCACAACTGCTAGTTTAAAGTCACTATCCCTGGTGCTATACCTCTTTAATCTTAACAATTCACCATAGGGATTGCTTCTGATCAGTTTGGGTGGATGGCTACTCTTCGCGTGAAGGGTAGAATTACCCGCTGTTGGTTTGCGATACAGTGACATATTAAGTTTACCATCAGCTACATGGACCTTCAAATCTAGAAAATTGACTGTGCTTGGGCTTACTTCCCCTGTGAATCTTAGATTGACACTATTGTTATTCAGATGTGCAATGAACTCCGCTGCTAATTCTATGGACCCACTCCAAACTATAAACAAATCATCGATGTATCGATGCCATGATATTACATTTTCCATCCATGGTTTGTTGTCATGCGACCAGGCCACCGGCTTCTCCCACCAGCCCACAAATAAATTTGCGTTGCTGCGGGCGCAGCAGGTGCCCATCACTGTTCCAGAAATTTTCCTATAGTGGTCTTCTTCAAATAAGAAAATGTTGTGTATCAAACAAAATTCAATGAATTCCAACAGCATCTTGTTGTGTTCAACAAACTTCAATGATCGTTTCGACAAAAAATAATTCACAGCTTGAAAGCCCTGTTTATGATTTATGCAGGTGTAAAGACTTGTGATAGCCAAAACAATTAGTTTATAGTTTGAGTCCCACTGCAACTCTTCCATTCGACAAAGAAAATCTTTTGTATCTTTGATATACAACGTCAGTTCGGTCACAAATTTAAATAAAAAATAATCAATGAATATAGACAAATGTTCAGTTAAACCCCCCCTGTGAGGACACAATCGGTCTTCCGGGTGGATGGACTTGGTCTTTGTGAATCTTGGGTATGTGGTAGAAAGTTGGTATTATCGGAATCAAACAACGAAGAAAGAGATATTCGTCTGTCTCAAGCATTGCTTTGTCATACCAAGATTTTATCAACAGATGGTATTGTGTTATGCTTTCGTAGTATCTTTCTTTGGTTATTTTTTCATAGCAATTTCTGTCCAAAAGTTGTCTCCGAGCTTCAATGTAATATTGCTCTCTAGTTTGTAGAACGATATTGCCGCCTTTATCTGAAGGCTTGCATATTATGGACACATCGTTTCGCAAGCTCTCCAAAGCTCGCTGTTGTTCCTTAGTTATGTTGTGTCTTCTCTTGCTGCCTTTCTTTGTTCTCAATTTGAGAAGGTCCTTGTTGACTGCCTCCAAAAATATGTCTATTGCATCTATGGGCAAATTGCGGCAAGAATTGCGATGTTGGTTTGAAGGGACTGGTTTCTTTCTCTTGTTCAATCCCCAGTCTGATAGTTCTTTCTACCAAATCTAGGGTACTAGTTGTATCCTCCTCCATCTCAGTACATAATGCCTCCATATCTTCCAAGGCCGGCAGATCCTCAGCAGTTAAGGTATCAGTTGCCATTGTTTTGTTTTGCAGTTTGTTTGGTTTCATGGCATTTAGTTTTAATTTCAAATACTTATGTAGCTTCAGTTTTCTTGTCATTTTGAAAAGGTCGAATCGAGTTTGGGTATATTCCAACCTGTTGGACGACAGAACGTTAGGCCTAACCTTAACACCGATTCTTCATTGCTTGTTAATTTCTTTGGTGTAAGGTTTATGATGGTCAGATTTTCTACTTCCATCTGTTGCCCCTCTTGCTGCGCATAACCCATGGAGACATGTTTGTTCCTCCGGCTCCAACTGCCCCTTCTTGTTTTTCTGCGGCCCTCTCCGGTGGTTTGCTTTTTCCCCCTCTCATCCACTTTTGGAGCATAAGTCGGAATTCCTCCTGAAAAGGGGTCTTTTTGTGTTGATCCATTGATGTGATGGCACTTTCTTCCCCTGAAGACTCATTGCCGGTTACATCTGACGCTGATGTTTCCACAAGTTCCATAGTTGGCGCTGCCTTTTTCACAGATAACTCTCTCCTCTGTCCGTCGAATTTCTTTGCGAAAGTTAGTAACCGACCTTGTGCATAATCTCGCTCATCTCTTTCGAACTTTTCTTGCTTTCTTTGCTTTATTTTCAATTCATACTTGTTTAAACGTTTCTTCATTTACTCTCTTAATTCTTCTAGCTTGGTCTTATCTTCCTTCTTTGCTATTTCAATTTCCAATTTTTCTATCTCCTGCAGTGCTTTATCCCTGTCGCTCCAGGTGAACTTTACCAGTATAACTAGCATCCCTTTACTTGATTGAGCCGTATGTTCCGCCCATTCCTCCAGTAACTGGGGATCAGGGTTCTCATAGGCAGGTATGGTGTATATTCATAGTCCCCTCGGGACCCGGATTTCATCGATATAGCTCTGAAGGGAGGTTGCCTCCCACCACTTCCTCATTTCACATTCTTAAAGCCTTTCTAAAGTAGCAAACTTCGATGCCAGATTTTCAATGACTGCTGAACTTTTATCCTTATTTTTCCCTGCTTGTGCAGATGCAGGATTCTTTGTGAAAATGTCTGATGCCACTTCACGGCGTGCTGATTCATCAAACATTATGTTGCTCCTCTTTAACTCACATTTGTATTTAGCAATTGCTATAATTGTCTGTCCCCCTCGTCCTGTCGCTTTCTCAAGCCTTCACTTGCCAAACATATATGTATCGCTTACCGGCAATGTCGAGTCGGCACTCCTGTGCGTCCTCCGACCCACTGGTTGCCGTTCTACAGAGTCGGCAGTCTTGTAGCGACGGTGCCTCCAAGTAATCAATTCCAGCTCCAATTCACCTTAACAGGAGCACTCTCGGACGGGTGCTGTGATCGCGGAGGTGTGTCCGCGAAATATCAACGCTCATTTTTCTCCTCCTCTCGTCAAGGAAAGAGCACCCACAGGGTGGTTTACAATCCGTTTATTCAGAGCAAACAGACGCGTTTCGGCTTGTGCCTTTTTCGATGTTTAGCATGCACACCAGAAAAGAATGTTTTTTATATAAACAAACAGACATTGTCACATGTTACACATGGATAACAAAGATGGACTAATGTGCAGAGTGATCCCAACTGCCATATTGGAATGGTTTCGGATTAATGACATGACACAGTCCTTCAGATAATCTCACTTTTTCTATGCTTCCCAAAGATATATATTCGATTAAATGCATAGTAAGTATCTTGCCGTGTATCGGCAAGCCGTTTTTCCGGTATGTGATTGTTAACATAATCTGCACTTCCCATGAATAAATGTACAATTAAATTCATGATAATAAATATCTTGCCATGTATCGGCGTGTCATTCATCCTGTGTCACACATGTCCCTTATGATATCTAATAGGAAGATTTACATTTGGCACCTTAAGATATCAACGATGTACTGACATACATAGTGATCCGCCATATTAAACCAGTATTAAATTGATGATTCAATCCCTTATTTTATCTTTCCATCACTTGAATCTTCAGTAAAATTCATCAATATTGCCGTATATCGGCTTGCCACTTATACTGTGTCACATATATGTAAAATTCAATCACTTCCTTAATTCAAAAAGAATCTGCATAAATACATTTTCAATTCATTTCTATTTCAAAAGGTTCCTACTTTTCCTCCTGCCATGGATTCGTTTACATATTGTCAATTTATGACTTTACATTGCATTGTCCACAAAGACCCATATTCAATCCCCCAAATGTATTGCAAGTTCTTCCCCACTATTCATTCCTTTTGGGGTTTTTTGTCTGCAGGTCAATAATGTACCTTGACTCTAACCTTCTAAGTTTGGTGATCCTGTCACCCCCTCTTGGGTTTGGCGGTACAAAATCTATGCCACAATATTGTAATAGATCCCTATTACTCTGATGTTTTTCAGCAAAAGTGCCTAGCGACTGGATATGCGGCATCTTTTTTAACTATGACACGCATATGTTTCAAAATCCGAACTTTAGTTGGGTGAATAGTGCTGCCTATATACCTAAGTTCACAAGGACATGTCAAGCAATATACTGCATAGGCGGTGTTACAAGTTTTACTGAAGATTCAAGTGATGGACAGATAAAATAAGGGATTGAATCATCAATTGAATCATCAATTTAATACTGGTCTAATATGGCGGATCACTATGTATGTCAGTCCATCGTTGATATCTTAAGGTGCCAAATGTAAATCTTAGTATTAGATATCATAAAGGATATGTGTGACACAGGATGAACGACACGCCGAAACACGGCAAGATATTTCTTATCATGAATTTAATTGTACATTTATTCATGGGAAGTGCAGATTATGTTAACAATCACATACCGGAAAAACGGCTTGCCGATACACGGCAAGATACTCACTATGCATTTAATTGAATATATATCTTTGGGAAGCGTAGAAAAAGTGAGATTATCTGAAGGACTGTGTCATGTCATTAATCCGAAACCCTTCCAATATGGCGGTAGGGATCACTCTGCACATTAGTCCATTGTTGTTATCCATATGTATCATGTGACAATGTCTGTTTATTTATATAAAAAACATTCTTTTTTGTCGTGCATGCTAAACATCGAAAAAGACACAAGCCGAAACGCGTCTGTTTCCTCTGAATAAACAGATTACAAACCACCCCCGTGAGTGCTCTTTCCTTGACGAGAGGAGGAGGAAAAGGAGCGTTGACATATTAATATTATTAAAAATAATTTGGAAAACAAATTTGTTTTATTTTATTTTTTAATTTAAGTAATATTTTAATTTCAGTATTTTTTTATTTACTTTGTTTAAGTCTTTGTGTTTTGTTGGGTTATAGGAAGGGAAGTGAATTTAATTTAAACTTTTTTTATAATAGAGTAAGCATTTTTTTTAGGTAATATATGATTTAAAAATGTATTGCTGTTAGATATTTAAATAAAATTCTATAAAGATGTACAAATGGTATAAGTAATTTCTATGAAGTTGAGCACTTTCCCTCCTGTTACATACATTGCAGCAGAAATAGTAAATGTAACCCCTTCAAAGTCCAACATTTTTCTTACTGTTGTTTAGACTGTAGTGGGAATAGTGAATCTAACCCCTCTGAAGACAGGCACTTTCCTTACTGCTGCTTAGACTGGAGTGGGAATAGTGAATCAAACCTCCGAAGTCTAGCACTTTCCCTAATATTGCTTAGACTGGAGTGGGCATAGTAAATCTAACCCCTCCGAAGTCCAATACTTTTTCTACCATTGGTTAGACTGAATTGGGGATAGTAAATCTAACCTTTTCTAAGTAAAGCACTTTCAGCACTGTTGATTAAACAGGAGTGGGAATAGTAAATGTAACCCCTCTAAAGTCCAAAGCCTTCCCTACAGTTGTCTAGACTAGAGTGGGAATAGGAACTCTAACCTCTTCGACTTCCAACATATGAGAACTTATGGTTGTACAAAGAGCTTACTCTGGTTGAAGTTTTTTCTTGATCTTTAAGAGTGGGGAAAGCACATCAGGGTTGTCCGCTGGGGGTATTGATGATGTTGAGATCCACTTAAGAAGCAAAAAAATGATAGCACTGAAGATGGCCAGTAATTGCATCTCCTCTTGATTAGTATAATTGCATAATAAAGGTGAAAAGAAGAAACTCAACAATTGTTATTAATTTGTATATTCAGCCTGAAAATATGAATGAGCATTGGACTCAGTTAAAGCATAAGAAGGAGGACTTGGAAAGATTAATAAGAAATTATACATCAATAAAAATATTATTATTGGGAGACTTCAGTAATAAACTGGATCCTCAAAACGGTTACCTACTGTATATAGATATGTTATCCTCTTATGAATGAAACCCCGCAACCTTCCCAATGAATGGTCACATGGCGCAGGATATGGCACTTCAATATATTTTGGCATCCATCGGGCTGCTTAGTTTAAATGGTCAATTTTATAAGGATACCCAACAAGACAAACCTTCAGAGATGGTAACCATCAGTGCACAAAAGAATACATATTATGTTCAGGCATTTTTTTTAAAAGTGTTTTATTTTAGGGTTTTACAATTAGCTTGTAGTGATCATTGGCATATTCACGTTGTATTAAATTTGGGGGGCAGGAGCACAGGGAAAAGGTTATCTCAGTGCAAGAAAACTATTCCAGGTAACGAACCACTAAGATATCAGATGCAAATTTAATGCTCTTGAGTGCTTTTCAGCAGCTACAGGAATTAACTACGGGGAAAGATACACTGGAGGATTACTTATCCTCGTAGAAGTAAATGATAGTTCAAGTGGTAGACCGTCTACAGGCTGAAGTAAAAACATAAAGGTGAATGGAGAAAAAGGAGCAAAGGGGGTTTAGAAAAAAATGGTTGGTTTGATAGGGAATTGTTAGAAACTGGGTTATTGGTTGATTGGGCTATAAGCCCTAGTCAAGCAATAACAACAATCCTAGTCAAGGTAAGGGACAAGCAAACCATAAATTATCCCGTGCTCACTACCTGGTTGCTTGACGAAGAGCAGTCAGGCTTAACTCAGAGACAAAATGTAAAGTATTTGTGCAACACTTCAAACAGTAAAACAATGAAAACACCACACAAAAAAGATTCCACACCAGGTTAGAAAACATTTGAATCAAAAAGCACTATTTGGGATATCTGGTTGCACTGGACCGGTACAAAGTCAACAGTTCAGGCTGACTGAAATGGAGCATGATCTGGATACAGGAGCCCAGTTAGGCCCACTCGACCAGAGTACCTTAATCCTGGTTACAGAGCATTGCATGGATCCGCGGCGTAGATACGCTGCGCAGTGGAGGCAATGTGTCGGTCCTTAGGTGCTGCGAGGCTGCGTTGTGAGGTCCTGATGCGTCTGCGTCGAGGATCGTGCTGACTGGGCTTGCAATCAGAAATCCGGTGTCCAGAATGTGAGGCACAGCAGAGGTAATGAGACGGTTCCGATGAGCAGTGAAGTTGCGATGAGAAGATCTGTTGTCGGCGTGGCCGTCAACGAGGGATGCAGGAGGCTGCGGTGATGGGAGTCTTTTGCAATTAGTCCAATGCACGCAATAGTGGCAATGCATTGGTTCTGCTAGATGATGCACCACTCAGCAGAGTAGATACATCAATTCTGCTCTGGGATGTGCCGCTCAGCAGAGGATGCGTCTGTTACCCGGGAGAAATACCTTGGGCCCACTTCAAAGGGTCAAGGACTGGGGAGGCAACACATAGCAGGGCAAACTCACAGATGGCAGAGTCTAGGTGCAGAAGAAGGTTGGTTGGAAGTATTGTATGTGCCTGAGACTTCAGATTAGGATGCCAACCAACTAGCCCTTGGAGTCACTCTGGATTTTAGTAGTGCAGGTCCAGTCCCCTCACCCAGGCAATAGGGCAGCAGGCTTTAGGTCAGCACAGCAATGCAGGAGTTCAGCAAAACAGCAGTCCAGCATAGTGGCAGTCCTTTCACCAGCACAGCAGTCCTTCTTCCTGACAGAGTCATCACAGGTCCATACATGTACTGTACTGAAGTGGTGATGTCAGAGGTCCAGTGCTTATACCCAGTTGTGCCTTTGAAATGGGGGAGACTTCAAAGACATGCCTTTGTAGTGCACAGAGGTCCTCCCTTCCTGCCCTGGCTCCAGACTCCCTCAGGGGGTATGCAGGTATTTGTGTGATGACAGGACACAGCCTATTCAGCTGTGTGGATGGGTCTAGCTCCTCCCTCCTATCCTGCCAGGACAGGCCATAAATTCACACCTAAGCTCCCATTGTGTGTGGGTGTCGAGGGGGAATACACAAAGCCCAGCAGCCACCCATCCCAGAAATGTCTTCAGAGACAGGCAGCAGACACCAAATGGCTACAGTAAGAAAATGCCAACTTCCTAAAAGCAAGACTCAAACAACAGGTATTGTCTCTAGACAGATTGAATAACTGTAAAATCAATTACAAAAGAAGAGAAACAGGAAGAAAGCAATGATTTTTTGAAAATGCTGTCTGTATTAGAATTTTCGAAAGAACAGATATATTAGTTATAACAGCACTAATACATAGTTTAACAGTGTAAAAAAACAGAATGAAAAGCACCAATATTCTTTTTGAAAAAAATGGCTACAAAACATGGAAAATGAAGTCGTAAATAATATAGAACATGTTAAGAACCAAAGGACACCATGATGTATGCTGAGTAGTCAACGGTGTTTCGACCTATTCAAATTAAGGTCATCATCAGGACAGGTTTACACTTTAATCAGATGGTGCTGTGATTAAAGAAACAGTACTGTAGTCATGAAGGAAACAATAAATTGTTTGTATCAATCAATTGAAAGTATGTTCCAGGATGCATTAAGGAGTGCACCTTACAGGTAAATTTGCACAAAAGTGTAACAGTTTCAAATTTTTGAGTGATGAATAAGGGCGTATAGTGAGTCCATCAAAGAGAGGTTACGTTCTCAGTCAATGTTGGCTACTGATAATGGCTCTAAAAGTGGCAGTTTCACAATTGCAATTTACAATTTGACTTCACTATAAGTTTGGATTTTAAATTGTGATTCCAGAGACACCAGACCTGAAGGGTTTACCTCTTCCCAATTGGGAATTACACTTATAAAATGGAATAAGGTAATCTCAATGTTATCTTTTGGGAGGTATAGGCCTTGATAGTAATGAATACTGGTTAGCAGTGGTAGAGTGCTCAGAGTCGTAAGGCCAACAAAAACAAGTTTTAAAGACCAAAGGTCTCAATAAACATAATCATTTGGATCTGACTTTCCCTACTGTTGCTTAGACTGGGGCGGGAATATTGAATCCAACACTTCCTGTCTCCCCAACCCTTCTGGGAGGTCCCAGAGAGGAATAGCCGCAGTCCTGCGGTACTGCTGAAGGACCGCGGTAAAAGAAAAAACAAAATGGAGGCCACCATTGTTTTTTTTAATTAAAACAACATCTGGGGTGTGGCAGGACCTGAGGTCAAAACATATTCAATTAATTATAATTTGGGGAAGGGGGTGTGCATGGGGCCATTCTAAGTATAGGAACATGATATTGTGGGAAACAATATTTTTGACACAATATTTGTGTCTTTCAATAATTTCGATAATATTTTCTGTCAGACAACCAGGGGATAAAATCAGTTCCTTCTTCAACTACTTTAAATAGAAACTTAAAATTACAGATTAATGACTGATCCATTTATGTGATGTAGATTCCTGCTCTCAAAGCCAGGTGTGCTCCTGAATATATCTTTTCAAGTGAGGAGTCCACTTTCTTATCATGGGGGTGTCCTTGAAAATAGCATCTCGAGACGTAGAAATATTGTCCACAAGGCTTCCTGTGGACATAAATCTGGGAATCATGATTTCATCTGGAAACTTCCACTCACACAACACAATATCCATCACACATGGGTTAATGGGTATATTCAAATGGATTGACTCAGTAAACTGTCTTATGAGGCATCTGAAAATTCATCTGAAGGAAACCCTGTATTGTGTCTTATATGGCCCAGTACTGAAAACATTGTCTCCTATTCAGAATATTCTCCTTTCTGATCATCTGGTGAGTTCTCCACTTCACTACATTCATCAGAGATTAGCGAAATGCCATATCGTTAGTTATCAACATTTCATCAGATCTATATTTTTTGGGGGCTTTTTCTTTAATTTCTTGAAGGACTCCACAGCCAGTCTTATTTATCCACTTATCCCTGAAACCCTTTCTCCTTCTCCTTGAGGAAGACGTTCAACATGATATCTCCTAGGAAATAGAAACAGACTCCACATGATGACATTTTCTCTCATGTTTGCCTATGATAGATAAAAAAAAACATCAAATACTGCAGGCAGTAACTGAGTAAAAATACCACACTCTTACCTCTGTGTAAAACCGGCATCGTTTATCAAGTATTAGGATCTCCTTTCACGCTCTTGATGCCAAAATGAAAGTATGCACAAGCTTGGTACCATCCTTCTCAAATGACCATATGCTAGTCAAAAAACACTGCTCTGCCAATCTGGACACTCCTCATCTACTGAAATGGCATCCAAGTTAGCAAACTAATGTTATTACTTGACTAATTAACAGTTAAAAAAAACTCATTTAGTCACTGTGAATCCAATCCCTGTGTAGATTTAAGTGCATTTAATAGCTTTTTTTCTAAAATTATGATTTACATATAGGCAAGCCCAGCAAGAGCATTCTGTAAACGTAAACTAATTTAATTAAACTGGTTGGAGAAGAGAAAAACAAATCAGAAGGATGCTGGGTAAACCAAGCAATAAATGGTGCCCAGGGGGCAATAAACAAGGCTTGGATTTCAGCATTTTTCTGGTTTGTTTTCCTATCTGAAGTAGGTTACAACTGTAATAAGGGCACAGGACGTAGAGGTAATAGCTTTGTGACTATGCACTCACTTAAGTAATGGTCCTAACAGATGTAGATTTTGTATTCTTCCCTTCTAAGGTTTTTTATATGCTAATTCCTAACTTTAATGTCCCTGTAATCTTTGTTTTTTTCAGTGAATTCCTAAAGTTTTATTTTTTAATTCTATTTCATAACTAAAACATCCCAGTATTTTTTTTCTATAATTAGATATTGAACATTACATCTGCCTGGTGCACCACTCATTGATCTTTTTGTCATCTATTTATATAAAAAGTACATTAATCATCTTATTTCAAGATATTTTTGGTAGCGGGACGATGTCTCAATCGTTGAGGACACACACAGCGAATACTGCCTGTTTTTGACAAAGTGTAAAACACATATTTATATACATACTTTATATAAAGTTTCAGCCTAGATAATTAGTAAGATACTTATGTAACTTTCCCCTTTGTATTAATTTCTCGAAAGAAAAACATCAAAAACGCATTTTTTTTGCTCACAGCGACACATGTGGTCGCGATGGCGACAGTAGTTGCGAACACAAATGACAAAGTGTTAAACACATATATAGACATTTTACATAAAATTTGAGTCTAGCTGTTTAGTAACATTGGTTTAACTTTATTTTAACAATGCATTTGTCAAAAACAACAGTTTGAAAAATAACTTTCCGCAACGGTACTCAGCAAATAGCGCATGACTACCAAATAAAGAAATGTAATTGGTTTACACAGTTTCCTTTATGAAAGGAACTACACACCCATTTCTCCATTCTTGCACTTTCCAGGTACTGGTTAGTTTGTTATAGGAGCTCACCCAAACTGATTTTGAAAACTGTGCTGGTTATTAACTTTTTGTGGCTATTGCTACAAAATTAAAATGTCATCAGAAGAACCAGAGGAAGACCTACAACTGGCTGAAGTTGTTGAACACCAGAAGTACTCAGCTGCACATGAACAGTCTTCAGATGAAGAACCAGCAACGAAGAAACAAAGGAAAGCGTGGGATTTTTTCACTATTCCATCTGGTAAATCGAAGATTGCAACTAAATTAGTGAGGTGCAGCATATGTGACAAGACATTATCTCAGGGCACAGCAAAAAATATTCATGTGGTACAACAAGCATGTTGTACCACTTAAAACACGTACCACAAGAAGGAACTTTAAATTGCACAGAGAAAAAAAATAGAGGGATCATTATTCTCTAGATCTCCAGCCCCTGCTCCTGGTGACAAAGTACCAGCTTAAGTGGAGATAGGATGCTGTGAAATGTCACCAGAACTAAAGCATTTTTCTACTTTCTGCATGAACTATAAAACCATCATAACAGCCGGGGAGCAGTCTACGGATGAAATTTTGCAGAATGGGAAAAAACATATTTGTTAATTTTTTTCTTTTTTATTGCAGCAGTTCAAGCACTGTGAAAACAAGATATACAAAGAAAAATGCATTAGGGTTTCATTTTGAACATTAGGCAACCAAATCAAGATACATGGCTGAGTTGGAGAAGAGACTTCTTAAATGCAACTTAAGGCTGCTGCTAGTATAGTACGTCCATTTCGTTTTTATTTGTAGTAACAGAATGTAGTCCTGTAATGTTTTATTAATTCCTTTCCTCCGGTTAAAAAGAGTCTTTCATTTCTAACAACTTGCTGTAGATAATACCCCTAATAGGCTGAATAATGTCTCAGAAACTCACAATTGATATGTATGTCAACACAATATCACATTTTTTTATCCTAAATTGTTCTTAGAACTTCAGTTCTAGAAATAACAGATATCAGTTTGTAACCTTTTATGTAGTCTTGATTTGAATGACATTTCTATGTCATATCACTCTGTCCATCCTCTTTGACATCTTAAATATATTGTGTAGTGTGTAGAGGTTATATTAACTCCTTCATGAAATATGATTGCTATAGGTGTGAAATTTCTTTTTGAAATGGAAATTTGTCCAGCTATAATGTTTATAATTTAAGTTTCTAATTTAGTACCATCCACTCTGCATCGTTGTAGCATGACTATGAAATATTTCCCATGCCTTTGTTGTAATAACATAGACCTAAGTTCTGATCTGCAGTTTGGACAGATCCTATCTCGATGGGCATTTTTGGTTAAATTTTCAAAAGCCACAGTTTTACAATCTGGTAACGTCAAGCAGAGGAATTGTTCCAAATTAATTTCAGTGCTACAGGTGAATTCACAATGTTCACAATTATGGTTCCATTTATAAGTTAAACCAAATAATTCATTGATATTCACATCATCTTCCTCTAATAGTCCTACAATTACCATTAAAAATTCTTGAGCATCCTGCTGAACATTTTGTGAAAACACTAGTAATCCAGTACACTTTCTGCAGCTCTGTTGGTGGTAACTTACCTGTCTTTGGCTCCATACAGCCTACAGCCTGAATAAGAATTGACTCATAAACATTTAAACTTTGAAGTGGTTCTGGAATGGAAACCAGTACTAACTTGTGATGCACAGCTCTAGCAGGCATTTTATTATCCTCTAATTTATTGTAACAGTACTTAGATATAACTTGCAGTGTGGACAAGACAAAGCATTCCCCTACAAATAAGTACACAGAAAATGTTTGCCAGTTATCATTGGTTTTGTTTTTCACTTTTTAAATACAAGTCAACGGTTAGTGTTTCAATCTTGTAGTGAGTGTGACTGCAACATATACAAACATTCTTTTTCAAGCAGAAAGAGGCAGCAAGGTTGATTCACACTGCACTACCTGGACTAGTCACAAGTATATATTCGAACATGTATTGCCCACCTCCAATGACCAGCTGCCACATGGCCATAAATACAATACAATTAAAACAGAGTGATGAGAGGCATTACAAAAAGTACAGAATTGAGTCGACAGACAAAAGTAATTCTTTCTCAGATTCTCTTGGTTGTGCGTTGCAATTCGTTTATTTCTTGTATTCTTTGTACAAATGAGTACAGCCAACGCGTTTCACCCCAAACAGGGCTTCTTCAGGGCAAAAGATAACGGTAGGCGCAATTGAGATTTTCACACTGCAGAAAGCCAATGGCGAGTTGTGTTCAATAATTTCCCTTTTCTCAGCCAAGTACATGTCCCACTTCCAATTTACTGGCGTCCAAAAGAGAATGGTAGGCACAATTCCGATTTTCACAGATCAAGAAGCCAGTGGCGAGTTGTTTCAATAGTGTCCCTTTTCCAAGAAATGCGTGTCACTTCCAGTTATTCCAATAATGTCCCTTATCTAACAAGTACGTGCCACTTCCAGTTTAATGGCATCCTTAACGTCAATAACATGGGTCAACCGCAACTAAGTAGATGCGATTGCATCAGGCAAGTTCAAATGGGCAAGTCCATCCAAGTCCAAAACGTATCCCGTGTACGAAAAGAGTCTGCAATATACAAGCACTCTGGTTTTTCAGAGCATACTGTGTTAAATTTTGTAATCTCTTCTTCAAAGCTATCAACTATAAAACCTGTGTCGTGATCTGCAACTGCTATCAACTCTTCATTTTCTGTAGAGTTCTGTTCTGGACAAAAGAAACAAAACCGGACATCATCACAAACCTTTTCTACCTCTGCCACAGTATCACGCAAACGTGCTCTGTTCATTTCTCCTAAACATAAAGCAGGAATTTTCACATAGTACAGCCTCCTAACTAAAGTTCACACTGTTGAGGGGTGTAGAGCTAGCATCCTGAAATGATGAAAGGTGCTTTGGCACACTTTCTTTAATGAAATAAGGTAGTGTGTGTCCCTCCAAATTTGTATGCTTTCTAAGCTAAGGATCCAATCTTTGTAAAGTACTTATTTTGTGTTTTAAACGTTCCCTTAGAAAGATATGTAGACATGTTCTTAGTATGTCAATGGATTCCTGTTGGATACTACAAACACTACTACAATTCCATTTGTATACAGACTATGGGGCCGATTCCGATTCGGGCCGGAAATCTCTCCGACCGAGCCGGACCCGGAGAGATTTCCGACCGAATCGGACCCGTGCAGTCCGACCGAACGAGTACGATGCGCACGTATGCCATCGGACTCGAGTCGGTCGGACTCCCATTGAAGTCAATGGGAGCCTGTCGTACAACGCGTACGCGGGCTCCCTTTGACTCAATGGGTGCGATGCGGACAAGTGCGCCCCCTACAGCGTGTACGCGGCGAAGCGATTCGCGCCGTACACGCACAGGTAGGGGGGACCCATGGGTCCCCCCCGTGTGCGACTCACGCGGCTACGCGTACAGGGGGGTCTGACACGGACCCCCAAAGTACGGCTCCGACAGCTCTTTCGAGCCGGAGTGCGCGGCTCGGTCGGACTGCTCGTGGCGCGCATCGTACTTACCCGGCCGGGAACGTCTCCATTGCGCGGTGCGAGTCGTGTCCGTGCGAGTCGGTTGGTGCGGTTCGACCCGGGATCGAGTCGGTCGGAGCGGTCGGGACGCCCGGACGAGTCGGTTGGCGAATACGCATCGTACTCGCTCGCCCGGACGCGCGTACGGATCGGTCGGGAAATAGGGCTCCGAATCGGATCCGGTTAAGCCGAATCCGATTCGGAGCCCTACCGGCCGAGATCTGAATCGGCCCCTATGCCTTCCCTGCACCTCTTCTGCAATAACTTGTTCTGCATTTCTAGGTACCATCACCTCTTTCGCTTTAGGAGTGTCATTTTTCATTTCATAACTTTGTCCTGTTTCATCAATAGCGTGAACTAATCTGTTATCCTGGAGAGAGCATTCTTCATTATTGAAAGGCTCTATACTAGAAGTATGCATCCATTCTCCACTAAAAACTGTACAAAAGGTGCTTCTATTCACTAATATTTTCTTCTGGTTTTGTCTCCTCATGTACAACACAATTTTGTCAAGAGCCTTCATTGTATTTATAATCAAAATGAAAAGCTTCCTCTTCAAAGCAAGGGCAATATAAACTGCTCTCTCAGCTCTCTCAGCTTGTTCTTTCTGTTTCAGTGCCTCTCTCCTACTTCTATATTGTATTTCTCAGTAGATTTACAATCACTCTACTACTTCCTTAAACTGGTTCAGTCTCCTGGTGTAGGTGTGTGTTCATCTTTGTTACATTCTTTCCTGTTCTTCTAATATAGATATTGTCCACTCTTAGTATTTCTCATAATTTGCTTTTTATTTAATTGTTTTGTAAACTTTGCAGGTGTCCACATATATATTTTTAAGAAATTACTTTTTCCTCTTACCAGTAGCTATTTTTTCGTTCACCAATTTTTCAGCATTTTGCCCATTTTGTGTCTCAGTTCTGCAGAGATACTGAAGTTGCTTCTGTTGCTTTTTCCTCCAAGCATTTGTAGGCATTCTAACTGTCAGTAGTTATGTAGATACTGTTCTGTAAAAAAAAGCATATTTCAATTTTTACTCTAGCCAACATACCAACTAGTTTACTACTGACACAAAACTGTTTTTATGTTACGTTGCAGTTTTAAATCTACAGATGAACATAGCTATATAACTACATTCACTCATTCACTTACTTCAATATACCAAACCTAAAGCAAAAAACACAACTTTATTTTTAGTTATCTTTTAACATTATAGCACCCTCTCCTACAACACAGCTATATCATATCTCAGTTCTCACTTATACATGGTGAAAAGATCAGTTTATTTCTTCTGTAGTACATTTTTATATGAATATCAGCCAAAGTGTAGAGGTACATACAGTGTCTCAACACTGTACTAAAAGCACAACATAAGAGCTATTTCTGTCAATGGTGTATTTAGTATCTCAGTACTTTTCTACTTAGATGTATCATATTTAAAATTTGGGAAATGGTGCATATAGAAATCTGCACATTAATCTCTATCGGAGCATATAGCTACTAATTCTTCCGAGTACATGCAAATAGTGTGTGACAGGTTGCATATATAATTCACCAGATTGTTCTAAAATACTATATATTCCTCACTAAAACTTGTAAATATAGGTGTTTGTAGTTGAATATATCAATACCAACTGTGGTGGTTAACTCCGCTCTGTAAGCGGAGTTTTAGAACTCCGCAGTCCGTTTGGAGTGCGAAATTTTCAAAAACTCTGCACTTCCAGCGGAGCAGAGTTTACAGGTGCCACTTAGGACTGGGAGGAGTCTAGGAGGACTTACCTCCCAAATGGTTGCTATCCACGGCTGGGCAGCCCGGCCACCAGTCCGTTCTAGCCATCACTGCCTGCTTCCTGGCCCCCCTGCTGGCTGCGCTCCACTTAGAAGAAGCCTGAGCCTCTGCTGCTCCAGCTCGGAAGGAAGTCAATGCAGGAGCCACCCTCAGCCAGCTTAGTGAGTGCAGCAGCTAACCCCAACTCAAAGGCCAGCAAGAACTGCAGTGCGCATGCACGCGACATGCACACTGCTGTTCTTGCTGGCCTTTGAGTTGGGGTTAGCTGCTACACCTACTAAGCTGGCTGAGGGCAGCTCCTGCATTGAATTCCTTCTGAGCTGGAGCAGCAGAGGCTCAGGCTTCTAAGCGGACTGCAGCCAGCAGGAGGAGCAGGAATCAGGCAGTGTGCGGCTAGGAAAGACTGGTGGCCAGGCTGCACTGCCGTGGATAGCTGGCGCCGCACCCATCAAGTGAAAGAGGAGGCTCAGGTAGGAGGCCTTAATAAGCGGGGGTGGCACGCTTCGCACAGATGCACCAAGTGAGACCAAGCAAGGAAGGCCTCACTGGGTGCAAGTTACTCCACCAGGGCACGGAACTCTATGGAATTTCACTGAGTTTTCCAGTAACTCAGTGAAATTCCGCAGAGTACAACTCCACAAGCTCTGCCCAGGCTTAATCAACACTCCCTGGATGATTGAATGAGTGCATAGGTAGTGCCTAGGTGATTTCCTCAGGATACAGGTAGTGCCTGGATGATTCCCTAAGTATGTGAGAACTCCAGGGGTCATTCCATATCTGCATAGTTACTGTATGTGTGTTTGCATGAGTATATCACTTTTATCTGGGTGTTTGGATGAGTGCATGAGTAGTGCTTGTATGATTAGATAGGTGCATGACTAATGCCTCAATAATTCAATACATGCATAGATAGTGGTTGGATGGCTAAATGAGTGTAACTCTAGTGCCTGGATAATTGCAGGAGTGCATGCATAGTGTATAGGTGATTTTTAGAATGCAATGAAAGTGCATATTTGATTGTTTAAGTATATGAATAGCACCTAGCAGATTGGATGAGTGTATGAGTAGTGTTTCAGTGATTAGATGACTATATGGCTGCTGCCCATGTGTTTTTGGTTGAGTGAACAGGTAGAGCCTGGTTGTTTAGATAGGTACATGGGTAGTGTCTGGATAATTGAATGAGTGCATACTTAGTGCCTAGCTGATTAGATGAGTGCATGACTATTGCATTGAGTGATTGCATAAGTCCATTGTTAAAGCTTGATTGATTGGGTGAAAACAAGTGTACCGCTGGGGTGATTGTATTAGTGCAAGAGTTTTGCCTCAGTAATTGAATATGTGCATAGGTACTCGATGGGCGATAGGTTTATTGCAATGGTACGCACTGCGTAATTAGATGATTGCATGAGTAGTGCCTGAGTGTTTGGATGAGAGCATGGGTTGCGCCTCAGTATTGTGATGAGTCCCTCAGTTTTAAGTAGGTGTTTGGATGACTACATGGGTTGTGCCTAGGTGTTTGAATTACTCCATAGGTACACCCTTGGTGATTGTAAAAGTAAATGGTTAGTGCCTGGGTGACTGGATAAATAGATGGGTAGTCCCTGCATAGTTCAGTACCTGCATAATTGCAAGAGTGCATGTGTAGTGCCTGGGTAATTTAATAATTGCGTGGATAGTGCATGAGTGATCTAATGACTGTCTGAGTACCGGCTGGTAATTGGATGAGTGCCTGAGTAGTGCCTGGTTGACTGTGAATGTACTTCCATTGCTGTTAGATACATAACAGTTATCTGTGGCTCATTGTTTAAGTCCTCCTGTCAGTATCAAGCTTTCTGTTTTAGTGTATCTATCCATTTCTACTGAGTTATGTGTGAGGGAAGTCTAGATATCACACTTGATATATAATTGGATACATGGCTCTCTAGGAGCATTCACTGCTATGTTACTCCATGTGCACATGCATCAGTAAGTGTCTAAAATTGAAAACAACAAATTCTCACTTTTTTAAAGCACAAAACCTTTTCTTGGCATGCCTACATCATTTCCCAAATTATTTATTGTGCCTTTAAAACATATATTCAGTATTTCTCAAAAAGATGTTACACACCAAGTGAAGCTAGCACATGAACCTCCAGAGACATTCTGCACTATTAACCCTCCTCAAGTTAAAACACAGCTTGTTTAAGGAAATACACCACCCTCACCATATACACAAAATTTTCAACAGCCTTCAAGAACAGAGAGCACCATGTAAACATATATGTGATTTCATAATAGATGTACACCTTCAGGACATCTTTCCAAAAATATATAGTTCTCTACATCTTTAAGTAACTTCAAGAGTCTCATCATACATATAACTATCTGCAACCAGAACAACAGTATCTCACCATCTAAAAATATGCAAACCGGTCATATAACTTAAAAACCATATTGACAAACACTTCCTAATACATACCTAACAAGTATTACTACTTTATAATTCCTATACAGGCACAGCACATTTTCTTACCTATTATTCGTGACTACATTACTCCTGTTTATTAATGTGACTAAAACTACTACAATTCCCAGAATGCAAATAACATAGATGTATCTATTCTGCACCTAATGCTTAGACATTTAAAACATTCTAAGTTTTAAATACATTACTCATTGTAAACTTCAACAATACTATACTGTTGTTTTTATATAAAGTACACAGTGTAATAAAGGGGCACTAATTAATATTCCTCTTACTTCCCAAAACATTCGGTACTAACATCTTAAACACATGCCCTTTGCCAGATACAGTTCATCTGATATATTTTTTTCATATCACTAGGGTACTCTTTTGCATCAAACTCCCATATACATCTTCATTTCTAATGTACATTTTTAAAATAATTAAAAAGTTATGTACATATCAGTGAATTGAGTTTGTAGATTATATTGTTATTTTAACTCTTTTTGGATAGTTTTGACACTGTTAGGAGTTGTAAAAACTAAGCAGAAGAATGGTACACGACTCTCATACAAAGCAACTATAAAATGGCAACCTCTTCTTCTTTCCACTCTATGATCACGATAAAGTCAGCAAATGAAATCATGTCTTTAATTTTAGACTATTCTATCTCCACCTGTGGATGGTTAGCTTCTGTTAACCCATTCCCTCTCTTTCAAAAAGAGATTCCTGTCTATGCACTTTTGCTATGTTTTCGCGATCATTGCTGAGTAATCGCGTAAAAAATGGGAGTTCAAGCCTATATTTAGCTTCAGTTCTTTTAAATTTAAATACTGCAAACAGTTTATTACATAATCCTGATTTGGAAATTATCATTACTTAAATTGTGTCAAAAATCCTCAACTGTAAAAACAATGTTCTGTCTCTTTAACACCCTATCCCCCAATCTTGGCTCAGTTTATCAAGCAACCCAGAGGAACCAGTAGGTCACAAGTTCAGAGCTATTCTAGATGGACCATGATACTTCCAAATCAGATACAGCAGGTGTGGTTTACTCCACAGATTTAAAAGAGTATCCATATCTGTATTACATTTCTTTTTTTAAACATCAGCCAATAATGGGACTTCTTGATAATGCATCCAAC
Organism: Calotriton arnoldi; assembly: GCA_963921515.1. Classification (NCBI taxonomy): domain Eukaryota; kingdom Metazoa; phylum Chordata; class Amphibia; order Caudata; family Salamandridae; genus Calotriton; species Calotriton arnoldi. The sequence continues at coordinate 62,708 of CAWUFW010010528.1, forward strand.
AGACTCGCTAATTTTGTTCACTTACATGCTGACAGCATCCAATCAAATATATCTTTAAAAAAAAAAACTCCATTTTAACTGCTTTTCATTTGGAAAACTACCTCATTCGGCTCCAGCCTTCTCCTGACTGCTATTGCTCCTTCACTTCAAAATGCGTGTGTATTGTTGGCCACAACTATGTCTATTGGGGTAAAGAGGCTGCAAAAAAAGAGGTATTGACAGGGACTTGGGTTTGCCAAATGTAGAGATTAATTGGTTTGGCCAGAGAGGGTTAAAGTTTCATCAGTTGCTGGCTTTGGTTAAAACCAATGTGGATTGCTGAGCTCATCCCTTCATGATTGTTCACTGTGGTGTCAATGACCTTGACACATTGACTGGGGTAGGGCTGGAAATCCTAATAAAGGATACCTTTGCAGAACTGTTATGTCCCATATAGAGGCCCTAATGTAGACCCGTTCGTACATGCCCTAAAATGAATGTATTAATATTTAACCTAATATGGTCATATTCGTACTTGCCCTATTATGGTCATAGCCGCATATGCCCAATTACGGTCATAACTGTACATGTCCTATTATAGTCATGATTCCTTATATAGGCATGATCTTTCACCTACATTGGTCCTTGCTAGTACACAACGTGCTCTGAGGGCTGAATGTTATCTATCCTGTGGGTTTGAATACAGCAGGGTTTTTCCCCAAACACAGGCCCACACTGTACTCATCAATTATGCATGGCTCTCTAGGAATACACCACCTGGATAATATGTATGTACAAAGTTCACCCCGACGTCTTCCTCATGTCTAACGACAGACCAATACAAACCATACTGAGGACCGAGACTCTTTAGGGTATAAATACACCACATCTTGCCCTGGTAAGACAGAGGGAACTGAGACTTCCATGCTGACACACTGACCAGAGACGCTGAGGCTCCCGCATGCAGTCGCTCCAGCTGACAGCGGTCTAACACAGCCCTTGCGGGGTGTCCAACTCGAGACCAGGACGGTGTCCCACACTCTCTCTATTCAGGTATGGGGGTTCGACTAAATCCTAGAAGGATTCTTGGCTCTTAGGCTTTTAGACCTACACATATTCTAGGTACACTCAGGTACATCTAGTTAGGCATAGTAGGAATACGCGCACTTTTCATAATGCTTTTATATTCATGTATATATTCATGATTATTGCAATATGGTAGAACTGTTCTATCCCTTTGCTTTTATCGTACTGCTGATAATATATCTCTGCTATTGTCTGCTGGTTGCCGCAGCACATATATTTTACACTAGAATAACAACTGTTCAATAAATACTTATTGAAACGCCCGACTGTTTATTCTGTGTAACTCTCTGAGACAAACCAAATAAGTAAGCACGAGTGACTGAGCGAAAGGTAGTACATTGTTTCCATGATTCTGAGGAATTTGGGTTGTCATGATCTAAGGTTGCCAGAAACTAATCTCTCGAGAGGAGGAGATTCTAGGGGCACTGTGAGCTAGCTAATGCAAACCAGGCTAACATACGTGGTGGGGGTGCTCAGAGTTAGTCTGCCACCAAGCCCACAGTTTATGTTATCCAAACACGCAGGTCCTGCAGGGGTACTATAGGAACTACACGACAGAACTGATATTGCTTTTCCCTCACACTGTCTTGGTGTACTCTAATATATGCCAAAGACAGAAATGGAAGTTGTCAAATCAATTCTGTCCACAAATTGACAAAGCTAGGAAACATGTCAATAAAACTGGTTCTGCATTCCCCAGAGACCATAACTTGGGCTCAATCTATAATAACATGCGTTTTGACAATGCATGGAATGTATAGAAATGATGGAGTGCACTTTACAGGCGAAGGCAACAGGGCGATTCTAAGTAACCTGAAACTCTGCATCCGGTCTTATGTGTAACTCAAATAGACACATAATCAGCACAAAGCCTCTTGTCAGAGAGACTCATCTTTTAAAAGCAGAATGGAGTAAAATTATGAAACATCAAAAGTGGGTTGACAGCTACATCTGCACTAATCAAGCTTGCTGTATCAAGGGGGTAGCAATCCTCTTTATAAATGCATCAAAAGTAACAATTTTAGAAGAGCATACTGACTTGAAGGGAAGATGGGCAGTTGTTAAAGTAAAAATAGGGGGATACCTATATTTATTGCCCGGTACTATGGGCCAAATACAGACAACCCGGCCCCGCTTCAAGCTCTATATTCCCAACTAATAGAAGTATCTGTTCCAATTATTCTGGGAGGAAACTTTATTTTATTATTAGATCCTAAAAGTGATAGATATCCACCGGGAAAAGCATTAAATCTCCCTAAAATGAGAGAATGGCTGAACAGATTTATAGAAGATCTAGGTTTGGTGGACGCATGGAAAACTAAGGGAAGTCAAAGTAATAAATTCACCTATAAAAATAAAAAGTATGGTAACGCATCAAGGATTGACTTTTTCCTGATAAATAATAGTGTTAACAAGGTCAAACACGTACCTGCACACTTATCCGACCATTCTCCAGTTTGCATAGAAATAAACCAAGGGTCTCCCCAGGCAGCTATAAGATGGACCTTAGATCGCACGCTTCTTTTAAATAAACAGGTAACAGATGGATTACAAATCATAACTGAGCAATACTTTGAGAATAATATTAACAATGAAACCCCCATCCAAGTAGTTTGAGATGCTTATAAAGCAGTAATAAGGGGAGCTCTCATTGGTGTGGTGGCTACAAGAAATAAGGAGACTAGACATAAAATACATCAGTTAGAGACCGAGATTTTAGATCTACACAGAATCCTGGAGGCAGCAACTTCCAGTCTAGAACAAAAAAAGGCAGAGGAATAAATTCACAAAAAGAAAAGAGACTTGTCAAATTTATTGGAGGAAAGGGTTAGGTAAAGGTGGGAAGCTATTAGTCTAGCAAACTACGAATATGGGGAAGGCAGCGGGAAACTCCTCGCATGGAAAATTAAAACTGATTCCAACAGAAACAAGATTGTTGCAATACAGAGAGATAACATGGGAGGACAGGTAGGAGATGACCTGGGGATCGAGAAAGCCTTTACAGATTTTTTTCAGTCTCTATATGATGAAGACCTAGTGGTACCTAGTAACTTAGTCGATTCTTATCAGAGAGAGTCTGCAGTTCCAAGGTTAGATGCAGAAGAAAGTGAAATATTGAACTCAGAAATCACCATAGAAGAAGTGACGGATACTCTAAAGAGATTGAAGAGAGGGAAGGCAGCAGGTCCAGATGCACTACCTAATGGTTTTAAAAGAAACACTGGCCCCCAGATTAGTGGACTTACTTAATACGGTCTTTACTAAAGTTCTAGTCCTCCCAAAAACCTGGAATGACGCCACCATTAGTTTAATTTTAAAACCAAGAAAGGACCCCTTGAAATGTGAGTCATATAGACCTATATCTCACTTAAACAACGATTATAAAATCTACACGCAGATTTTAGCAACAAGACTAGGGCGCATCACCAGCCATTTAATCCACGAAGATCAAAAAGGTTTTATTAAGGGGAGACAAATGCACGACCTCACCCACCAATTGATTGGAGCTATCGATATTGCCACCCAAGAAAACATCCCTCTTGCAGTTCTTACTTTTGATGCTGCAAGGGCATTCGATCGAGTAAATTGGATGTTCTTACGCAATGTAATATTCCATTACAGTTTAGGCTACAACTTTTTAAAGGCAGTAACAAATATATACGCAGCCCCGGTGGCAAAAATACTCATAAACGGTAGCCTCACTAAAGAGTTCCAAATTTAAAGAGCTAAGCGGCAAGGTTGCCCACTCTCCCCTTATTTATTTAACCTATACATTGAGCCACTAGCTAACTTTATAAGAAGATCGCAAGGTGTTATCCCATTTAATTTTAAAGGATGGGTTAAAAAAGTGGCCTTATACGCAGATGACTTGAGGGTATTCACAAGTAATCTGAAAGCTTCTCTTCCTATCATTACTAATCTGCTAAACGAGTTCTGCAAGGTTTCCGGGTATCAGGTTAACCACCAGAAAACAGAGATAATGGAGTGGAACTCCCAACCATACACAGCATTAGTAAAAAGCAGAATTAAGTACTTGATGGTTGAGATATTAAAAAATATTGATGAGATTGCCCAAATAAATTTCAACCTAAGAGTGAAAGAAACAAGAAAATTGCTAAGATCCTGGAGCGGCTTACCTCTTTCATTCATGGGGAGCCAATATTATAAAGATGACCATTCTGCCTAAATTCTCCTTCATTTTCAATGCTATCCCACTAGAGTTCAAAACTCGGTGGATTAAGAAGATACAAGGTGAAATCAACTGGTTTATATGGGCCTCAAAACGAGTAAGGATTGCATGGAAAAAACTAAGTAGGAGGAAAGACCAAGGTGGTATCACTAGCCCTGACCTCCTATTCGATTATAGAGCTTTCCAATTTAAAGACATCACGTTTCTTCTTAAAGCACACTCCTTTTATATCCCTTATTTTAAAGTGGCTACAGAGGAGGACTATTGTATATATAAATTTGGTCACCCGAAGTATTTCAAAAAAATTAAACTAAAGGTCCTAGGCGCAGCTTGCAAACTGTGGTATCAAATAAGGAAAATATTGAATATCCCATATTACAGTAACCTAGCACCCATCTGGGAATTACCAGGAACTCCTGAATGTTTGAAAGATACTCTGGCAGTCCCCTTAAGGAGGGCAGGTATTACAAAGTGGGGACAATTGATTCAAGCAGGAACCTTGATAAGCTGGGACTCCCTATCAGCAAGTACGGATGGGAAATTGTGCAGGTTCAAATACTATCAACTTATAAGCTGGGCAAAGGGCCTAGAGGAGTCTCAAGAAGATAGGATGGAGACGGAAAAGGAGCTACAAAGTGACCCAGCAAGAAAAGAAACATCAAAATGGTACTGGCTCATGATACAAGCGGGAGAAGAAGACTTTGCTCTACCACTGGACTTATGGAAGAAGAATTTACCAACACAAGACCTGCAACATCTATGGCAAGTATCCTGTTCTTTATTATGGCGTATAATAGTATCTGCACCTCTCAGGAAGAACCATCTTTTTACTTTGCACAGGGCATACTGGACGCCAGAAAAATTAACCAAGATGAACAAGCGAGTGGTGAGAACCTGCCCAAAATGTGGTGAAGCAAAGGCGGATGACATCCACATGTTCCATCAATGCCACCAACTTGGTATATTCTGGGAAAAAGTGGGTAACTATTAACAAAGCCTTAGGACAGAGTATTGAGGTAAGCACAACTATTGTTATTTTTGGTACGGTGGAAAATAATGGTTCTCCTCCTGCTCTAAACAATAACCAAAAACAATTGTTGTTTAAGCTAATCTTACTGGCTAGGTGAGAGATATGTATTAAATGGATACTTGCCTGCCCTCCAACACTAACTGAATGGCGATCTTCCGTAGATAAATTCAAAAAGCTGGATCAGTCCAGAGGGAAAAGCAACCAGACTAAATTCTGGGACATATGGGACAAGAATATATTTCAAGACGAAAAGTAGTGGTAGTGGTAGGGTAGGAAGGGACGTCCGATGATTACTTACTATGCAATAAAGCAAATTCGGGGATGGTCGCCAAGGTGGCTCCATGAGCGACTATCCTGGGGAATTTGGAGATCTTAAGACATATTCTCACCTTAAGACGAGAAGGCAGTCCCTTCTACCGGACATGTGAGATAAAATCCCTAGTCAGAAACAACCCAAAAAGAGGGATTATTGTCTACCCATATCTCAACTTTTGCATAAATGAGAACAAAAAAACCCCCCAAAAAAAGCCTCTTGTCAGAGCCACCCTAGAACCCGAAATATTGTTATTTTTTTTTCTAAAGATCCTTTTTTTTTGTTTTTCGCAATCTTTATGACAACTTTGTGATGGTCCTGATTACGTCGCAAAATCGCAAATGAAAAGCAGACATTTAACGCCCACCACCACATGCAAAAATAATAACTAAAAACATTGCACTACACATATGATTATGAACATGCTTCTTGTGTTTTTGTACTAAGTTTATTTATAAACCATCTTTAAATCCTATTTTCTATTTTCTCGGTCATTCTGGGCATCGCAACAACATCATGCCTTTCTGATAAAGTATAAAACACCTATATGCACACACATTACAGTATTTTTCACCCTAGGGGTTTATAACTGTAATGTCGAAATCATATTTTTCTAGTGAGTTTCAATAAAAACCATCTCTAAAACCTATTTTCTGTGTACATGGTAGCTCCGGGAGTCACAATGACGTCGGCACCCACGACAATCGCACCTTTTTTACAGACTGGAAAAAACACATATATGCACACATTTTGCAGTATTTTTGGCACTAGGGGTTTATTACTGTACAGTCCAAACTCATGTTTTTCTACTAGGGTTCTATAAAAACTGCCTCTAAAACCTATTTTCTGTTCTTTTGTGGTGACACAAGGGGTTGTGATGACGTCAGTACCCGCAATCACTGTGGATACGTCAGTAAAATGCAAAGCAGGAATTCATTAGCCACCACCACTTTCAAAAATTATGACTATATAATTAATTCTAACCATCACACTAGATAAATGACTATCGAAATAACTCTATAAAAACATTTATCAGTTTTTCAATATCTCTATTACAGTATGTATTAATGATTCACTGGGTTATGTGAGTGGTTGCATAAGTCTCCAAGTGGGTCTATTACTGGCTGCATGAGTCCTTAAGTAGGTCTATAAGTGGGTGCATAAGTCTCTGAGTGTGTATTTGAATGGGTGCATGAGTTTTTGAGTTTGTGAGTGGGTGTATAAGTCTCTGACTGGGTTTGTGAGTGGGTGTGTAAATGTCTGAGTGGGTATGTGAATGGGTACATGAGTGTCTCAGTGTGTCTGTGAGTCGGTGTGTGAGTTTCTGAGTGGGTCTGTGACTAGATGAATGAGTCTCGATGTATGTGAATAGGCAGATGAGCCTTCAAGTGCATCTTTAAGTGGGTGCATGAGCCTTTAAATGCTTATCTGAGTACACACATGGGTCTCTGAGTGACTATGAGTGGGTGCATTAGTGTCTGAGTGGTTATGTGAGTGGATGTATGAGTGTCTCAGTGGATATGTGAGTAGTACCTACTGTGACCTTATACAGATATAGATACTTTTTGTTCTATATTTCCACCAATATTTGCGATGTCACCACGATAGTCGTGAGTTCCCAACAATAGTACACAGAGGGGCTCCACTGGCAGTCGCGTTGCCATCGCGAATATCACACGTGATTAAAAAAATCTATTTTGGAAATATAACTTGTCTCTAAGACCCTGATTTCTGAAACATGAGGTCAGAGTATCTCAACATTGACCTCTTATATTAACTTTGACAGAAATTTTCAACTCCGGGCACTGTACCGGATCAATAAAATGGCAGCCGCAACTTTCTGTTCAGGTTGCGTTCAGCCAATCACAGCATTATCATTGGTGCGTGTATTTGCAATTAATCACAAAATCGTTGCGAAATATCCACGGCCAGAAACATCACTATAATATTTGACTTAAAATTCCTCAAAACCTACTGAACGAATTTGCACCAAATAACATAAAGCACAATCTGCATAACAACATCTATCTTTCTGCCAAATTTGGTGTAATTCCGTCCAGCAGTTTGGGCTGTGGGTTAATGGGAATTAACACTACAAATGCACCCTTATTTTGCAACCCTATTTCTTGGTCCCTACTGCACAGATCACCCCCAAACTTCCCATGACACACAGAACCTACCTTTACACTTTTTGTGGGAACATTTCATGAAGATTGGTCAAATTACGACAAAGTTATAGGCAAGCCCAAAAATTATTTTCCTATGGAAACTAGGTCCTAATTATAACTACCTATCAGCGACCGCTGGTAGGTAGTTATAGTTTTAACCTAGTACGATGCTCAGTTCAGCTGCTTTGGGGTGATTCGTGAAGTGAGGGCCGAGAAAAAGGGGGGGTCCTAAAGCAAATTTTTCCAATGCAATTTCCCTTAGGGTTTATTTTGAATACGACTACAGCCTGAACCGCTGATAGGATTTACACCAAATTTCGCAAAAAGCTAGCTATTGGTCCATAAAGCGTGCTTTTTGTGATTTGGTGTAAATCCATTCAGTAGTTATAGAGATATTAACTGGAAATGAAATTTGTATATCTAGGGATGTGGACCCTTTGTGTATTCACCCGGGGTGGATCCGCAGTGCTATGCGCCAAAGCAGGGTCCCATTTGGCTGGCCGCACCTTCACAGAAATGTTGCAGCCACCATTTTATATCTAGGGAAATGGTCCCCGGGACTGAAAAGTTGCTTGCTTGCTAATTGAAGGGGTCAGGTGAAAGCTTTCCTGACCCCTTACATATGTTATAAATAAGTTGAAAGCATATTTAATGGGCAGTAAAATGCCCAAAAAAATGCAAATGGAGCTCAGTACCGTCCCGTGTAAATCTGCAAATCTTGTTGCAGATTTACATGGGGGGTAGCGCTGAGCATTGTGGTGGATTCACGGATTCGTAGAAAAAAACAAGCAAATTGGGCTTCTTGGCAGGAAACATGGAAATGGTTAAAGAAAGAGGAATGGAAGTCTGTTATTTCTTAACTAGAGCAGCATAATTAAGAACACATGGTGAGGGTTAGCCATTTTGCTTGTTTTTCTGCTGAGTGAGGAGGTGGTTTGCAGGAGTTCTAACTGGAGATTTTGAATGAAAACAGATGTTAACAGACATTGAAATAAAAGTTTTTACAAGTACGTCAATTAGGTGGTAGTACATAAAAGTACATTTAGAAAAAAAAAGTGAGTGCATGTAAGGTGAAAGAAAATGTGTAGCTTCTAGACAGTTTACTGGAAGAGAAAATAGAAGGCTGTTTAGATGAGAATATTAAGTAAAAATACAGTGAGCAGGGAAGGAGAAAGACGAATTGCTGTACTGAATGTATATTATTTTTAATATGCTAGTATGAATGAATGCATTTGAAATTAGAGGGGGTGATTGCTTATAGTATTTCATTTAATAGTATGAAATTTGCACATATTCAGACAGTCCGGAAGGCATTTAAAGGCCCAGTTACACTTTCATAAAAACAGTTATGTACCTATCGCTCATATAGCCAGACAGTGACTGACACACTCACTCACACATCCATAAAACTATTCACACACCCATTTACTCATGTGTACGTCCATGATTGAGTACTAATTTGCCCTTGGAGCTTAGGGGGACATTCGCAGAATGCAATCTGCACCACAAGACAAGTATGAAGAGGACCACTTCAGCAGAATAGTGGGTTTATCAAGGAGGGAGAGGGGTGGAGAAATGAGTGGGTAAAGTCTCCAAAGGAGAGAGGGGATCCTCCAGAGAGAGAGATAGATCTCTATTGGATACAGTGTAGGAAGTACTGTTTTCTCCTAAACCCAGTCCCCTGAGGACCTCAAAGAGAGACAGGATGAGTGGGACCTCAGACTGCAGCTGGCGCACCGGGGTGTAGAGAAGAGAAAAGGTAAGGCTAAGATAGCTTTGTAGGAGAAAATGGTATTGCTGGCTAGAGGGTCAATGAGGTGTACCTGATGGTCAAATAACTGTTAGAGTCTAGCAAAAATGGTGGTAGCACCACTACTAACTTCATTGCTGAAGAAAGAGAATATATATTCAAAGACTTGGTGCCTGACTTTAAGGAGGAGTTTGATATAGGCAGCTAATTTCTGGCATACGACGTAGCTGTAGAGGTACAGAGGTTCTCTAAAGAGGATTGTGGAGGTGCCTCTAGAGTCATATTTGTGGTGATGGGAGGGAAAGCATACTGGCTATAGAGAAGGGGAAGAGGTTGAGGTATCCTACTATAAAGAAGGTCCTTGTCAGTAAGTATTAATTAACCACAGAGAAGTGCAGTTTGAAATTCAGGGTTAGTCAGAAACTGTGTCACTACTGCTAGGAGGAGTTTGTGCAATACTTTTGAAATGTTTGCTAAAAGTACTGTTGTTATTTAGGAAGGTGTTTCCAACAGTGTTATACTTTCTCTTTTTTTTTCAAAAAGAACTGTGAAGAAGCAACTTGAAGTAACTTTTCTCTAGACACTCATTGGAGTTCGTTTAGCTTGTTTCATGTGATACAGTTTAATGGCATCCACCATAACCTCTTTTGAATGAAGTGGATGGATACTGTAATGCTCATATATTTCTTCAGATCTACTTCTATCTACTTTTTCATACTGTCCACTAGACGTCAACACTTTTTCCTCCATGCAACTTTCATGTTAGACACCTCAACATCTATATAGTGTACATTATTGTCTTTAAGGTATAATGTAACATTCTTCACCTTATTTAAATCCATTAGTTTCTGCCAGATCTCTGTGTGGGCAAACCATTTCACTAGAATAGCAATATGTTCTTTCAATATTGTGTTTGCCATCAAAGGAAAATACACAACTGTACCTTTAAGCCCTTTCTGAAGCTCAGTGGATGATACCTTTAATGTTAGAGTTTTCTTCTTTCAGAAAGTAATGTAAGTGATCCCATGGATATTCTGCACAGATCAGGGTTAGAAACCAAGTCGGTGTTCCTAAATTTCAATCATGCAGTTAAGCTCAACATGATGACTATACCAGTATTCATTTGTTCCAATATTTGCAGAGGCAAAGCACATAGGCAGCAGCACTGCAAGTACATGGGAGGGTCCAACTGTATCAGTTTATACATAGCAAATACTAAAAATACTAGTGAACTCCTATTTATGCACAGGAGAATGTCTACGGCTTCCTTGTACCTCTTCACCTATATCTTCTTCTACATTTCCATGAATCATATCTTATTTTGCAATGGGACTACTGTATTTGACTTCATAACATTGCCCAGTTGTTTCAACTGCATACACTAATTCATTCTCTTGGAAGTAGCTTTCTTCATTAATGTAAGGCTAAGTAGTAGACGTACGCTTCAAATCTCCTTTTAAAATTTTGCAAAAGTTGCTTTTATTTCTAAGCCTCTTTTTTCTTCATAGACAACACTATTTTATCCAGTGTTTTCAATTTGTTTAGTATAAAAATAAATAGTTTGTGCTTCAGAGGAAACATGTTATCAAACACAATCTCAATATATTATTTCTGTTTAAGTGCTGCTCTTCTTGCCTTAGTGTCCCTCATTTTGCGTGCCAAATTCTGTATTACTCTATTTCTAAATATTCGTATTCATATTTCTTAAAATAGTTTCTGCCTCCTTGTCAAATTACATGTTTTTTATAAATTGTTTTCCTTTCAATCTGACCTACTCCTACTCAATTTCAAATTTGGAGATGTAAAGTAAATAGACAGTAGCAGTGTAAGTAGTCAATCAAAAGTTAAAGTTTCAGTGTGTTTCTGTATTTGTAAATAATTAAATAAGATTTGTCATGTTTGTTTTTTAATTGTTTGTTTTAAACTGTGTTCTAAAATGGTAATAAAATTTACTTGTAAATGTATAAATATATTTATTATTAATTTAAATTAAGTGTCACAAACATGCCCATATAGGTATTCATAAAGGTACTCATCCACCTATACAGTTATTCACACAGGTACTGACACAGGCATACACTGTCACACACTAGCTCAAAAACCCATACAATGAAACGTGTGACATTTTGAACAGTGAGTAACTATCTCACTCAAATGTTCCTGGGCTGCTGGAAATATGATGACTGCAACTGATGAACATTCGCCCAACAGTGCTGTAGATATGGAATATTCTGCTGCACCTAGTATCTCCTGTATCATTCAGTTGTATACCATTTCATGAATTGTTTTTACGTGATTTCATTTTGAACTTGTTCCATGCTAATATTTCTTGGCAGTGCTGCTGGGTAACTGTAGGCTGCAAATATTACACTGCACATATTTAGGTGTAATCTTTTTGACTAAAGGTATTGTAAAATGCTTGCAGACATCACTTTCTTTTGGGCTTGCTGCTGTAAAGATATACCTGCATATGTTTAAAGAGCTTGTGCACAAAACTGTATTTGTAAATAGTTAAATAAGTTGTCTTATGTTTATTTGTTTATTTGTAGTAAGTACAATGCACAGTGTTCCTTAATTGCTATGAAGAACTGTGCAGTTTTTTTTACACTCTTTACAATAGTTTTTTCTTCACTGTTCAATGATGACTGCTTAAAAAGTACATCATTTATGGTGTATTAGTAAAGAAGCAGAGAACAGTAAAAAAAGGAAAATGAAATGCTTATTCATATTAATACATCTCTTTACAGTATGAACAATGTCTACTTATTTCTTAGAATTATGTCTTTATGCATTGTTAAAATTGTAATTTACTTTTGTAATTCTAATAATTGTAAAACTAATAAATATTTCATTTTGTTTCTTTTCATGAAGATCAATGGTACCATCTCTTTGGGTAATGTACTTTACTAATTAGTTCTTGCAGTGTTGTTTCATAACTTTAGATTTTGAGGAAGCACACCCAAGAACAGATTGCTACAGTTACTAAAACACATAAGCACACAGCAGTATAGCAACTCCACAAATTGATCAAAAAAACTCTGCTGCGCTACGTGGAGTTCCGCAAGCAGTGGAGTGCTTTAGGTCATGCCCTCTGCGCTGATTTTTAGTGTTTGGTGTTTGGAAAATCAGCATGAAGGGCACCATGTGCAGCGCAAGGTGGCGCTGCTTCTTTCTGCCGCTTGAGTATATTTTCTATTCAAGCAGCACCTTCCTCAACGCGAACGGATGGTTTCTCAATCCGAGCGGTTGTGACTATTTGTGACCTCCCGCATTGAGAATTCCCGCTGGGTGGTGGTCTAGCATTGGATTTTCGTCACTCGCACTAACCAACTTAATATTGGAGAATACTTTTTTGGAACTCCGTCCAGAAAATGCTGCAAACTCTGCAAACATAGTGGATTCACAGCCCAGGCAAAGTCCAGTTGCCCCATAGCTGATTTTAAGCTTATATCCGCTCCCATTGAATTTAACACAAATAAAGGGTGCAGAATAAAATGGTACCGGGTAGACCCAAAGAAGTTTGTGGGAAAAATTGTGTCTGAAAATTATGAGCTTGTAAAGAGGTGCCTTTGAGATGAGGTCTCCCCAGGGTGTTCAGTCCAGAATTTCAAGAATTTATGCTCTGTTATGCTTTAACAACTCCACTCCCTGTAGCCAGGTCATCCACTCCATGGTGGTTTAATAGTGCTGCTCGAAAGCACACAGGCAACTAAAGTCGGCTCTAAAGGCCTCTCCAAAATACAGGGAGGCGAGTGTTGCTGACTGTAATGATTATAAGGATATAAATAATAAGTTAGAAAGGCTGACCTGTGAAATGAAGCTTGGGAGGATTTGCTGGATGCAAGTAGGTCAAGGGATATGAGAATATTCTGGAAGGTTATAAACCAACCAATGTTTTCAGAGGGTCCACCAGCCAATATAGATTGTTTAATTTCTGAAATATCATGGTCAACAAATGTTTCCCATATTTTTAACCCCTCTACTAAAAAGCTTGCACCACATGAGGAGGAACCGACTATGGGAAATGGAAGACAATCAACTTTCCAATTAAGCCAGTCCATCTCAGTCAAGGAAGTCCAGGTTGCTATTAGGCAAGGCAAATGCAGGAAAGCCCCTGGTCCAGATGAAGTGGATCTGCTCAAAGAAAATTCTGATTTATGAGCCCCTTTGCTCATCAACATTTTTAGTGCTAGAATCATTGGCCCACTTCCCTCATCTTAGAAAGAAGGGACTGTGGTGCCAATCTTTAAAAAAGGGGCCAGAGCTGACCCAGAGTGCTTTAGGCTGATTTTTCTAATAGAACCCACAGCTACGATTTTGGGAAGGGTCCTTTTAGCATGCCTGGAAGGATTGGTCACACACATATACATACAATTATCACACCAAGATGAACACTTGTACATACACTAACATACTCAGGATCACCCTTATGTATACATTGACACACCCACGAACATACTGATGCAGTTGCTTACACACCCAGACACAAACGAATGCATACAGTAACAGACCCCGGCACACATTGATGCATACACTGACACACCCAGTCACACACTAATGCATAAAATCACACACCCACAAATACACTAATACATACACTATCACACCCATGAATATACTCACACATATACTGACACACAGAGGCACACACTGGCACATACACTGAGATAACCAGTGTAGGAAGGTGGAATCTGACTATATGGTTGCCCCCACTTTTGTTCCTGGTGTTTTGCTGGTTTGTGACTTAGTTGGACTGGGACCCTGCTATTCAGGGCCCCAGTTTATCTGCTTTCTCTTTAAAATGGATTCCTAGTACCTTAGGTACACTTCAGATTGGATTCTGGGGTGCCCTTATAAGTCCGTAGTATATGGTATACTATGTACCCAGGGAATAGGTACTCCAGAGGGCTACCAGGGGCTGAAGCATGTATTGTGCCACCCCTGGAAAGCCATCCCAAATGACACAACAGGACTGCTACTGCAGCCTGAGTGAGGTGGTGCATGCACCCCTTACAGAGATATAGGTTCACTATATCTCACCTATCATTGCACATAGAAACCTATCAGTCACCCCTATGGCAGGCCTTATCAATCCTGAAGGCAGGGTGCTTGGTTATATGTGAGAGGGTGCCCATGCATGAGCAGAGCACCCCTGCAGCCTTCGGAATATATCCTCCGGGGTTGTCTGTGGTGCAGCCTGACCATATACTCTTAAGTGCATTATAACCTCGCGGTAAATGCTAACTTTGGACTGGCTGCACAGAAACATGTCGTGTTTGGTGTCAAACACTTTGGAATCCTACCCCCGCCAGTTCTGGCAGCGGGGGTAGAATTCCACCCTTCTAGAGGGAGAGACATGTCCCCACCGGTATACCCGGTAGAAACCTTAAAGAGCCCTGGCATCACAAAATGGATGCTGCAGCCACAGACACGAGTCTGGCCTCCTGCTGCTGACCGAAACTCCAGCAGGGGAGGCCTGGACAATAGGTTTCCTGTCACAGGGAGGTGTGACCACCTCCCAGACAGGCCTTAGTGTATTGGAGCTGGGTGGGAGCACTCTTAGAGTGCTTTGAAGTCCTGCACTGGGGGCACATTTGGTGTCCTCGTGCATACCCCAGTTCAAACCGGTTGCAGGGGCTGCCAGCCCCTGCTCTGGCAAGAAACTGGACAAAGGAAATGGGTGTAGCCACCCCTCTTTCCAAACCCTCCCAAAGGTGGGTCCCCAGAGTTAGTCCATCCCCTTTCCTCAGTATAAGTAAGGGAACCCTGGCAACAGGACTTTAGATATCCCTGGACGAAACTCTGCAACTGAATCCTGGAACTTCGATGCTCTACTCAAGACTAGAGGACTGAAGAAATCTCCCTTGGGGTCAAGGAGTGACTCCCCTGCTTGGCAGGCACCAACAAAGCAATTGCCAGTCTGCATCTCCAAAGCTCCTGCTGGACTCCGAAGTACCTGCAGCCCAGGAAGAGGATTTCCAGACATCTCAGAGGTCAACCCGAGTTTCCAGCAAAGCTGAGACCTGCAGCCCTCGTGAGTAGCGTGGAACCAGAACCCCTGGTCACCATGCACATTTGCTAGTGCATTGACTTTTCGATGACCCTTCAAGTCCTGCTTTAGTTTACTTGTAGCCCAGGCCAAAAGCACCATATGCACCAACAATTGTGAGCCTACACTCCAAGAGTGTTCCGTGGGCCTGCTTCCTGCATTTCCGCTTGGGGCTCCTTTGCGATCCCTGGTCCATCGACTGGTGGGTCCCTGTGAAGGTAACTCTGATTTTCTTTGGGCTTTTCTGGTTGCTCCAGACATGCCCTGACTCCCCACTGCGTGGTGAGTCCCTCAGACCTTGATGGTCTGCCCGAAGCATCTTTCTCCTTTCTGCGTGGGTTGCTGTTGCCAAGGCTTGTTGTGTTCAATCCGGACACCAATGTGCAGCACTTGACATCCTTTGTGGGACAGCTCGAATCCAGCTCCTGGACATCGTCGACGCCTCCCAGGCCTCGTGGCTGAAGAGTCAAGCTTCACCTCTTTCACCTGAAACACCCAACATCGGTGGGCATTCGACTATCGTGCCCCTGGTCACTGGCAAGTGACCCAGACTCTGTCCCCTCTGCTTTCAGGTTCTTCTCATCTTTGATCCAGGCTTGGATCTCTTCGGACACTTCGCATCTTCCCGGCAGCAGCACTTCCCTGCAGACTGCCATTGAAAACGACGACGCGACCCAACACCATTTGACACCTATGCAGCCGGCTTCCCTGGGTGAGGTAACTCGAGTACTCCAGTGCCCCCATGGGTGTTGACCCTAGAACTGTCTAAGTCCAAGAGGGTTTGGTCCTAGTCCATTTCTAAGTGTCCTTAAACTCTAAAACTCTAACCGCGACTTCCCCATAGACGTTAACGGAGCTCGCGGCTGTGTTCACACACTGCACACGGCCCCCGTGGGTCCCCTGTGTCACTACCTTGGGTGGTTCCTTGGGGTCCCAGCGTTTCTACAGGCTCTAGGCCTTGTGGTTACTGAAGTCGTGGTTCTTATACCACTTCCTAAATATATGGTTTGGTACGCCCCTAGGGCTAATCGTATATTGTGCTATTTTACTGTGCTATTTGACTTGTGTACTTTGACCTCTAGCCTCATAAAGAGACTATTGGGTAGTGTTTAGTAATAAATACATATATTTTATATATATATACCTGGTGTGGTTCTCCTTTCATTTGGTCATTCATGAGATTATAGACTGGTAAAACAAACAGCTTAACACTCCTTCAAGACTTAGCCTGAAGGCTGCTCTCCATAGCTACCACTAGGATAGCTTTCAATAAAGGTTGTCTTTAAACCTATCATCAATAAAGGTCATTTGGACTGGGGCAAGGTGCCCACTATAACTAGTGGACAGCATATACCAGGCCAACTTCTCACAACCAGGCACACACTTATGCATTCACTGATACACCCAGGCACCCACTGATACAGACACTAATACATATAAGCACACATTCATGCATACACTTGAATACCCAGGCACACAGGGATACATACAATATCACACCCAGGCACACACTCATGCATACCCTGAAATACCCAGGCATACACTGATCTATACACCAACACACCCAGGCACACACCGATCCATACATGCATACTTCTAGGCTCACACTGATGCACACACTGATAAACCCAGGCACACACTAATGTATACACTGGCATACCCAGGCACTCACTGATACATCCACTGAAATACTAATACACACTCTGATGGATACCCTGATGCACCCAGGCACACACTGATCCATACACTGACACACCCGGATACACACTGACACAGACACTGACACACCCAGGCAAACACGTATACATATACTGACAAACCCAGGCTCACACTGATACGAACACTGACACACCCAGACACATACTCATGTAAACACTCACATATTCAGACACACACTCATGCATACACTGACATATCCAAGTACTTACTCATGCATATACTAACATACCCAGGCACACACTCATGTATACACGTGCATACTCAGGTACACACTGTTCCATATACTAACATAAGCAGATACACAGTGATGCATATAATGACACACCATTTCACACACTCATGTCTGCACTTATACAGCAAGTGACTCATATTTACTTCATATACACCTTAAAGAAATAAAAAGACAAACACAGCTCTTTTTATGAGTATTTAGTGTGGTTCTAAAATGAACCCTTTTTTTGTTTTTAAAAACAAGGTTGTTTTTTTTTATTTAGCTTTTTCGTAACTGCACCACAAAAAAAACAGGTGCACAATTAAACAAAAATATCCCTAACAGAAAGCATCAGGCTTTCTAACTGAAAAACTACTGGAGAAAAGCTGCAATAACCCACCAAATTATGTTTCGCATGGATGACTGTTGATGGCATCCAAGTATTCTTCAACAGATGTTGTATTAAATCCAACGGGCATGTTACATCGCAAGCAGTGAGTAGTCATGTGTCCTAGACTGGGACACATAGCAGGTACAATTATTGTGGCTGAGCTGGACGGGGTAGCCATGGTAGATGCAGATGTAGATGCACCACTACCTGTTTCTCTCTCACGAACCATCCTCAGGTATAATTGTTCATGGATAGTTTTTAGATGTTTCCACATTGAGCTTGTTCCATGACTGTACTTCTTGCTTGTGCCTGGTGACAACTCCTTTCAACAGATGCTACACTTTACAATGTTGGCAGTGACTTCTTTCCCTTGAGGTGATAGTAAAAAACTGCTCACCACGCTTTGTTTCCTCATTAGTCGACTGCAGCAGGACAGGATCCTCTTCTCCAACAGATGGACCAGATGCAGCCACGATGTTGGAAATGGAGGGTTCTAACAACCTGGAAGGTTGAAAACCGAGAGCCATATTCCAACCAGTGAAGATGTGTGCACTGTTTAGTTAGAAATAAGAGATTGTAGGTGTGGTTCTTTGAAAAACAAGGGTGTGGCAGTTATCAGCCCAATAAGAAGGCAAATTTGTCATCGCGCAAATTTGCAAATCTTTTTTTGCGGATCTGTAAAAAAGATAAATCACGTGACCACTGCTCAAAAAGATTTATACTTATATAACTCTACACTTTTATAGGTGCACACTGACCTCTTACATGAAATGATTGCACTGTGTATGTATATACATTTTGTTTTTACATGTCGGCCAATTCATAAATCCGGATTTGCGGAATCATTGCAAGCACGTGATTAGGGCAAAAATTATAGAGTAGGTCCCGTCTGTGTGCCGTTCCGTTGCAGATCCAAATCAAAAGAATAAAAAAATACACTTAATACAATTATATTTATCTTCTCACTGATTTATCTTTGTTTTTTTTTACCACTATTGTGTGCCCTCTGCATGCTTTTCACTCGTTTTGTAGATCATTTGTAGATCGCCGCCTAAACATGCGATATCTCCATTCTGCTAGAGGAAGAATGTCCAGAAGTCCTGTTTCTGACAGAAACTTGGCTCAACTCGGGATCCGATCCTGATATTGTTCAAACTCTTCCCCCTGGCTACCTTATCCAGAGTCTAGACCGGATTGCAGGTAAAGGTGGTGGGATTGCCATCATTTACAAAAGTCATCTTACCTGCCATACTTCTGGAGGTCCGCTACCAGACTGTGAGAACCTCTCATTCACGATAGAATTTTCCCCCGCGCTCACTCTCTCACATCTATCGTACCCCTGGGGCATTGGGTCAATTCTGCAAATTACTGCCTGATATGGCTACTAATCTTGCCAGCGCCCCCACTAATTCCACACTATTAGGGGATTCTAATCTGCATTTTGATGACCCTTCGCATGCGTCCGCAGCGAAGATAATCAATGACCTTGCAGCCTATCAGTTCAAACAAAAGGTTACCAATCCGACCCACGTGAAGGGCTACTTACTAGATCCTCCATTCTCCAACTTGGATGAATTAACAGGAAGGGAACCTATTCCAGGACACTGGTCTGATAATTTTCTTATCCCATTTATCTGGGCCCCCACCTGCGCCACGCCATTGACCAGGCTGATCAGAACTATGTCACGTCTCTGGCCTAAACTCCCCTCAGAACAGTGGATTTTAGCCTTAGAAAAAACTAAGCCGATCCCTGACCCTGATCCAATTATTGCTAACGGAAATTTTGATAAGTGGATAGAGAGCCCTTTAGACCGGGTTCTCCTGAAGAAAATGACCCAGATGAAAGCTGGGCCCAACAGAATGGCATGGTATTCTCCCACGCTCCGGGAGCTAAAACAAATCTGCAAGAAACTTGAAAGAGTTTGGAGAAAGGATTTCTCCTTAAATAAGAAATTGGAATATAGGGAGGCCATTAAAAAGTATAAACCAGAAATTAAACTCGCCCAGGCCTCATACTATGAGGAACGAATTTCCCTGGCAGCCAATTCCCCTCGCAAGATTTTTCGCATTGCGAAAAAACTGCTCAGAGCCCCTTCACCCCCAGCTACACCTGATGCTACCGGCCTATGCTGCAACAAACTTGCAGATTTCTTTTATGACAAAATTCAAACCATTTATACATCATTTCCTCTATAACAACCTCCAAACATTGGATATTAGTCCCCACTGCAAGGAACACTCCTTGGAGGCATTTCCCTTGATGGATTCTGAGTCATTCCAAACCATCTCGGCACTCGTAAAGAGTGGGTCGCCTAGAGACCCAGCTCCACTTAATATTTAAAAGCAAGCATCAAGAACGGTCTCCCCTATTATTTTGGAGCTGATCAATGCCTCCATTTCCACTGGAGTGGTCCCACCTCCGTGGAAAAGAGCGATGGTGAAGGCACTATTAAAAAAGCCCAGTCTTGACCCTGATCTCCTGGGAAACTACCGCCCCATCTCACTTCTCCCAGGGATCAGTAAAATGTTGGAAAAATACGTTAATTCAGCACTTTCTACATTTCTGGAATCCCATAACCTTCTCCACCTTTCACAGACCGGATTTCAACCACGTCAAGGTACAGAAACTGCCCTTTTAGCAGTAGTTGAAGAGTCTACGAAGATTCTGGATGCCGGAGGCACCACAGCTGTTATGCTCTTGGATCTCAGTGCAGCCTTCGACATGGTTAATCACCACATTTTGGTCCATAGACTTATAAGTTTGGGGGTGACTGGAGAAGCCATAGCATGGCTGCAATCATTCTTGGAAGATAGATCCTTCTAGGTCTTTGAGGGTGATGTCACCTCAAAATGGATGCCCCTCCGCTGCGGAGTTCCTCGGGGATCGTCCCTGAGTCCCACTCTATTCAATGTTTATATGAGCCCGCTAGCGGAGATTGTGATTCCTTTTGGGGTTCATATAGTGACCTACGCTGACGACACTCAACTTGTCGTAGCACTTAATCATTCTGATAATTCCTCTCTCGGCCTTCGTCCCTGTTTAGAAGAGGTAGCAGAGTGGATGAACGATTCATATTTGAAATTGAATGGAGAATAGACAGAGATGATGCTCTTAGGGAATTCCTCCCTTTTCAAAGCAGAAGTAATGTGGCCAGCCTGTCTGGGATCCGTTCCTGCTCCCAAGACCCAGATGAAAATTCTAGGCATCTGGCTTGATCAAGATCTTAGCTTCAAGGTTCAGGCGCTGAATGTTGCGGCTTCCTGCTATGGCATCCTAAGGATGCTTCGCAAAGTGCTCCCACTTCTTCCCTTCCAGGCAAGAAGGCTTATGGTTCAGGTGCTCATTCTTTCCCGCCTGGACTTCGGGAACGCTCTTTATTTAGGAGCCCCTCGGGCGACCATCTCAAGACTCCAGAAGGTGCAAAACTGCTCAGCAAGGATACGTTTTGGGACCCCGAACCGTCAATCTGCAAAACCAGCCCTGAAATCTCTTCACTGGCTCCCCATTCAGGAGAGAGTTAACTTTAAGGCCATGTGTATTGTCCACAAGATGCTAGCTTGGAAGGGACCATCCATCAACCGTTTTATTGCCCAGCCTTACCTTGCAAATAGACGTCTGCGTTCAGACGACCTGCATCTTGCCGTTGTTCCCAGGATCAATAAGGCTAGAAGTGGTGGCCGCCTATTTTCCTATAATGCCGCCAGGCTGTGGAATACTCTTCCTCTTCGCTTATGAAAGGAATCCAATTATTTTTCCTTTCGAAAATTTCTAAAAACTTGGCTCTTCCCTTAGTATTGCTGTGGTATCTACTGTTGACCGCTATTAGCTCTGGGATGCCCCTGGGTAGCTACGCGCTTAATAAATGCTTTTTTAAATTTCGTTTCCTTTCATTTCATTTTCACTACTTTCTCCTTGCTTTTTCACCCAACACTCGTTTCTCCTTTCTTTTCACTGGTATTCACTATATTCCCTTTGCTCCTTTACCTATTTTTTGTGCCCTCTCCTTGCATTTCTCTTGTTTCACTATTTTCACCTTGCCTTTTCAACTGTTTTCTGTGTGCCTTATACTTCTTTTCCCTCATTTTGAGTGCTTTCTCTGTCTTCTCCTTCCTTTTACCTACATTTAATTAATTTATCCTTTATTTTTTCAGTTTTTTGAGGGTCTTCTTGTTTTTCCCTTGTGGTGTGGTTTTGGAAGTACACGGAAGATTGGCCATGTAGCCTGACCATAGGCCAGGCCCTGTCACCAACTACCACTGTGTTTAAAAAAATCAAAGAAATTCACTTAAAAAAACAACGGATCCACCCACGTTATAGTTTGGAAAATAAAAATGAAAAAAACGTGGCAATTCCCCGAAAAAACCATAGGCTACAGGGACGTTATAGTTAGGAAATAACATTTTAAAAAACTTAGAAATTCATTGAAAAAAACAAAGGTTACAAGGATGTTATGGTTAGGTTAACATTTAAAACACAAAAAACCATAGACATTCAGCAGTTATAGTTAGATCACCTAACTGTAATTTATGCACTAACAATACACTGCTTATGACCTCATATATTACATCACTCATGACATTGTCAGCGACATTACTGATTGCATCACTGATGACATCTCAAATGATATCACTGATGACATCACTAATAACATCATGCACTGAGTGTGTGTTTAATAAAAATGTCTGAGATTTAAAGATAGATACAAAGCTACTGCATTAGTGAAATTATTGACAGCTCCTGCCAAGTGAGAGCAAACAGTAACTCCGCTCCCAGAAAAACTGCTCCTGCTCGCTGGGAGCAGAATTTTCATCCGTTTTCCTGCCCGTTGTCAATCAGGCAAGAAATCAGTTGAAAGAATTGCTCCCACATGCAGGGAGCAGTATTTTTGGCTTCTCTCTGCATGTGGGAGCAATGCCGGCTCCACCCAGAGTCCCCAACACCTGCAACTGGGTGCCCTAGGTGTGCTCCAGGGCACCCAGGAGGAATAGGCCAGTCCCAGGTGATGGTGCCCCTGAAGCCTAAATTGGCTAAGGGAGGGGAGGCTCATGGCACCCCCCCCAAGACGTTTTGCCCGGGACCCTGGGGATGAGGTCCCCATGGCCAAAATCAGCACAAGAAGGGGACCGAGTGGCTACCCTCCCTTAGTGATGTTTAGCAAGGCCCCGGGGGATGGGGTCCCCAGGGCCCAAATCAGCCAAGGGAAGGGGGGCATGCAGTCCTCATCACCTTGGAAAATTATGAAAACAGAGACCATGGGTCTTCCTCTTAATTGCTCTGAATAGGCAAAAGCTCAAATTCATCTGCAAGCTCCACTCCTTTGGTCCTACCCCGTTTAGTTTAGTAGTATGCAAAGGTCTACCCACCTTTTCCCATGTTGCTGGAAAGTTTACCAAAATGCCCTGAGTGCATTTCCCGACAATTTTAGTGACATGTTCTTCATGCAGAAGAATGCAAGGACATTTCAAACAAAGAACCACTTACTCCATATAGTTAAGAGGAAGTACCCCTGTGTGGTGGAGATCATCCTCTTTGTAGTCTTGTTGTGTTCTCTTCACAAGGATTCATGTTATCACAGATTTGTGGATCAAGACCCTGCAGGAACAATCACATTGCCAAATTTACATGCACACAAGATCACTGGAGACATTAGCTTGTGATCCTTTACACAGCTATAGTGTAGAATCTGCACTAGACATTTACCCAATGAGGTAGCATTTACTAATTAACCAGTAGAAAGTACTCGAGTTGGGTAGATATTTTCATCAAAACTGTGGACTCTTCTTGGAAAAAATAAGGTTCCATTATGACCCTGACGTTCATTTCATTCAAATTACACCTCAACAGGAAGCACTGTCAAATATAAACACAGCAGGTGCCCCAGTTGAAACTTCACTTCTGTAAAGCACAAATGATCCTAACTTCTTAAGCTTCACAAAGGCAAATCAAATGTGTTTCCTCTCATATTCTATGTTGAAAAGCTATATGAAATCTTTAATGAATGTGAACTCATCATTGATCTATTGGAGCACAATCTGATGTGCAGGGACTGTGATGAGTTGTTTTTTTCTTGCTGTCTCCCGGTGAGATCAGAGTCCATGGTTCACCCTTTTAAATACCCTAAGTATGCAAATGCCCACAATCCATAGAACCACTCAAGCACCCGCTTACAGACATACACAGATACGCATATACCCACTCAAAGACCCACACAGGCACAGACCCACTCACCGACCCACATAGGCACTCACACACCAACTCACAGACCAACACAGGCACTCACACACCCACTCACAGTCTCATGTAGGCACTCACAGACCCAGACAGGCACTCACAGACCCGCTCAGAGACCTACACAGGCACTTACATATCCACTCACACACCTACACAGGCACTCACACACCACTCACATACTCACCCACAGACCCGCAGACACACTTACACACCCACTCACACACCTACTAACATACACACACACCCACTCACAGACCCATACAGCCACTCACACACTCAATCACCACACATTACAGCCAGTCATACACCCACTCAAAGACCCATATAGCTACTACTCACACATAAACCCAAAGACTAATACAGCCATTCACACATCCACTCTCAAAGGTGACAGGTTACAGTTAGGTAAAAAAAACTGTAGAAATTCACTGAAAAAAACCTAGGGTTACAGGGATGTTATACTTAGGAAATAAAATTAAAAAACCTTAGAAATTCACTTAAAAAACAAAAGTTAAAGGGACAATATAATAAGGAAATAGAATTTAAAAAACGTAAAAAATTCACTCAAAAAACAAAGTTTACAGAGACATTATAGTTAGACTCAGATTTCACTTGCACAAAACCAATTAAATTCAGCAGTTATAGTTACCTGAGCTTACTATAACTTACGCCCCTGCAATGTACTGCTTATGTGGTTGTTGGTGTGTGAGTGGGTGTAAGAGTGGTTGTATGGGTGAGTGAGTAGCTGTGTTGAGAGGCTGTATGGATGAGTGAATGGGCGTATGAGTGGCTGCATGGGTTGATAAGTGGGTGTCTGAGTAGCTGTATGGATGAGTGAGTGAGTGTGTGTGAGTGACTGTAGGTAAATAAGTGACTGTAGTAGTAGCACGTTTTTATTTTTTGATTAATTAAAATCATACAATATATGGTCATAAAAAGACAGCATATTATGCAATAAAACTTTTTTTATATCAAGTAAGCCATAAAAATCCTTTCAAATTGCAGTTTTAAAAATTGATCTTAAAATTCCTAAAATGTCAACCTCCAGATTTCTTCAATTAGTCAAAATAGTACACTGGTCCTCTTTGTCGGGACACCTTTCAGATAGCTGTGTGCTTTAAAAATGTATTGTATTGTGTTGTATTGTATTGTTATCCCCACTGAGTAGACCTTCAAGTACAAGTCTTAAAGTGCAAATTGGCATCTCATTATAAACAATTTTGGTGCTTCATTTAAATATGTGTGGTGAAATTAAACTGAGATAGCATCGTAAGATTCCAGTTTTCTAGTCGCAAGTTTAAAAAATGTGTTAGAAAGTGCAATTCAGAGTTATATCTGATGTTTAAAAACATGCTAATACTGCTTATATACATGTACATATTCCCCATTTATTAAAAGGTATCTCTAATAGACCCCTTCTTTTTTCCAATAATACGGGACATAGATAGAATAAATGAATGTTTTCTTCTCCATCTTTGCATACTCTGCAGCTTGTGGATGCAAACAAGGCATCACATGAGACAGGCTTTGGAGAAGCCCGATTTGTATTTGTTAAGTATCATCACGACATACGATCTTTGCTAAAGGGATTCTTTCTCTTTCAGCATTGAGGATAATTTTGTTATTCCGTTGCTGACTTTTCTAAAGGACTCTGGAGGAGTGACATATTCCCTACATAGTGAGCTCAAAATTC
The DNA here is from genome assembly GCA_963921515.1 of Calotriton arnoldi. Lineage (NCBI taxonomy): Eukaryota > Metazoa > Chordata > Amphibia > Caudata > Salamandridae > Calotriton > Calotriton arnoldi. The sequence goes on from CAWUFW010010528.1 coordinate 88,519, forward strand.
ATGTATAGCTGTTTCTACATACTTGCAAAACAGCAAATTTCAATTTGTTTGATCTTCTTGCCAGATAATTTGACACATTATGATTGAGGTGTTTGATTTTATTGTCTTCCAAACCTTAAAATAATCTCCTTTCCTTGCAATATTCTGATTTGTTAACCCAAATTCTAGCCTTATCTGGGCCGGTGAGGTGTTGCAGGGGAGACAAAAATATTTAAATACTTTCGTAATAATATTGTTTAAAATTCTAGAGTCTCTACCACATAATGCCTCACTTCCATAGGAGATTCTAGGCAGTAATTTTGCAGTTATTACCTTTAGTAGTGGGAGATTGCTTTGGCCACCCAGAGACCTATGTAAAGTATGGAATAAATGCAGGGTATTGCCTCTCCTTTGCAAGACTGTCTTATGCTGCTGAAAGGAACCTTTGTTAACAAAGAAAAATCCCAAATACCTGTACGTTTTCACCTGCTGCAGTGGGCTGCCTTGTAAATACCACTTATGCTTTCTGTATCCTGTGACTTACTTCCATAACTTTAGTCTTTTTTCTCATTTATGCCCATGCCATTAGCCAGAGAGTAGTTTGATATTGTGTCTATGAGGCGTTGCAATCCAACCTTTGTTTGACTTAACAAAATGACATTAGCAGCATATAGTAAGTTCGATATATACTTGTCTGCTAACTGGGGGGGATGCGTGTTTACTTCGTCCAATGACTGTGTTAAACCCGACAAAAATAGATTAAATAAGTATGGAGCAGGTATGCACCCTTGCTTTAGCCCCTTGGAGGTTTCAATTTTTCTAAACCATCACCTATTCCCACCTTGACCCATGTGTCAGAGTATAACAACTGAATTGCCTTTAGGAGACTTGCAGGAGTTCCATGTTTAACCAAATCAAATCAATCTTTATTTCGCATTTGGTTAAATGCATAAAAGTACATGAGTAAAGCAGTACATATAATAAATGCTATATAACCATAAGGTCACCGCTTTCCGCAAAAACCATCCAGCACTCAAAGGAGTATAAATCACTCAGTTTTTATTCTTGTAACGACAACATCTACGCGTTTCAGCAGTTTCACGCTGCCTTGTTCACGATGTAAGTGTGCCATTGTTTCCACATTAAAATAACAGTCATGACTGAATACACAAACGAAGGACAAAACTTTCATTTGGCAGCATAGAGTTTCGTTTTACGCAGAAATGGGCGCCATCTTTAAACATGTTTCTTGTCATTATGTTATAAGTAGGATATTACTTATTCACATGTTAATTTCAACAAATGTACTTTTTATATTGCATTTATAAGCAATCATCATTAAAAAAAGCTATTGCTTTTATACTCTGCAATACATTATTTTTGCAATAAAATTAATTATTTGCACTATATTCCTTCGATTATGTGATCACTTTTTGAATCCTGCGTCTACCCATTTTTGCTAAAGCAATAATCCATTTCTTTCTTTTATAGCATCAAGACTAAAAAATTAAAAGAGCAAGTGCTCAGTTTCAATACCTTATACAGCAAAGTGCTAATGCTCAATTATACAGTACTCTCTTTTCTCAGAAAAAAGTGCTAGTGCTTCACTTGTGCAATATAGCTCCCTTATAAAGTGCTAGTGCTTTGGTATACATTAATCATGTTCATTTCAACTCACATTTGTATACTCTTCTACAGTACTAGATAATTATAAAGTGCTAGTGCTTCACTTGTGCAATATTACTTTCTCATAAAGTGCTAGTGCTTTAATATACATTATGTTCATTTTAACTCACATTTGTATACTAATCTACAGTATTAGACAATTATAAAGTGCAAATACTTCTATCAACAGTTCTAAAGTGCAAGTGCTTTTCAGTATATTTGATTCCCTCACAATCCATCATATACTTCACAGTACACTTTCTTTTAAAAAAACACACAAACCATAAAAACACTATTCTAAAAACAATTATAAGTACTGTATACAAATAAACATAAAAGCACTCTGTAAAAATATTAACTTTACATCAAATCAAAGTCTGCCAATGTCCTTCTTATCAAATCTCCTACCCTCAGTTCTCCTACTTTAAAAAAACATTTCATAGTACTGACTTGTGTTGGCTCAGCTCTTTTCCTTCAATACATCATTAATTCAGTATATGCAGGTATATAAATCCTCATCCACGTTCAATCCGTGAGGTTCCTTGCTATCGAACTTTAATATGTAATATGTCTCTAGCTTACGGAGTTCTTTTTCCCTATCTCCTCCTCTCCTTTTTCTGGGGATTTCAGCTATGCAGCTATATTGAATTCCTAGAGGGTTACTTTGATGATGTGTTTCGAAGTGTCTTGCTATTGGATATGTCCTATCCTGATTAGCAATAGCTCTCCGATGCTGTAAGATTCTTTTATATACAGGCAGAGTAGTACTCCCTATATATATTTTCAAGCACAGACATTGTAACATGTAGACCACAAAACTTGAACTACAGGTTAAAAAGCCTTTAATAAAAATAGTTTTATTAAAAGATGTTCTAAAATATGTCCGATTTGTTCCATGATGGCACACCTTGCACTTTGAACACTTCCTGAAACCCATTTTCTGGTGAAGCCACGATGGGGCCACCACCTTCCTGTCTCTAAATTCACTGTTCACAATTCAATCCTTCAATGATTTTGATCTTCTGTATGTTACCTCTTGGTGTTTGTTTACCGTAGGGCCCAATATTGGATCATCTTTCAGAAGGTGCCAATGTCTATTTAAAATGGACCTCATCTCCCTGTGTTTGTTGTTAAAAGTTGTTATGAACCTATGATTTTCAGCCCCATTAGTTTATTTTTCAGTTTTCTTTGTTGGGTCCTAGACGGTTCAAATAATATCTTTTGCCTTTCTAAATTCCTAGCTTTTCTAGCTGCTCCATTTATAGCTTCTGGTGAGTACCCTCTTTGAACAAACCTATTAATCATTTCTTGCTCTATTCTACAGTACTCCTCCGGGTCACTACACGCTCTACGTGCACTGTGAAATTCCCCAAAGGGTATACTTCTAATCAATGGGGCAGGATGGTGACTCCCTGCATGTAGAATATTATTGCCAGCCATTGGTTTCCTATAGATGGTGGTTTCCAATCTCCCTTCCACTGGTCTTACTCTAATATCTAAGAAATCAATAGAGGTTTTGCTATAATGGCCTACAAACTGTAAGTTCAGGGTATTCTGATTAATATCTTTAATAAACAGTTCTACGTCTGTTTCCGTGCCCTGCCACAACACGAAAACGTTGTCAATGAACCTAACCCATAGGAGGATATGTTCTGACCATTGTTCCATGGGCGGCCCACCGAGTACCTGCTCCTCCCACCAGCCTAGATGTAAATTAGCATAGCTGGGGGCAAAGCAGGTACCCATCGCCGTCCCTTGTTCTTGTTGGAAGAGTTCCTCACCAAATAAAAAAATATTTTTTGTTAAACACCACTTCATCAGTTCTAAAATCATTTGATTGTGTTTTAAAAATCTCATGGGTCTTCTATTAAGAAAGTATCCAGTGGCTTTCAGACCATCAACGTGTCTTATGCTCGTATATAAAGTAGCAATATCAAGGGTTACCAATAACATAGTTATTTCATTCCAGCGTACATCATATATCCACTTTAAAAAATCTGTAGAATCCTTAATAAATGATGTTAATGTCCTTACAATGGGATTTAAAAAATAGTCACTATATCTTGATGCATTCTCGAACAGGCTGCCACATTAGGATATTATAGGCCTTCCTGGCGGGGTCGTAATACTTTTATGCACCTTCGGGAGCATGTTGAAAACTGGTATCGCTGGATTTTCTTGTTTGATGTTTTTATTCTCATCCCAGCTTAGTAAATCTTCTTGTTTCCACACCTCCAACCTTGCAAAAAATTGTTCTTTTACCCCTTCATATTCCTTTAGATCAATTCAACGATAACAGCCTTGATCATTTAATTGGCTAAGTGCTTCTTTTTTATACAACTCACGACCCCAAAGCACACCATTACCACCCTTATCCAATGGTTTTACAATAGACCATCTTCCTTTTGTAATCTCTCCACAGTTTTTTGGATCTGAGCTTTTTTTGGATTAGTTTTTATCTTTTGTTTAGTTACTTTGTGATATAATTGCTTGAGATCCTTAGTCACATTTTCACTAAAAATTTCCAAATTATCTCTTGCCAACTGCGGTGTAAATCTCGAAGGTGGCCGAAACGGTGTATGATCTCCTTTCTCCAAGACAAAAGTTAGGGCTTGTGCCAATTCATTACTGTCCCCTGGCTCACTTATATCTTCTATATCAGCACAGTTATCATTGTATAATGCTAGTAGATCTTCTAATACAGGAGCATCATTCACATTCAAGACATTGGGTTCTTCTCGAGGAGTTGATTGCTCTCTTGATATGGGAGGGTTTTGAGGATTTTTATTCATATGCATTTTCGTTAGTTTCAATTTCCGAACAAATCGATAAAAGTCCATTCTGCTTTGGATAATAAAAATCATTTTCATCACAGTAAGAAAGCCCCAGTTCTAGTATAGATTGTTCTTCCTCAGATAAAATCATAGTACTAAGATTAATGATAGTCTTGTTGCTTCTTATTTCTTTATCGACTTCTTCGTATTGGAGCGCATTGATCTTTTTGTTTGCCATTCTTGTGCTCCTCCTATATCCTTCTCCTCCTCTTCTCTGTTTCCGCATCCTCGGCCTCTTCCTCTCCCGCGACCTCTCGTAGTGCGATGATCTGTCTGCTGTTCCAATTGTAAAAAATGGAATTCATCCGTAACCCCAAGCCTCACATCTCTCACTCCTCTTGCTCTGTACTCTTCCTGTTCTTGCTCTGAACCTGTATCAGAGCTAGCTTCACTCTGAGAGGTTGCTTGTTGTTCAACAACACCGCTTTGAATCTTCTGTCTTCTTATAGAATAGAACTTTTGGCAAATGTGTAAACACGCCCTGATTCATAGTCTAGACGGTCGCGCAGGAATTTGGTTGCCTTCCTTTCTTTTATGCGCTTCTCATATTTCTCCAATCTAATTTTCATTTCTCCTCTGAATTTTCCCACCTTAGTTTGATCATCACTGTTCTCCAGAATTCTGTTTAGTTCTTTTATCTTGATTACTACTTCTTGTCTTTCTATTTCCGCATATTTCACCAAAATGCAGATCATATTCGTTGAACTGGTCTCACTATTCTCTGCCCATTCGCACAGCATTTCAGATTGCGGATTATCATAAGTGGACATTATCATTATACAGAGTCCTCGTGGGACTCGCCCTACTTGTAAATGCTGGCGCAGGGATGCCACTTCCCACCAGCGGGAAATTTCCCTTTTCTTAAGTTTTTCAAATTCTTGTAGCTGTTTTGCCAAATCATTAGTGCCCGTAAGATTTGGGACACTCCTATCCCTGGTCACCGGTAGAGCAGTCTCTTCAAAAATCTTCAAGGCTTCTTGTTGCCTGGCCGCACATTCCTCGCAACTCATTTTTAAACCGGTGATACCCCTTGCTGTTTTAATAACACTTATAATCCCGAGTATTCTCTCCCGAGATACTCTTATTTTTCCAGCCCGACTCCCGCTGCTTTCACTTGCTTGCCCTGCTTACCGGAGTTCACCGCGAGTCTTCCACCACGTCTCCGAGATCCTCCGATCGTCGGCTCCGGGTTCCCTCTCGTGTTTACACCACTCCTTTCCTCTTCAGGCAGCATGCATGTCAGCTTTACGGGGGGCACGCCTGTCTCTTCTTTCCTCAAATCCAATGGTGATTTAACCTGGCGCGCTTCCAGAACATCGGTGGTGCTGGTCATGAAACGTTCGCCTCGTTTCAAAACATAACCATAAGGTCACCGCATTCCGGAAAAACCATCCAGCACTCCAAGGAGTATAAATCACTCAGTTTTTATTCTTGTAACGGCAACATCTACGCGTTTCGGCAGTTTCACGCTGCCTTGTTCACGATGTAAGTGTGCCATTGTTTCCACATTAAAATAACAGTCATGACGGAGGACACAAACGAAGGACTAAACTTTTATTTGGCAGCATAGAGTTTCGTTTTACGCAGAAACGGGCGCCATCTTTAAACATGTTTCTTGTCATTATGTTATAAGCAGGATATTACTTATTCACATGGTAATTTCAACAAATGTACTTTTTATATTACATTTATAAGCAATCATCATAAAAAAAGCTATTGCTTTTATACTCTGCAATTCATTATTTTTGCAATAAAATAAATTATTTGCACTATATTCCAGCGATTATGTAATCACTTTTTTAATCCTGCGACTGCCCATTTTTGCTAAAGCAATAATCCATTTCTTTCTTTTATAGCATCAAGACTATAAAATTAAAAGAGCAAGTGCTCAATTTCAATACCTTATACAGCAAAGTGCTAATGCTCAATTATACAGTACTCTCTTTTCTCAGAAAAAAGTGCTAGTGCTTCACCTGTGCAATATAATAAATGCTGCGTACCACAAAATACAGGTAAAATTACCATGCAGGTCAAGCTAAAATGTGAATTAAGATTTTACTTAAGGTATAAAACCATTAGCCAGAACTCCACGTACTGGGTCAGTAAAGTTAAGACACAAGTAAATGACAATACATAGGGTTAAAAACAGAAATTAGAAACAAAATTCATTGCAACCGATGAACGATTAACGAATTCATACATGTTAAATATAGCTGTGCAAATCTGGCCGAGATTGGGAAGCTTAGCACAAGAGCCAATAAGCATTTACTTTGCTCATACGTACAAAGTATGACTGTGCAAATCTAGCTAACATTAAAAACTGAACATGGGGAACAATTAAAAACAAGGTCTGCCCCTGTTGTAACTTCATTCAGATAAAAGGGGAAGTCAATTAGTAACCTTACGACTTCTTAACGCAGCTTGTAAGAAGGAGACCATAATAAGACAAACATTCAGGGTTTCTAGATTTTCTAACATAGTAAGAGCCATTGTTGGGGAGCGATAACTACATTTCTTCAACAGGGGGATACTATATTGTTTCCTCTCTTTTATATAAAAACTGCAAAAGAACAATATGTGCAAAGTTGATTGAGGTAACTTATTATTAGACGGGCAAGGGGAGAGTTCTGATATTGAGAATACGTTCATTGGATACCCCAGCATTATCAGTATATAATTCAATTGAAATCTAGTTAGGATATACCGGTGCTGGATGTTGTCAACAAAGGAAAAATATGATGGAACCCCTTGCTGTAAATGTCATAATGTTACGAGGCACTCACCTGTGCTCCAGGTTGTTTCACCTTGACGACCAGACTTGCCTGGATGACGATAATTTCCCCAGATCCTCTAGAAACTTGCAGCATGACACCAAGGGTAGAAAACTTAGCGTCACTCTGAAAGTCTCCAGGGGGAAAGCGGTTGGGACAGAGAGACAAGAGAAAAAAAATGAAGATTCCAGAAGTCTTCACTGGTGGACAGGAATTCGGCTGGGCTAATTGTGAGCTGGATGTAGGGACAGGAATGCAACAGGGAATTCTGAAGTATCGTGAACTTTTCACTAGGTTCCTAGAATGCAGAGAGTGAACAACGTGTAATTCCACTAATAAATCTCTTAACTTATCATGAACTGCAATCACAATTATTCATTAATCTTACCTAACAATTGTTTTAGACTGTGTACAAGTTTACAGATTGTTCTATAATCTAGTTTTCAGGGAGCAATCTGGAATGAAGAATATGAGCATCAATATTTCTATAATAATCAAAACAATGAGCAATACAATTCTATCATAGCATGCTGCTGCAATGATACCTTAATCCTTCTTTTACATTGACTGGATTAGATGCTACGAATCTTCTTTTGTTTCTTGATTTCAGTTAAATCTGACCAAAAATAATGAGGGTTAAATAACAAAGAAAGTAATTAAACAAATAGGTACAGTAATTCTAGAATGTCTATTCAATTGTGCTTAAAGTTTCCTAGCTTTAAAATAAATATATAACTTACAGTGTTTTGACAAAGCCAAAGTAAAATAAAGTCACAAGTCTCTGTTTCCTGATTCCTATTATCATCAGGAAATATGGTAGCTCCAGCCCTGCCAAGTACCACGCATCGGGCGTTAGACTAACGCATTCTAGTGCTGGTGTCCGCATCACCGCACTAAAATGCATTGTCACGCATTACATGTGCTTTGAGAATGTGTAAATATAAGGTGCTGCAGGATTGAAGAATGAAAGCAGCACAGGCTGTTCTGCTGTTTTTTATGCTGCCTGCCCCAATCAATGTATTTACTTGGCCGCTGTCGGAGTGTACTTGTTACCATGGCAACCACGCTGTGTTTAATTAAAGATAAATTGTGTCCATGGTGGCGCGAGGCTTTATTAAACTAATCTGCTCCCCGTGGATTGGTTGGATGGTGGCTTGTCATTGGGTTGTCCGGGAACATCTCACTGCTTGCTTGTAATTGGCTGTTTGGATACTTTACTGTGGCTGGAGACTGGCTGAGGGAAAGTTTGCAAGTTGTTTATTGGCTTCTCTGCTATATCACTGAGCGAATGTGCGTCTTTTGGCACTGGGCGGGCCTGTGTTGATCCTGCTCATTCAGCGGGAGGCCCGACCTGTGCACTAGAAGACCCCGATCTTCCTCGATCCGAGGCCATATCATGGGCGGTGAGTTTACAGGCTTTGCTGTGACCCTCTGCACCTAGCGCTGCAGGACGGAGCTACCCCTCAGTATTCACCAAAAGCTTGGGGTTAAAACACCTTCCGAAATCGTCTTTGCACAACCGTTGCTTGTGGGGATCCTGTACACAGCCCGTTGCAATTGTACACGAGGGGGCATGCTCAACATATTTTGGGACAATTACCGATTTCATAATTCTAGTGTTCTTAATGGATTCGCCCACCCTCATATCCGTCCTGGAAAAAGTAACATCAATCCTCATTTTAATAAAAAAAAAAAAAACTGAGATAGTTTTGCCCCCTGCGATTTTAGTGTTCTATACGTATTTATTTGGAATGCCAATGCTGGAAGTGTTTTAAGTTATGCACGAGGGATGGCATTTTTGCTGACGGGTAGCAGGCTCTGGGATTCTTAGGTAGGCCGTGCACTGTGATGAAGTTCCTTGGTTGCAGAGAACTGTGCACCTTCACAGATCTCTTGCTTCCCTCGTGGCTGCTTCTCATGCACTCACTGCCTCCCCTGCCATGGCAGATATTACTTACCTTGCGTCTTTTCTGCAGAGGAGGGTCTCCTGCTAAGGAACAGGGTGGCGAGGTCACAGTGCCAGGCTGATCTACAGCATGGCAAATGCACAGACCAAAACGCTCCCACGCAGGGGTGCACAGTCCGGGAAACATTTCTCCCAGCTGCAGAGGATTACCCTTCAATCAATCAATCAATCAATGAATTTGTAGAGCGCACTACTTACCCGCGAGGATCTCAAGGCGCTGGGGAAAAAAAGGGGGGCGTGCCGCTACTGGTCGAACAGCCAGGTCTTGAGTAGCCTCCTGAAGGTCAGTAGGTCTTGGGTCTGTCGTAGGTTGAGTGGGAGGGTGTTCCAGGTCTTGGCGGCGAGGTGGGAGAAGGATCTGCCGCCGGTGGTTGTTCTTCGAATGCGAGGGACGGTGGCGAGGGAGAGGTCGGCGGAGCGGAGCTGGCGGTTGGGGACATAGAAGAAGAGTCGTCTGTTGAGGTAGGCTGGGCCGGTCTTGTGGAGTGCCTTGTGAGTGTGGATGAGGAGTTTGAAGGAGATTCTCCTGTCGACGGGGAGCCAGTGCAGGTTCCTCAGGTGGGGGGTGTGTGGCTGTGGCGTGGTACGTCGAGGATCAGGCGTGCAGAGGCGTTTTGTATGCGTTGCAGTCGCTTGATGAGCTTGGCCGGGGCTCCCGCGTAGAGGGCGTTCCCATAGTCGAGTCTGCTACTGACGAGGGCCTGGGTGACTGTTCTTCTTGTAGCTGTCGGGATCCACCTGTAGATCTTGCGAAGCATCCGGAGGGTGCTGAAGCAGGAGGAGGAGACCGCGTTGACTTGTTTGGCCATGGAGAGCGTTGAGTCGAGGATGACTCCCAGGTTTCGTGCGTGGTCGGTGGGTGTCGGGGCTGCCCCCAGTGTCGTTGGCCACCAGGAGTCATCCCAGGCTGAGGGGTTGGAGCCGAGGATGAGGACCTCCGTCTTGTCCGAGTTCAGCTTTAGTCGGCTGTTCTTCATCCAGTCGGCGACGGCCTTCATTCCTTCGTGGAGGTTGGATTTGGCGGTGAGGGGGTCCTTGGTGAGGGAGAGGATCAGTTGAGTGTTGTCGGCGTAGGAGATTATGTTGAGGTCGTGCTGTCTGGTGAAGCGTGCGAGCGGAGCCATGTAGATGTTGAACAGTGTTGGGCTGAGGGATGATCCCTGGGGTACGCCGCAGATGATCTCGGAGGCTTCGGATCGGAATGGTGGGAGGCGGACTCTCTGGGTTCTGCCGGCGAGGAAGGAGGTGATCCATTCCAGGGCCTTGTCTCGGATCCCTGCGTCGTGGAGGCGTGCATGTAGAGTGCGGTGGCAGACAGTGTCGAAGGCGGCAGAGAGGTCCAGCAGGATGAGGGCTGCGGTCTCACCGTTGTCCAGCAGGGTCCTGATGTCGTCGGTGGCGGCGATGAGGGCAGTCTCAGTGCTGTGGTTGCTGCGGAACCCTGACTGGGATGGGTCCAGGATGCTGTTTTCTTTGAGGTATCGGCTTAGCTGTCTGTTGACGATCTTCTCGATGACCTTGGCTGGGAACGGAAGCAGGGAGATGGGCCGGAAGTTCTTGAGGTCTCTTGGGTCCGCCTTGGGTTTTTTGAGTAGGGCGTTGATCTCGGCGTGTTTCCAGCTCTCTGGGAAGGTTGTGGTCTCGAAGGAGAGATTGATGATGTTGCGCAGGTGGGGTGCGATGGAGCTGCTGGCTTTGTTGAAGATGTGGTGCGGGAAAGGGTCTGACGGGGAGCCGGAGTGTATCGTGCTCATGGTCTTGATGGTGTCATCGATGTTCACGCTGGCCCAGGCTGGCAATGGGTCGTGGTCGATGTTGTGCGGCGGGTCTGGTGCATCGGTCTCAGTTGGGGCTGTCTGGGTGTTGAAGCTGTCGTGGATGTCGGTGATCTTGCGGTGGAAGAAGGTGGCGAGGGAGTTGCACAGGGCTTGCGACGGTGGGATGTTGTTGGTGTTGGAGCTGAGGTCGGAGAGTTCCTTCACAATGTTGAAGAGCTCCTTGCTGTTGTGTGCATTGTTGTCGAGGCGGTCTTTGAAGGAGATCCTCTTGGCGGACCTGATGAGGTGGTGGTGGTTACGGATGGCGTCTTTGTGGGCTGCGTGGCTGTCCGGTGTCTTTTCACTGTGCCATTTCTTCTCTAGTTTCCGGCAGGTACGCTTGGAAGCTAGGAGTTCCGGGGTGAACCAGCTGGCTCTTTTGGTGGTGTCACTGTAGGTGAGTTTTTCAGCGGGGCGAGAGTGTTGGCACAGTCGTCTATCCATCGTCTGAGGTTGCAGGCAGCGTCGTTGGTGTCGGATGGGTCAGAGGCCGCGCTGCATTCATCATTATCCATGCAGCAGGGATCATTTGTATTAACTCCAAACTTGAGTCTTCTTTAAAAAAAAAACACTTGTTCCTGTGTATTTATAAATCAGTAAAATCCCATATGCATTCAGATATGGCATGCCTGGGGGTGGGGTGGGCTTGGCGTTATGGAACATGATGCACATTTGCAGGCAGTATGGCCTCTCACATCCTGTTTGGTACAGTCTGGTCCCACATTGCCCTTCCATTTTTGGGTCTATGCAGCAGTTTTAAGATCTTCTTAGTGTTTCTCGTTTCTCAAATGGGTGTAATTTCTGATATTTATATGTTTCCCTCGTCTTCATTGCTTGATTATGCTAGCGAGAAAGTGTCACTCATAGTTGTTAAATGTCACTCATAATTACATTGAAATTATGAAAATGTCACACATAGCAATCTGAAACCTTGGCAGCTATGTAGCTCCTTATCGTTTTCCTTATGAACTTGATTCCTTCTCAAGTTCAACTAATTAGTTCTTGCACAGTCTTTAAAATCCAAAAGAATGCGTATCTTGAAGGTAACAAATGTTTAAACACTCACCGAGGTCTATTTAGTTTGGAAATACCCTGATTCTAATCTTTTTGTGCTCTTCTTTTACAGGATATACTGGAGCGGGAAGCGCGGTGTCCGGAAGCTGAAAAGGAACCCACCCGCCTGACGAGCTCAGCTGGGAACCAAGAAGCACCAAAGCGAAGCCTGGAGATGTCGGGAAACAGGATCGGAGGACCGAAGGAACTGGAGCCAGGTAAGGGGAAGAGAAAACGAGGCCAAGCCACGAGCGTGAATGAGAGCGGTTTAAATACCCTCTCATTCACGTTTAGCAATGATTTACATACACGCGTCTTTTGCTTAGCGGCTAACGCGTGCGAGTCCTTCATGAATATGCATGATCAACGAACGTTCCTGGAGTCCAAGATTGCACGTGGAGTCTTCGCTTGAATATTTATGAGGCACATGTTTTTTCACAAGTTCTTGCCTTCTGAAAGAGTTTACAACACGTTGTTCATGCACATTTGGCAGTTGAAATCCATTACAATGTCCTGAATATATGTACCACTGCCATCTTTATATTCCAGTCACCTGTGAACCATGATACCTTCCAACTGACTAAATACTTGAATCAAAACTACATGCAATAGTTTCTGTGCCAGTGCAATATTGGAAATACACATATAGTCTCTGTGCCACAGTAATATGGGAAATACATATGGGAACAAACTATGCAAGGCGTTCATGAGAGAGCATACTCACAACACATAATCCATAAAAGGTTGAGACAGAATGTTACCCCCTGCATCTATCCCACCTGTCAGAAGCAGTTTTCATAATAAGAAGTTCCTTTAACCTTGATTTAGGGAAACATTTACAGAGGCTAGGCGTATCAAAAAGTTCCGATAGCCCCAGTGATATGAGAGTATGTATTACATAGGATAGCCAAGGGATTTTGTGATTATGATCTAAAGACAAAATATCTTTCAGAATCATTTGGTTCAGGTCAACGCTGTTCCTTTTCCACAATGACAACCACACGGAGAGCGGGGCCAGTTTAATAACATCGCTGATGTAAGGCAGATCAGCTTGTTTAACCGACTTTCGCCAAAGAATTTGCTTCTGTACACAATCAAACGCTGACATAAAATCTACAAAGCAGAGGTAAATTGGTTGCTTACTGGATTTGTATCTATCTATAATTATTGAGAGTGCTAAAATATTGGACGCTGTACATGACCGTTGTATGAAACCTGATTGGTTTGGTAGAATAATCTGCCTTACTACTGCCCATTGCAATAGTTCTGTCAGGAGGATTCCTACAAATATTTAATATGAAAGATAAACTATGAAAGAAAGGCACCCCCTGGTTACTTAAAGGTCCAAGAGGAGGGGGAAGCAAAAAGACTAACTAAGAAACCACTAAACTGACCTATATCTCTTTTGGTATGGCCACGGTTGGCTCAAACTTGTCATAAACCCAACATCACTGTTATACAAAACAATTGATCACAAAAATGTGTATATCATTTTTTCAATATCATTTTCTTTAATATTTTTTCTTTGTACAATTTGTTTTTTTTAAATACATTATTTTTTCATTATACTAACAATTAACAACCAGTAATACACATGTGGAGAGGTCCCTGAGAGACAGATACACCAGAGACATCTGAAGGGTGCGATTTGATTGATCTACAACCCCAGAATCTGTTCCTTTCACACAAATACCGGATCTCCCCTATACTTGAATCTCTCTTTTTATGTATGTGTGTAGGTTCGTATGAGCAGGTTTGAATGGTGAGAATGTTTTGTTGATGGCCTTTGTGGGGTTATGTATTTATTCACTCATTGATTTGTATTGTATTGCAACCAATTTTCCGACCAAATACATGCGCAAACAATGTTGACTTTGGTTGTTAATTGTTTGTATAATGAAAAAATAATTGTATTAAAAAAAAAAAATGTACAAAGAAATATTAAAGAAAATTATATTGAAAAAATGATATACACATTTTTGTGATCAATTGTTTTGTATAACAGTGATGTTGGGTTTATCAAATCAAATCGAATCAAAATCGGGTGTTTGTTAAGCGCGACTACTCACCCGTAAGGTAGTCTCAAGGCGCTGGGGGATGTGGGGGGGGTGTTCGCAGGTTCCAGTCCATCAAGAAAGGGGTCTGTCGAAGAGCCAGGTTTTGAGGTTTCTTGCGAAGATGGGGAGCGATGTTATCTGTCTGAGGTGGAGCGGAAGGTCGTTCCAGGCTCTGGCCGCGCGGAAGGAGAAGGAGCGGCCTCCCGATCTGGTCTGGTTTATGACAAGTTTGAGCCAACCTTGGCCATACCAAAAGAGATATAGGTCAGTTTAGAAGTTTCTTAGTTAGTCTTCCTACAAATATTTAGCCTCTGTATCCTGCAGTGTAATTAGGTGGTAATTTCTAGGTTGCGCCAAATCACCACTTTTGAAGATGAGCGTTATTATAGAGCCTTTTCCTAAATCCGGAATGATCGCCAACTGAATAGCATTGTTAAAAACTTTCATTAGCTATTAGACATCAGACGCGCCCCTTCCCTGAACGCCTTCAGGAAGACACTCAAGACCTGGCCCTTCGACTGAACGGAGCTGCCCCCCCCCCAGCGCCTTGAGACCCTCACAGGTGAGTAGTGCTCTTACAATTCCCCTGATTGATTGATTCATTGATCCTGCCCAAAAGGTAGTATTTTCCTTTTACAGGGCAAGTGGGATTCCATTTGGACAAGGTGCCCCATCTTGTCTCTGTTTCTTGAAGAGTTTGCATACCTGGGTTTCTGAGATTGTCAGTTTACATTTGCCACTGTTATCTGCTTTGTTTTGCTTATCTTTTGCAGCATAGAGCACCAGTTTTTACTTGATTAAAAAGGTTCTGTTAAAAAACTGGTCCAACCAGCTTATGTTAATGTAGATGATGTAATTGTCATTGGAGCTCGATTCAGACTGTTTATCATCTTCCAAAATCTCTTGAATTTTTCTTTTTACTGTTATGCAGCACTTTTGCCTAGAGTGTTTCTTTTGTTTTAAATTTTTCTTCCCAGATTCACCTCCGAAAGTCTCTATTTATACTCTTCAGTTTGGTGTGCAGTGCTTGATTCCTTGGCCACTTCTTTGCTTGTCTCAATATTCTATTACGATTTCAGAATGTGACAGTGAGTGTGTGAGTAGCTGTATGGATGAGTGTGTGGCTATGTGACTGGCTGTACAGGTAAGTGACTGATTGTATAAGTGGCTGTATCCATGAGTGAATGGTTTTGTGAATGGCTGTATGAGTGAGTGAGGGGGTGTGTGAGAGGATCTATGGAGGAGTGAGTGGTTGTGTGAGTATTGGTATGGGTCTGTGAATGGATATGTGGGTGGTTGTGTGAGTGGACATACGAGAGGTTGTATGGGGGTGTGAATGGGTGTGTGAGTAGTTCTTTGGATGATGTCATCAGTGATGTCGCTACCATGTCATGAGTGATGTAATATGTGAGGTCATAAGCAGTGCATTGCGGGGGCGTAAGTTATAGTTAGTTTAGCTAACTATTACAGCTGAATTTCTCTGGTTTTGTACGAGTGAAATCTGAGCCTAACTATCACGTCCCTATAACCTTTGTTTTTTTCAGTGAATTTCTAAGGTTTTTTTAATTCTATTTGCTAACTATAATGTCATTGTAACCTTTGTTTTTTCAGTGAATTTCTAAGGTTTTTTAAAAGCTAATTCCTAACTATAATGTCCCCGTAACCTTTTTCAGTGTGGTGGAGAAAGGGGGCTGGGCCTCCGACCAGCTCTAAGGAATCCGGCTGTGTAGGACTTACAGAAGGTAGCCGGAGGGCTTCTTGACCCCTAAGGTCCCTCAGGAGTAAAGTGGACTTCACCCCCCATCCAGTAGTGCACCACGAGCTGAGCCGCATTTACAAAGTGGTGGAGAAAGGGGCCATGGCCTCCAAAGAACTCTTAGCAGTCCTGCTGTGTGGGACTTACTGGAGGTAACAGGAAGGGTAGTTGGCCCTCAAGGACATCCTTATGGGTCAAATACCCTTCCTGCTACCTCCAGTAAGGATTGCTGAGAGGTTGCCGAATGTCATGTCTTCTTCTCCACCAATGTGCAAACGTGGCTCTTGGTGCACTACTAGTAGGGGGATGAAGTCCCCTTGGCTCCAGAGGATCCTTGGGGGCCAACTACCCCTCCTGTTAACTCCAGTAAGTTCTACACAGTGGATTTTCTGAGAGATGTTCAATGGCCATGCCCCCTTTCTCCACCACTCTGCAAATGCACCTCCTGGCACACTGCTAGTTAGGGGATAAAATCCCCTTGGCTCTTGAGGGTCCTTGGGGCCAACTACCCCTCATGCTACCTCCAGTAGCACTCACACAGCTGGATTGCGGAGAGGTTGTCAAATGCCACGCCCCCTTTCCCCACCTCTCTGCAAGTGCGCCTCCTGATGTACTACTGGTTGGAGGAAGTACTCCACTTTAGTCCTGAGGCCCTCAGGAGTAAAGTGGAATTCATTTCCGAACCACCTCCAAAGACCCTCAGAATTCAAGGGGATTTCACTCCCCAACCACCATTACAGCAGGAGGTGCATTTGCAGAGTGGTGGCGACTTGACAGAGTTTTTTTTTAATTACATTTTTTTTTTTAGGGAAGGGGGCTGCGTAACCCCCCTTCCCTCGGCCGATTTCGGCCCCCTGGGCTCCATCCCCCGGGGCCAGTCTTTATTTTTAATGGAGAAGGGGCCACATGGCCTCCCTCCCTGGGCCAATTTTGGCCCCGAGGACCCCACCCCTTGGGGCCTGCCCTTTATTTAATTATTTTTTTTTAAATGGCTGTGTGGCCCCCCTCTGCAGGCCTATTTCAGCCCCGGGGACCCCATCCTCCGGGGCCAGGCTTTTTATCTTTTTTTAAAAAATGGGGAAGGGGGCCTGCAACGACCCCCTCTCCGGGCCAATATTGCCCCAGGACCCCATCCCTCGGGGCATGGCCACCTTGTTGGGGACCACGGGAGTGGCCTGAAGGCCCCCTGCCGACTCGTTGCCTCCTGTGGGAGCGAGCATTGCTTTTGGACATAGGGAGCTGCTAACATGCAGCTCCCTCTGTTCAAAAGCAATTATGCTCCACTTCATGGAAACGAGAGCAAAATGCTCTCACTTCCATGAAGCAGAACAGTGTTTGCTATGGCTTGGCGGGTGCGGTGCTCCCGCCAAGTCATAGCAGACTGCAATGTCCCAGGACATTGCTGGAACTGGCCCTGTGGGGTGGTGGTCCCCAGGGCCATCTACGGCTCCACAAGGGGGGCCGCGCGGCCCCGCCAACATTAATTAAGCCCCAGGGAAGTGATGGTTCACGGGGCTGCGGGGTCACAGGACCCCATATGTAATTAGTGGAGAGGTGTGGTGCAGCGGCCAGGGCAGCTGACTTCGGAGCACAGGGCTCACGGTTCGATCCCCGGCGGCAGCGCAGCTTAGCACCATGTGACTCTGAGCAATAGCTCACTTAATTTCCACAACGGCCCCCAGCGCCTTGAGACCCGTAAGGGTGAGTAGTTCGCGCTTTACAAATACAGATTTACATTTACATTAAATATAGAGTTGCCCCGGGGAGATGGCTGTCCTGGATTGGCTGGCAACACTTCAAACCAGGAAGTGTTGGCAGCCATCTTTTGACTCGGTTGAACCGAGTCACAAGAAAAAAGATTTTAAAAAAGAAAAGGGGGTAGGGTAGAAACACCCTGACTCCCTAGGCCTCTTTGGGGGTCCTAAGGGCCCAAAAATCATTTTTTAAAAAACATTTTTGGCTGGAGTCACGTTGGATTCGTGACTCTTGCTGAAAATGAAAGAAAACTAAGTGCATGCTTCAGCGCTTTACTTAATTTAGGCCCCCGGTGGGCCAGGTCCCAGGGGCTATTAAAAATAATGAGGGGGTCCCGCGTGGGCCCCCCGCAGCCCCGGGGACCACAACCTCCCCGGGCTATATTAAAATATAATGCGTGAGGGGGCTCCAACCCCCTGACGCACCCCCGGGGACCACCACATTCACGGAGCTATATTAAAAAATAATGCGTGGGGGGCTCCGGTCTGAAAGTCTGTGTCAGGCTAACATTCACCTACTCTCACATTTTCTCCAATGTATGAGCTAATTCACGGTTTCCCAGGTGCGTGCCTCATGTTGACTATCTATGTGAAGGTTAAATTGCATCGAGGAAAAATGCACAGTCATGCCCCAAATCTCTGTATTCTGATGGGTTGTCTATGTCTCTCTTGCCAGAACTCACCTTACTTTCCAGATGGCACGAGGACTGTTGCACGTGTGCTTCCTTTACACAAGTAAACTGTCTATAATTTAATATTATAATTAGATGAAGCTTATTTTTGGCAGCATACTTGTACTTGTGCTGTGAATACATATATCAGAGGAAATAATTTGGGGCAGGAACAACCAGAAGAAAACCCCTGATGATGCCATTGCGTATACAGGAGTTTAAGAAAGCGCTGTGGCTCTACTTTTGATTACGTCAGAACGCCTTCAGTTTGCTTATGCGTCAAGATTGGAGTCCAATCAGGCAGACGGTATGTTCCTTAGCAGCGAGATCATTGTATTTATGCAGCAAGCAATCTATGTAGAACAACACACATTTTATCTTAACTAACGGAAGTAGCCACGCCTGTGCGTGGGAACAACATGCTTGCGTTGACAGCATCCACAAAACTCCTAAGGGATAAGCATTTATGAAGAGAAAGTAGTAAAGTCTGACATCTACGAAGGACTCCCTTCCGAAGCAGAACAATATACAGCTGGTGAACTCAACTCAGACTAGGAGTCTATCAAAAGAATAATGAAATATCAATAGCACCCGGGCTATCAAAAGGCAAATAAATGAATTCGAGTAGTATACCGCTGCATTATTTGTTCCAGAGACCCCTGATTTATGCCACCGTCAGGTTTGAATGCATGCAACACAACTTTCTCAGATTGAATTCCATTGATTTTCTATAACAATGCCAAGCTTTCAATGCATCACAGGAGCGGTGGGACTGTAATAAATATTCCCATGAAAAAGAAGCGGTTTGTCTCTTCTTAAATACATAGGTCAGCTTGCTATCGCCTTCCTGTTTCTGTAGTTGTTTAATACTTTTTTAGGCTTCTACCCCAATAACCTTCACCTGAATCTCATTTTCACTCTGTGCACTGTTTTTTTTCGTTCCACCCTCTGTACTTGTGCTTTATGCTTGGAGACAAAGTTTTCGAAAATTAAACCACAGCATTCTATTTCTGAAACTTGAGAGCTGAAAACGATATGTTTGGAGATGGTTAATTAGTGGTACATAGTGTGGGTTTTTGTGGTGTATTAAAACTTCAAATGTAGCAGTGGTTTCAAGTCTTACCTTTGAAAAGCTATTTCCTTAATGGTGCAGGTGGCTAAGAATAGACATTTGTAATACATTCTAATATAGATAATTTGCAGTAAAGGCTTTTCAGGTCACATTGGCGGCACCCAGCCTTTGTCTGCCATTGTGAACTCTGACGCTTTCAAGCTAATGCCTAAAATCTGAAATAGTTATTTCCAACATGTATTATTTATTTTTCACTAAGAATTACATTTAAATCTTATTTTGAACAATCTATTTCCCACAACTGTGCTTCTCGCAAACACGAAATCAAGTGCATGCATAATTAAGATTTCATAAAAGTCATTTAGACAACTTCAAAATGTGTGAAACAAATGTTTATGATGAGCGAGGACTTGAAGGTTTGAAAGAACTATTTCTGTCTACAAGTCCCCACTGATTTTATGAGAACAGTGATTAATTTGGAAAGAAAATGTACTAGTGCTCCAAGTTTCCCTTAGGACACATTATCATCATGCCATGAAGTCCACAACAGAGATCTACTTCCTTTGGACCAAAGGTGTGCAAAATGCCAGGAATTGCCACCAAAATTGTGGAACTTGCAATATCATAAGCTCAAAAGACAATATCCATTTTTACAGAACCAATGGTAAAACCTCTTGTACCTGTTTTGCATCTCTGATTAAGCTAATCAGGCCAGTGACGTCTTCTCCAGTATTGCCACAGTGCACAATCCACCTGTCAGCTATATGCACACATGAATGGTGGAATCTTGATAAGATGGCCATCCCTACATTCATGCCTCATCTTTATCCTTATAAAATAATGAGAATGGCTTTCCTAAGGCCATTTGAGTCAATACTGGGTTGGCAAATGGCAAAGTCTGTTGATTATTAATTGTATACAGTTTTCATTTGTACCCATGCAAGTCTTAATCTGACCCTTAGAGCTGGTACATATGCCACCTGGACCTCTCAATCACTTGTCAAGAATTTCCCTAAACTGTTCACATTTGTTCAAAGAGGTACTGACTGTATAGAACTTTTGGAAAGCATGGACGCTGTGGCATATGTTTGTTTAAGGCATTGCATTTGGTGGTTATCTATGTGTGACTTTAGCTGCTTGTGAATTTGTGCCAGCTTGTTGTCAAGTATGGACTAGACATTGAAAGATAGAAGGTGTACAAAAAGATTCCATCATGAATCAGCCTTTTCAATGATCCAAGTTGTTCAGTCAAATATTATATGAGATATTGCATTGTGCTTTTAAGGTCCCTAAATATTCTTGTATAAAGAGAAACCTTCTAACGCAGTCTCCTCTTCATTTAAGTTTCACCTTCATCATGATCAAACAGCCTCTCAGCATAGTTGGACTGAAATAGGATGCTAGCATGTTAAACAGTCAGGAGGGTGGGTGAATTAACGCTCAACCCACCCTCCAAACCATCTATTACAGATCCTGACAAGCTTGATATTCTTTTGCAGATGGGAAGCTGTTTTCAGGCTTTCAAAGAAATGTGGACAACTTCGGTTTCAGACCTGTGGGAGCTCAATATAAATCACAGATGTTACAAACTACAGTTCTCAAATCACTTGTAATTTGCCTAGTGCCCTTGTTGGAAAGAGGACTAGGTTGTTACTCAGGTATAGGCCCTGCCCTCCCTAGACTTACCTGGGACTCGTCCTCCAACCGGTCTAGGCCCTTGTGGAGCCAACTACTTGCTACTTAAGGCTCCCACCTCTTCTCTCACACTTGCTCTCACTCTCTCTCTCTCTTGTGCCTCTGTACCTTCTGCTTCTTGCTCTCTTTGCCTTTCACTCTTTGCTCTCTTCCCTTTTTGCTTCACTCTTTTCTCTTTTGCCTTTTCTCTTCGCTCTTTTCACTTTTGTGCTTGTCTTTTTCAACTGTTGCACTTTTCTCTTTGTGCCTTTTTGCTCTTTTGCTCTTTCACCTTTCACACTTAGCTCTTTTGTGGCTTTTCACTCTATATTTGTTTTGCTTGTCAGTCCTTGCTCTTTTGCATTTTCACCCTCCTGTCTCTTACTTTTTGTGTCTTTTTCGCTCGTTGCTCTTTTTGTTGCTCTTCCAACCTTTCACTCGTTGCTCTTTTGTGCCTCTTCACTCTTTCTTCTCTTGCCTTTTTTCCGATGTTTGCCTCTTGTCCCTCTCCTGCACCGCTTTGCCGTCTCTTGGTGCCTCCTTCCAGTGCTCTGTTTCCCACCCCCCACACTCCCTTTGCTCCTTACCTGTTCCTTTCCATGCCTCTGTCCTCATTGTCTCCTGCTAAAGACCTGCTAACCCACCTGCACTCCTCCACCCTTCCAGAGGCCAACTTGATGGCTACTGCAGCACAGACAGATAGCAAGTGTGGCCAGCAGACACTGCTGCTGGTGCATTGAAGGCATGCCAAAGTCAAGTCTGTCTGTGCCCGTCTGTGCCTGGAATGCAATCAGCACCACAAACCCTGACCCATCTGACACCCTAAGTTACTCTGGGGCCTTCCACTGGTCACGCATCTCGGGACGCCCATCCCAAGTTTGCTGCCATACTGCACCGCACAAGACAGAAGCAGCTTTCGCTTGCACCCACTTTAACTACGCATTCAACAACCCACCAACCTCACCAACACCACCTACATTGCCATAGCCCTCCTGATATAAGGTCGCATAACAGGACCACCAACAAAAACCGGGAGGAGAAATCACAATAATCTTCAAAGAAACCATCAACTGCACTAAAGCCACAGAGTATACGACCACCTTCATGGAGAACCTACATTTCAAACTGCGAATCTCAGCAACATACACCCTGAAGAGAGCCCTCGTCTACTGAACACCTGGACCACATGCAACCTTCACTGGCACCATTGCTGATTTCGTCACTCTCCTTACCATCGACTCTAAAGCATACATCCTACTTGGAGCCTGCAACTTCCATCTGTACGAGCGGAACTACTCCAGCTCTATTGCACTCCTTGAAAGCCTAGGACTCCTTGGACTGACACAACACGTCGCCCGACCCTCACACTCTGTTGGACACACCCTCATGTATGTCTTCGCCACTTTCAACTGCAGCAAAATCACCACAAGCATGCCTTTCACCTGGATCGACCACACCATCATCCACTCCCAAATCAATATCCCTCAACAAGCAAAACCAGTTACCACTGGCAACCTAAACAGCTAAATCAAAGAGTTTGATGAGTGGATCATAAATATGCCTTTTCCCTGGAGCCCCATAAACAGAAGTACCAACAGAGAACCTGGAAGCAGGCTAGTTGATACACTAAGGACCTCCACTCAAAAAAACAACATTGCAAACAACTAGAAATAAAATGGAGAAGGAACCACAAAGATACTGACTATGAAACTTACAAAGCAGCACTACGACAGTCCCACCAGCAGATCAGTGAAATGAAGACGGCCCTAGCCAAGCCCATTGATAACGTTCCAATAGCTGTAAAGACATATTCACTATCGTCGAAGAGTTCACCACACCAGCTTCCATCACAAATAGCATCACCCTCTGACAAGACCTTTGCAATAACAGAATCTTTCAGCAACAAAATAAAAACCATCTACAACAACCCAACCGAAACCTTGCAGCCTTCCCTTCAATCTACCAACTAAAAACCTCAGAAACACCCTGACAACATTGGAAACAATCACCATTGAAGAAACAGCCAATATCATGGGAACCATCTACTCCTGGGCACTGACAGAGCCCTGTCCCCACCACATGTACAAAAAGGGTGCCACCCTAATCAGCAAAGTACTCACCCATATCCTGAATACCACCATCACTACCATAGCATTCCTGGAGGCCTGTAAACAGGCAGTGGTGTACGCACTTCTAAATAAATCTTCAGCAGACCCCACCCAGCTAACAAACTAGTGCATGATCTCCCTGCCACCCTACCAAGCCAAGATCATGGAGAATGCTATCAACAAGCAACCCTACCTACTACCTCGACACACACCAACTCCTAGATACCACGCAATGAGGTTTCTGACCCAATCACAGCACCAAGATTGCCCTCATCACAGCCACAGACAACATCAGAATGAACCCAGACCGAGGAGAAAGAGTGGTCCTCATTCTGCTTGACCTCTCAGCGGCCTTTGACACTTTCTCCCACTCCACGCTAATCAGAAGACTACATGAAATAGCCACCCAAGCACCTGCCCACAAATAAATCTGCTCCTTCCTTTCGGGAAGAAAGCAAAATGTCAGCATTCCACCCTACCTGTCAGATGCCAAGAACCTCATCTGTGGCGTCTCCCAGATTTCATCTCTTAGCCTGACCATGTTCAACACCTACATGACCCCCCTGGCCGACCTCCTCAGATCGCATGGCATTAGCATACTTTCCTATGCAGATGATGTTCAACTGACAATCTCCCTGATGGAACAGACCCTGTGACAAATAACAGCTTAGCCACCTGCATGATCACTGTAGCCACTAGAATGAGATCCAACTGCTTTAAGCTCAAGTCAGACAAAAAGAACTGAAATGGTGATCTTTGGAATGAAAACCCCTGCTTGAAATTCCATCTGGTAGCCAGCATACCTCAAGTCCCGCCACCCACACCAGAAACTTAGGAACCCCTGAGATTGCTGAGAAAAACTTTCAAGTGGCTACCAGAGACTATTAGGAAAACAGTCACACAGGTCCTGATAACCAGCAGACTTTACTACAGCAATGCACTCTATGCAGGACTTAACAAATAGCTCCTGAACAGGCTCCAAACTATCCAAAATACTGCAGCAAGAATCATACTCAATGTACCCTGCTGCAACCATATCACCCAACACCTCAAGGACCTTCGCTGGTTCCCCGAAGACAAACATATTTGATTCAATCTCCTCACACACACATACAAAGCACTACACAACATAGGCTACTCCTACCTCAACATCTTCATACACTTCTGCCAACCTACATGGCACCTCTGCTCAGCCATACTCTTGCTCGCACATGTACCCCATGTACACAAAAGCAAACCCAAAGGTTGCTCCTTTTCGTGCATCCCCCAAAGCATGAACAACCTCCCACATTAGGTCAGAGCCTCCTCACCTTTCTGTGAGTCCTGCAAGAAGCTGAAGATCTGGATTTCTGAATAATCTGCATTGGTAGACAGCCACAACCCCATCTGTGAAGTGCCTGGATAGCCTCTGTTTGTGAAGAACATGGGGGACTTCATCTTCAACAAGTCTTGTCTTGTCTATTGCTACGATCCACTTCAAGAATGAGACAACGCAATGCATTATCTTATTGGTTCTACAATAAGAATTCATGACATTTCTCTATTTGCAGGATGTGTAATTTCATGTTCACTTCCATCTAAATAACTTTCAAGCTCTATTAGCCTTAAAGTATCCCCTTGATAGTTGCCATGGTGCTGCCACCGTTGCAGGTCTTCTGGACAATGAGACTTGAAAACTGTCTATCTACTAAGAATTGAGCAGTTAAGTTGTGTACTCTACTCACCAAAGGCCTCACCTGATGGCAGACACTGCAAGACTGGATGAGAGTACAAGGTGCTATGGCAGGGGAAATATCATTTATCTGTTGTTTATTCCTTCTTAGGGATATCAGTCATCATTTTCTTCTTGTCATTTTATAGTTTCAGCCAACCACTATTTTTGTGACTCCTGAGTCAAGACTGTATCTGTTGAATGTCACATCCCACAGCACTGGAAACTGTCAAATTTCTAGATGATGTTCCACCCCCCTATCTCTATAGAAATTTGTAAGGAAGTGGTGGCTCAATCGAAGTGTTCTTTGCAAGGGTGCAGCATGATTCTTACAGAAAACAGTAACTCTCACCTTAGGTGCTTCAGGTCTGGGTTGAGGAGCAACTCAGCAGGAGCTTTTGACTCAGCACACTTGGTCCAAGAAAGCCTTTCACATGACGCAAACTTGGAAAAAATTACCAGCCATCCTTCTGGATTTCAGGGCCCAAATTTACTGAGCCCTTGCATCACACAAGTCTACTCAAGCCAACACAAGGGCTTAAGTGATATTTACTAAGCCATGCCAAGCCACCTTATGTGGCTCTGTGTGGTTTACTAAATCCAGAACAGCGCAAGGCAGTACAAATTGCTGCCTTGCGTTACTCTGCATTATGAAGACATTCCGTGAGAGGAGTGTGGATGTTCCAAGGCATCAATCCATGGATTTTGGTGCATTCCCAGATTTACCAAGGGTAATAACCTGGGAATGCATCAAAATCCTAAGCCATCCCAACAGAGACATAACGAGGAAAAACATGTTTATTTCTCCTCATCTTTTCCATTCCTACGTGTGCTGCATTCTGCCGCCCACATAAAAAGAGGAAATTGCCTTTGAGGATTGTTTTTGTGCAGGAAGGTATCCCTTCTTGCACAAAAGAAATCCTGCCTGTAATGCAGACATCCTTTCACTATGGCGCAAGGGGGTCTGTGTTGCCGTTAGGCTGCACTCAGTGCACCAGTGCAGAGAGAGAGCAAGAATACGCCATACCTTAGTAAATATGGCACATTTCTGCTCTCTCAATCGGACGCAGCACAGCAAGTTGTCTTGCTGCAGTGTGTTACATTGTGTCAAATGTTGATAAATCGGGGCCCAAGTTGCTTGCTCTTAATCAGCAGAGTCAAGCAGTGATTGGGAGTACCTACAACATGGCATCAGGTATACAATGAAACCCATTCATGATAAGAAAAACAGGCATGCAGAAGAAACAATATTGTTGGATTGTTGGGCATTAGCTAGCATTCTGAAACTCTTTGAATATGGTGATTAAAATAACTTTTACAATTCTAAGGTAAAGCACGATGTTCCCAAGTCATGCCCATACTCGCTGTCTTTTAATTAGGGAGCTAAAAGATTGCCTGTCAGAGCAGAATATAATGGGTATATGAAACAACAAAGGAGGCATGACATTCACTATATATTTCAGACATGTAAAATACTGCTACATGGCTTTAGCATAGACACATGGGCATATATGCATACAGGCACACACACCCATACATTTACACACATACACACACATGTGTGAGCTTGCTCTCACAGACACACAATGTTTGACTATCACCAAACATCCAACTATGCATAACAGCAAAAAAGGTACTTAAAAAAAGACAGCTAAAACAGAAAAACGGGTAATATAAGCTAGAAGATGACCATGGAGTTCCAATTGCTGTCAGTCAATGCAGATGCTGAGGCAATTTTGGCAAAATAAATCTTTGGCTAGTGGGTATACTCTGTTTTTCTGGGATTGTTTTTACTTGTGTTGTTTTCCTGTTTATTTCGGTTTTTCCCTCTGCGCCATTTTTTCCCACCGTTCAAACCCCCTGCACTCCTGCCTCCCGGACAGCCCCTCCCCCCTCTCAGGGCTACTTAATGGAGGCTGCAGCAGCCATGTGCAGCGGGCACGCCGCCGGTGTGCTGAAGGTGCACCAGAGGCAAGCCTGTCTGCAGCTGGACTTCGGCCAGTGCCAGGATCCCTGGCCCCGCATTCTCACAGGTACTCCGCCACAAAGTTCTGCACCCTGGACCCCACATGCAACAACAACTGTTGCCTCACATCACCACGCTCCACAGCAGGACCTTTCACCTGCATCCACTGCCGATTCACCGCCACTCCAGCACTGGTCTCTACCACACCAAACAACGCCAGCCAACCCTGGATGCTGACACCCCACTGGATCAACTCAACTGCTTCCTGATCATTGCCAGACTACCCTGCCAACATGCCACTGAAATCTGGGACACCATCTCCACCATTGCTCCCAACGTGACCTTCATCATGGAGACCTGGCTCACCCCAACATTGGCCCTAGACATCGTCAAGGCAACTCCCAGTGGCTACAAGATGAAACACCGTGACCGCACCAAAAGAAATAGAGGGAGTATTGTCATTGTACACAAGGAATCAATCACCAGCACCATCACCAATGACCACACCACATGAATTTCCAGCTTCACTCCGATGGCAAAACCACCATCAAAGGCACCCGCACATATAGATCGCCACGATCACAAACCGGCCTCCGCAACACCATCGCTGAATTCATCACCCAGTTCACCATCGAATCTGAACACTCCTTCTTCCTGGGAGACCTCAAATTCCACCTGGAGAGTCCACCAACACCACTGACCTCCTGGAAAGACTAGACACCATCGGCCTCAAGCAGATAGTCACCGACCCTACACACAAAGCAGGACACATGCTAAAGCCCATCTTTACATCCAACAACAGAATAAGATACAGCCACACCTCGGAACTAACCGGACGGACCACTCCAACTGCTCCCAACCAACACAGTTCTCCCTATTGCAGCTGGACCAAAGTAACTGAGCAGCAATGGACCGATACCCTTAGCACCGCTCAGCCCAACATGACCACCAACCTGGACCAGACAGTAGAGAATTTCAAAGCCTGGATCACCAGCACTGGCAACCAAGTCTCCCCTCCACCAGTCAAAATGCACAGCCCCACCAAATGAGCCACATGGTACACACCAGCGCACTAAAATGCAAGTGTAAACAACTGAAAAGAAGATGGCAAACCAGCAGGTCCAACACCGACCGAGCCGTCTACAAGTCAGCCCTCAACGACTACCACTGCAAGCTCAAAACTGCTAAAAAGAAGGCCCTGACACACCGGATCGAGATGAGCGCCAAACACACCAAGGAACTCTTCACTATTGTCAGAGAATTCACCTGCCCATCAGCCACACAAAACTCGATCCCTCCTTCACAGGAACTCTGCAATGCCCTTGCCGACCATTTCCACAACAAGATAGCAACCATCTACAGAAACTTTGATCCCTAACCCTCCGACCTCTTCAGTAATCCATCAACTACAATCACCCGCTCACCGCATGGGAACAACTTAGCACACTGACAAGAACCACCCTGATGAACTCCATCCACTCAGGAGCACCCACCGAACCATGTCCGCCCCCGACTCTTCAACCTCAGAAGCAATGAGATCAGCCACCAGCTCACCACCATCCTCAATGCCTCCATAACTACAGCCACCTTTCCCGATGCATGGAAACATGCAGAGGTTAGACACCTCCTCAAGAAACCTTTGGCAGACCCCAGTGAGCTCCAGAACTACCATCCCATCTTCCTACTCCCATTCATCATCAAATTCCTGGAGAAGGCCTACAACCTGCAACTCACTGATCATCTGGAAAGAATCAAAATGCTAGACGCATCCCGATTGGGCTTCATTCGATTGACTAAGTCAGATTGGAATCACAGACGACGCACTCAGATGGATGGCATCGTTCCTCACAGGATGCACCCAGAGAGTCTGCCTCCCTCCTTTCAGCTCGCAACCCAAGCCCACCATCTACGTAGTAACCCAAGGCTCATCCCTCATCCCAACCCTCTACAACATCTACATGACACCACTCGCAGACATCATCAGATCGCACAACATCAACATCATCTCCTATGCCGACAACACACAGGTTGTCCTCTCACTCTCAGCAGACCCCACATTGACAAAGACCAACTTCAACAACTACATGAAGAATGTCGTGTCATGGATGAAAGACAACTACCTGAAACTCAACACAGACAAAACAGAAGTTTTGATCTTCGGCAGACACACCACTGTTTGGTTGCCAGTGGAGCTCGGACCTACCCCCATGACAAAAGACCATGCCCACAACCTCAGCATCATCCTGGACAGTTAACTCCCCATAAACATTAGGTCAATGCCATCTCCTCAGCCTGCTTTCACACGATCTGCATGCTCCACTAAATCTTCAGATGGCTACCCATTAGCACAAGAAAAACTGTGACACAGGCCCTCATCACCAGCTGGCTTGACTATGGCAATGCACTCTATGCCGGCATCACCACTGATTCATGCAAATACATCAGACAATCCAGAACACAACAGTCAGACTGATCCTCAACCTGCCCAAGAGGACACACATCACACAGCACCTAAAAGAATTCCACTGACTTCCCGCCAGAAAAGATGCCATTTCAAGCTCCTGACCCATGCTTACAGAGCCCTTCACAACCAAGTACCAACTTACATAAACCACTGTCTGATCTTCCACCGACTGTCGAGAAACCTCTGCTCCACACACCTCGTCCTTGCACAGACACCACGTATCCACCGCAGCCGCTCCAGAGGACGCTCCTTCTCCCAGCCTGGAACACCCTCCCCATCTATCTCTGCACTGCGCCCTCGTTGAACCACTTCAGGAAGGGACTCAAGCCCTGGCTCTTCATCTGATAACTGCAGCACAGCTCCTGGATAACCCCCGGGGTGATTAGCCGGGCTATACAAATACAACTTGACGGATTGATTGATAGTGGGAAAATAAACAAGATCGACTTAACTTAGCCTGCTGCTCTTATCTTTTACCAGGATGTAGCAATTCACAGGTTACACTCCACCAGTGAAGATTGTCATTCTAAATGCAAACATGAATTAAAAAAGTGTATCAGCACAGCAAAAATCTGAATATTGACGCATGTCCGGCCTAGCAGGGTACATCATTTGGTAGATGCAGAAGGAGTTCAATGGTTGTGATAATTCTTACCCATCTGAAGGATACAATATAAAATTGATTTTTATTGAAAGAAGTGTAGCTTGTCTGTGCTCACCATTATTTATTACCGACTGAGATGAGGACGGGGGCAATGTGATAAAGTGTAGAAGAGAAAAAGCATGTCCCATATTTATCCATAAATTCCCCATCTGTTGATAGCAATAAAAGCTACACAAATTCTGTGGATATGCACATTTCAATTAGACAAAAACACATTTTAGTTTTGCTTCTTATAGCAAAACGTGCTGTAACTTCAAAACATAGGAATATTTTATCTGAAACATCATGAGACATAATGCAATCAAAATAAATACGTCGCACAATTCTTCTCCACTTGCAAAACCAAACTGGGTTTAAGAAAATAAATTTTATGCTCTCTGATAATATTAAATACATTTACTCATTTAATTGAAATATCCAAGTCTAATTCAATTTCAGAGTGTGTGACTGATAAAGCAGCTAGCTGTCATTTAAATGAAATACTCAGCTTAATATATTTTTAGTAAGCATTAAGGGCCTTATTCTGAGTTTGGCGGTCTATGAACGTCGTACCCGCGGTTGCAGTCGGACCACCACAAGCTTGGCAGTCTTACTGCCGTATAACGAGTTGCGTTCATTGCTAATGCAAAGACAGCTGCTAAACCGCTAACACCTGCAGCATCACCGAAGTCCGTATTACGAGTTGGCTTTTCGACGAGCTGATAGTTGCGGCGGGACTGTCAACTTCAAGTTGGCAGAAATGAAGAATTTGGGGTGCATACTCAGCACTTTCTTGTTCTTTTGGTCAGAGTTTGACGTGGATCCCTTTCTTCAGCATTGTTTTGCTCGGTTTGTAATAGTGCAGCAACACATTTACAATGAGTTACACTTGAATTAAGTCAATGGTAATAAAAAGTCCAAAGAATCATGGCCCATAAAAGCGCCCAGGTGTGACTCCCATAATATGTGAAATGTTTAGAAAAGTTAAACATATTACACATGGAAAAATTATGAAATGTCACCCACACCAAGTCCTGCCCATTGTTTGCTCCTGTTTTCATTTGGCATTGGGTTTTCACACAGTGTTAGGTCATGCTCCTTTGTGTGACTCTAGTTGGTAAAGATTAGGACAAAAACTTATGGATTCACTGTTTCCACTCCATCATTCATACTTTGCATATTGTATGAGTTTCAAGTTACATCACTCCATGATGTTTCACAGTGTGCGCATGGTGACTTTTTACACAAAATTCCTTTTGCACAAGAAAGTTGATCAACGCTACCATTAGCACCACTGTACCTTATGTGATCAAGAACTTGTGCTGATTATTACAAAATCTGGGCCCAAGTTTAACACTTTCTGATGCAGCAAAAGAACATGAAGAAACCAGAAGTCTTTACTTTAGAGCAGCTTGGAAAATGATCAGTAACAGAGAGAATTGCCATGCCCATTGCACAGTTTTGTTCAGCACGTGAAAAGTGAGAGAAGTGAGACGTCTGTGCAGTTGCAATGTTTAGAGTTGACTCTCTGCACTTGTGACCAGATGTACGAATATCTGGTTGCAAAACACTAGTCACAAACTGCAACCAGTAAAGATTTTTAAGAACCGACCTATGTGCTAGTTAAAGTCCGACTTATGGATGCACTGAATAATAATGAGGTAGGTCACAAATTGAGACTCACTACTATTTTGTGCCATCAAAGGGATGGTAGAAGACACACAGATGATGGACGGAATGCAGAGCAACACAAACATTCACCCCCAGTCAAGAGATCTGGGTTAAATCCATCACTCTTTTGCACCCCTTGCCACCCCAGTTTAGACCCAGCCATATGCAAATCAGTCTTGACCCAGTGCCTCATGGGAACAGTCCAGCCCGAACTGCCAAGCCAGGTACTCCCTGGACCGGAAACAAGCATCCTGGGACCAGTTGCGGGGCATCACCCCTCATCAGCCAGGTTAGCTTGAATCCAGTGGCACAGTGATCAAAGGGATGGTGGCCTGCTTTTTTTTAAATGCATCTCAGTTTCCTTAAGTGAAGCCGGGCTGAGTTTAAAAATAAATGTTTACTTTTTTTTGTTTGTTTTAGAGTTTGCAGTAGTCTGGTGGACCACTGCCTACTACCTATCAAAGAGTTTTTAGCATTGACAAAGGGGAAGTGGTCTCAAAGGGATGTCTTTCCTTTTGCGAGTGGGTTACCACCCCAGCTTGAGGGTTGGTAACTTTTCAGTGGTTTGCAAATGCTATTTTGATCGCACCTATTGACACATATAGATAGGAATCACTTTTTGGAAGCAACACCTGCATCACACCCTTTCCAAATAGCGATTTTTTTATCCATTGCTAAACCCATTTTACAAATCAGCAAAAACATACAGGCTCCTGAAATGGATTTAGTTCATTGCTAAAAGCAGTTTTGCAGCTGAAAACTCCAATTTGGAGTGTTTGTGACCAAAAAATTCCTCTGTACATTTGGCCTTTGATCCTTAATTTGTGCTCACTGTTTACATCAAACATTAGCCAAGCTTTAAAATCAGGATCTTAAATGGTGATCATTGGATAATTTCAATGCTGGCACTTACAATAGCTGTAGTATGACACAGAGTAACTCTTTCTGTGATTTCTAGGTTCTGGAAGAGCATATTTTATTAATTTACCATGTTTAAAGGTCATCCAGTGATAGTAGTGCGTCACTAATGTGGGAGGAATTAATTGGGTAACCATGTGAGAAGACATGTGGGTAGGTAAAGAATGTAAGGAAAATAATAACTAGCATTGACTTAAAGGGGAATGTTTTTAGTAATCTGCTAAAGGGAAGGTGGGATGGCTGTCTCCTTATGTCTTTGGCTGTTGAGTTAAACTGTATGCCAAATATCTGTTGCTGTTTGAATGGAGACCTGGAAGGAAACAGTCAACTACAGGCATTGTCGTGTATCAAAGAGATAATAGTCCATTGTGGATATTTTGGTGTAGATGCCCACACTGAATGGTGGTTAAGGGTATGTTCCATGGAGGAGATTCAATACTGTAGCAAGGCTGGTTATGGAGCAAGGTGGAAAATGTTCAATTTTCAATTAGAACTTGAGATGATACTTGCAGGATTGTTCTCAACCAACGAGAGTCTGTTGCTGTTAGAAATTGGGTTGTATGTTGACTGGGGTATGAGCCCTAGTCAAGCTACAACCACAATCCTAGTCAGGGTAAGAAGTAGGCCTGGGCGGTGAACTCCACTCCGTTCTCAGAGTTTGCGGAGTTTTCTGCACTCCGCACTCCGCGGAGCTCGCGGAGTGCAGAAAACTCCACTTCGCGTAGTGCAGAGGAGTTTTTCCCCCGCTCGTGCTCGTGAACTGTAAGTTCGCGAGCACGAGCTGCCACTCGGGTAGAATTTCTACCCGAGCGGCAGGAAGACCAGTGCAAACGGCAGTTCGCACTGCACTTGGCCACTTGCGGAACTTCGCTGAGTTTTTTTGTCACTCCGCAGAGTTCCGCGAAGCAAAACTCCGCGAACTATGCCCAGGCCTGGTAAGAAGCAGGCATCCCTAAACAAACCTGTGCTCACCCATTGGTAGCTTGGCACAGAGCAGTCAGGCTTAACTTAGAGGCAATGCGCAAAGTATTTGAGCACTACTTCATACAGCAAAACAGTGAAACACCACACAAAAAGATTCCACACCAGGTTGGAAAAATAGAACTGACTTTAATACAATGACAAAAATCCAATAAGCAAAACTTGAGATATTGAATTTCAAAGTTTTTA
Organism: Calotriton arnoldi; assembly: GCA_963921515.1. Taxonomy (NCBI): domain Eukaryota; kingdom Metazoa; phylum Chordata; class Amphibia; order Caudata; family Salamandridae; genus Calotriton; species Calotriton arnoldi. The sequence goes on from CAWUFW010010528.1 coordinate 122,239, forward strand.
GGGAAAAATAGTGCCTAGAAGCAAAAAGTGTTATTTGCAATATCTGGTCGCGCGGGACCGGGAAAAGTCAAAGGTATATGCTGACTGCAATGGAGCGCTAGCCGGATACAGGAACCCAGTGAGGCCCACTGAACAAAAGTACCTTAATTCTGGGTGCGTTGATGTCAAGGATGTGTGGTACAGTTGAGGCGATGCATCGGTGACAAGCCATGCAGCGACGTTGATACCCAGGTCCTGATCCATGCAGGAGTGTCGATGCGGCTGCTCCAATGAGCGGTGAGCTGTGATGCGAAGGCTTCGGCGAAGCCATCGAGGCTGTCGTTGATGGAGATGTGAGGATATTGCATTGAGAAGCACGTCACGCAGTGGTGGCTCTGAAGGCGATGTGTCTGGTCAAATCCACGCAGCAGCGATGATGCCTCATGCCAATCCATGCAGCAGAGACAATACGCCGGTTCTAATCTGCACAGCAGAGGCGATGGCTTGGTTCTAATCCACGCAGCAGTGGCAATGCCTCTGTTTCACTGGAGCAAGCACATTGGCACACTTCCAAGGGTCCTGGACTGGGCTAGCACCACTTGGCAGGGCAGACTCACAGATGGAGTCCAGGTGCAAAAGCAGGGTGGTTGGAAGTCTTTTATGCCCCTGAGACTTCAGATCAGGAGGCCAGCCAATTAGCCCTTGGAGTCACTCTGGGTTCAAGTGATGCAGGCCCAGTCCTTCTCACCCAAGCAGGGAAACAACAGACAGCAGGCCAGCACAGCAAGGTAGGAGTCCAGGAAAGCAGCAGTACAGCAGAGTGCCAGTCCTTTAGCAGCACAGCAGTACTTCCTCCTGGCAGAGTCTTCACAGGTCTAGAAGTATACTGAAATGGTGGAGTCAGAGGTTCAGTACTTATACCCAGTTGGTCCTTTGAAGTGGGGAGACTTCAAAGACATGCCTTTGAAGTGCAAAGAGATCTTCACTTCCTGCCCTGGCTCCAGACTCCCTACAGGGGGGTCTGCAACCTGTTGTGTGGGTACAAGACAAAGCCTATTCAGGTATAAATGAGACTGAGTCCAGCTCCCCCCTCCCACCCTGCATGGTTGGCGCATCAAGTCACACCCATGCTCTCATTGTGTGTGGCTGCCTAGGGGGAATACACAAAGTCCAACTGTCACCCACCCCAGATGTGCTCAGAGACAGGCAGCAGGCACCAAATGACTAAAGTAAGACAATACCAATGTTCTAAAAGTGACAATTTCAGAATTGCAATTTAAAATCTGACTTCACCATAAGTTGTGATTTTAAATTGTGATTCCAGAGACACCAAACTTGAAAAGTCAATCTCTTCACAATTGGTAATTACACTTAGACTTTGGAATAAGGTAAACCCAATGTTGTCATATGGGAGAGATAGGCCTTGCAGTAGTGAAAAACGAATTTGAGAGTTTTTCAAAAAACTTAAAAGTACATGTCCTGCCTTTTAAAAACATTGCACCCTGCCCTCTGGGTTGTTCAGTGCCTAGCTTAGGGGTGACTTATACATATAAAAAAGGAAGTATTGGGTCTTGCAAGAGGTTTATCTGGACAGGTGGATATGGCAATGTAAACTGCAAACACAGGCTCTGCAATGGCAGGCGTGAGCCAAGGATAGAGGGGTACTTAAGTGGGTGGCACAAGAAGTGTTGTGGCACACTTGTAGCATTTAATTTACAGGCCCTGGGCACATGTAGTAAACTTTACTAGGGACTTCAGTTCAGTTATAATCTTTATTTGGCAAATACCACATTATATATACAATAATAAATATTAAAAAAAGAAGAATCAACATTTTCCGCATAAATCAAATCAACAAGAATACAACCATCAAGTTCATAATCTGGCGATGTATAACAATATTAGATAATATTTTCAACATTTCATAGTGTTTCCTGATTACTAAAGCTATCTTAATAAAATTTAGCATTGCATTGCAAATATCCAATGTGGAAAGTTACTGCAGGAATTCCAGTACTAACTGATGCTGTCTAGTGTTCAACCTGAGCAATACAGCAACCAGGAAGGAGGACCTAGGTGCCGAGTATAATGAACAAAACAACATAAAGTGACTTGTGCTCTGTTTTTAACATTATTACAATGATTGGTAGGGTAGATCGTGCTGCCAATCACTTTGCAGGGGGAAAGGCAACCTTAAAATGAACTGTGCTTAGTATAAAACAAGTGAGATAAGAACGATAATTTTTGTTAAAGAGCCACAATAAATATGGTTCAATTGTCATGTGTCTTAGTTAGGCCCATGAAGAAACGCTGCCATTTTTCACCATGTACTCGTTTTTAAGTTGCCTGCCCCTTCACACAAAACCTTTTAAACGCATTTGCATACATGACAATGCTGGATAAGTTTATCTGAAACTATTTTGCTTACAGATCCCATTTCACAAGACCATTATTACGACTCCTTGAACACCATTTACAAGGCCTCGACTCACATTGTGCAAATGTCGCTCTATTTTTTCATCCAGGAGACATGGCAATCTATAGACCATAACAATGCTGGCCTGCGAGAGGACTCACAAGGATGCATTTCATTATAAATAAACAAGCATTTCCGGGTGTTGGCAGAGGAGTGCTTTGCTGTCATTGGCAAGGTCTCTACAAGCTGAAGCTTCGGCCCAACCGCTTGCTGATATCACTGCAAAGGGTGTCCAGCTCATGACCACGATGGCCAATTACATTCCTTCCTTTCAGGTAGCAGGGGTTGGATTATCCAGTACGGGGATTCTTGGCAGAACACACACACATTCCTTGGACACTTGGGTTAAGGAACGCATAGTAGGAGTACACCCGATTTCTAGATTGCTTTTATATGCTTGCATATATACATTGTTTCAGCCACAATAGTGGAACTTTTTAATCTGTTCACTGTTCTGGTACTTCTAATAACTTTAATTTGCTTCTGTCTATTGATCATAGCAGCACACATATTTTATACAAGAATCACATTGGTTCAATAAACATTGAAAATGTCCAACTGTGTATTCCTTGTATATTTCTCTGAAAGTAAGAGAGGACGAGTGACTGAGCAAAAGGGTTCTAGATCTGTTACCTTGATCCCTGGGGTATCAGGGTTGTCATGTTCAGTGATTGCCAGAACCATTTGCTTCCTGCCTACGTTTAGGGGTACTTATGGTGGCACTGTGAGCTGGCTGGCAAATAAAGGTGGCAGTACTTTTGGAAGCTGCAAGCAGTCTACTGGTAAAACCATTTTCAATTTGTTGAAGGGCCCCTGCATTACAGTATCCCTAAATAGTTTTTAAATGTTGCCTTCTCCAATGGTATGCCTCCCATTGCAAAGTGCTTTGTTTTCAAATTAGGATGCCCACAAGTCATAATGAATGATTTAGGATAGTTTATTTTTAAATCTAAATCTTTCATGTAGGCCTAAAAGGAGTCCAATAATACCTGCAGACCATTTGTGGGGCGAACGATCAATATCGCATCATCTGCATATAGAAGGATCGGTATCATTTGATCTCCTATCCTAGACATGTTTTTTCCTGTCCTGGGGGCACTAAAAGTGGGCACCAATGTTGTGTAATACGCCCCAGGTGTTTATGAGAATCTGTGCCGGCCATAATGAACTAGCTATGTAATGGGGTCTCTAAAGTAACCCTGTTTGTAGTTAAATTATTTAGATTAGACCTGGTAGATTTTCAAACACTGCCAATATAGAACGGTGGTCATGATTCTCCGTTAAACAAGGTAAAACAGATTGCATATTCTCTTCGACGATCTTTGGGTAAAAGTCCCAGGGTTAACTTTATCCCACTTGATTCTCACATTTTTAGTTTTTGAGTAGGCTATCGGGACACCATTATTCCTAGATCCCTTTTAAATATGACACTTTAACATAATGGTAAGGGGATTATGGCCACTAAAACACTTCGGGACAACTCTAAAATCAGACAGAAAGGGAGAAAATCCAGCTGAAATCAAAATAAAACCAATTATGCTAGAACTTTCAATGAAATGTTATTCAATGGGAGGGACTGGCCTTGCAGTAGTGAAAAACGAATCTGAGAGTTTTTCAAAAAACTTAAAAGTACCTGTCCTGCCTTTTAAATACATTGTGCCCTGTCCTCTTTGTTGTCCAGGGTCTACCTTAAGGGTGACATATAGATAAAAGGGGAAGGTTTGGGCCTGGTTAGAGGGGTACTTAAGTAGGTGGCACAAGAAGTGCTGTGGCTCACTAGCAGCATTTAGTTTACAGGCCCTGGGCACATGTAATTCACTATACTATGGACATAGAATACATGCATTTTAATCCTGGATAGCAGTGAAAAGTGCTCCGAGGCCTAAGGCCAGCAAAAAACAAGGTCAGAGGAATTGGAGGAGGAAGGCAAAAGGTTGATGGAAGGCCACCCTAAGGCTGTCAGGTTTAACAGTTGTCAAGCTTCTTCATTACGACATTACCATGAGATACGGAAGGCTGCGTGAAAAGGCAGTAACAAGATGCTGGGTGCTGCTGTAGAAATAATACAGACGTGTCTGTAACTGTCTCTGACTAATCAACATCACTCACTGACCAACTTTAAAGGAGCTGATTAATTCTTTCCAGTGTGATGGCATGTACGGACAGTTCACGTCTATTAACCTAAAAATAGATTTTGTTACTAACGTAATGACATTTCATTAAACTGAAAACTTGTGATGAATAGCGAAAAAGTATGTCCCAAAATGTGCTTACTGATTATTTCATAGCGGTAGCATGATGCTCTGAAACAGCGAAACACTCATTTGTATTTATGAAGCTGCTCTCCTCTTTTATGAACTTTTTCACAAGTTTTATTTCGTGGGAAGGTTCATTATTTTCCCCTTTTATAGCTTATTTTTTACTGTGTGTCGTGGTGCTCATTTAATTTATTGACAGGTATCTAGACAAACTATGGCATGGCATTTTCGCTATAATCCTCCACTAGGATGGCCTATTTTACTACCTAGTTGTTTTACTACTTTTGCTTACCATCTCCACGTCCTAAAACACTTTTATTTGACAAATGGGGAGTGAAACAATGTGTGAAACTGTGATGAGAACCATCTATAATAGATCAAGGGGCATATGTATCAAAGGATACATTTGCGATTCTCAAATAGCGATTTTTAGAGAATCGCTATTTGAGAATCGCAAAGCATATGTATGTAGGATTTGCAAATAATTTTGCAAATCCTACATATTCCTTAATTGCGAATCGCAAATTGTGATTCACAATTAAAGAATACCTCCCCATTCATTCCTATGGGCCTAGAGGCCCATAGGAATGAATGGGAAGACATTCTCAATTTGCGATTCTCAATTAGAGAATCGCAAATTGAGAATGCAATTTCAAGGGTGCCAGGGTGTCAAAAGGACACCCTGTTGCACCCTGAAATGTGCATGTGTGCACATGTGGCACACATACATGCCCTAAGGGCATGTATGTGCGCCACATGGCACTTTGAAAAATGCAAAAAAGTGCATTTTCAAAGAAATCGCAAATTACCACCAAATTGAATTTGGTGGTAATTTACGATTTCTTAAGGAGAAATCGCACACCTTGGGTGCTTTTTACATCGCATTTAAGGAATCGTAATTTGCGATTCCTTAAATGCTTTTGCAAATAAGGAATCGCAAATTTTGCGATTCCCTATTTTGCGATGGCCTTTTGGGATGATACATCCCAAAAGGCTTTTTCCCGTTCGCAAACGGGCCGATTCTGAGAATTGGCCCGTTTGCGAACGGGAAATGGGCTTCATACGTATGCCCCCAAATCTTTATTATTCTGATACCCAGTAGCGGTCGGTGGTAGCAGTGCCGGCCGGGCGGTGATGTGGGGCGGGGGAGGGGCAGGGTGGGGGGTAGTAAACCACGGATTACGGCCGAATACAGGTAAGTAAACATTTAAATAAATAAAACGAATTTCGTTGTGAGCGCTGCATCGCCAAATGCAAATTTGTTTTTGCTTTTGATGTAAATGTTAATTAGCTGTACAATACGTAGAGAGAAAATGCATTTGTTGTCACAGATTCGCAGGACTAATATATGCAATGTGTACTTAGCAAAAGACAAAGCATTAATGCTTACCTTCATTACTGTATGAATACCTTAGCTTTTGCCATGAACTGCATGAGCTATCGATCCAAAACTAGAAACGAAGGGCCTTATTATGAGTTTGGCAGATGGGGTACATAGTGGCTGCCCTCTCTGCCAATTCTAAAATTCATTATGTCTTATTGCCCTTATAATACTGAAGACAGGATATCTGTCATGTTTTGATGACGTATCCCCACCACCAAACTCAAAACTGGGGGCTCATTATGATGTCAGGCGCTTCGCCACCGCCGGGCCGGCAGTGGAGACCGCTCCGGCATCGTAACGCGATAAACCCCCGCCATATCACGATGGCGGTGGGTACCGCTGTGGACAGAAAGACCGTCCGCCGCTTTTCCGCCGGTAGCAATCGAAACGATTGTCCGGCGGAACGTTCATCGGGCTTATTATGGCAGCGGTGACTAGCAGGCTCTGCCGGCACGATTATGATGCCGGCGGTAGCCAGCCTTTCCGCGGCGGTTGAACCGCCTTTGAAAGGCAGGCGGTGAATGTCTCCAGGGGCCCGTTGCGGGCCCCCCTTGTGTTGGGGTGGGGTGGGGGTGCACTGGGGGGGTAACATCCCCCTATATTTCACTGCACCAAGTGGCAGGCACAGTGTAGTGCCTGCCACGTAGTGCAGTTAAATGCACAACATGCTCCTTTCTGCATCGCGGCGGTGCAGCTGTCAGCACCGCCCGCCACAATGCTGAAGGTGCGGAATCCGACCGCAGTGGTAGCGGTCACATCCTAATTGCATTGACGGGACCGCCGCACGCATGGCAGTCGGACCCAATCACCACTACGGTGGCGGCCGGATCAAATCCGACCGCTATCGTAATAAGCCCCTTGGTCTCAAGACATGTTTGAACACAGGAAACTGAGAATTTGGAAGAGATGGCACACAAGACAGTGGAAGATATACATTTGTACCCGAAAGACAATGTGAGAGGCTGGCCTGGTATATGATGTCCACTAATGTAAGTGGCCACCCTGCACCAGTCCAGACAAACCTTATGGTGATTTAAGAGGTCTTAGACAACCTTAGAAAGCTCTCTAAGTGGTAGCTGTGGAGAGCAGCATTCAGGCTTAGTCCAGAAGGAGTGTAAAGCAGCTTGTTTTACCAGAATGCAATCCTATCTGTATAGGTTAAATGAAAACTAACCACACAAGGTATTTATAAAAATATGTATTTATTATATAATGCTCTCTAACATGTTTAGATATCTCCTACCCGGAGATAAACATAATGCACAATGGACCAAACCATATACTAAGAAAGTGGTATAAGAACCACAACTCGTGTCAAGACAATGTCCAGAGGACGTAGAAGTGTTGGGGACCCAAGGAACCACTCAAGGTGAGAGACTAGGAACCCCACAGAGATTGTGTGCAGTGTGGGAACACAACAGGGTTCTCCGTACAAATCAACGTGTAAGTTGCATCTTCAATTTTAAAGATTAAGGACCCTTCCCAGTGGACCCTGAAGAAACCCAGTGGAAGACAGAAGGTTGGAGAGCCACACCACCCGTGGATACCCTAGTACCCACGTTACCTACACCAGAGAAGCTGGGTGCATAGGTGTGAAGTGGTGTTGAAAACCGCCATCGAACCCAATGGAGGACTTCAGGAAAGTGCTGCTGCTGGAGAAAGAGAAAGTGTCCGGTGGAATCCAAAGGTGGATTCTAGTTGAGAGGTACCTGCAAGCAGAGGGGACAGAGTCTATGTCACACAGGAGTGACCTGGAGACCTGGAAGACGAATGCCCACCGATATCGGGTGTTGCAGGAGAGTTGACAGGGACCTTGACTCTGAAGCTGTGAGGACCAGGCGATGCTGAGGAAGACCAGGAGCTATGCATGAGCTGTCTCACGTCGGATTTTGAGTGCTGAGGGGTCGGTGTCTGTCGGAAGCACCAATGAGCCTTGGCAACTGCAAATCACGTAGAAGTCGAAGAAGGTGCAATGTCGGGACCAGCAAGGTCCAGGGGACTCACCATAAGCAGGGGAGTCAGGGCAGGCCCTGAGTAATCAGGGGAGCCCAAAATAAACAAAGGTGGCCCTCAACAGGACCCAATGGCCGGAGGCACTGGAGTCGCAAGAGGACCTTGAGCAGCTCACCAAAGGATGCAGACCACGGTGCAAGCAATGCGGTGTGGACAAATATTATGGTCACTGGAGATGCTTGAGGTTGGGGCCACTTGGATCCCGAAGATCTTGGTGGAAGGAACCCAACAAGCCCTTGCAACAGCAAGTTGACCCGGTGCACAGGGTTTCGGTTCCTGCGGCTCCCACAAGGGATACTGGCCTCAATCTTGGTGAGAGGGCAGGGCAGGCCTTGAGAGCTGTAGAGAACCACCAGCTGTGTTGTTGAACCTTTTGGCAGTCCATAGGAGCTCAGGATCAGCAGACCAGTCAGCTTAGTTGCGGTGCCTGCAGATGCAGGGAAGTGACTCCTTCCCTTCAAGGGAGATTCCTTCAAGTTTCTTGGATGCCCACAGGCCTTAGAAGGCCCCTGTATGGTGCACAGGCACAGATGATGCATGTTAGATTTGGGGGTCTCTAGTTGGCAATAGTTTGCACCTTTGTCTTAATAGGGACCCTTGTGTCTAGTCAGGGTAAGGGGCTACACTCCTAAAATAACCCCTGCTCACCCCCTTGGTAGCTTTGCACGAGCAGGCAGGCTTATCTCAGAGGCAGTGTGTAAAGCATTTGTGAACACATAAAGTAATACAGTGAAAACACTACAAATGGACACTACCCCAGTTTAGAAAAATAAGTAATCTTTACTAGACTTAACACAAGGTCAAATGACAAAAATCCACAATACTGTAATCAAAAATGAGTCTTTAAAATGGTAAAAATAGCTTAGTTCAATGTAGATGGTAAATGCGACACTTTACTCTCACAGTATCTTGGATGCGTAACGCAAAACAAACAAAAGGGTTGCAGGGAAGGTGATGCGCCGTTCCTTACACTCAGGGGAGTGGATGCGTTGGTTCATTACTGCTGCGCAGGGGAGTTGAGGCTCGCTTCCTTACTGTGTGGGGAGTTGATGCATCGGTTTCTTACTGTGATCCGGTGAGATGCGACAAGATGGCGCCTCGATGCGATGATGATCCGGTGCGATGCGACAAAAATGGCATCTTGGTTACGGTGCGACAACGAAGATGCGATGCGTGCACTCCTGACGGCCGTGCGGCGACTCGGTGAACTTCTGAGCCGTGACAGGCCCTGCAACACGTTTCTCCGGTGATGCGACTGCGACCTCTGCGGTGGCGGCATGCTTCTCCGGTGATGCTACGCGCCTCGGTGATGCGTTGCGAGCAGCTGCAGCGGCGGCAAGCTTCCTCGGCGATGCGATGGCAACTGCTGCGGCCGCGACACGCTTCTCCTTCGTTGAGTCGCGCTTCCAGCTCCCAGAGACACGCAGTCTTCAAGAGGGCCCAACACAACAGCAGGCACCTCTTTGCAGGTAGAATTCCCAGCAAGGGAATTCAGGTGAGCTGGTTTGTGAAGTCTTGTATCCTTGAGACTTCAGGCAGGAGGCAAGCTCAATCTTCAAGCCCTTGGAGATCTTCTTCAAGATGAGGAAAGTATACACACAGTTCCTTTCTCCTTTCTTTGGCAATAAAGTAACCACTGCAGGCCAACCTCAACAGCACACAGCACAGGGGCAGTCTCCTCCTTCAGTTTCCTGGTTCTTCTCCTCAGCAAAGGTTCGTCTTGATTCCCAGAAGTGATCTAAAGTCTTGGGGTCTGGGCCCCAATATTTATACTCAAAAATTGTTTGTCTCTGAAGGCAGAGAGTGTCTGTGCCTGACCAAAACCAGTTCTGTGCAGCTTCCTTGCAGGAGGCGGAGACAGCATTGTTGAAAGCAGACCTGGCCCAGGTAGCTGAAAGGAAATCTCCTCCCCATACTCTCTATTCTATGAGGGCTCAGGGGAGTGAAAGGAAATCCCCGCCCCCTACTCTCTATTCAACCAAGGTCCTATTCAGCCCAGCCCTGACCCATCAGACTGCTGGAGCCCAAGCCATCCTGTCACTCACAAACCAGACATGCAATACACAACCTAGCAGAGGCAAGCTGGATGGTTAGGCAAGAAAATACCTACTTTCTAAAAGTAGTATTTTCAAACACAGAATGTAAAAATCACCCATACTAAAAGATGTATTTTAACATTCTGAGTTCAGGCATACCAAACTCGAATTTCCTCCTTGTTCCCTGGGTCAGTGAGGATTATAAGATGTTATAATCAAACTGCCCATTCTGGCCTATGGGAGCAGGTAGCCTTGCAATAGTGAAAAACGAAATTGGCTGTAATTCACTATCAGGACAAGCCACACACATCAGGGCATGTCCTACCTTTCACACACAATGCATCCTGCCCTAGGGCCTACCTTAGCGGTGACTTACATGTAGAAAAGGGAAGGTTTGGGGACTGGCAAGTGGGTGCACTGGCCAAGTCGACATGGCAGTCCCAGACTGCACACAGGCTCTGCAATGGCAGGCTTGAGCCATAGTTTACAAGCTGCTTCTGTGGGTGGCACAACCAGTGCTGCAAGCCCACCAGCAGCATTTGATTTACAGGCTCTGGGCAACACACGGTGCACTGTACTAGGGTCTGACAAGTAAATCAAATAATCCAGTCATGGAATCACTAATCCAGAACAACAATTTACAATAGGGAGCACTTGAACTTTGGCACTGAATAGCAGTGGCAAAGTGCCCAAAGCATCTAGACCAGCAAAAACATAGCAAAACACAGGAGGCAACAGCAAAAAATGGAAGGGAGACCCACGCCAATGGTGCCAGGTCTAACACGTGTCCCCTCCAGCTGAAATGTGGGGAGAACCACCCTACCTCTTGGGAGTTCTCTTCACTAAGGCGGAAAAATCTGGACAGACCATCAGCATTGGCGTGTTCTGTACCAGGGCGGTGTTCCACTGCGAATTCCATCCCCTGTAGGGAAATGGACCACCTCAACAGCTTTGAATTTTCACCCCTCATCTGCATCAACCATCTGAGGGGCCTGTGGTCTGCCTGAACCCGGAACTGAGTCCCAAACAAGTATGGTCTCAACTTCTTCAGTGCCCAGACCACAGCAAATGCCTCACGCTCAATCGCAGTCCACCTCTGTTCCCGTGGAAGTAACCTCCTACTGATGAAGGCTACAGGTTGGTCTAGGCCCTCCTCATTCATCTGTGCCAGAACAGCCCCTACACCATGCTCTGAAGATTCTGTTTGAACAATGAACTCTTTTGAGAAGTTGGGTGCCGGGCGCCGTGCACATGGCAGTCTTCGGGGCATTAAAAGCTTTCTGACAGGTGTCAGTCCAGTTCACTTTCTTGGGCTGCTTCCTGGAAGTCAGCTCTGTCAAGGGTGCAACTATGCTGCCATACCCCTTGACAAACCTCCTGTAATACCCAGTGAGTCCTAAAAAGGCTCTCACCTCTGTCTGGGTCTTGGGGGGTTCCCAAGCCAGGATGGTATCAAGTTTGGGCTGTAGGGGCGCCACCTGGCCGCTCACAACCTGGTGTCCCAAATACACCACGGAACCCTGCCCGATCTGGCACTTACTCGCCTTGATCGTGAGGCCTGCCCTCCGAGGCCATCAACACTTCCCAGAGGTGGCGCAGATGTTCTTCCCAACTGACGCTGAACACTGCAATGTCATCCAGGTAGGCGGCACTGAAATCCTCCAGTCCAGCCAACACCTGGTTGACCAACCTCTGAAAGGTGGCAGGGGCATTCTTCATCCCAAAGGGCATAACCCGGAATTGGTAGTGCCCATCTGGTGTGGAGAATGCTGACCTCTCTTTTGCCCCATCAGTTAAGGCGATCTGCCAGTACCCAGATGTTAAGTCAAATGTGCTGAGGTACCGGGCAGCCCCTAACCGATCAATGAGCTCATCAGCTCTGGGGATGGGGTGCGCGTCAGTCCTGGTGACTGAATTGAGTCCTCGGTAGTCCACACAGAACCGGAGTTCGGGTGTGGCACCCGGCGCGGCAGCCTTTGGGACCAAGACCACTGGGCTGGCCCAAGGGCTGTTAGAAGACTCAATCACCCCCAATGCGAACATCTTGGAGACCTCCTCCTTGATGTAAGCTCTCACCCTGTCAGTCACTCTGTAAGTCTTGTTCTTCACAGGAGGACTGTCCCCAGTGTCCACATCATGGACGCACCACTCAGTGACACTAGGGGTCAGGGAGAACAGGTCAGGAAACTGTCCCAACAGTTGGTGACAGTCATCCTGCTGCTCAGGGGTCAGGGTGGAAGAGAGGTTTACACCATCCACTGACCTATCTTGCTCTGTCGCAGACAGGAGGTCAGGAAGAGGCTCAGTCTCCTCTTCCATTCCATCATCTGTCGCTAGGAGCATACCCACTTCGGACCTCTCTAAGTGGGGCTTCAGGCGGTTAACATGCAGGACCCGCAAGGGGTTCCTAGGAGACTGCAAGTTCACCAAGTAGGTGACATCACTCTTGCGCTCCACCACCTCAAATGGTCCGGTCCACTTATCCTGGAGCACGCAGGGCTCCACTGGGGCCTGACCCACACTTTCTGACCAGGCTGAAGCTCAATCAGAGTGGCATTCTGATCCTACCACCGCTTCATCTCCTCCTGGCTGGCTTCCAGATTTGCCTGAGCGAGTTGCCTGAAACGCCGGGTTTGGTTTCTGAAGGCCAGCATGTAGCTATACACATCCTGGGGAGGTTTCCTGGGAGCTTTCTCCCAGCCTTCCTTTACCAAACTCAGAGGTCCTTTTACCGGGTGACCATATAGCAGTTCAAAGGGGCTGAACCCTAGGGACTTCTGTGGCACCTCTCGGTAAGCAAAGAGAAGGCATGGCAAGAGGACATCCCACTTACGCCTCATGGGTTCTTCCAGACCCATAATCATGCCTTTTAGGGTCTGGTTGAATCTCTCAACCAGCCCATTACCTTGGGGGTGGTAAGGAGTAGTGAACTTGTATGTCAGACCGAACTCCTGCCACAGGGACTTCATATACTTGGAAATTAAGTTTGTACCATGGTCTGACACCACCTCTCTGGGGAACCCCACATGGGAGAAAATCCCCATCAACGCACGTCCCACCACAGGGGCCGTCACAGTCCGGAGAGGGATGGCTTCCGGGTGGCATGGTCCACCAAGACCAGGATGAACCTGTTGCCCATGGCTGTCTTGGGATCCAGAGGCCCCACAATGTCAATTCCCACCCGTTCAAAGGGGGTACTGACCACAGGGAAAGGATGGAGGGGAGCCTTGTGCTTCCTCCCACTCTTACCACTTGCCTGGCAAGTCTGACAAGTCCTGCAATGAGTATCTGAACTCTTGCGCATCTGGAGCCAATAAAAGCGGGTGACAAGCCTCTCAAAGGTCTTGTCCTGCCCCAGATGTCCTACTAAAGGTACATCATGAGCCAAACCCAGTAGGAAGGCTCTGAAGCGCTGGGGTACCACCAGCACACGGGCTGACCCAGGCTCAGCAACCTTAGGCTCGCTATACAGGAGACCATTCTCCCAGTAGATCCAATGTGATCCAGACTGATCACCTGCTGTCTGGTTTGTGGCCTGTTGCCGCAAACCCACAAGAGAAGGGCACTTGTTCTGCTCCTCACAGAACTCTTCCCTGGAGGGGCCTCCTTCCTGCTGCCAATGGGTCAGCTCAGGCAGGTCCCCCAGTTCAGCCACTTGTTCCCCTGTAGGTTCCAGGGCATCCCCCTCAAGGTCTGCCTCCTCCTGGACAGTGGGAACTATGGGGGCCGGTTTCCTGCGCCCCCTGCCTTTTTTCTTTAAGGCAGGCACCTGGGCCACTCTTTCAGGCTCCAGGTCCTCTTGAACACCCTTACTGGCTGCCATAGACAGGGTGGTCACACACGCCAAATCTGGAAAGCCCAACATCTCCAAATGTGCATTACGCTCCAGCTTAGCCCAAGGGGAGCTCGCCAAATCATTGCCCAACTGACAGTCAACAGGCATGGCTGGCCTCACAGCTACTTGAAGAGTACCTGAGACCCCCCACTCAAAGGGAACCTGAGCCACCTTGCAGTGGCTCTCTGTGTTGTTAGCGACAACAACAGGGTAAAATGCATTGGGGATTACCTGCTTTTCAGACACCAGCCAACAACTGACAGCTGTCACACTGGCTCCGGTGTCGCTCAGAGCCTCCGCCCTTTGGCCATTGATGGTCACCCACTGCCTGTACTTCTTAGTGTTATCAGACAGCTGGTTCCTGGGGACCACCTCACAGTCTCCTAAAGAGACTAGGGACATCTCTGCAAGACCCCACCCACCTTGGGCACCCAACTCCTCCCCCAGGGCTACACTAGCGATCTGCCGGGGTGGGGCACCAGTGGGTGCTGTTTTCCCATGCATGGGACATCTTGAATCATAGGAGCAGTGGCCCACTTGACCACACTTGAAACAGGTCTTGGGCCCCGTGTGAACAGGCTTATCTGTTGGGGCCCCTGACTTCTTTTCAGGGGGAGGCTGGGAACCCTTCCCTTGGTTCCCTTGGGGATTACTTTGGGGCCCTTTCTGGAACTTCCTCTGTTTACCCTTGCCCCCCACTCCTCTGCTGGGGACCCTGCCCACCTTTGGCGAAGTCTCCCACATGACCCTTGTGGACCCGGGTGCTCACCCAGCGGTCCGCCTCCTCAGCAAGCTTCCTAGGGTTAGTCAGCCTACTATCAATAAGGTGCTGGCGTAGCTCTGGAAAAAAATTACTGGACATGTGCTCCCATGCATCAAATCAAAGAGCGCTTCAAAATCATTCACTTTGCTACCCTTCACCCAACCATCCAATGCTCTGCAAAAAAAAAGTCACATATTCCACCCAAGTGCTTGACTCCAGTTTCTTGCAATTCCAAAACCTCTGTCTATACATTTCAGGAGTCAACCCATACCTGCTCATCAATGCTTCTTTCATGTGACCATATGAATTGTGGACTTCAGAGGTAAAGACTAACAATGTATCCTGCCCCTCACTGAGGAACCGCCCCCACAACCCCGCTCCCCAATCTTTCTCAGGGACCCGGTGGGAGGTCTTAGCTACCTCATAGGCCTTAAACCACTGCCCAATATCATCATTTTTGTAAAATTCTTTAACCACACCCTTGGGTATATACACTCGTGTTTCTGCAGGCACTGATGGGGTGATGCCACCAGAGGGAGTAATTTCTAAGCTCCTGGCTTTCAATTCCAACTCCCTCAAACTTCTCTCATGCTCTAACTGCATCCTCTTTTCCTCTTGGGCTAATTTCTTATTTTCTAATTCCAACTGCCCACCCATTTTCAGCTTGGCTAGCTCCATCTCATGCATCCTGCTTCTCTCCCTGTCCTCCAGCTCTCCTGGGGACAGGCCTTTGGAAGAAACACTGCTGCCGGCCCTGGAAGGTTCTTTCCCTCCCACTAGACCCAAGGGTTCCCCTTGCCCCTCCTCTAAATCCTCCACCTGATCCTCAGGGTGCTCACTGGCACTCCTTGCTTCCAATCAGGCCCTCAGCGCCATTTGGTATTCCTTTTTTCTGGTGAGGCCTTTCAGGGAGAATTTAAATTTCTTGAAAGTGGATATGAGCTGGGGCACAGTGTATGCATCCAACATTTCTTCTTAAAATTCAAACTCTTCAGGTGCAATGGATGCTGGTCTACTCATGGTAACAACATCTGGCAGTTCTTAGCAAAAATAGAAATCCAAAGGAAAAAATTCTACCAATAAGTATGTGGTTGCGTTTGATCTGCACTCACTAGTAGTGTACACCAATCACTGTATATGAATCACAAATGAAAGTCCAAATCCTCACCGCTGACCACCAATGTTAGATTTGGGGGTCTCTAGTTGGCAATGGTTTGCACCTTTGTCCAAATAGGGACCCTTGCGTCTAGTCAGGGTAAGGGGCTACACTCCTAAAATAACCCCTGCTCACCCCCTTGGTAGCTTGGCACGAGCAGGCAGGCTTATCTCAGAGGCAGTGTGTAAAACATTTGTGAACACATACAGTAATACAGTGAAAACACTACAAATGGACACTACCCCAGTTTAGAAAAATAAGTAATCTTTACTAGACTTAACACAAGGTCAAACGACAAAAATCCACAATACTGTAATCAAAAATGAGTCTTTAAAATGGTAGAAATAGCTTAGTTCAATGTAGATGGTAAATGCAATACTTTACTCTCACAGTACCTTGGATGCGTAACGCAAAACAAACAAAAGGGTCGCAGGGAAGGTGATGCGCCGTTCCTTACACTCAGGGGAGTGGATGCGTCGGTTCCTTACTGCTGCGCAGGGGAGTTGAGGCTTGCTTCCTTACTGTGTGGGGAGTTGATGTGTCGGTTTCTTACTGTGATTCGGTGCGATGCAACAAGATGGCGCCTCGATGCGATGACGATCCGGTGCGATTGGACAAAAATGGCGTCTTGGTTACGATGCGACAACGTAGATGCAATGCGTGCATGCCCGACGGCCGTGCAGCGACTCGGTGAACTTCTGAGCCACGACAGGCCCTGCGACACGTTTCTCCGGTGATGCGACGGCTCGCTTCTCCGGTGATGCGACGCGCCTCGGTGATGCGATGTGAGCAGCTGCGGCGGCGGCACGCTTCCTCTGCGATGCGACGGCAACTGCTGCGGCGGCGACACGCTTCTCCTTCGTTGAGTCGCGCTTCCAGCTCCTAGCGACACGCAGTCTTCAAGAGGGCCCAACACAACAGCAGGCACCTCTTTGCAGGTAGAATTCCCAGCAAGGGAATTCAGGGGAGCTGGTTTGTGAAGTCTTGTATCCCTGAGACTTCAGGCAGGAGGCAAGCTCAATCTTCAATCCCTTGGAGATCTTCTTCAAGATGATGAAAGTACACACACAGGGGCATATTCTCAAGGACTCATCGCCGAGTTAGCGGCACTTTATCGCAGCCAAAGTGGCGATAGAGTTGTCCCCCCATTCACAAGCTGGTGCTAACAGCCGATACCGCCAGTTTTCCTGCAATAGCAGCCGCAAAAAACATCGACGCGGATGACACCGGCAACTAACGCTAATGAGATGCAGAGTAGGCGTTCCTGTGCAAAAAGCCGCGAAAACACCACTTCGCAATATTCTCAACGACCAGCCAGATCGGCGATAAGAACCCAAAACAGGCGATAAGGCGTGTTAGCAGCAAGGATTTAACACCTGCTCTTACCTGGTGTTAAGTCGGATGAAAACCTGCACCACAAAAGGGAGCCCAGACCAGAGCCACACCTGAAGAACAACAGATGCCATGGAGCTACTGATCATGCAGCTCGGAGCCCAAAGAGGACCGCAACACCCACCGCCACCACACCCAGGTCCGCCACCACACCCAGGTCCGCCACCACCCCACCGGACCCCCCCGTCCTCCCCGAACCACCACAGAAGCAGCGCAGACAAAGACAGCGGACCTACAGAAAACACACCAGCCTCACAGACTTAAAGCCAGAGGAAGTCATTGCCCACTACAGGCTCAAAAGGCAACCATCCCCCGCATCCTGACCCACATTGCCCACAGGCTGATGGTACCAACACAGCGGACAACCAACATCCCTCCGCAGACAAAGCTGCTGGCTGTGCTGCACCTGTTGGCCTCTGGTAGATTCCAACCAACAACTGCCAGAGTCGGAGGAGTCACACAGCCAGCCCTATCCAAGTTCGTCACACCTGTCTTGGATGCCATCATCAGCTTGGTACCCAGTACCTTCACTTCCCCCACACTGCGCAGGTACAGCTGGAGACCAAGCAAGGTTTCTACGCCATAGCTGGATTCCCACACGTGTTGGGGGCAATCGACTGCACACATGTCCTACTTGTGCCCCCTGCCGACACTGCACACAATTACCGCAACAGGAAGCACACACATTCCATCAATGTGCAGGCAATAGTGGACCACCGGGGACTCTTCACCAATGTCGTCGACAACTACCCAGGCAGTGTGCACGATTCCTTCATCTTCCGACAGTCCATCATCAACCAGCGCTTTGAGGCTGGCACCTATGGGAATGCTTTGCTCGTTGGTAAGTACCAAATGAACACACCACACACCTCAACTCCACAGTCATGCAACTCACGACTTTGAGAATGCCCACGTTACAAACTCACATACAACATGCCAAACAACATGCCCACCTACCAGACACCACAGCACAACTTACTGTAGTAACCTGGGCTAGCCATGTACACAAGCCATCAACGGCATGGCACCTAAGCCACACAATAGTAGAATGTGGGGAGAGGTAGGAACCAGGCATGTGCGAAGGAGGCAAGTGACCCATGAATGAGAATGCACACAATGCCAAGTGTGGCGTTGATGTGCTGGCCAGACTGCAGTATGCAAACCACAGACATGGCCATGTCAACACATACTGCTGGTGTTTGCAGTGTAGTGGACAGTGGACGCAACCATGTCACCCCAGGCAGTGGGGAAGATCACGGAAATGTAGCTTGTTACGTCCCCCCGGTAAGCGTGAGCGGAGTGGGCTGGCCCGGCGTACGCCAGGCCAGCGTAGGGGTGTGAATAAAAAGCCCGTTGCTCTGGGCGTGGTTCTCTTATGGATTGGCCAATGTGTCTGCCAGGGCGGCACCTCTTAGCCCACCAAGAGGCCGACGCCGTGAGCGGCGGTGCCTGCGATCCTGTGCGCCTGCTGCACCCCAGGCAGCTCGGTCCCCTGAACCGCCTTGGCCGCCCCTGTGCAACCAGGCCTCACTGCTCACCTGCCGACACCGGCGTGTGTCAAAGAGGGCCCACCACGTGCTGGTGCAAGCTCCAAGCCCGAGTCCCGAGGCCCGTGACCATGGCAGCCCCCTCAGACCATCACGGCCTCGCGACACAGGCCCCAGCACTCCTTTCTCGTTGACGTACTCCACCGCTGCCTCCGGCCTACACTGCGGTCCAGTAGGTCACACATTTGGAACTGAGTCTTGATTTCATGATGGCCGAATTCATATGTTTATGGCAGCGTTTACATCACTGTACTCCCTTTGATCTGGTGCCACCAACTCTGTGCATTGCAAGCCAACGACACATGCCTGTGGGCCTTTCTGACTATTGCCTCCAGCCTACACTGCGGTCAAGTAGATCACACATTTGGAACTGAGTCTTGATTATGCAATGGCCGAGTCCATATCATTGTTCGCAAGGAGAGGAGTAAGAGGAAGACGCGGTTCAGTCCGGAGGAAAAAAGGATCATCGTCATTTAGGTGATCGAACACTACCACAACTGCTCTGGTGCCACTAACTCTGGGCATCGCAAGCCAACGACACGTGGCTGTGGGCCCCTGCTGACCACTGCCTCTGGCCTACACTGCGGTCAAGTAGGTCACACATTTGGAACTGAGTCTTGATTTCATTATGGCAGAGTTTATACCATTGTACAGGCCTCATCGCATACTGCATCCCCTTTCAGCTCTGGTGCCACTAACTCTGTGCCCCGAAATTCATGGGCACTCTCTGGTTGAACTTTGGTGGCGTCTGAGTCTATGGCCTGGGGGTTGTCTTCATCATCATGTAGCTGATACTGACTTGGTGTAAAAAATGAGTCTGTAGCATTCACTGCCTCCATATTGCCTGTTTTTGCTTGGTTCTGCCCTCTGCATCATGCCCTGGAAGACCACCTTACACTGTCCCCCGAAACACTGCGCGACATTTACCTTTGACACCGACGAGGACCCACTCAGTTCCTGTGGCCCTACCTCAGTGCACCGCAAGTCACCGTCCCGTGGCGGTGTGCCTGTGTCGGCTGCAGTGCATCCGGGGGCACTAACTCTGTGCAGCTCAAGTCATGGACCTTTGCTGTTTGAACTTTGAAGTTCTGATTGTCTGATCACTGTTGTAGTTGTTGCCAGCACCAACCACTCCCTGAGGGCTGGCTTACACTCACCCCACACCCATCCAGCACAGGCGTCACTGGACATGTGGCCCTGGCAATAAAAGGGGCCGGGCGCACGTGCCTGTAGCCAGTTCCACAAACTATCTAAGTGTGTCCGTGTGGTCATTATGTATGCATGAGGGCCCCGGGCCCTACCACATGACATTGTGCTGTGTACAGCGGACGCAACCATGTCACCTCAGGCAGTGGGGAAGACCTGGGACATGTAGCTGTGTCGTACCCCCCTGTAAGCATAAGCGTAGTGGGCTGGCGTACGACAGTCCAGCATAGGGGTGTGGATAATCAGCCCTTGGCTCTGGGCGTTGCTAAGTGTTGGCCTTGCCAAGGAAGTGACTAATGCGTGTGTCTCTGTTGTAGTATCGGCGCCACCCGTCCCGCAATGGACAATGTTGCGATGTAGCATGCCACCGGAGTGGGGGCTCGGCCGAAGGGATAAATGAAGGAGCGCAAGCCCGCTCGGGGTCCGGGATCATACATGCCAACTGTTGTGTGTGTCGCTATTACCGCAGCATAGGCCACAGGTCTACCCTCAAGCGCATCGCAAGTTCAGCCAGCCATGAACTCTACACCTGTGTCCGCCCTAACCTTACCATATGCCTACACACACGTGGCCGCACACCTTCAACGCACAACATCACAGTGTCGTTGTCAGGCTTGTGGACATGCGCAGACAGGCATGACAATGGTGTGCCGTAGAAGTGCAAGTGATGCAACCACGCTGCGCACACTAGTAAATAGGCTCGGGGGGAGGGAGGAGCAGCAGTGAGGCTACGTAATACACATTGATGCTGCTCATTTGCTACAAGCAGTACCTGTCAAACAGGAATCACTAAGTCACACATATCACACACCAATGAACTAGTGAGCCTGCCAACACATCTTGCAGAACCAACTTTTGACTCATGTCTCTATGCACTGTCACAGGTGATCAAGGATATGCACTCTGCCCTTGGATGATGACACCCCTCCGAGCCCCGAACACACAGGCCCAGAGGCAGTACAATGCGGCCCACAAATGCACCAGGGGCATCGTGGAATGCACATTTGGCGTGTTGAAGTCACGTTTCAGGTGCCTGGACATCACAGGTGGAAGGCTCCTGTACACCCCAGGCATCGTGTGCAAGATGATCGTTGCATATTGTGTGTTGCACAACATATGTGTGCGCACCAATGCCCCATGGCTACAAGTGCCAGATGCACCGGACGATGATGAAGAAGATGAGGCAGGTGGACCACACCCCACTGCAACAGCAACAGGACTAGCCCGTAGGAACATAGGAACACCATCATTGACAATTTCTTCACATGAGCACGTCACATTGTCACAGTCCTTAGCAATCATGGGACAGTCCAAAATGACCAAAGGCACAGCATGTGCAAATAAACTCATTACAACACACATTCCCTGTGTGCAGGTTACTCCTCTGTACAAGCACATCACTCTGACAAGTGTAAGTGCAACATGTAGTGCTAACAATCTCACTAATTGGAAATAGATGGTGGGTGTGTCACCTCTGTACAGAGAGGCTGTTTGGGTGTCACGTATTCGAAATGCCATTTCTGTGTGTCAAAGACAGTACGGAATCCCACTCATCAGCGTTTCACATGTGTCCCAAATCATTACATATAGGCTGTCATTTGTGACCAACAATTGACAACAGGGCTTCTTTTGGGGTCAAATATGTACCACCATGATGCAGGGATGCACCCTGTGACTCAAGTCCCACAACATGAGCTACATGGACGTAAGGGGGAATCACCGCCCCTACATTCGTCCATGCTTTCATACTTGATTAATCATAGACATGACAAATCTGTGTGTATCAGAATGTATTATTCACGTTCAGTGGAGTGTTGTGGCTGTCTCAGTACTGGGCCATGCAGACAACACTTTACAATATTGCCCCGTGTAGGGCCAGCCTGAGTCCTTTAGGGATTGACAAGTTACTCAGAAGGGGAAGAGTCCAGTCCGCAGGCTGATTGCTGTGTCATTGTTGAGCATACAAGGTATGGCAGTCCATGTCGAGGTCCAAGGTTAGTGTCGCAGAGTGTGTCGGGGACAGTGGAAGGTGTTATTCCAGGGCATGATGCAGAGGGCAGACCCAAGCAGTAACAAGCCATATGGCGGAGATGAATGCTACTGCTTCCTCCTTACCACTAAGGCAGATTCATCCTCCTCTTCATCCTCTGACGTTTCATGTGCCTCACATGTGGGTGGTGGTGTTTGGTTTGCAGCATTGTATGACACTGACAAATCAGGGGCCGGAGATGTGGATGTAGGAGTAGCAGCAGCATTCATCTGCGCAATGTCTTGTGGCATCACTCCCATGATGAGGATCTGCAGGGCATGGAAAATCCCATCTACAGCTTTCTCGTGTGCAGCCGTGGTAGCCATTCTTTGCACCTGCATCCGCTCCATGTTCTCCATGACCCTCCTTTTGTTTCCCAAATCACGGATGACATCGCTGTAGCCACTCTGACTAGACAGTTGTTGTTGTCTCCGAGTCATGACTCCAGCGACGCCAGCCAGACGGGCTGGACTGTTCCCATGAGGCACAGGGTCAGACTGATTTGCATATGGCCATGTCTGAACTGGGGTGGTGGAGTGAGCTAAAGAATGATGATGGATTAAACCCAGATCAGTTGACTGGGGGTGAGTGTTTGATTGGCTCAAACGTTCCGTCCATCATCCCCTTTTGTAATGGATTGTTGGAGGGCATGGGGCGGACTGTGGGTGTCCGTTAGGGACTGTAAGTGGTCCCTGATAGGACATAGACACCCACGTATGGCATCTAGTTTGGCTGCCGTGAGGTCAAACCCCACCCGCACCTGTTCAGCCAGCTCCTTCTGGCAGTCTAACACACGGCGTTGGAACGCCATGTGTTCTTCGGTGAGGTGCTGGGAGCCAGACGTGGTGGTGGGTGCTTCCTGCTGTGTGGTCTGTGCAGGGGGTGGGATCACCTCAATGGTGCTGGGCTGCCCTGCTACTGGAGGTGGGGTGCAGAGGTTGTCCATGAACCGTTGGAGTTCGTCGTAGTCGATGTCCTGGGGGTCGTCTCCATTATCACTGATGTGATGTAGGGTCTGCTCTGCAGGAGGTGTTGATTGTCCCTCTGCAATGTAAAGGGGAGATGCAGTTTCACAGTGTGTTCCATGTATGTTGGCGCATTGGCGGAGTTTACATACAGACTGCATAACAATGTACATTGTGACTGTTTGTGAGGAGATGCCTATTTGATGCGGGACAGTGGACATTTGTACTACATCACGGATGTGAGGTTGTACTCGTACATTGTCAACTCACAGTTTCCTGCTATGCCAGGTGTGATTGGCCATTTTGTACACACATGCAGCACCCGTTGTGTCCTGTGTTCTGTTGTGAAAGTGTTGCAGTTTGTACCACATTGTTATCAATGTTGAGTTGCTCTTATTCTTATGTGTGTGTGCTGCATTGTGGGTGAGTTGCCCTGCAGCTCTGATTTGGCTGCCCCTTCTCCCTTTCAGGCAGTGTGCCTTTGACTTCTGTGCTTCTACAGTGCTGAGATGTTGCGGGCTTGGGTAAATTAGGCTCTTGGTCGAGTTGTGACTCTTGGGCATGGTTTGTCCGCAGATGTGTTGTTGACGTCAGGGGTTGTTTGTGCACGTGGTTGTGTCAGAGTGTGACCTGCTCCTTTCCGGATGTGGTCCACACTCAGTCACCTCAGTATCGTGGCGTGCACCATGTCATGGTAATTGGACTGCAGCCATGATAATCGTCATGCAGTGTCACTTGCATTGTCAGTGTGGCTCACAGACCCGCAGCTTTGCTGGGTTCAGCACATGTGCATGGGTTGGTTGATTGGTGATGTGTGGGGAGGGCCCCCTCCGGGCACATTGTCGACGGGGGCCTACTTGCTGTTTCTATGTGTGCTGCAGTATGCCAAGGAGATCAGGGACATAATCCAGAGTCATTGTGGGTGTGCAGTGTGCTCTACTTAATTGTGCATGTGTGCCATTGTGCCCATCTCCCCCCGTCCCCCCAGTCCCTGGTCGGTACTCACCCTGTTTATGTTGTGTCAGGTCATGTTGAGCAGTGTCCGGATCCACTACTCCTGGCACTGTATCCCGACTGATGACTGTGGCCACCATTTTCTCCATGTCATCCAGCTACTGGTGTGCCGCTGGACCCCCACCTCCAATCTGCGTTGCTGCTTTCATGTTGGCATCGAGTTTCTTCTTGGTTTTGCCCTTCACATCATTCCAGCGCCTCTTGACCTCTTCCATTGTCCTCCTCAACTCTGCAACTGCATTCACATGGTCCAAGATAGTCTGCCATGTTTGCGTGTTTGTTGCCAATGACACGTTGGAGGTGACGAACAGTTGTTGGTAGTGTTCTGTCACCTCCGTCATGATGATCCTGTTTTCCTGCGGACTGAACCGCGTCTTCCTCTTGCTCATCTCCTTCGCCTTCCCCGACCCCGAGGTTCCTTGCTGGTCATCTGTGTGGGTTTGAGTTGTCCTCTGCAGTCCATCCAAGTGCATCCATGGTGCTACGCAGTTTAATTATTTTTGTCTCTTTTTTTTCCCCTGCTTTTATAGTGCATTTTTACGCATGACTCGTGGGAATTGCAGGCCTGTCGCTGGTTATCGCTGATTTTTGTATCGCGATTTGGGGCATCGCAACTTTTTTCGCGTTCGTGTTTCGCATTTTTCCAGCGTCGCATTGATTTTGACACGGTCTTTTGGCGCGTTATCGTGAGACTATCGCATGTTGCCGCCGGGTTGAGAATACAACGTTAACACAGTGTTATTTTCCCGCGATGGGCTGCGATGTGCAAAGTTGCGTTAAGCTAATTTTGCGATGATTAGCACACGTTCTTGAGAATATCCCCCACAGTTCCTTTCTCCTTTCTTTGGCAATAAAGTAACCACTGCAGGCCAACCCCAACAGCACACAGCACAGGGGCAGTCTCCTCCTTCAGTTTCCTGGTTCTTCTCCTCAGCAAAGGTTCGTCTTGATTCCCAGAAGTGATCTAAAGTCTTGGGGTCTGGGCCCCAATCATTATACTCATTAATCCTTTGTCTCTGAAGGCAGAGAGTGTCTGTGCCTGACCAAAACCAGTTCTATGCAGCTTCCTGGCAGGAGGTGGAGACAGCATTGTTGAAAGCAGGCCTGGCCCAGGTAGCTGAAAGGAAATCTCCTCCCCCTACTCTCTATTCTATGAGGGCTCAGGGGAGTGAAAGGAAATCCCCGCCCCCTACTCTCTATTAAGCCACGGTCCTATTTATCCCAGCCCTGACCCATCAGACTGCTGGAGCCCAAGCCCTCCTGTCACTCACAAACCAGACATGCAATACACAACCTAGTAGAGGCAAGCTGGATGGTTAGGCAAGAAAATACCTACTTTCTAAAAGTAGTATTTTCAAACACAGAATGTAAAAATCACCCACACTAAAAGATGTATTTTAACATTCTGAGTTCATGCATACCAAACTCGAATTTCTACCTTGTTCCCTGGGTCAGTGAGGATTATAAGATGTTATAATCAAACTGCCCATTCTGGCCTTTGGGAGCAGGTAGCCTTGCAATAATGAAAAACGAAATTGGCTGTAATTCACTATCAGGATATGCCACACACATCAGGGCATTTCCTACCTTTCACATACAATGCGCCCTGCCCTAGGGCCTACCTTAGGAGTGACTAACATGTAGAAAAGGGAAGGTTTGGGGACTGGCAAGTGGGTGCAATGGCCAAGTCGACATGGCAGTCCCAGACTGCACACAGGCTCTGCAATGGCAGGCCTGAGCCATAGTTTACAAGCTGCTTCTGTGGGTGGCACAACCAGTGCTGCAAGCCCACCAGCAGCATTTGATTTACAGGCCCTGGGCACACACGGTGCACTGTACTATGGTCTGACAAGTAAATCAAATAATCCAATCGTGGAATCACTAATCCAGAACAACAATTTACAATAGGGAGCACTTGCACTTTGGCACTGAATAGCAGTGGCAAAGTGCCCAAAGCATCTAGACCAGCAAAAACATAGCAAAACACAGGAGGCAACAGCAAAAAATGGAAGGGAGACCCACGCCAATGGTGCCAGGTCTAACCATGCAGTAGACTGAAAGGGGGACGAAGTCGAGCCCCAACAAAGTCCAGCGAAGTCCAGAGTGCCTAGATGGTAGAAGTTGAAGTGGTGTCTGAATTGAATCCTGTCCCACAATGAATCTAGGGACCCACATACAGGTAAGCCCTTAAGTACCCTAAGGAAAGGGTTGGGACGATTCAGGGGACCCTCCCAGGGGAGGATCTGGACAGTGGGGAGGTTACTCCCATGTCCTTTGTCCAGTTTCGTGCCAGAGTGGGAGCCAACGGCTCCCAGAGCTGGTTTGAACTGGCCCATGCAAAGAGGCACCAAATGTGCCCCTCATGCAGACTGAGTTGCGCTGGCAAGTGCACCCACCCGGCCTCAAGACACTAAGTCCTGTCTGGGAGGTGGTCACACCTCCCTGTGACAGGATACCTATCGCTCTGCCTTCCCCTGCTCGAGCTTGGCTCAGCAGCAGGAGGGAAGAATCATGTCTCTGGTCAGCAGCAGCCACGTTGTGCTGTCCGGGTCTAGAAGACTGGTACTGGGAGCGTGGAGAGCTTAACGGAGGGCTCTTCTAGTGCTTGGAATCATACCTCCCACACCGTTTACAGTGTGGGGGTATGATTCCAACATGTTTGATAGCAAACATGATAGGATTCGTTGCAGCCGATTTCGAGATGGTCCTCGTGTAATTACGCAGTGCCCCTCTATATGGTATATGGCTGCTTCACTTACAACCCGGGAGAATGGACTCCGTAGGCTGTAGGGGTGTCCTGCTCATGCAGGGGCACCCTCACACTTAGAACCAAGCACCCTGCCTTCAGGATTACAAAGGCCAGCTATAGTGGTGACTTATAAGTTTTAAGTGCAGTGACCCTAGATATAGGAAACCTATATCTTTCGTAAGTGGTGCAAGCACCAGCTTACACAGGCTGCAATAGCAGGCCTGTAGTTACAGTTTGAATGGTCTCCCATGGGTGGCATAATGCATGCTTCAGCCAATGGGGGACCTCTGGGGTATCTATGCCCCGGGTACTCTAGTACCATACACTAGGGACTGATAAGGGTACCCCAGTATCCAATCTGGGATGTACCTAAGTAATGAACGTAACAATTTAAGGGAGAAAGCAGAGAGACTGGGGTCCTGATTAGCAGGATACCAGTCAGAATAGTCAAAAGCAGCTTAGCACAAGGCAAAAAGTGGGGGTAACCATAAAAGCAGATCCTACTTTCCTACACTACTGTACACAGATTCACACACATGATGCTAGCCACTGGAGGGCCAGTGCAATCAGGCATACTTCTGGGTTAATAGTGTCTAGCCAGGTATTTCAACTTCAACTTTATAGTAACCCCTTGTCTGACAACAGTGGTTGTTAAAACTCTTCACCATTCTCCAAAGTTCGCATTTGCCTTCTTTTTTCTCTTTGATGTTTTTTTCGCTTGTTCAGTTGCCTTCGATCCTCTAGTACTCTGATCTTCTACTTGTGATTCCTGCCTGGTTACCCTCTTGTCAGTTGTTTTCCTTGTCTAGGTCTCCTCTCCTGGTGCAGCATGGGCATTTCATGTGAGGCTCATGTACAGGGTCTGCATTAGACCAGGGGCTAATTATAATATCCACTCTGCTTGCATCAGGTAAGTCCCATACTTTGTTACATTTATGACCTAATTCATATCCTAGTTTCTACCCTTCTTCCCACAACCACAGGTGGAGATCTTGGTATTCATAATTTGCCCCTGAGATCCTGTTCCTCCGAAATCCATTCCAGATTTTCCAAACACCAGCCTGCTGGAGTGTGACTCTCTCTTTTCCTACTTGCCCCTTTTTTACCTAAAATCTGGGCCTTAATATACATCCTTGTGCCAGTGCAAGGGTTAAGTCGACCTCTAGGGGAGTCGGAGGGATTGAACTTGACATCCACACTTTTGAAACCCTATGGACCTGATTCTCAAACTGCACTTTGTAGTACTTTTTGTAGTACTACGAAGCTTAGTACAAATTGATATTCACAAACTTTGTGCAGAGTTTACACCTCCACCGATCCTATTTTTTCCTGTACAGAGTTCTCTGCCCAAAGTGCAAAGTTTTCACACACCTAAGAAAAAGGGGCATACTTACAAATAAAGGGAGGGGAATAGGGAGGAGTAGGGAGGGTTTTATTGAGGGAGATGGAACAGTTTAGAGAGGAATGCCACCCACCCAAAAGATCAAGGCCCAGATTTACTAACAGTTATCGCAATGCAGTGCAGCAAGGCTAGTAGCTGTACTGCGTTTTGTGAACAGGAGAGAGCTGTACTGCGCCATATTCACAAACATATCACACTGTTTAGCAAAACATGTTTTTGTAAACTCAGGTTTACTCAGTATAGTAAATCAGATTTGTTGGCAAAATACATGGATGGATTCACAGGAACACCCATCCCCACCCATGTACCACCTCCCTGACACAGGTCAACGGAAGAAAGGTGTGTTGCCTTGCATCGAATTGGGTGATGCAAAGACGAAGGAAGTGCTTAGTAATTCTGGCCCTAAGAATATTGAGATTCACCAACTGCACTTGTATAGTTAATAGATCCCAAATTTAAAAACAGTAGTAAGTCAAGCATCACACATAGTCAAACCCTGCTACTGCAACAATCTTTAATAGGTAATCATGGAGGCAGTATCTTTTCAAACAAAAAATACAAACAATTTATTTTATTCAATTGCTTCTAATCACTATTCTTGCATTATTATGTCCATTGGGGCCTCTAGTTGCTCACCATGCATTGACCTCTCCCCCCAAAGCCTGCCTGAAAGAACTCGAGTCGAGGAACAATTCTGTCCCTTACATCCCACACCCCTCTGGTGCTGACCAATCTGTTTAGAGGGAGCCTCCCACATTGGTTGTACTTAAGGATGTGGTGATGGCCATTTTATTTGCTCAGGAAAGGATCTCTTGGGCCTTCCGGTACATATAGGAAGAGGAAATCAGCTATTTTGAAATCATTCTGAGCCATCCTCACCTCATAGAAGTATCCTCTGCCATCCTGCTGCTCCTTGCCCAAATGTATCCCTCAACTTGGCTAAGGCACTTGAGGAGAACACCTTGCTGCTTTGACCAAGACTGAATTAAACATCAGTAGGGAGGAGGGTTGTAGCCAGGTTACAGCAGCTTTATGGGGGACCAGATTCCCAGGTGAGCAATGCAGCATGTGCCCAAACATTGAGGGACATCAGCATGTACTGAGGTGAAGTGGGTGCCTACAACCAGTAGGGGAAGCTGTGTCAGAAGTTGTGGTAAAACCTGCACTGCGGGGCCCATTTTAAGGCCCAGAGCTTCGTGGGCTTGTCCTCCCTATCACATACACAGCACCCCCACATAACACCGTTGTAGCAGAGGGTCCTGACAGCTGCCTAGCTGCCCCTCCATGCTCAGCTAGGAGAGATTAAACAGTAGAGAAGAGAAACATGTACATGTACATTGGTATTTCTGATATAGGTAAATCTGGGTTTTGAGTAAGATGTCCTGTCATGTGTTCAATGTATACTTATCAGCAACCTTACATTTTCAAAATAACAAGTTTTCTGTTTTTTGGAAAGTAAGTGAAGTTTAGGCCTAATAGTATGCATGTTGTTTTATATGTTCTTTATCTTCACTACTAATTGGTTATTGTCATTATGTAAAGGCTGACATTGAGTAACTTTACCTTACCACCAACACAACATATGTATTTCATTTTGGATAACTTCACAAATTTGCTGATTAATTTGCTTAGCTTTGTTATTCAGCAAATATACAACAGTAAAAACTTTGTTGCAAGGCTTTGTTGGCAGCGAGTAAAAATTTGGTTTAGTTAAACATAAACATCGCATGCAACCTGTAAGGAACCAACATTACCAATTGGTATATTTATTCTTAAAAATCTTCAAAGATCACAAATAACTTTGCATATACATGAAATGTGTGATACCTCATCTATATTGTGAGTCAGTTAAATAAATAACTTATAATTCGCATTATTATCATATGAAAGCCTGGATATGGAGTTGTTTGGTAAAGTTACCACAATGTCAGCAATATTAATAAAGTTAAGTTTTAAGTCAACTAAGATTGAACTATTTTGATATGTTTGTGTCTTTATTCCTTGTCAGCGTAGTGGGATGCTAAGCAAAGCAGGATGAGGGCAGGAAAGAAGAACTTCGGCTCAGCGGTGGTCACGTTGATCTTCAAAGTTCACACCCTGAGTGAGAAGCTATTGACCTGGAGTTTCTGAGGGCCCATATAGCCCTCTCTTGGCAAATGATACCTTTAAACCTAAACCTTGATCGCAGTTTTGCATTCTTCAAACCTGTAAACACACCCTTTGAGACACTAAACCCTTCTTTTTCAGGATACTACGGTAACTGTCAAGTCTTGTTATGTCCTTGCCTTATTTTATTTTTACCTAGTATTGGAGTTTTGAACATCATAATGTATTAACTTGTAACAGGATAACTCATTTAGCAGACATTTAGCAGAAAAATGGACAATATTCCTTTGATTTGCAAATATCCCTACTGGTAACTGCTTTGTTGCAGTCTTATGCTTTTTGTTGCAGGATTATGCTAACTCTTGTGATCACAAATGTGATATAGCGTGAATGGTCATGGTTCAGGTTTTACAGATTTATAGTTTGAAAACATTGCTTCATTTGGCAATGAGCATTGTTTCTTCCTCTCTGTGATTTGACTTACTATTTATACGGTATGTATAATTACATGTTCTTGAGTTATTGTAACAACTTTGCCTTTGACATTTCTGTCTTTGTTGAAATTATGAAGATTGTGTTGCAGGGTACCTAGTCATGTCCTTCATCCACCTCATTTGAGCTAGGCCTCGACTTCATGCCTCAAATCAACAAAGCTTTGTGAGAATAACTGATACACCTGACATCCTTGGAGTAGTATTCCTCCAAACCTTTTGTCTTCACCCTTCCGATTTGTTGAGTTCTTTTTTGTTGGCTTTAGGACTGCTAAGCAGTGCTAAAGTGCTTGTGTTCTCACCTTCAAACATGGTAGAATTAGCCTATATCTAATTGACACATTTAATTTACTTGTATGTCCCTAGTAAATGGTACTACTTGTACCTAGGGCCTGTAAATTAAATGCTACAAATGGGCCTGGAGCATTCTTTGTGCTGCCAACTAACAAAACATTTTTTAAACACATCTCATGTCTGCCACTGCACCCTGTAATGCAGTTTTGAACATCCATTTTAAATGACTCCTAAAGTTATTTTTCATTATTGTAAGGCCTATCTCTCTGATTGACTAACAATGGACTGACTACCTTATCACATTTAATAAGTGCTAACTTTAGATGGGGACCAGGTAGAGATGCCATTTAAACTCAAATGAATTGTAATTTAAAACCCTCTTTAATAGTGAAGTTGAATTTTAAGTTACAAGTCTGAAAATGCCACTTTTAGAAAGTTTAAAGGATAAAGTAACCCGCCACCAATTTTAGATGCTGCTATTTATTTCAGCAGACTAAGGAGCAATGCATTTAGTCATTGTACCATGCTTAAACATTTCGCCATGCTTGACACATTTTATGCAAACATTTGAGTCTTCGACGAGACATTCAAAAGATACACAACTCATTAAACAGTGGAATTTCAAAAACACAAATAAACAACACTAGTGATTGTAAAAACATGAAAAAAATGTGAAACATAAATTCATATCATTGAAAACAATTACACCAGTATATATATAGAGCACATTAATCAAACATTATGCATACTTATAACTTTATCACGTCCTACCAGGCCTCCTAGACGGACATAACCCCCTTTTGATACTTTTAGAAAGTTGGCATTTTCTTGGCCTAACCATTTGTACCTTCTTCCAGATTCCTGGGTCACATGACTTTGACTGTCTCTGCTATTGGGGTATATGTATTGCCTCCAGACAGTGACCGAAAGGATTCTTAGGTGTATACAGGATGAGCTATCCTTGCAGGATGACTAGGAAGGGCTGTACCCAGCCCCTTTTACACTTCAAAGTGCCTTGCCTCCTGCATGCACAAAGAAGCTTGCCCTCTGTTTTACCACCCCTAGACAGTTTGGAGCCTTGACAGCAGAAAGAGAAGAACTTTCCAGAACCAGATGTAGGTGTAGGGCAGGAAACCCCCAATCCAAAGGCCAGCACCAGGTATTAATACAGGCCCTCCAAGGCCACTCATCAGAACACTTCTGAACCTGTGGAAGATTCAGAAAAAGGACTGACCTGTTGCCAGAGTACTGCTCAGCTGCTCAAAGGACTATCTTGCTGTCTGAGAAGGAAGAATGGACCTGCTTGTCTTTATACCAGGCTGTCCAGAGTTACTACACAGGTCAGTTGGATGAAATCCTTTGCGATCTACAGGGACATAACAAGCTTTGGAGGACTCCCTGCAACTGCCAATCACACCTCCTGCAACTGGACCTGCCTGGACCTGCAACTGAAACTGACTGAGCCATGCTTCTGGCTTCTGCTGGAGGGAGTCCTGAACTCCAAGAGATGCTCCCCAAGTCCTGGTCTCATGACTGGCATCATTGGGAGCTCCTCTTGAAAGAAAAGTTGAAAATCCCGATGTCTGATCTCCTTACAACCGCAAGTGGGCATGCTCGTGCCAAGACTTTGCTACCCCAAACAACTTCCAACACCAAGCTCCGGTGAAACCTGCTCGTCACAATGACTGTTTACGGCGACTGCCAATGTGAATCTTGCACTTTGCACTATAATAATAGCGACAGTCCACAATGACAGCCAACGCATTCCATATAGGTACCCTATATAGGCGCAGGTAACATTGCAACCTTTCACCTATATTCTTCCCTACATTACATACATAACGGTTCTAAGGCACTGACCTTTTATCTAGATATGACACTGCATTCAGAACGCAGGTTTTTCCCTGGTTCGATTCTCATACATTATGCATGAGGCTTCTTGGAAGCACAGCAGGACTAACAGTAGGATTACCATCTCCTGTATAATATCTCTGTATAAAAATTAGGCCCAACGTCATCCTTTAGGCCGACCCAGTAACACAGCAAGGTAGAACCCCTGGGGAGACCTATGGGTATATATACAGCACATCTTGCTTAGGAAGATAGAGGAGACCGTGACTTCCCGTCTGACACACTGACCAGAGAAGCTGAGGTTCCTACATGCAGATGCTCCAGCTAGCAGTGGTCTAACATCCCTTGCGGGGTGTCCAACTCGAGACCAGGATGGGGTCCCACATTCTCTAAACTCTCAAGTAATGGGGTGGACTAGATCCTAGAGGGATTTTTGGCATAACACCTACACAGATGCTAGGTGCATTTAGGTACATCTAGTTAGGGAGACATCGTAGGAGTAAGCACTTTTTATCATGTGTCTTATGTACTTGTATATATTCATGATTTCTGCAAGATGGTAGAACTATACCATCTCTTTACTTTCGTAGTACTGCTAATCATATATCTCTGCTACTGTCTAATGGTTGTTGCAGCTCATATATTCTACACTAGAATCACAACTGTTCAATAAATCCTAATTGACCAACGCCCAGTATGGTTATTCTGTGCATCTCTGAGACAAACTAAGTGAGCACGAGTGACTGAGAGAAAGGGAGTATATTGTTTCCACGATCCTGGGGGATCAGGGTTGTCATGTTCTGAGGTTGCCAGAATCTATTCTTCCCGTGATAAGAAGAGATTATAGTGGCACTGTGAGCTAGCTAATACAGACAGGCTAACGTATCCGGTGGGGGTGCTCGCAATTAGCCTGCCACCAATCCCACAGTTTATGTTATCCAAACGCGCAGATCCTGTATAGGTTATATAGGAGCTACACAACATGGCGCCCAATGTTGGTTGGGTACTTATTTTACAGTAGAATCTGAGTAGTTCAGTCGTGCTATTCTCAGAGACCCCTACTCACAAAAACACCAGAGACGTCTGGAGTGGGTGGGCACAAACTCCGCCACAGCTGAGTAGGCTAAAAAATCCTATTTATTGGCAGTTGGTTAATCAAGCTTGAAGGACACAGTGTTCCTAAAATTGTGCATAAACACCGTATCTTGGTTTCCTTGAAAACTATTTTAGTGTACTAAAACAATGACTAACAAGGTTTTAGACCCAATGCAACAAGCACTGCCCCTCACAGACGAGAAAGATGCAGACGCAAAAAAAATTGCACCAAACTTTAGAAATACGGTCACCCTGAGACTTGTAGAGCATGGTCTATCATCCAGGGGTGGCATCATACTTTTCGTGATTGAGGCACACGAATCAAACAGAACAGAGGTATTTTATTTGTGGTTTACATTCCCAGCAGCAAATGCAAGAACAAAAACATTTTGCTCCTACACAGAAGGAGAAGCACCAGGGGAAAACTGTCCATTTGAGGACATAGAGGTTCCGCTCACCTACCAGGAACATTTATACTGGTTTAAAGGCGCCCTATCCCATACAAGAAGAAGAGTAAGACTCGGCCCGCTCAGAGGAGAAAGGCAACATGGCCGATATTAGCAGCCTACATACCACATCCTGACATTGACACAATGCCACCAGAAGACTTACTCATGCAACATAAAGATTTAATTAAAATCTATAGGAAATTGACGCAATTCGTCATGAGGACATTTACAGTCCAACCAGCAATAGTTGCAACAAATTGAACTCAAATTCAGGGTACAGCAACTAAAATTACACCACAAACATTACACATGGTAATGGGTAAAATGTACTCAAAACTTGAACAAATGCCATTCTGGGTAGCTCAGAAAATAACGCAGCTAGAGGCAGTATTCCCGAATACTACCCTGTATGAAAAACACAGAATGCTAACAATCTGCTTGCCCATGGGGATAACACCACAAGTAGAGGATTGTACAACTTGAGGTACAGTCTTTGCTGCCATTTATACCAGAACTCATGGTATCCCGTCATTATCAGTAGTACCAGACGTATTGAGACAGATACAAAATGAGTACGGAGCAGAGCCTTCTCTAAACTTAGGGATGAAGTTACTAGGTAACTATGCCCAGGTATCAGCCATAATACTAGCTAACATTAAGGGGGAAGCAGCTTCAGTGGCTATCCGCCAACGCCTAAGGGAGTTCAGTCCTTTAGAAGAGGAACACGAACTACCAAAAATAATTGAAACTGCATATGCAGAATTAGGCAGAGACAGTTTGGGTGGGAAAGCTTTAAAACCACGACTGATGGGCAGTCCTGAAAAGGACACTTCTAAGCAGACACCTGCTTCGACAAAGAAGAAGTGGGACAATAAAAACAACAAAACGTTAAAGGAAATAGATCTCAATCCCAAGGTAGATCTCCTCCACAGGAGCCCTCTGAAAAGAGGTACAACCTTAGGAATTGGGAAAATATTAGGAAACCTGACAGGTATCAGGATACTGATACACGTTCCTCTCGTTCCTTTCAGGGTTCATCGAAAAACTCCGAGAAGGAAGGACAGTCAGACAGACAAGAAGAGTGTACAAAGTCCAGAGACAAGCAGCACGCTCAGGATTACACTTCTAAAAAAGAAGAGAAGCCAAAGCAAAAGCCACAGTTCAAAAAGAAGAAGGTTGCAGGTCTAAAGATCAGACATGCCCAGAATTCTGAGGACTCGACTAGTGAACTGGGAATGGGCTCTGACGATGCTAGACAGTGTGGCAGAAGTAACAATAGCGCGCCAGAAGCTGAAGGAATTTCTGGTGACAGCGGACTCGAATGATTACATCACGGTAGAAACACCTGATACTAAGGTAAGTGTCCCACATAAAGAATATGAAATAACGCTCCAAATGGAGGGGGACAAATGTAGAACAGTGAGAGGTCTCTTTTGGTAGAACTTGATGTTTGGCTATGATATTTTATTAGCGGAACAAGATTGTCCGCCAGCATTCGTCATGGATTGCCCTAAAGGAGAAACGGTAATTCTTCCGGCATTCTCAGACCATATTCCCAGGCATTTCCAACATACATATGCGCAGGAGTGGGCGGTAGCCCAGACTCCGGCATTATACAAAAACCATGTTGGATGGGATGAAGATTCAACCCACCACATAATTCCTTTAAAAAATTCTCCAACTGCACAGAGGCAGTATCCAATAAAGCAAGAAGCTAAAAAACAGGTCAGGGAGATCTTAGATCAACTTGAATACCAAGGGGTGATCGAAAATTGCACCTCACCAATGAACAATCCTTTGTTTCCTGTCATGAAACCTGACAATTCATATCGTCTAGTTTTAGATTATAGACATTTAAACACTTGCACTAAGACATTTGCAGTCCAAAATGCAGACAGTGCCGCATTTATGAATAACATTGTGTAGAAAAAATATAAAACAACACTTAATATCTCAAATGGATTTTTCTGCCAGAATATAGCGCCTGAAAGAAGGTATCTAACAGCATTCTCAGCGCTAGGGTCCCAGCGTCAATTTTGTTGATTCCCCCAGGGGTGTAAGAACAGCCCAGGCTTGTTTTCTGCCAGAGTAACTGAGCTACTTCAAAATTTGAATGAAGAGGCATTGTCCTACGTGGATGATATTTATCTAACGGACGATGACCTAGAGGAGCACTTGAACAGAGTGAATACCATAATTTTGGGATTTGCATCTGAGGTCTACAAATTTAACTTTAAAAAATCAAAAATTGCCCACCTCAGTGTCCTGTTTTTAGGATATGAGCTTTCAAGTGAAGGAAAAAACTGGCAGCCAATTTTTTTTTAAAATGTGCGCTGCTCCAACCTCCAAAATCATTGAAAAATTTACAGTCAATTCTGGGATTCCTAAATTTTGGTAGAACATACATTTTGGATTACACAGAAAGAGTGAAACCTTTCTACGATTTAATAAAACCTGATTTTTCAGTAAAACAATGGACACAGGAACACACAGATACACTTCGTTCCTTACAAGCTGACATGATAGCTTCCAAACACTTACAGACACGCGTGAACGTACGCAACCTGGTGATCCGTATAGTTGCGGGTCAATCTGTGTACACCTATCTAACATATAATGAAGGTGAGACAGTACCAATTGCATACAAGTCACATTTGTTCACAAATGCTGAGATGCGCTTCGCATCTACAGAAAAGATTCTAACAGCAGTACAGACTGCTGTAGTGAGAGAAAGAGCACTGGCTCAGGGTAAACTAATAATAGTAGTAACTCCGGTTCCAGCCTTAGAGGCTGCGACAAAGGCAAGCGTTCCTAATGCTACTCATGCGAGATGGATACAATGAGCTAATTCTCTCACTGCAACAGATGTAGAATACAGGTACGACCCAAATTTAAAGACACAAGCATTCCTGCAATACGAACAAGAATATCCTCTACCAAACGAAATAAAGCCTCTAGATCAGTATGAATATATCATTTACACTGACGGATCTGCTCAACCGGCCATAGGAAGTAAGGAACAATATAGCGCAGCATGTGCAATCGTTAAAGGTCGCATGCGGGATGTAAAGTTCCACCCAAGTTGCACAAAAACGCAGTCTCTAGGAGACTGCACGGCACAGCTGGCAGAGTTAAAAGCTTTGATACTGGCACTGGTGAATACGGTTCGAGAATTCCCCACACTAATTGTGTGCGATTCCTTTTACTGTGTGCAGTCTTACAATAAATATTTGCAGTACTGGGTTCAAAACGGGTTCAAAGATGCAAAAGGTGGCACAATTAAGCATAAGATGCTATGGGAACAGGTATTGGAGTTGAAAACCGAACTACAGAGGGCTCACGTGATACATACACTGCGTCATCAGCGTGATGGCGTTCACGTTGAAGGGAATTCATTGGCTGATGAAGCCGCAAAGGGGGCTGTACGCACGGCTTCCATATCTGCAATCACTCGTTCTAAAACGAGAAAAGCGGTGAGATTATGGTAGCTATCAATGCTTGTCGAAAAAACAGCGGAGCAGTACCAAAAAGGTTTACACTCAAGTACTCCTACAAGTTAAATGCCAATAACATTCCATTTGCTCAGATTCCTGGAGTGGGGGATAGAGTAATTCCAAACATGGATCGTAGGTTAGGTTTAATTCTAGCAGCACACGAAGGGATAGGTTCTGCACATGCAGAAGTTACGGCGACTGTTTCTTTGTTGAAACAACGCTATTGGTGGCCTGGATTAACAAAGCAGACTAAAGACTATGGGGGATAATCACAGGAACGTGCGATAAACATTGCCAAAATAGGTTAACGCAATTTTCCATATCGATGTCTATCGTGGGAAAATAACTCTGTGTTAACGTGGCATTCTCAACACGGCGGTAACATGCGATAGTACCCCGATAACGTGGCAAATGTCCCCGATAACAGTACTGGTACGGCGATAAAAATCCAAACCCGAACGCGAAAAAAGTTGTGATGGGCCCAACCGCGATAAGAAAAACAGCGAAAAGCAGCACCAGGCCTGCAATTCATACACGTCAGGCGGGGAAACCCACCATGAAAGCAGAAAAAAAACCACAAACAAAAACCAAACTACAGCGAAGCACAATGGAGGCAGCCGGAGCAGGTACAGAGGACGACCAGAACCCCACAAGCCCCCCGGAGGAACAGCCTGGGACCTTGGGGTCAGGGAAGGGCAAGGACAAGAGGAAGAGGAAGACGTGGTTCAGTCCGCAGGAAAACAGGATCCTGATCACGGAGGTGATAGAACACCATCAACAACTGTTCGTCACCTCCACTGTGTCATTGGCAACAAAAAGTGCGATATGGCAGTCCATCGTGGACAAGGTGAATGCAGTCGGAGTGCTGAGGAGGACAATGGACGAGGTCAAGAGGCTCTGGAATGATGAGAAGCACAAGACCAAGCAGAAACTCGCAGACAACCAGAAGGCAGCAATGCAGACTGGAGGTGGGAGTCCAGCGCCACAGGAGGAGCTGGATGAGATGGAGGAAATGGTGTCCACAGTCATCAGTGGGGAGACGGTGGCAGGAGTTGGGGGACCGGACACTGCTCAACATGACCCGACACAACAGCAACAGGGTGAGTAACCACCAGGGACTGAGGGGACGGGGGGTGATGGGCACAATGGCACACATGCACAATTAAGTAGAGCACATCTGCGGGCAAACCATGGCCAAGAGTCACAACTCCAACCAAGAGCCCAATTTACCCAAGTCTGCAACATCACAGCACTGCATAAGCACAGAAGTGAAAGCCACACCGCCTGAAAGGGATAAGGGCCAGCCAAATCAGAGCTGAAGGGGCAACTCACCTACAATGCAGCACACACACATAAGATCCAGAGCACCGCAACATTTACAATAATGTTGAACAAACAGCAACACCAGCACAACAGCACAGAGGACACAACTGCTGCCGCTTGTGTGTGGAAAATGGCCATTCGCATGTGGCACAGCAGGAAAATGTGAGATGATAATGTACTAGTACAACCCCACATCCCTGATGGTGCAGTAATGCATGTATGGCCATGACCCAGATAGGCAGTGAGACACACATTGTCATACAAATCAACACTCATCACAGTTGAATACAAGTGAAGGTGCGTAGACTATATTAGCACATGAGTGTCAGTACGGCCAAGATAAGTGCCACAACATGCAGACCAATGCAGCAGTATGTCAGAACGTGGAACATTGCCAATCGCTGCTGTCCACTCCGGGGGAGTGCTGCACCATTCACAGGTGTGTGTTTACCCGCGTTGTTGTCCGCTCATGTATTCGGAGTCCAGGCGAATGCAGCCATGTCCACTGTCATCGTGGGAGATGTGACCAGAACCCCAAGTTCCATCAAGGAACGGGACATGTGCAATGTGTTCCAAACTGTTGTGCCTGCAGGTACGTAGTTACACGTCCATGAAAGCGAGTGCAATCATTACCAACATGAGGTCATTGTCGACTTCATCGAACAGGACGGCGAGGCTAACCATTAGCAGTTCCGGACAGATGTGCTGCGTCCACCCCCTTTCACCAATTAGCACTACAGCTCAATAGGGGAGCGGCTCAATGTGGTCACTGCACACTGAGGAGTTCTGCAATCTCCCAGGTCCAGCTGCCAGCATGTATGCCAAGTATCCAGGCACGGTGACACTCATGGTCGTGGGCCAACAGGGGGTGCACACACATGTCGAAATCCAGTTTGGCTACCGTCTTGTTGAATAGGCAGACATCCATGGACCACTCGAATATGCACGAGCGACAATGCAACACAGGCTGAATGCAGGTGACGTTGGCAAGGCGGAAGCTTAGCCGGTAACTGATCCGCAGCACTACCAATGGCAGTGCCCCCAGTAAATGCAACATACGTGCTCGGTACAGTTCCACATTACAGGGGTTGTGCATGTGTCCAGGATGTTCTGCCATTGCGTTAGTGGCTCTGGTTGAAGCGGCACTGTTCTGACCTGCGCCAGTTCTGTGGATGAAATGCCACAGCTCGGATCAATGAGCAGTGTTTGTGTGCAACGGTCGTAGGCCTGGGATGGTGTGGGAGTAAGTGTGAAGGCCATTCCATGCAAGATAACTTCAAGCAAGGACTTCTGTGTGTGGGGTGTGTATACGTTGGTCTGTTGTAAGGCTGTGCGTAGTGTGGGAGTCATCATCAGCTGCTATGGTATCTGTCAGGTGGTGCCGGGCACATACAATTCCGAGGTCGGAGGTGCAGATGTGCTTCCGCCTGATAGTTCAGAAAATGGAGCTTTCATCCCTAATGTTAGTTTGTCATGTGCTTGCATTCAGGAAATGTGTAGATGCTTGTTGGGGGTGGGGTGGGATGTCTGCGATTTTGGAAATCATGTATGACATGCCTAGCATGTGGCAAATGAGCGGCCTCACTGTGTGTTACGTTGCCTCACAGCTGCTCCTCCCTCCCCCGAGCCTTTTTACTTGTGTGCGCAGTTGCATCACTTGCACTCCTTCGGCACACCATTGTCATGCCTGTCTGCACATGTCCACAAGCCTAACAATGACACTGTGATGTTGGCCGTTGAGGGTGGGCGGCCACGTGAGTGTAGGCCTATGGTAAGGACAGGGCGGACACAGGTGTACAGTTCATGGCTGGCTGTACTCGCGCTGCGATTGAGGCTAGGCATTTGGCTCATGCTGCAGCTATACAGATACACACAACACTTGTCATGTATGAGCCAAGACCCTGAGCGGTCTTGCGCTCCTTCATGACTCCGTACGTGTGAGCCCGCCCTCTGGGTACATGCTACATTGCAACATTGACGATTGTGGGTCGGGTAGCGCCCACACTACAACAGAGACACACGCATTACGTACTTCCTTGTCCAGGCCAAAATTGAACCACACCCAGTCCCCTGGGCAAAATCTTTGAACCCCTACACTGGACTGGCGTACGCCGGCCCAGCCCTCTCTGCTTGCGCATACAGGGGGGGGGGACGAAGCTACATGTCCAAGGTCTTCCCCACTGCCTGAGGTGATATGGTTCGGTCCGCTGTCCACAGCACAATGTAATGTGGTCGGGCCCGGGCCCATCATGCATACATAATGACCACACAGACACACTTGGTTAGATAGTGGAACTGGCTACGGGCACGTGCGCCCGGCCCCTTTTTATTACCAGGGTCACATGTGCAGTGACGCCTGTGCTGGATGGGTGTGGGGTGCGTGTGAGCCAGCCCTCAGGGAGTGGTTGGTGCTGGCAACAACTAGAACAGTGAACATTGGATCACACACAGTAGATTCAATAGTAAAGGGTCCATGACTTGCAGTTCACTGAGGTAGGGGCACCATAGCTGAGCGTGCTCATGTGAAGGATTGATCATGATTGTGTACCTTCAGGATATTCCTGCAGCAGCTGCAGTGGGGTGTGGTACACCTGCCTCATCTTCATCGTCATCGTCCCAGGTCTTCTCAAAGGCCTGAGGTGACATTGTTGCGTCCGCAGTCCACAGCACACGACTCAATCATGAAGGGGCCATGAGTTGGGGTGCATAGAGTTGGTGTCACCTGATGCACTTAGCGTGTGCCCAGCCAAAGATGATGGGGTGTCTTTGCAGGTCAGGATGTGACATGTGAGCCCTGCTGACCGCAGTGTAGGCCGTAGGCAGCGGTCAGCAAGGGCCCAAGGCCATGTGGCGTTGACTTGTGTTGCACAGGGTCAGTGGCACCTGGAGCGCTCAGCAGGTGAACAGCCAACGATGATGCGTCGCCCGGGCGGGCCACACTGGGAGCAATGTTTTAGCCTACTGAATTCTGCCTCAATATTGCCACGAGGCATCGACTTGTGTTGCACAGGGTCAGTGGCACCTGGAGCGCTCAGTAGGTGAACAGCCAACTATGATGATGCGTCGCCCTGGCGGGCCACACTGGGAGCAATGTTTTTGCCTACTGAATTCTGCCTCAATATTGCCACGAGGTGTCGACTTGTGTTGCACAGGGTCAGTGGCACCTGGAGCGCTCAGCAGGTGCACAGCCAACGATGATGCCTCGTCCGGGTGGGCCGCACTGGGGGCAATGTCTGTTGATTAGTGGTTTCCTCCATTGACAGAAATGTGGCACGATTTGAATTGTGGGACCTGCTGACCGCAGTGTAGGATGAAGGCAGTATCCAGCACACACATGACTCCGTGTTGCTGTGCCGCTGGCTGCGCTGGGGGCCTGTGTCATGGAGTCTGGAGGTCATGGTGGCGGACTCGTGGCAGGGTGAGGTGTGCTGCCCTGGCAGACGCGTTGCCCATCACGGAAGAGAACAACACCCAGAGCCCCGGCCTTTTTATCCGCACTCCTACGCTGGAGTGGTGTACGCCGGCCCAGCCCACTCCGCTTACGCTTACAGGGGGGGACGGCACAGCTACATGTCCAAGGTCCTTCCCACTGCCTGAGGTAACATGTTTGCATCCACTGTCCACAACACTACAAACGCCAGCAGTATATGTCCACATGGACATGTCTGTGCTCTGCATTCTGAGGGCTGTCCAGCACATCAAAGCCACACTTGGCATTGTGTACATTCTTCTTCATGGGTGAGTTGCCTCCTTCACACATACTTGGGTCCCATCTCTCCCCACATTCTGCACTTGTGTGGCTGAGGGGCCATGCCGTTTTCAGAGGGTCCACTGTCTTGTCCTACTCTGCCTCAGTGGTAGTCTGGGTGGGGGGATCTAGAGGGGGGGCTGGGAGTGGTGGCAGTGGCGGTGGGTGTTGTGGCCCTCTTGGGTCTCCGAGCTACATGTTCATTGGCTCCATGGCATCTGTGGGTCGTCAGATGTGGCTCTGGGCTGGGCTCCCTTTCATACTGCAGGTAGTCGTCCTGCTTAACACCAGCAAAAGGCAGGTGTTAAATCCCTGCAGCTAACGCGCCTTGTCGCCTGTTTTTTGTTCGCATAGCAGATCTGACTGGTCGCTGAGAATCGCGGGAAGTGGTGTTTTTGTGTGTTTTTGCACGGGAACGCCTACTCTGCATATCATTAGCGTTAGTTGTCGCACTCATCCGTGGCAATGTTTTTTGCGGTAGCTATCGCAGGGAAACTGGCAATGTCGGCAGTTTGCACCAGCTTGTGAATGGGGCGATAGATCTATTGCCACTTTTGCGGCGCTAAAGTGCAGATAAATCATCAATAAGTCCTTGAGAATATGCCCCTATGTCTTGAAATGCGACATCTGCCAGTAGATGAAAGGTTCCACCGTAACACGTCCAGCACAGACACCATTATTAATATCTGGCAAACCACTAGCGTGTGTTTACTTGGACCACTGCGACCCCTTACAAAGAGATGGGGCTAACAAGTATATCATGGTTGCAGTGGATTCCTGCTCAAAAT
Organism: Calotriton arnoldi; assembly: GCA_963921515.1. Classification (NCBI taxonomy): domain Eukaryota; kingdom Metazoa; phylum Chordata; class Amphibia; order Caudata; family Salamandridae; genus Calotriton; species Calotriton arnoldi. The sequence goes on from CAWUFW010010528.1 coordinate 166,082, forward strand.
TCCTATGGGTGTGGCCCCAACGCTCGGCTGACCCTTGAACTGTTATCAAAGATTTGTGTGTCTTTATAGGGACATACGCAATTGGCACATTACATTCTGACCAGGGCCCTGAGTTTAGCTCTCGGGCTTACAAGGAGGCCATGCGAGAATTGAGTGTAGCATTGCGGTACTCATCTCCGTACCATCCCGAGGGAAATTTGGTTGTGGAGAGAAAAAACCGGGACTTAAAGCAATCTTACACAGCTAGAGTATTAGGCACGGGTGAAAGTTGGGTAAAACATCTGTATGGAGTCCAACGAGCTTTGAACAACATGCCAAGAAGTTTGCTAGGGGGGTCACTCCATATGAGGTCCTATTTGGGACAAGAATGTGGGTACCTGATCTTGATTGTGAAGGCGCAGTGGCGGATGAAAAGCCTTTTGACATCCATGATCGTTTGGCTGTTTTACAGGATCTAAATGAATCCAGGACACAACAAAGTAATGCAGACCGCCACTGGGGAAGTCAAAATAGTCACGGCAAGGCCTGTCTGGATCCCAAAAGTCGGGGATCTGGTCAGAGAGAAGATAGCGGACAAGAAAGAATTTGGGCCATCATACAGAAAGCTTGTACCAATCCTAGCAATTGAAGGAACAAGAACTGTACTTCTACCGCCTCTTGCCGGAAAAAAGGAGAAAAGATTTGTCTCAATTGACCTAATCAAACCACATTATGTGGCCGATACTGAGTAGTAGGCCACGTGGACTCCAAAGTAGCAGCCGCCCTCCTCTCGCTACAATTCAAGAAGTTCAAACGGAAAGACTCATCAGGTTAGAAGAGTCCCCTGCACGGAACTGAAGGACTATGCAACAATGCTATGGAACTCGTTCCTCTGGAACATGAAGTTCAACTTCAAAATCAAATGACAGACAAATTGCTATTAGACCAAATACAGATGTCTACGTCAACGTGCCTCGAGAAGAGCAAAGTTCGATTTCAACAAATCCTGATGCAATTCCAACAATTGATCGAACTGCTTCTGGCTACTTCATAAACTTTGATACGTTTTCTTTGGATCCAAGTGAACCTGAAACAATGCCAGCCTAAAAATTACGCAAACAGCAAGTAAAAGACTTTCTGAACTTTCTTAAAAAGACTTACCTGGTGTCACCCTGGGTAGAACTATGGATAATCACTGGGATACTTTTATTTCTTTTCTGGCTAGGCTTAGTAATAGTTTTTAGAATGCTTGTTAATGGAAGATACCGTCGACAAAGCTCTGCAGCCCAAAAGGTGAACTTACTTTTAAAACCACACCTATCATCTCATCGAGAATATGAGACTTGTCCTCAGTGAACATTACAGCGGTTCCTATACCGGATGGTATAGTTTGGGACAAGGTTGATTTCTATATATTTGGTCCGACCGAAATTTTAAAAATTCCACATTTATTTAAAATATCATTGAGTGATATCATTACCTCAAGTACATTTTCCTATGATTGGGATTTTGAAACTGTTAATAACATGTTATCTGATTTGGAAAAATCTGCTGCGTTTTCTAATAGTGAAACATTGGAAGACACATCAGATTTCGAGAGTATGTATTGTTATCAACATTATGGTCATCATTTTCTGCATAAACCTGCAAATCCTAGAAATGTGTTCACATACCACCAGTGGGAACATTGTCCAACACCATCGAAACGTAGTTCAAAAATATTTACACAGAAATTTCCATATTTTTTCAGGGTTCAATATGTCTGACCCAGCCTCATAGTATTATAAGTTTGCACCAACATCAGCACAGAAAAATATGTTAACAATCACCAAACAGATTTACTCTGCTTCCTTTATTGCCCAGTTGTCTGAACAAGGTTTTGACTTATGGAAAGACACCATAGACTTAAAATCAGTCTGGGGAACTAGGGAATGGCAGGTACAGGGAATAGAAGCTTTGTTTAGAGCATGCCTCAGCCCTCAATAAATCATGTTTTTGAATGAGACAGTGCAACAGACGTCTTGTCTTGGACTAGCCAAGAAGAAAGACTTGAACATACCTCGGTTGCCGACTCCATCACACACCGAGGGTAACATAACATCACAGGAAGATATTACAGTAGATGACATCATACAATACAACAGATCAGTCCCCGTTTGGAAAAAATGGTTGATTTGGCCCACAGACACTAATAGTTGTCAGGAAAGATTCATGGGTAAAGCCAAAGGGTTTAGTATCCATAGGCCAGATCCACGTTATGTACAGAGACAACATCCAGGAGTAGTGATATCCTACAGTGTTGGGAAGTTGTGCCTCGATTGGCTAAAAACCTCAACACTCACACAGGTGAAACAACACTTATCCTTACTGTCACAGGATGTGGATCTTAGGGATTTTTAAATAGGTCCCAGGAAGCCACGTCAGAAATGTTTCTATTATGCTGTCTATAATGAAATATGGAAAATATCCCAACAAGAGGCCGCAGAGAGACTAAGACAGATAGACCGTATAAATCTAGAAAAATCTCTAGCAGTGGTAGACAATGGGTTAACTACATTGACCTCCAGGATATATTCCTTAGGCAACATTGTAACTTCTGCGATAGACATACTAGAACAAGATTTGGCCATATTACAACACGGGCAATCACAGTTACGTTCTAATATGTTATTAAGCTGGATGCTGCAATCTTTGCATGCAGGCTACGTGCCTTGGCATTATATCAACAGTACGTCTCTGTTTTCTGAATACAATCTCACAAATAAACAGATAGAAATGGATCAAAGGGGAGCTAAATACACCATGCTGCGTATCGAAAAACTGGATAGATTAGCATTTACAGTGGCAGAATCACCGTCCACAGAATGGCTAATCCATGGCCACATAACTCTACCGGTCACTACTTTTCAGTTTCAGAATTGTACTGAACAAAAGCAAGTAGGCAGATATGATGAAATGGGTAAGGAATACATTAAGGAATCATGGGTATTACCATACAGATTTCGATGCCAGAGTGGGGATCGAGAAGTGTTTCTGAGCGGTACAAACTGTGAGAACGCTTTAAGTGGATCACTCATATACCAGGATATAATGCTGCATGGGGCTTGTAATGGTTCTGTGGCGAACCTGTCCTACCATCTGAGGGGTGCCCCAGCTGCTGTGATTACTCCAGCGTTTAGGCTACTTTCGAATGGGAGTTACTTGATGCTGAACAGTCAAGGCTGCTGTGGAATGCTCCTGGGCATCACATATCTGGTAACCGTGAGCTCCAGGGTTACTTGTTGTATGCACGTATTGTTTCCACCGAAATATACAGTCAGGGAGGCGCCGTTATGGCCTTCACTTAATGTTTCTTTAATACGGTTTGATATGATAAGCAAAGTGAAAGCCATGCTTCTACAGAAGTCTGTGCCCTTAACCTCCGCTCAAGAGACTTTTGATCTCCAGATCGCAAGGTCTTCGGCAGAGATACAGGCGCTAATTCATACAAACTGCCCTTTCCATTTCACAGAAATGGTCAATCGTATCTTTAACATGTCTGATACGACAGGCATAGTCCACCTATTTAAGACCATAGGTTCTGGACTTCTGAGCACCTTTCAGACGGTACTTGGAGTTATCCCAAACTTCATACACTCAGTATTTGGAAGCATCTTTGGAGGACTTCCGCTCATCCTGTTCCTAGCAGCAGGTATCCTGATTGTTTTATATTTGCTATGCAATGGATGTCCCAGTCACCAAGGAGATGGAAAAAGCACTCCTGGAACATAAATACTGTGACTGCATCGTACAACACCTAGGCATGCCTCACCTAAGAGAACTAAGTGCATCTTGGTTCTTGTCATTTCGACCAGTCTGGATGGACTGCATCTTACCTGTCCTCCGATGCCTGTTTTGCGGAGAAGAATGCGTGTTAGACCTGTGTTTGACACTCCCATCATGTGCGCCACCGGACGTGAATGCGTTACTGGACCCGATAACGGCCCATGTTCTGCAGTGTCCTCAGCGTATTCCAATGTTGATGGCGGCATTCCTTGAGGAACCGCAGGTAGTAACTGCACCTGTTGGTATGAACACCGGCTCCTCCACTGACACCCAGGCTTTGGACGGCGCAGGCTGCCCCTGCACTGGCTGCAGACAGCGTGGAACATCATCTGTGCTCAATTGACATACTCTGCGAGGTGTTACAGGGGCTGTCTATGGCGGAAGCAAGCAACGGAAATGTTGCGTCTACCAGCCAGGACACATAAACAATTGACTCATTTGGCTCGTCGTGTGCTGGAAGAAATTTGCCCTTTTTAAACAAGCTCAATTTGGGAACTCAAAAACAAAATTGACATTCCTTTCATTTTTTGGGCATACATGTTTTTTTAATGCTTATAGTGGTTCGGGCTATAATTACGGACACTTTTTAGAGCTAGGGCTTAAAAACAATTTCTTTTTACTTTTTTTAAGCTTTTTAGAAATTTTTTAGAAGTTTTTAAACATTGTTAGCTAAAGAGATGTTTTTATAAACTTTGTGCGTACCGCTATCTAGTTATGCTCGTAGTACAGTAATAGGTTACATATGTCGTCCAGTCGGAAGAGGAATGGGTGTTATATTCCATATAGGTACCCTATATAGGCGCAGGTAACATTGCAACCTTTCACCTATATTCTTCCCTACATTACATACATAATGGTTCTTAGGCACTGACCTTTTACCTAGATATGACACTGCATTCAGAACGCAGGTTTTTCCCTGGTTCGATTCTCATATATTATGTATGAGGCTTCTTGGAAGCACAGCAGGACTAACAGTAGGATTACCATCTCCTGTATAATATCTCTGTATAAAGTTCAGGCCCAACGTCATCCTTTAGGCCGACACAGTAACACAGCAAGGTGGGACCCCTGGGGAGACCTATGGGTATATATACAGCACATCTTGCTTAGGAAGATAGAGGAGACTGTGACTTCCTGGCTGACACACTGACCAGAGACGCTGAGGTTCCTGCATGCAGATGCTCCAGCTAGCAGTGGTCTGACATCCCTCGCGGGCTGTCCAACTCGAGACCAGGACGGGGTCCCACATTCTCTAAACTCTCAGGTAATGGGGTGGACTAGAACCTAGAGGGATTCTTGGCATAACACCTACACAGATGCTAGGTACATTTTGGTACATCTAGTTAGGGAGACATCGTAGGAGTACGCACTTTTTATCATGTGTCTTATGTACTTGTATATATTCATGATTTCTGCAAGATGGTAGAACTATACCATCCCTTTACTTTCGTAGTACTGCTAATCATATATCTCTGCTACTGTCTAATGGTTGTTGCAGCTCATATATTCTACACTAGAATCACAACTGTTCAATAAATCCTAATTGACAAACGCCCAGTATGGTTATTCTGTGTATCTCTGAGACAAACTAAGTGGGCACGAGTGACTGAGCGAAAGGGAGTTTATTGTTTTCACGATCCTGGGGGATCAGGGTTGTCATGTTCTGAGGTTGCCAGAATCTATTCTCTCCGTGGTAAGAGGAGATTATAGTGGCACTGTGAGCTAGCTAATACAGACAGGCTAACGTATCCGGTGGGGGTGCTCGGAATCAGTCTGCCACCAATCCCACAGTTTATGTTATCCAAACGTGCAGATCCTGTATAGGTTATATAGGAACTACACAACAGCATAGCTATAGCCACGACCATCCATGACGCTTGACCAGCTTTTTGGGCTACAGTTATGACCGTCTGCAATACTCAACCTGCTCTTTGCACTACAGTAATGACAGTCCATGATGCTCAACCTGCTCTTTGCAGCCTTCTCCAAGGCAAACAGAAATCTGCACACTGGACTTGAGAAGGTAACTCTTCAGTGGGACTAACCTGGCCACTGTATATGACCCATGCTCCATTGCAGTTGGCCTGAATTTGTGACTTCCACCCAGTCTGACGCGACTAGACGCCCATGAGTGGTACTGTTGGACCTGGCCCTTTTGCAGGATTATCCCCAAACTTTTTGCCTTCTTCCTCCTATCGTTCCTACGTTCTTTATGTTGGCTTTAGGACTCTGGGCACTTTACCACTGCAAATCAGTTCTAAATTGCATGTGCCCTCTCCCTAAAACATGGTATGATTGATTTACCACTGGTGGTCATATTTAAATGATGTGTAAGTCCCTTGTAGAGTAATATCCCATATACTCAGGGCTTGTAAAATAAATGCTACTAGTGGGCTGCAGTACTTCCTGTGCCACCCACTGATGTAGCCTTTCAAACCTCTTTCAGACCTGCCACTGCAGAGTCAGCATGCAGAGTTTACTGCCACATTTGACTTGGCATTTATAATGACTTGCCAAGCCCCAAACTCCCCTTTTACTGCATATAGGTCACCCATCAGGTAGGGTGCTGTGTAAGTCAAACATAGGACATGTGCCCTTATTTTGTGGCATGTCCTGGTAGTGAAAATAGCCTATTTTGTTTCTCACTACTGTGAGGCCTGCTTCTCTCATAGGCTAGATTTGGGAATTCCCTTAAATGTGGTTTAGAACGGTAGTGAAAAATCCTGCTTACTGGTGTAGTTGGATTTTACATTACTATTTTACAAATACCAGTTTTAGAATGTTGAACAGTAACAAGAAGCCGGACCTGTTTAATGTCAGCAAGGCTGGTTCACTGAGAAATACTAGAAACACAATTGCCAGTAATGACTTTACTTCAACTACACAAATATTTCTATTTGTGGCCCTCCCAACTCAATTAGTGGGAACACCATTTATTTTCATCATATTTTGTAGAAAACAGAGGAACAATCCTTCATAACTTGGATCAATTTACATTCATTGTATAACCCACATCAACTCAACCACAACATTACGTTAACGCGACATTGAATTGTTACACATAACATAACATCAAAAAATATGAAAAACATAAATCCAACAATGTCCTAGTTCAGAATTTTGAAAACCAAAGGGGTACTGTATGAAATACTTTGTTAAATCTCTAATTAATTGGCTTGGAACCTGGGAGTGTGAGCTAATTTTCTGATCTAAGGTCTTGGTCAGGGATCAACCCAGTGAACTGTGTCACCAAAAGATTCCCTGCACACCTCTACTTACTTTTGTCACACACTCCCTGGTTGACTAATGCTGTTGATGCGTTTCAAACCCAGCTTCAATTCAGGGTTTTCCTCAGGACACAGAACAGAAGGACACTGTATTGAGAATACAAACAATTACAAAAAGTGAATGCCCTAAATTTAAAGTGAATGTGACCTAAAGAATGATAGTGACACTCCCACCATTCACTTGTTCACTTACATTCAGCTCAGTTGCTTGTGAGTTGCCTATTCATCGATCTTCTTTTTATACAATTCTGGCGAGCTAAGTGAGACAAAGTGGAGATTGGGAATAACTTTTTTGCTGATTGAATTTTCTTTTAAGAAAAGTACTTCTCCTGAATTCTGTGTACAGAATGAGCACCCAGGGCTGTTCTACTCACTTTGCAGGTAGCTGCTAAAAATAGTTGTCAACAAACTTTCATCTGTAGTCCTGTGAATAAAAATGTTTTTTCAATGACTGATGTGCAAGTTTCGAATTATTACTTTACAAAAAGGCTGTTGAAAATGAATAAAGTGTACCTCAAGGGCTTGGCTCACTTAAATGAAGTCTTGAGAGGGTGTTTGCACATCTTGTTTGTGTCCTTGGTTTATGTGTTTATTTTGAACAAATAATTCTGTGAGGAAAAGACAGCTCAGCTAATAGAGACTCTACCAACAAATATAAGCTTAGTCAAATACCACTGACCATTTCGAGACCACCCCGAGAATGATTTCTCTATCGCGAGTACTATATTGCAATTGACATTGGGTCACGAGATTCACCGTTAAACCCGTTTTTTAGTCGATTAGCATTTCTATTCAATCACTGCATGTAGAGGTTGGGGACCAAAGTTCTGGTTACCCGGTAAGGCAATCACATGCCTGAAGCATTGGTCTTTCTAAACTAGGGTTTTAAGCGCATTCTTATTTAACCATTGATTGTAGCGGTCGGGGACCATATAATGGTCGACTCGGCAAGGCAATCATATGCATGAATCAGTTCGGATAAGCGTTGGTCTTCCTAAACGAGCGTTTTGAGCACGCATTTGTCAGTTACACAACCACGCTGCTGCAATATCTTTCCGTTTTCTGCTAATATAGACTGGTCTACTAGTAATTAGCCAAGTGTAGTGTAATGGATGATTAGTTCAGTTTGACCGTTTGGTCTTTTTTGGCTTTTCCAACAGAAGCAAAGTGGTGAAATTGGCACAAGATAAGGCGAGACTGAGGTCACCATTCCAATTCAAATGTAAGAAAGCATTTAGGTCATTTTCTATATTTAGTTCCTTTCTTTTCTTTTCTTTGACATAACATGACAGTTCTAAATAGTTGCATTTTGACATTGCTTTATAGTGTTGCCTTGGATGGCAAGCGTCACCGGCTGGTAAAAAAGGAGATTGAAACTTCCCTTAAAGAGACTGAGGTAATCGATTTGGGCTGAATGGAGTTTGAGTGGTTGACGTTCTGAATGTGACTTTTTTTTAAATTTGAAACCATATTACATTTTTCTGTTTGTTTACTCTTAGCTCTCTTTGTGTTCTGTGTCCTGAGGAGAACCTGATAACTAACGTCAGTGGGTTCAAAACGCATCGACTGGTTTATCCTTTTGACCAAATAGGTGCGCATGTAAATAGGACACCATTCATGCTCACCATAAATACTGTGGTCTTCAACTGTTATGAATATGCAGTGAGCATAGTAGGGACACCATTTGGTCTAGGCCTCTGAAATATTTTGAAAAGATTATCATTATAGAAAATATTCAGAGGCATTGCTGTGTGTTAAATATTGTCGTGAAATATTAGACAGAACCAGAGTGAACTATGTATTATTTATGTTTGTAATATGATTTGATCTTTTTAATGACAACACTTTTGTGTCATACAAAGTCTGATGTTTTTGTGTCTTCAGTATATGTCCAATTTTTTGTACATTTCTGTATGTTTAACAATTTAAAAAAAGAGAATCTATTTTCAGAAAATAAGATGAAAAAGATCGAAATTATTTCAAAAGAAAAAAAATGTAATAAAACTTTTATAGATCAGATTGATTGGGTCTGTTTGATCTTGATATGTAGAGATGAATGAATGAGCATCAGTACTGGCAATTTTTGAGGTTTTTCACACATTCTAACAGAGCACTTACTTTTCACTTTTCTGCATGACAGTCAGATGCTTGTTGGTCGCACTCGCAATTCCTCGGCTTAATGTTTGTCTGCTCACTAGTCTGCATATGTAACTACAGGTGGGCGTTGCATTACGTGTCAATCAAATTTGAGTTGTGAGTACCAAGCCAATGAGTTCTAGGTCATCCTGCCTCATCACAAATGGCATTGGGCATTCTGAGCTTTGTAGTTGATTTATTCATCACAGACTGTTATGTCTGATTGATCTTTATCATGATCAAACGGTACTTTGCGCCATGATGCGGGCTTTGTAGGGCTTGTGATTAATTTGTAAACAAGAAATCTTTGATGTGTTTATATACTAAGTATATAAATCAAAGGGAACTAGCTACAGGGTAGAAGCTCCAAGTATGTGTTTGTTTCAAGGAAAAAACATTTGTTTTTTATGAAGACCCTCACCCACCAACCTAGTTGGTGGCATGCTTCATCATCGGTTCCCACCCAAGGTACTGAGTGTACCTTGGGTGTGCTTCGACGCCTGGTTACAACGGAGCAGGTTTTGTGCTGTGAGTGTGCAGCGAAGGTGAGTTGTGTGTGAGTTAAAAAACTGTCCAATGGGTCCCGGAATTCAAAAGACTATTTTAATGTTGGGCCCTTGGCAGTGATTAAAAACTGAGAAGTGGATATCAGTGGAGATAATTAATGACTCCGATATCCGGTGTGGTCAACATGTTTCAGCCAGGTCTCAGTGTTAAACTGGCTTTCATCAGGACCCATGTGTTTGAATTTAAAAGGCGGTCTAAAAATAATATATTTAGAACCAGCTATGTGGCGCACACACTAAGGTGCGATCTGTGGAAGAGGATGTTTTCCTCTAATGGCTCATTTCCTGTAAGGGAAAAAGCGACAGACAGAGAAACAAACAAATACATATAATAATAATAATGGCTTCTTTGTGACATATTATATCAAGTGACTCAAGAGCGTCGTGTCCGTGCTCTCTGTGGAAAATTGGCGTAGAGAGGACCGAGCGTGGTGTTTTTGTGCGTTGTGATTTAAAAGGAACGCCTTGAAATATGCGCTATCGAGTGGTAACAAATAGCGTTGTATGTGATTCATATGAAAAAGATGCCAAGAGGCGGTTAATCTTACTCTGAAAATTTCAGGAATGTGCCCCAGGAGTTCCGTGGGGGGCCCGACCTATAGTCACACTCTGTGCGTGTGAACGAGGGAGTAAAAATGACACAGAGATTGTTTAGAGAGGAACACCGAGCAGCGTAAGGACTCCGCATGTCGGCGTGTCAAGAGGAAACAGGAAAACCCCCTTTGGTTACCCCACTTACTTTGTCAAAGTCTGAGACCCGCTTCCCGTACCTGCTGCGGCCGCATCGGAACTCTGTTTGATGTGTGCCGTATGTGGAACAGGAGCTTATATACCTGAGAGGTTCTCCAGGTGCAGTCAATCTGCTTCTGTGAATAGCATCTAAACCGCAAAGGAAAAGACACGGAGAGAGAGCGGGCACGTGTTTCTGTATGTGTTCTACGCTCCTGTTGTACATCACATAAAGTTTTGTTGATGAAGTGAGAAATCCTGAATGCGTATGTAGGAATTAATTACATTAAAATAAATTAATGGTGGTGCTACCTGGATTCATGTATGTTTTAAATTTAAAATATAACATTCCAATTTTCGGCAAAGAGAGGGAAGAAAGTTGTAATATGGGCAATTTAACCCTTGAGGCCTTTTTATTCCAAACGAATTCCCTAAACATTGAATCAATTTCCTTAAAAAACTTAGAGTATATTTTTAATGGTACATTAATAAACAAAAATATTAATAGGGGAAGAATTGACATTTTTAAAAGTGCTACACGACCGATCAAAGTCAAAGGTAACAGGGTCCACTTATCCAGTATGGTTTTAATTTTATTTCGCATAGCAAGATAACTCAAACTAAATAATTGTTCTATATGGTTAGAAACAAAGATACCCAAATATCTAATCGGCTCTTCTTTCAATGCCTGGATTCTTAAATTGGTAGGTAAGAAGTTACAATCCGCATTTAGCATTAAAACCCCAGTCTTTTCTTGATTAATTTTATAACCTCCTATTTGTTCAAATTTACTAAATTCTAAAAGAGCTTCTTCCACAATCTGCTTTTCCGGGCATAGATACATAATTGTCATCCGCGAAAAGTTTCAACTTGGCCATCCCTTCGATTGGGGCTTTAATCAAGGAATTTCCACGGATTCTTATTGCTAGGGGTTCAATGAAAAAAGTAAAAAGCAAGGGTGACATCGGACACCCTTGTCTAGTTCCGCGATTTATTTCCACAAGCCCTATTGAATCTCCATTAACTATAACCCGGGCATGGGCACCTTGATAAATGTTTTTCAACATATTTAATACTTGAGCCGGGATACCAAATTTCCCCAAACCAAAAAAAAGTGCATCCCAGTTGACCAAGTCGAATGCTTTTTCAGCATCGACCGAAGTAATAAGAATGGGTATTTTATTATTAGTCGCATAATCAAGAGCTTGAATTAAAAACCCAGTATTAGTGGACATGGACCTTCCTGCTACAAACCCAGTTTGATCAGAATGAATTAATTCCTGAGCAATGGGGGTAAACGTTGTGCCCAGATTTTCATTAATATTTTAAAATCTGCATTAAGAAGACTAATAAATCAAGGGGGTTTAGCCTTACCAAATATCCAAACCTATTACGAGGCAGCTATATTAGACCTTACAGCACGTCTATTGGAACCTAATGATCGGATAGATACATATTTTTTTGAAAGAATGATCTGTGAGTCTGGCACACATATTCCAATCTTTTTAAAAACATCTAAACTACCTAAAAAGTCCCGTTATAAGACTATTCGTGACTATTCTGACCGACTCCAGTCCTTTTTTAAACAAGCAAATTCTTCGGGTTTATCTTTCTGAAGTTAGAGGAATGTAGGGTTTTTGGTCTGCAAATTCATTCCAGTCGCCTTAAGAGATGGAAGGACAGTGGCCTTGAGGATCTGGGCCATTTCTTAATTGTTAATACAGTAATTTCTTGGGATGAGGTTCTATGTAGAACTGGCAATCGAATCAAGCCTGGGTTTCTGGAATATTTGCAGATCGTAAACTTTATTAAAAAATACAATTTCCTGCCAAGTGGTGTCCCAATCGACCAGGTCAATGCCCTATATAAAGCTAAATTAAAGGGGGTAGGAAACTGGTACTCTTTGTTGATAAAACGTAGGGCATTTCCCCTGGTCGATGAATTTTTGGGGAAAATAACTCGGGAGACCAATTGCTCCTTTTCTCACCAAGAATGGCAGGCTATAGCTCAGGTAGGAAGTAAGGCCCTGAGAGCAGCCAATTTTAAAAGAATGGCCTTTTTGTCACGGTGGCTGGCTTATTACACTCCGAAAAAGTTAAACAAGCGCCATGCGGAAGTGGATAATAAATGCTTCGATGCCAGTCCCACGGTGAGGGGGACTGGCTTCATATATTTTTACATGCCCGAAGCTTGAAGCTTTTTGGAGTAATATCTTTTTAGCAATAAGCCAGGCTATTAAAAAAAAGATCGACCCCGAGACAGAAGTGGCTCTCTTCGGGCTTTCTAAAGTAAGGTCAGATTTGACCAAAGCCGAAGAGGCGTGCATCACAATCTGCTCGATAGTAGCACGTTCGCTAATTCTCCAAAATTGGAGATCGGAAGAGATTCCATCTTATCCTAAATGGATAAATAAAATGTTAAGGATAAGGAAATTCGAAAAAGCATATGCTAAACGGGTTGGGGCAACAAAAAAGTTTACAGCAGTTTGGAAGTCTTTTGATAATTGGGATGTTTCAATGGAAGTTTAGCACTTTAGCACATTGCACTTTAGGCCTTTACAATTGAAAGGTTCTGATTGTTTTTGTCATTGGGATATATTGATAAAAATTTAGCACTTTAGCACATTGCACTTTAAGCCCCTATATACTAGGGGAAATTTGATTGTACTGTAATAGAGCTATTTTTGCACAGTTAGAAGGTTTTAGATAGTTATTAATGGACTCCTGCTGCCATTTTTTATTATAATTGACGATAACTAGGCACAAGTTATTTTAGGGTCCTATAGTAACGGGAAGGTACAATTGTTTTTTGATATTTACGAATATATGGTTTTGTCGGACTCTTTTAACTGATATTGATCAACTAGGGTATGTTCATCCCTGTTTTGAGGGTTTCAGTTGATAAATGTATAGAATATGTATTGGTGTAAAATGCGGATTTGTTTTGGTGTTTGTTTTTTTTGTTTGTTTTTTTCCTGATGACCAACTTTATTATAATATTGTTATGTCCTCTGCTCTGCAAAAATAAAATTAAAAAAAAAAAAAGAGAGGAAAGAAAGACTGAGCCCACTGGTGCAGTCTGTGGGAGCACATCTTTAGAGTATCTCCTGGGGTTAGGGAGGCTATAGTATTTGGTCGAGTGTGTTGTATGTACATGTACCTCCAACACGTGATGTTAGAGGATGAGCACTAGGTTACTGGCTAGTAGAAGGTGTTATGTCTCTGCTAGCATACATACTAGGTCTCTGTGTACTAATGACACCGGAAAAAATGTGCGGTGCTATAAAGAGAAGGTTGTCACAAGAATTACCGTCTGATACCTTTGGAGATGACACCTCACTCTCAAGTGGCTCTAGCACCGGCAGCTCACACAAACCCAGAGGCAGGGGAAGAACAACGAGATGGCAACCACGATGGGGTGCATACTCACACCAAGGCCAAAATTATGGACCACCCGTGTTCACCCATCCTCCCTAGAACCCTTTGATTGGGTGGCCACCCATGTACCACCCTGGGCAACAGTCCTATTACCAGCCAAACCAAAGGCCACCGCCTTTTCTAGGGAGAGGCCGGAGATCCAGAGGAAGGAGACGGAACCAACCACTGGTACACTGGACAGACGAAGAAGGACCAATAGGCGCCAACACGCGGAGCAAGTCGAAGGAACCGCAACCAAGCCACAGCGGACTAAGGTAACAAGGAGCGACCAACGAACACCCTCTCTGGTGTTTAACCTATCTAACACTCCACTTACACCAATAGAAGAAGATGTCCTCAACAAGAGCCTCTCTTATGTACCCACGACTCGTCTGGACAAATTCCAACTCCACACGGAACTGGCGGAATTCTTCCGTAAGCTAAAGCTCAAGGCCTTTTTTGAGAAACAACCTCCTACTGAATCCACACTACCTATCAACGAAACTGGACTGAGAGTAAAATCAACCTTTCTCCCACCACCTTCCTGTCTACCGGTCAAAATAGCTACATTCGAGCAGGCGGTATACAACCAGATTGAGGGACTTCACCAACCCAAGACCTTAAACAACTTTACCACCAAAGAAAGGGAAGCAGTGCGCAACCTACAAGATAACCCCAATATTGTCATCAAACCAGCTGACAAGGGGAGAGGAATAGTTATCCAGGACAAGATGGATTACACAAATGAGTGCCGAAGACTACTCAGCGACGAAAGAAACTACAAACGCCTTAAGGAAGACCCCAGCAGTGCACTTCGGGACACCATCACATCACTGGTTGAATCAACAGAAGCACCTAACAACATTTCCAAACAAGAAGCTGACTTCCTCTGTATGAAGAAGGCCAAAACACCGTATTTCTATATGGTGCCCAAAATTCACAAGGAGACAAGACCCCCTCCAGGACACCCCCTCGTTTCAGGGTTCAATTCCCTTTTGGAGCCCTTATCTCTGTTCTGTGATTTTTTACTAAATCCCATGGTACAGAAGTCCTCCACCTATATCAAGGATACACAACACTTACTTAACCTGATTAAGGATACAAGTTTCGACCCCACCACTCAACTACTGGTGGGACTAGATGTCGAGAGTCTATATACCAGTCTCCCACAAAACGACCCCCTACGTGTCCTCCGAAGCATGCTGATGGAATCAACTTGGGAGTACACTACCCCGAGGGAATTCATACTACAATGCGCGACACTGGCCCTTAAGGAGAACTACTTCGAGTTCGAAGGTGAGTTCTATTTACAGACTAACGGAACATCCATGGGCAGTGTTTTTGCCCCAAGTGTAGCACACCTCTACGTTTACCAATTCGAGAAAGAACACATCCTACCAGTGACGAACCCTTACAGCAACAACATCCAATTTTGGCATCGATACATAGACTACATTCTCATGATCTGGAATGGACCACAGGATTCCCTGACCACCTTCCTAACATGGCTCAATGAAAGAGATCCCTACCTGCGTTTCACTAGTAGTGCCAGCGCCTCCAACATAGCATTCCTGGACCTCACCATTGAGGCCAAAGAGGGGCAACTGCAGACCACCATGTATTACAAACCAACAACTAGGAACTCATTACTCCAATTCGAGAGTTTCCACCCCAGGCCCCTCAGAGAGAACCTCCCCCTTGGACAATTTCTGTGCATATGCCGGAATTGCAGTCTCATACAGGACTACCGAGAACAGTCCACTGACCTGGCTAAAAAACGTAGAGAACGAGGGTACCCAGAAAATATCATCCGGACAACTAAAAAATGGGCACGAAACCAACCAAGAGAGGCCCTCCTGGAAGATACCAGACGCGAAAACACCACTACTCCTCTCACATGCGTTACCACGTATAACGCAGCTTCCAAACAATTGTCAAAAATAATTCGGAAGAACTGGCGCATCCTTAATACGGGCGCCCTCAAATGGGAACAACCACTCTTTTCATATAAGAAGGCAGGAAGCTTGAAGGACCGTCTCGTCTCCACTCGGCCCAAAAAAATACAAACACCAGCCACCAACACGGTACTTAACGCATGAGGACTACCAGGTATAACCGGCCACTACCCCTGTGGCGATTGCAGTGTTTGCCACCTCACCCAGGCTACCAAAATTCTGGACCTGGAGGTAGGAAAAACCTAGCACCAGAGGAAACACACAAATTGTAATTCATCCAACGTTGTCTACCTCATTGAATGCCCATGCAGACTCCGCTATATAGGAATGACGAGCCGCAAAGTGAAAACACGAATTGTAGAACACTGTAGCACCGTACGATGCAAAAAGAACACGAGTAAGATGACAGACCACTACATCCAGAAAGGACACACCCCGAATGACATGAGGTGGACAGTGATTGAGCAAATCGATTGCCAGAACTCCACTAACGACAGACTATTACTGCAAAAAGAACAGCGATGGATATATCGCCTCTCAACTCATAAAGCGGGATTAAACGATAATATCCCGTGGAACAACCTGAATCACCCCTGATCACCAATACAGATCAAGAAAGATGCACTACGCATCCCTCCCTTGTGCCCCAGTCACCTACATGTGACAACCTTCTCTTTATAGCACCGCACATTTTTTCCAGTGTCATTAGTACACAGGGACCTAGTATGTATGCTAGCAGAGACATAACACCTTCTACTTGCGAGTAACCTAGTGCTCATCCTCTAACATCACATGTTGGAGGTACAAGTACATACAACACACTCGACCAAATACTATATCCTCCCTAACCCCAGGAGATACTCTAAAGAAGCGCTCCCACAGACTGCACCAGTGGGCTCAGTCTTTCTTCCCTCTCTTTGCCGAAAATCGGAATGTTATATTTTAAATTCAAAACATACATGAATCCAGGTAGCACCACAATTCATTTATTTTAATTTACTTAATTCCTACATACGCATTCAGGATTTCTCACTTCATCAACAAAACTTTATGTGATGTACAACAGGAGTTTAGAACACATACAGAAACACGTGTCCACTCTCTCTCCATGTCTTTTCCTTTGCGGTTTAGATGCTATTCACAGAAGCAGATTGACTGCACCTGGAGAACCTCTCCGGTATTTAAGCTCCCGTTCCACATACGGCACACATCGACGGCGTTCCGATGCGGCCGCAGCAGGTATGGGAAGTGGGTCTCAGACTTTGACGAAGTTTGTGGGGTAACCAAAGGGGGTTTTCCTGTTTCCTCTCGACACGCCCACATGCGGAGTCCTTACGCTGCTCGGTGTTCCTCTCTAAACAATCTCTGTGTAATTTTTTCTCCCTCGTTCACACGCACAGAGTGTGACTATAGGTCGGGCTCCCCACGGAACTCATGGGGCACATTCCTGAAATTTTCAGAGTAATATTAACCGCCTGTTGGCATCTTTTTCATATGAATCACATACAACGCTATTTGTTACCACTCGATAGCGCATATTTCAAGGCGTTCCTTTTAAATCACAACGCACAAAAACACCACGCTCGGTCCTCGCTACGCCAATTTTCCACAGAGAGCACGGACATGACGCTCTTGAGTCACTTGATATAATATGTCAAAAAGAAGCCATTATTATTATTATATGTATTTGTTTGTTTCTCTGTCTGTCGCTTTTTCCCTTACAGGAAATGAGTCATTAGAGGAAAACATCCTCTTCCACAGATCGCACCTTAGTGTGTGCGCCACATAGCTGGTCCTAAATATATTATTTTTAGACCACCTTTTAAATTTACACACATGGGTCCTGATGAAAGCCAGTTTAACACTGAGACCTGGCTGAAACATGTTGACCACACTGGATATCGGAGTCATTAATTATCTCCACTGATATCCACTTCTCAGATTTAAATCACTGCCAAGGGCCCAACATTAAAATAGTCTTTTGAATTCTGGGACCCATTGGACAGTTTTTTAACTCACACACAACTCACCTTCACTGCACACTCACAGCACAAAACCTGCTCCACTGTAACCAGGCATCGAGGCACACCCAAGGTACACTCAGTGCCTTGGGTGGGACCCGATGATGAAGCATGCCACCAACTAGGTTGGTGGGTGAGGCTCTTCATAAAAAACAAATGTTTTTTCCTTCAAACAAACACATACTAGGAGCTTCTACCCTGTAGATAGTTCCCTTTGATTTATATACATTAATTGGGGAAGTGAACTAGCCCTAGTTTTTGCTCTCTCTCCTACCTGATAGTAACTTTATATACTAAGTTTCAGGGTAAAATCAGTTATTTGGCGTGTCAAAGCCATCATTCACTTCCTCAGTGAAACAACGTGTTCCGGGTCATTCTGGTTTTAAATGGTGAACCAATCTAAATGCTTGCGGTCCATCATGCTTTATCAAGGGCTTGATTACAGGTCAATGATTTGTCCAAAAAATTCTTCACACATGGATGACATCATGCTGTTCAGCCATGATAAGTGCATTATGGGACTTGTAGTTGATGAATGTGGCAAGGAGGTGCTTCATAAGGGCTTTCATTATGTTCTTGCGGGATCTGTATCCTTAAATTGTCAATTAGCAATTCATCTACTGCATCAGAATCTAGATGGAATGAACCAGTGGACTTTGCAGGCCATTGGAGATCACGAAGGTGACACCTGATTATAAGTTCTGTAATTCTGGCATCTCATTCAGCCCATCTGTTAATTTGTTGAAGCATAACATTAAATTAGCCTCCTTCTGAACCAGCTTACTTTCAATGCTTTCTCCTCTGTAATCCATCTGTATGACTGCCAATATCATCTAGTGGAGATTATTTTCTGAATGCTGTTTTTCTATGAAACGGTTCACTAATGGGGTTGAAATGATTTTTCAACGTATCAGAGATTTGTATTGGATAATTCTTTGCCGGACAACTTGGTTAGTTTTGCTTTTTATAGATTCTTGCACTGACAAAGAATTCCGCAAACTACATTTTTGATTTTGCAATCTGAAAAAGTGGTATGTTTCCACATCGTGTTCCTATATTGGAATAGAGTTCCTTCAATATTTTGATTGCAGGTAACACATGTTCCACATTTGTGGTGGCCTTCCAATGGTGCCAAATTCCAAAGTTACCTTGGTTTGGTTGGTAATAGGACTGTTGCCCAGGGTGGTACATGGGTGGCCACCCAATAAAAGGGTTCTGGGGAGGATGGGTGAACACGGGTGGTCCATAATTTTGGCCTTGGTGTGAGTATGCACCCCATCGTTGTTGCCATCTTGTTGTTCTTCCCCTGCCTCTGGGTTTGTGTGAGCTGCCGGTGCTAGAGCCACTTGAGAGTGAGGTGTCATCTCCAGAGGTATCAGACGGTAATTCTTGTGACAACCTTCTCTTTATAGCACCGCACATTTTTTCCGGTGTCATTAGTACACAGAGACCTAGTATGTATGCTAGCAGAGACATAACACCTTCTACTAGCCAGTAACCTAGTGCTCATCCTCTAACATCATGTGTTGGAGGTACATGTACATACAACACACTCGACCAAATACTATATCCTCCCGAACCCCAGGAGATACTCTAAAGAAGCGCTCCCACAGACTGCACCAGTGGGCTCAGTCTTTCTTCCCTCTCTTTGCCGAAAATCGGAATGTTATATTTTAAATTCAAAACATACATGAATCCAGGTAGCACCACAATTCATTTATTTTAATTTACTTAATTCCTACATACGCATTCAGGATTTCTCACTTCATCAACAAAACTTTATGTGATGTACAACAGGAGCGTAGAACACATACAGAAACACGTGTCCACTCTCTCTCCATGTCTTTTCCTTTGTGGTTTAGACGCTATTCACAGAAGCAGATTGACTGCACCTGGAGAACCTCTCCGGTATTTAAGCTCCCGTTCCACATACGGCACACATCGATGGCGTTCCGATGCGGCCGCAGCAGGTACGGGAAGTGGGTCTCAGACTTTGACGAAGTAAGTGGGGTAACCAAAGGGGGTTTTCCTGTTTCCTCTCCACACGCCCACATGCGGAGTCCTGACGCTGCTCGGTGTTCCTCTCTAAACAATCTCTGTGTAATTTTTTCTCCCTCGTTCACACGCACAGAGTGTGACTATAGGTCGGGCTCCCCACGGAACTCATAGGACACATTCCTGAAATTTTCAGAGTAATATTAACCGCCTCTTGGCATCTTTTTCATATGAATCACATACAACGCTATTTGTTACCACTCGATAGCGCATATTTCAAGGCGTTCCTTTTAAATCACAACGCACAAAAACACCACGCTCGGTCCTCGCTACGCCAATTTTCCACAGAGAGCACGGACACGACGCTCTTGAGTCACTTGATATAATATGTCACAAAGAAGCCATTATTATTATTATTATTTTATGTATTTGTTTGTTTCTCTGTCTGTCGCTTTTTCCCTTACAGGAAATGAGCCAATAGAGGAAAACATCCTCTTCCACATATCGCACCTTAGTGTGTGCGCCACATAGCTGGTCCTAAATATATTATTTTTAGACCACCTTTTAAATTCAAACACATGGGTCCTGATGAAAGCCAGTTTAACACTGAGACCTGGCTGAAACATGTTGACCACACCGGATATCGGAGTCATTAATTATCTCCACTGATATCCACTTCTCAGTTTTTAATCACTGCCAAGGGCCCAACATTAAAATAGTCTTTTGAATTCTGGGACCGATTGGACAGTTTTTTTAACTCACACACAACTCACCTTCACTGCACACTCACAGCACAAAACCTGCTCCACTGTAACCAGGCGTCGTGGCACACCCAAGGTACACTCAGTACCTTGGGTGGGACCCAATGATGAAGCATGCCACCAACTAGGTTGGTGGGTGAGGGTCTTCATAAAAAACAAATGTTTTTTCCTTCAAACAAACATATACTGGGAGCTTCTACCCTGTAGATAGTTCCCTTTGATTTATATACATTAATTGGGGAAGTGAACTAGCCCTAGTTTTTGCTCTCTCTCCTACCTGATAGTAACTTTATATACTAAGTTTCAGGGTAAAATCAGTTATTTGGCATGTCAAAGCCGTCATTCACTTCCTCAGTGAAACAACGTGTTCCGGGTCATTCTGGTTTTAAATGGTGAACCAATCTAAATGCTTGCGGTCCATCATGCTTTATCAAAGGCTTGATTACAGGTCAATGATTTGTCCAAACAAATCTTCAAACATGGATGACATCATGCTGTTCAGCCATGATAAGTGCATTATGGGACTTGTAGTTGATGAATGTGGCAAGGAGGTGCTTCATAAGGGCTTTCATTATGTTCTTGCGGGATCTGTATCCTTAAATTGTCAATTAGCAATTCATCTACTGCATCAGAATCTAGATGGAATGAACCGGTGGACTTTGCAGGCCATTGGAGATCACGAAGGTGACACCTGATTATAAGTTCTGTAATTCTGGCATCTCATTCAGCCCATCTGTTAATTTGTTGAAGCATAAAATTAAATTAGCCTCCTTCTGATCCAGCTTACTTTCAATGCTTTCTCCTCTGTAATCCATCTGTATGACTGCCAATATCATCTAGTGGAGATTATTTTCTGAATGCTGTTTTTCTATGAAACGGTTCACTAATGGGGTTGAAATGATTTTTCAACGTATCAGAGGTTTGTATTGGATAATTCTTTGCCGGACAACTTGGTTAGTTTTGCTTTTTATAGATTCTTGCACTGACAAAGAATTCCGCAAACTACATTTTTCATTTTGCAATCTGAAAAAGTGGTATGTTTCCACATCGTGTTCCTATATTGGAATAGAGTTCCTTCAATATTTTGACTGCAGGTAACACATGTTCCACATTTGTGGTGGCCTTCCAATGGTGCCAAATTCCAAAGTTACCTGAGATTAGTTTTTGCGTTGTTGGTGGAGTGTGAACCCAAACTATTTGTCGACCTATGCTTCGGTCTTTCTTGACTGCAAAAAGGGGCTTTTGAAAAGATTCATTTAATTTGGGAAGTAAGAGCCAGTTTTGCGAAATAATCTTTTTGAAATGATATGTTTGTGGGCAGAAAGTGGAAATACAGACCAAGCGGTCATAAGTTTTTTCGCCTTCTTGGTAAGCAGAGATTCACGAGGGGTGAACTAGGCCCCCTTCATGGAATTTTTAAGCACATTCCTAGGGTATCCTCTTTACATTAATTTGTCAAACAATTTCTGTGCGTGATGGAAATAATCGTTTTTTTCAGAGCAGTTACATCTGATTCTTAAAAAGTGACCATAAGGTAAGTTGTCTCGGAGATTCTGAGTGTGGTGGTTGTAATAATGAAGAGCTGTTGGTGTTATATGTAATGAAGTCTTCAATTTGTTATCTTTGGCCATGACCTCAATGTCCAAAAATATGATGGTGGTATTATTACTATTCAAGGAGAACTTTTTGTCTGGAGATCTCTTACTTAGCCAAATGAAGAATCGGTTTAAATAATGCTCTCCACCTGACCAGATGCAAAAAACATCACCGCAGCCGATTTGTCAATTGGTGAGAAAATGAATTGTTATGATAAATGAATCTTTCTTCAAATTGACCCACATAAAGTACCGCCAGCTTAGGAAGCGAAGGAACAACCCATGGCTGTCCCTTTGATTTATAAATAGAGTTCATCTCCAAATTTGAAATAGTTCTTCTTGAGAGCATATCTAGCTAGTTCTTTGATTAATTTGGTGGGCATTTGATGTGGTATTGGCAGTCCTTTCAAATAAATCTCGATTGCTTCTAAACCATCTTCTTGAGGGATTTGGGTATAAAGTGAAATGACATCTAGCCTCACTATTTGCGACTGTGGGTCGATCTTAAGGTCTTCAATTTTGTTGATAAAGTCCATGGTGTCGACCTGCTTGATCACCACTGTTGTATCTTTTTGTCAGTTGTCTAAAGCAATCCGTTCCTCCTTTGTGATGTTCTTTTTCACAAATGCTTTTATGGATGGCAAAACTGTGTGTTCAAAAGTGCCAACTTCTTCTGGAATAGTATTAGGTGAGGGGCAAAAGGTGTTTTTTTTCCTCAAACCAGACACTTAGTTCCCCTTTGGGAGGGCTGTATTCCACAAAAAAGGTCTTTAGAATTGAAGTGCTTCTGCTTTTAATCATACAAAGTTCGTATGCCTTAAAGGGACGAATGGCAGACCTTTCTTAAGAAGAAGAGAGAGGTCTTAAGGACAAATTGAAAATTGGCGAATTAATTCATTCTTGTAAAATTGCTGGCGAGTTTTCATTACCCATGGTTGACTGTTGTGCCGATTTCTTCCTCAACCTCTCTGTTGGTGTCCTCCTACAAAATTAAGTTGTTTCATTTGCTGTTGATTTTGGTTCAAAGAGCCTTCACCTGGGTCTGATTCTCAAGTTGATGCTGATGAAGAAGTGTTAGAGAAGGAAATGAATTGGCACTTTGACCGCCTTTGGTATTGTGGAAGGATTCTTTGAGAGTCAGGTCGAGTGTAGACGTTTTTCTTTAGATATGGATAAACGTTTTTTAAATTTAACAATTACTTGTCTCTTTCGAGTTTGATGTTCTTCTGATTGATAGTGAAGTCTTTAAATTTTCTTAATTTTCTCAAGAAGCTTCTTGGCTTTTGATACTGATTGTTCTTAATTTCTTGCTCAAGCATTAACATCTCATTCAATTGTTTTTTTGAGAGTCTTTGAGCTGGATTATGCAGCGGAAGGGCTGGGAGGTGATTATGCTGTCAACGTGCCTGGTACTGGCCCCACCAAACCTGCTATTGTCTGAATGCACTCTTTTAGAATCAGTTTCTAACAGGTGCAGGCTGAAACCATCTGGCTAGGCAGTTTAGACATCTAGACAGAGCACAAACTCTTGATGCAGTGACAAAGGATTCACTTTTAATTGTCTTATACAAAGCACTTTACTTATACCTGCCATTTAAGCTTACAGCACAATGCTATTTTAACCATTTTTAGCTGAATTTACTGCACTTTATCATCGACTTGGCCCACTTCCTCACAAAGGTGTTAATTGTCCAGGTTTTATGCATGTATTTTACAAAACAGTTCCCTTTTTCGAAATGTGTAATTTTGGATATAATGTAATTTTATTTATATGCAACATAGTGCAAGGGTTTATAATAATCAAGCAATAAGGTCTTTTACTTCTAAGTCTTTGAGCTATTTAAATGGAGAGGACCATTAAATCACAGCTGCATTTTGTCCCAATGCAGCTGTATCCTTTACAGTATTCAGGATCTTCAATGAAGATGACAGGGATATTATGTATTTGGAGCCCCCGTGGAGTAGTACCTACCTTTAAATGTTCAAGAAGAAAATTACAGTGGAGCTCAGTACGTATTTTTTTTTTTTTGAGTCTCAGGAATTTGCCTGATTCGATCTGTTGTTTAGCTGTGGTACTCAACGTAACAGACGAGAACAGCGAAGGTGTTGATATTAATTTTGTATATGGTCCTTTGTGTAGGACAGTGTGTCCTGTTCTGATATTATTTATTGAAAAAACGTTTATAAGGAATACGCAATAATCTGATTTCTTCACAGTGGGGCTTAAAACAAGAATATTTCCCTAACAAATAACTCTTGTGGGTAATGCTGAACAGTAACAAGGGGTTGGACGGCTGAGCCATTGAGTGGTACTAGAAACACAATTGCCAGAACTGACTTTACTTCAACTGCACAATGATTTCTATTTGTGGTCCCCCAACTGAATTAGTGGGTCACCATTTATTTTCGTCATATTTTGTGGATTTTTTTTTTTATTATCTAGACCTGTCATAAACAGAGGAACAATCCTTCATAACTTAGGTCAATGTACATTCATTGTATAACCCACATCAAATACATTACCACAACATTGAATTGTTACATATAACATAACATCAAAAATGTGAAAAACATAATCCATCAATGTCCAACTTCTACATTTTGACAGCCAAAGGGGTTCTGTATGAAATACTCTGTCAAACCCTGAATTAATTGGCTTGGAACTTGGGAGTGTGAGCTAATTTTCTGATCTAAGGTCTTGGTCAGGGATCAACACAGTAACCTGGCATTTTGTAAAGTGTGAACTAATCACCCCTAAGTGTCTCAAGGCACTGGGGGCCATTGGGAAGATTAAGCGAGCTATTGCCCAGAGTCACATGGTGCTAGGCTAACCTGCTACCGGCGATTGAACCTGCCCACTGTGCCACACCTCTACCCTAGCAGTAAACTGTGTCACCCAAAGATTCCCTGCATCCCTCTACTTCCTCTTAACATAAGATAACATAAGTATTTGTAAAGCGCATGTTCACTGCAAAGAGTATCTTGGCGCTGAATAACAGATGTTTATTGCTACCCAACTCAATGGTACTCATTTTATCGACCTCAGAAGGATGAAAGGCTGAGTGGACCCACCAGGATTTGAAGCTGTGACAATGAGGTCAAACACCAGCCAATACAGTGGGCGCATTAGTCCACTAAGCCACCAGACTTGGCTCTCTATAACCCACTCCATGCTTGGCTATTGCTGTTGACACATTTCAAACCCAGCTTCAATGCACGGTTCTCATCAGGATGTAGAACAGATGGACACTGTGTTGAGAAACCAAAAATGATGATAAATCAATCCTGCTTACTAGTGTAGTTGGATTTTACATTACTATTTTAGAAATGGCACTTTTAGAAAGTGAGCATTTCTCTGTGCTTATGACTCTTAGGGGCCCATTAGGATGGCGGGTGGATCGCCCCCACCGGGCCGGCGGTAGCCACCGCCGGCCCGGCGGGGGCGATCCGCCCGCCATCCTCACTAGAATGACCCCCACCATATTATGATGGCTGGGGGGTCCGCGGCGGACGGGAAGACCGTCCGCCGCTTTTCCGCCGGTCGACTCGTCGACCGGTGGAAAAAGTGCCTACATATGGTGGCGGTGTCTGCGAGACACCGCCATCCATATCAGGATGCTGGCGGTCAATGGCCTTTCCACTGCGGCGTTGCCGCCATAGAAAGGCATATGGTCCTTGCTTTTGGGGGCCCGTTGCGGGCCCCCAGGGTGTTGGGGGGGTGTTTTTGCACATGGGGGGTACCTATGGTACCCCCCCTCATCGCCATGCACTACGTGGCAGACACCACGTGGTGCCTGCCATGTAATGCATGGCAATGCCGTGCACAGTCCTTTCAAATTGCGAGCGGGTCTGCAGCCAGCAGATCCACCTGCAATGTGAAAGGCACAGGATGCGCCTGCCAGTGTGGAGTGCGCATCCTAATACACATGGTGGAACCGCCGAAACTTCGGCGGTCGGTCCCTAGCTCCGTTACGGTGGCGGGCGGACTTTGTCCGCCCGCCATCGTAATAGGCCCCTTTGTGTTTTGCTGCCTGACTTCAATCCATGTCTGGGCCTGGGTGACAGCTACACTTTGTGCTTACTTTCCCGACAGCCATCACACAGGAAGGGTTGGGTATGACAGGGTTACATCTGCATTCATCTGTATACCAAGGGTTTTTCTGGGCTGGGAGAGAGAGTTAGTGTTCACGCGTTACAATTGTATAGTCTGTGTCCTGCCTTCAGACAAAGGGCTGATTTACCCTCTATTGATGTCTGGAGACATGGCTGGGGTTGAAAGTGAGTGTTGTGCTATTGTAAGGTTTCCTTTGAAGTTTCCCCATGAACAAACACAATTTTGAGTATAAGTCCAGGGACTCTGACCCCATGTTTTGAAAGCACTTTTGGAATTGGGGCCAATCCTCTGTCAGAAGGACTACTGCACTGGTTAAAGGACTTATATGGAATGCTCTTCTGCTCTTGTCCTGCTGCCTGCTACTTGCTGGGTGTCATTAAAGACTCACTGGAACGCTTTTCTGTTTGTTGCCCTGTTGCCAGCTGCTCCCTGACCTTGTTCTACCAAGGCAGTGTGGTGTTGTCAGGAGGAACCAACATTTGAACTTCTTCCTTCGTTGTGTGCTGGCCCACCCACATGTTAGGTTTCTGGAGAGACTGCCACCCTGCAATAAGGACTCTTGTGCTGGCCTTCCTGCTTACCCTGTGTCCGTCCAAGTGTTCTCCAGGGACTGGGTGACTTGCTCCCTCGCTGTTCTCACCATCATAAATTCTTTTTTTCAGCACCTGTGTGAGAACTCCTCTTTCTACTACCAGCACATGGAGAGCGCTTTTCCTTTCAAAGAGGAGCATCTTGATCAGCGTAGGTGTAGACTCACAGCCTCAGAAGGAATCTCTTGAGCCTTGGTTACACGTTCAGGTGCTTGTCATGGAATAGATTGTCTTTGAGGGATTATACAGCACTCCTCGCTTTGATATTATAAAGCCATGTAGGCTTGTCATTGCCTTGGGGGGGCAGGGTTGCCATGGAAAAGGCTAGTCGCAATCCCAGTGTTCCCGTGAGAGGCTGCTGTCCTCCTGGTGGAAAACCCCTGTCTCCATCCTTGTTATATTCCATATAGGTACCCTATTTAGGCGCAGGTAACACTGCAACCTTTCACCTATATCCTTCCCTACATTACATACATAACGGTTCTTAGGCACTGACCTTTTACCTAGATATGACACTGCATTCAGAACGCGGGTTTTTCCCTGGTTCAATTCTCATATATTATGCATGAGGCTTCTTGGAAGCACAGCAGGACTAACAGTAGGGTTACCATCTCCTGTATAATATCTCTGTATAAAGTTCAGGCTCAAAGTCATCCTTTAGGCCGACACAGTAACACAGCAAGGTAGAACCCCTGGGGAGACGTATGGGTATATTTACAGCACATCTTGCTTAGGAAGATAGAGGAGACCGTGACTTCCCGGCTGACACACTGACCAGAGGCGCTGAGGTTCCTGCATGCAGACGCTCCAGCTCGCAGTGGTCTAACATCCCTCGTGGGCTCGAGACCAGGACGGGGTACCATATTCTCTCATTCTAAGGTAATGGGGTTGACTAGATCCTAGAGGGATTCTTGGCATAACAGCTACATAGATGCTAGGTACATTTAGGTACATCTAGTTAGGGAGGCATCGTAGAAGTACTCACTTTTTATCATGTGTTTGATGTACATATATATATTCATGATTTATGCAAGATGGTAGAACTATACCATCCCTTTACTTCCGTAGTATTGCTAATCATATATCTCTGCTACTGTCTAATGGTTGTTGCAGCTCATATATTCTACACTAGAATAACAACTGTTCAATAAATACTTATTGAAACGCCCAGCCTGCTTATTCTGTGTATCTCTCTGAGACAAACTAAGTGCGCACGAGTGACTGAGCAAAAGTTAGTATATTGTTTCCTCGATCCTGGGGGATCAGGGTTGTTATGTTCTGAGGTTGTCAGAATCTATTCTCTCTGTGATAAGAGGAGATTATAGTGGCACTGTGAGCTAGCTGATACAGACAGGCTAACGGATCCAGTGGGGGTGCACGGAATCAGTCCGCCACCAATCCCACAGTTTATGTTATCCAAACGCGCAGATCCTGTATAGGTAATATAGGAACTACACAACATACTCTTTTGGCATCTCTTCAACAGTGCTCCGCATGGAGCCGGAGGACTCTGGATACGATGCAAAGTCGGCCTCATTATTTCTGAGAGCTACCACAGAGCCGAACCCTAGGGGCAGGGGGATGATTAACTACCATGCAAAATCATGGGGCACTGCCCTATTGTACCCCTGCATGCAGGGATTTACAGTGCATATGTGCCCCCCACTATCCTTGGGTCATTCCTTGGGGGTTCCTTTTGTTTGTTCGCTGATACCACTGATGAAACCTTGATCGAGGTCCCATTCAGCACTGCAATCCTTACCGCATTTGGCAATCATTATGAGCAGGTACTGTATTACGTGTAATAGGCACACCAGCGCCTCTGAGCCCTTCTTTTGTTGCTTAGGATACCGCCTAATTGGAGCATAGGTGCATTGTGCTCTAGGGTTCTGTGAGGATTCATGTGTTTTGGCCTAAGCAGCTGCATTTTCATACCTGCGGCTGCATTTTCATGACTTAAACATGCACTAAGGTCCTAATGGATGTGGTTGTGATTCTTGAATTGTCAGGATTCACATAATATGGCCAGTGTTGATGACTCATGTGTTTTTTATTCTTTAAACTGCTGCTTTTCATGCACTGAGAGTATAATATATGTTGTATTGGATTG
The DNA here is from genome assembly GCA_963921515.1 of Calotriton arnoldi. Classification (NCBI taxonomy): domain Eukaryota; kingdom Metazoa; phylum Chordata; class Amphibia; order Caudata; family Salamandridae; genus Calotriton; species Calotriton arnoldi. Next base: position 195,161 of record CAWUFW010010528.1, read on the forward strand.
TCAGAATAATGAGGACTATTTCCATATTTGCATAACATGCACAGCATTTGTGATTCATGGCTTTTTGGTCTATGTTATATGTACAATATACACTATATGTATTTTTATATAATCCTGTGTGAAGTCTCTTTTGTAGTGTATTCGTTGTGTTTCTGTGTGAGTGTATTGCACAAAGGCTTTACAAATTGCCTCTGAGGATGAGTCTGCGCCAAGCTACCAGAGGGTGAGCACAGGTTATTTTTGGCGTTTAACTGACTTGCCCAGACTAGAGTGGTGGGTTCTGCCTGGCTTAGATGCATACCGTAGCTAACCAGACACCCCATTTCTACCAGCCATTTTGTGCTTTTAGGTGCTATTTTCACACACATTTTAACATTGAATATTTCTGGTTCTACTGATTTGATTTTTGTCGTTCTTGTACCATTTTATTTAGTAAAATTTACTCTATTTTTTTTTTATTGTTTTCAGATTTTTCTTCCATTGTGTTTTCCCTTTGTTACTGGTTGCGTGCTACATAAATAATTACAGACTGACTGATTTTGTTCAAAGGTACCAGAGAGTTAAACCCATGTTGATTTAGTTACTTTTGTGGTTCACCCTGACAAGGTTTGTGGTTATTGCCTGAGTGGGGTTTCCACACTTCTCAACCAATAATCAAATTTCCTACAATGACCTTGAAAAATAGAACCAGTCACAACTTGATATTTTGGCTTTCACAGGTCTAGATTCATGAAAAATACAATGCATGTGTGAATAGGAGAGATCAGAACACCTCCATACCTAGTAAAATCATCTCTCCCTCTGCTTGTGCATGCAGAGGCCCTCTCATAAAAAAGCCTGATATCTGAAATAACGTATACTTTGGCAATGACGTTAAATTTGTCAGGTAATATCCGTGTTCACATGATTTGGTGTGACCTATTGTTTCTGTGCCAACATTATGGTTTGAATCTGTAGCAAATAATATGAAAATACATTGAGTAGAAATCTTTTGACTCTTGCTGTGACAGAGAGGTTTGCTAAGAAGGAGACTAACACTAGGCTGTGTTATGGCAAAAATTAAGGGGGTCAAAAACTGGCCACGTCACCCTGGTATGAGGTCCCTCTAGTAGATTTATATTATTGTGAAATGAAAAGCACCTTTACGGATTGAAGCCTACATGATGAGTGAAATTCACTCTTTTTTATATTCATTAGTTTTGACCAATATCAAGTATGCATTGTTTGCTGTAGTTCCAAATGTGTGGAGTTATTATTATTATTATTATTATTATTATTATTATTATTATTGTTAATTGCAGTAACAACAACAATAAAAATAATGATAATAATAATACTAATAATATTATTAAGGATGATGAATATGATAATGATAAGAAGAAGAACAACAATGCACTTTAAAGAACGGCCTACTTCAGTTTATTATTTTGAATGAATATGAAAAAAATTCTAACCCATTTTAATGATGCCTTTTTAATAATATAATATCAGCAATGCAGATGTGCAGATGTAATGTGCTATTTATTACAGTTGTTTATGTATTACGATCATTTATTTCAGTAATTTTAATATTAACAAAAAAGTGCAATCTTTATTATTGCATCATTGGCTAGAGGCTTATGCTTATTTCCTACAGGTTTTTACAGTCAGCAAATCTTTCATCACAAGCAGCACACAGACTGCTACCAGAGCGTTTGACATATTAACTGCTGATTGGTGGCTGTGTGCGATCATATCAATGCTTGTTGGTGGTGCGGGAGCCTGAGAATTAGCCAAGAATGGTATTTAAGTCTAAACAACCAACTTACAGATTTCATCCCTTGGGAAATCCTGTTGGCTCTTGACAAGGTCGACAGACATTTCCAACGCAGTTAGATTGGAGCTAGAACAAAAGGCATAAACTTTGCATGCATCATCAGCGATCAGATTAATGTTCAGTCTATGATGAGAGATTGATGAAGTTTCAACACTTTTATTTATCTTAAGGGATTAGTATTGTTTTTGTTGTCTTTATTCAGATTAGTCATTTTACAGAAATGTCAATAAAAAGGTTGATTAGTGACTGCATAAATCAGTATGAAGTGTTCCATAAAGGAAATTGATACTAAAGTAGCTAAGGAGCCTGATATACCCTATCAGAACACATAAAGAGTTCCTTTCAGAAAATAGCAAGATTTAGAATATGGAATGAACTACCCATAAAGGGTTGTTCTAGAAACTCAGCAGTGTTCCTCACACCAGTAGCAACCGTTTCAAAAGAGTGATCTCTGCAGTAGCGTTCATCTAGACAGGGTCTCTAAATAAAAAGAATAAAGTCATCTTTAAGCAGTAGCTGCCAGTAACAAAAGTAGAGAAGCCACTCTTCAGTAGTAGAGTTACACAGGCAGGATAAAGAGATCTAGGTGAGAGTCTTCTTCTCATCCGATTCGTCTTCTACTCCATTAACTAGCTAGGAACACTCATTAATATAAAACCACACATTAATGTATCCATAATGGTTAGGCATTAACGCGCCTCATCTGATGGTGAGGTCAACTTCGGATGCTTCTCCTCTCAATTCCAAAGGTAAACATTCTTGTCGATATAGTGTAAAACATTGTCTCAAGTCTTGGTTACACAGAGGAAGGTTCTCGAGGAAGGTTCTCATGAGAACCTTCCTAACTAAGCTAAAAGATGCACTGTATGTTCATTGTGAATACAAAGCAAGTCGAATATGATGAGGCAAAACTAGCAATAATATTTTGTAAGGCATTCATATAATATATCTAAATCGTTATTTAGTCAAGTAGTCACATCAGTTCATTGTGTTAGGAAAACGACAACATGGGGTGAGGAGGCGAAATGAACATTGGATTTGAAATCAGCACATTCTTAAGTAAGTTGCTGGTGCTAGGAAAAATGTATGAACAAGATTCGAAAGGAAAAGGCTTTATAGGCCCAACTAAAGAGGCACATTTAAGAATGATTGACTGGTACAAAAAATATATTTTCTTCTATATTACTTCCCATATGTTTAAGTACTACACACTTTAGGAATCATTTATTAAATTAATAATACACCTGAATATGATTCTCTAACATGCACAATTTTCAGTATTTTCTAAAAGAAAACATTTCTACAGCAGTTTAAGTCCATTCTGAAGTGCAATTCTAACACGGTCTGTAAGTCGATGTTTTTTCTTTTAAGTACTTTTCTCAGTGGATAGATTGTGTTGAAACGGGAGAGCCGTCAGTCATGACTGCAGAGAGATAAGAAACATGTCACGAATTAGAAAATGAGGTGACTTGCACACGTGATTTAAGGTGAAATGACGCATGTTGTAATTTGCAGCAATTACAGCGCGATAAATGGTACTTTATCATTATGGTATTACTTGAATGCTTTTCCCACACACATGTAATACAATAACGTAGATTACAATTTCTCTCAACAGCGCAACTCCTAAGGAAATGCCTTTTACCATTATATCATTATGGGCTGTTTTGGCTGTATCATAACTTGATTTTTATTGACCGAAATTCGGTTCTAAAACGTAGCCATCCACTGCAGCATGTAAGATGCGCAACAAGAATGCTCCTTGTTCAATCCACGGGGTTTACATTTAGCAGCAGAGATTGTGCCTATAATACTATAAAACCAATTTCAATGTTCTCTAGAGGTGAATAAATTGCTAGGTGGCCAGCAGATTGAAACATTTGGAAGAGACTACCCTCAGAAGGATCGGCATGGCTCTGCATACAAAATACTCATCATATGCACTGCTGCTTAAATCACTACAAATCATTTGCCTGGAAATGTGTGCTCTGCTCTTAATGAGCAAGTCATTGACCTGAACAATATCAATGGCTTGTCACTACCCATTTCAAGTGGATAAATGAACAACAGGCGAGCACAGAACCCATTGCACATACCTGAATGCAGAGAAGCCGGATGTAATTTACACCTCAAAAAAGGTTCTTTGATGGAAAGATGACGATTGTAGCAGGAAGTCAAAATATGTGCCAACTTGAACCTGAAAAAAATTAAAGCTGCTAATTTCAGAGAGTGCTAAGAAAAACGCAGTGATGCATTTAGAAACATTCCAAGGGGAAGAAAAACATATACATCCAATAGCATTCCAGTCATAACATCACAGGCTAGATGAAACTGAAATATGAAGCCAGGTATACAAAACACATGATATATTGTTCCCGTTTAATCAGCAGAATGCTGTTGCTAACAATGGACATGTTTGAAGTGTGTTTTGATATTTTTAGGATAATTTTTTTAAGTGCGTGTAAGACTTCTTTGGGAAATATGTTGGCTATAAGTAGTTCAAGCCCAGTGCTTAACTTTTAAAAGAACGAGTGACGAAGCCCAGGTCTGCGCACAGAAGTCCGCAGCTGGTGCAATTGAATGTCGGCATACCGCATAGCAAGGCTGTGCAGTCCTAAATCCACTCATGCCTTTTTAGTCCGCTTCTAGGCACTCACAGCCCTTTAATCTCACTCTTGCGGATTCCTGCTTTCTCCTTTCAGGATGTTTTTTCCATCTTTCTCTTCCTCCGTCTTTCATTTTGTCTGTCTATACTTCTCTTGTTCTCCTAAAAGTCTGATGCCAAAAAATAAGTGCTGTTCCCCAAAAAACTAAAAAATGAGTGCTGGTGCCCCCACCGGCAACTAGAGGCTCAAATGAAATACTGTTTAAGTCCATTTTGATACTCACAGTTGCGCTGTAGATGCTTTTGTGTGCCAGACCATTTTGATACTCACAGTTGCGCTGTAGATGCTCTTGTGTGCCAGCCACTGCAGAGTAATAGTCACTGAAAGATTGATACTGGCAGTGACGGATGTCTGCTATTGTCTTCATGCTCTGCTTCGGCTTCCAGGCTCTTTTAACCTCTGTTCATTATCTTCAAGAGTCACCAGCATCCATTGTTCACAAATGGTCAGATTACTTACTAGCAATCTTCATTACTCTTATTCTGCACTCCTCATCTCATTACCTAGAAATGCAATATGTAGGATGTTATTCTACCCTTAGGATCCTTTCTCAGTTAATATTTCTTCCCTTTTTATGAATAAAGTCCTTACCTGACTATGCAAGGGGAACAAGCCCTCCACTCTTCCTGTCATATGTAAGCATCAGCACTAAAAAGACCAGTAGCAGGAGGGAGGGAATGTAAGTAATGGGACTCGGAGTTCAAAATCGGAGAAATTGAGATAACCCGTAAATAATCTATACACTGAGGGGCATATTTACAAGCCCCTTGCGCCACTTTTGCGCCGCCGTTGCGTCACGCATTTGACGCAGCGGCGACGCAAACCATGCGCCGCGTTGCGCTATATTTACAACGTGACGCATGTAGGGAGATGCGTCACGTAGTAAACCCCTGCGCCACATGAAACCTGCGTCAGGTTTCATGTGGGCGTACCGGGCGCAGGGGGCGTTCCGGCGCAGGAACGCCTCGGAAAAGTGACGTAGTGAAATCTACAAGATTTCACGCAGTCACTTTTCCGAGCGCTGGTGCGTCAAATCCTTACGCCTGCTTCAAGCAGGCGTAAGGATTGACGCACCATGTTAGGGATAGGGAAGGTTGGAACAGTGCTGGAGTTGCGTCGCGCTTGCGACACAACTTCAGCACTGCGCCAACCTTCCGCCGGCAGATGCATCACGCATCTGCTTATCCTTGCGCCACGATGCACCGCATTGTAAATGCGGCGCATCGGACGTGGCGCAAGGGTAAACTTGCGTGACGCATTTTCCCTGGCGCATCCCTGCTGATATGCAGGGATGCGCCAGGGAACGTAAATATGCCCCTGAGTCTTCATCTTTATCTGCTCTCCTTATCCCTGAACTTACAAATGTGAGCACACCAAAACAACTCTGGGGCATATTCACAAGCCCCTATCGCCACAAGAACGTCACTTTTTTCGACGTACCTGTGGCGATAGGGGCTTCACCTTAGTCACAAGGCAGCGTTAAGCCACTTAACGTGGCTTAACACTGCCTTGTGAATAAGGCACCCTTTCACGCTATACTTAGCGTGAAAGGGGAGGGCAATGGGTGTTGCTGTGGGCGTTCCACCGCAACACACATTGCTTCTGATGCTGCCTCCTATTCACAAGAGCAGTGTAAATAGGAGGCAGCGCCAGAATTAAGACCAGGGAAAACCTGGTCTTAACCTGGCGAAGCGAGGAGAAATGTTTAATTTCTCCTCGTTTTTGCTGTTTTCATGTGTACTGCGTTGTGCGGCACACATGAAAACAGCAAAAGGCCAATGATTGTGTATTTACAGGAAGGTCCCCATTCCTGCACCTAAACAATCATTTTTTGAAAATGCCGTTTTGCAACTTCTGTGTGTGCTGCATTAAGCAGCACACATAGAAGTCACAAAACGGCATTTCAAGATTGTTTATGTGCAGGAAGGGGGACCTTCCTGTACATACACAATCTTCCCTTGCACACAGACACCCTTGCACCATGGTGCAAGGGTGCCTGCGTTGGCGCTAAGCAGCTACACTTAGCACCAGCGCAGGGGGATACGCAAGGCTGCACCATATCCTTGTGAATATGGTGCAGCCTTGCGTTTCTGAAGTGGCAAAGTGAGGCGTTAAGCCATGATGGCTAACGCCTCACTTCGCCACTTCCTTGTGAATATACCCCTCTGTTTCTCCTTAATAGCACTTCAAAGAGAGCTTCAACAGTGGATAATGCCAGAATCAATTTATTACAACTCACATCACTTCTGAATAATAACATCAAGATTTTAAAGTTATCTAACATTCAGTACTGTCATTCCAGGACGGCGGCATGGAGGACCACGCCTCCGAGTAGCCATGGGTGATTGCTGGCCCGCCCCCTCCCTGTGATGGCGGATCGAGTTTTGGCATTTCTCGACGGAGATGCAGCGTGAGATGGAGCTGCTGAGTCCATGTCCGTCGCGAGCCGTTACCACTACCAAGAGCCGCTGTAGGTGTAGGAAAGAGAAGCAGTAGATTTGCTCGGCAGAACGGCGCTTTTTGGTCCCGGGTCTGGGGCTTGGTGTGGTGCAGTGTGCCGGCGCTGGTTTCCTCGGGGACTGGAGAGCTGTATTGCTGTGCTGCTGCGGGGAGCAGTTGAGAGAGCCGGAGGAGAACAGGTACCTTTCCACTTGACAATCCGTATGTGGAGAATACTGGAGACATCGGAGACATTGGAGAGGCTTGGGTTGAGAGGAATGGTGGGAGAAGAGGTGGAGATTGTAAGGAGCCAGAAAATTAATTGAGGAATACGAGCTGGGGAGGAAGCAGAGAGTGGAGTGGGCGGAGCAAGAAAGTGAGAAAGACGAGAAGGAGGATAAGAGAACAAGAGGAAAGAGGAAAAATAATAGAAAAGCAGAAAAAATAAAAGCAGGGAAAAAAAAGGATAATATATAAATAAAAGGGGTGGAAGAAATCAGAAGTAAAAATGGGCAAAACATTGAAACATGCCCATACTGCTAAACAGGACTCTGCAGGTAGGCTGAAAGCCAAAACTCGATTAGCGCAAGCCCAGGCGAAGGAAGCTAAAGAAGTGATGTATCTAGCAAATAAGGGAGACCCATCGTGCGGCCTGGACTCCACCCCTGAAAGTTCGGAAGGCGAGCAGATATATATTATCCTATCAGAGCAGGATGAAGCACAGCTAGAACAGAATATCATCATAAGTGAGACATCAAACCTGAGAAACAACGTAGCAGGTCTGGGAAAATCCCCGAAAGGTGCATGTACGTCAGGCTTGCCTAAAAATAACACTAAGGAGGTTAAGAAATTTTCACTATTTCTCAAGAAAGTTACCCTGCCAGCTCCCGCTCCCTCTTCAGCTCCAAGCTCGAGCTCATTAGTAGAAGGCCCTCTTGCAACGTCAATCGACACGAGCTCTAAAGGAGAGAGGAAGGCTGCAGCCTTAGAGAAAGGCGATGGTCTAGACCAGGTTCATGCTCCGGCCCAGGAAAGATCGGCTTTATCAATGACTACGCTATTCTCTGCCCCGAGCCTCTCTCCTACACAGTTACAAGGAACAGAAGATTTGAGTAAAGACCCGAGGAAAAATATCGTAAAAGAAGTAATAGAGGCCATCTCAAATCCTGGCTCTAATCAGACTTTGCTTATACACCAGTCCCAGATGCAATCTCCACCTTTGCTTTTGGTACAGAGCCAGGACCAGGACCAGGACCAGGACGTGCTAGGGGACCAGGCATTCCAAGTTAATACTATGACCAATACAAGTATGCTGATAAATTTAGCTGGAAGCAGGACTACTGATGCCCTCGTAAATCAACAAAAAGATTTTGGTCAAAATGTGGCGACATCTGGGGTTCGCCAATTAGATATCAAGGATATGCTAAATTTGATACTCGATGAAATACGTGAGATGAAGGAGACTAAGAAAATCGAGACGGCTTCCTTACATCAACAACTAGGGAAAATCGAGGAAGCAATGGCAGCCTTTCCAACTAGAATTCAGGAGGCAGAAGGAAGAATTGCGGCTCTCGAAGATCAGATGACAATAGTAAGGGGTGAAGCGAAAGAGGCTACTAAAAGTAAGAAATATCTCGAGAACAAGCTGGAGGAACTGGAAAACCACTCCCGGAGGTCTAATCTCCGGATAGTGGGGATTCCTGAAGGTACTGAACACAAAGCGTCCGCCTCGCCCCCTTCCGATCCAAGGCCACCAAGATCATCTGCGGCGTACCCCAAGGCTCCTCCCTCAGCCCAACGCTGTTCAACAACTACATGGCACACCTCGCCCACGTCGCCCGACAGCACAACCTCAACATCATCTCCTACGCCGACGACACCCAGCTGATCCTCTCCCTCACCAAAGACCCTCACACTGCCAAAGCCCACCTCCACGTAGGAATGAAGGCCGTCGCCGAATGGATGAGGACCAGCCGCCTGAAGCTGAACTCGGACAAGACGGAGGTCCTCATCCTTGGTTCCAACCCTTCAGCCTGGAACGACTCCTGGTGGCCAACATCACTGGGAACAGCCCCGCCACCCACCGACCACATACGCAACCTAGGGGTCATCCTCGACCCCACCCTCTCCATGACTAAGCAGGTCAACGCCGTTTCCTCATCCTGCTTCAACATCCTCCGAATGCTCCGCAGGATCTTCAAGTGGATCCCCACCGAAACAAGAAAAACAGTCACCCAGGCCCTCGTCACCAGCAGGCTGGACTACGGAAACGCCCTCTACGCAGGAACGACGGCTAAGCTCCTGAGACGGCTGCAACGCATCCAGAACGCCTCTGCACGTCTTATCCTCGACATCCCCCGATGCAGCCACATCACACCCCACCTGAGAGACCTGCACTGGCTCCCTGTCAACAAGAGGATAACCTTCAAGCTCCTCACCCACGCACACAAAGCACTCCACAACTCCGGACCAGCCTACCTCAACAGACGACTCAGCTTCTACACCCCCACCCGCCAGCTCCGCTCGACCAGCCTCGCCCTCGCCACAGTCCCCCGCATCCGGAAAATGACCGCCGGCAGCAGATCCTTCTCCCACCTCGCCGCCAAGACCTGGAAAACCCTCCCCACCAACCTCCGACAGACCCAAGACCTACTGGCCTTCAGAAGACTCCTCAAGACCTGGCTCTTCGATCAGTAGCAGCACCACCCCCCTCTTCCCCCAGCGCCTTGAGACCCTCGCGGGTATGTAGTGCGCTTTATAAGTGACATGATTGATTGATTGATTGATTGAAGGTTCCCAGCCGCTACAATGGGTTAACTCTTTCATTAAACAGAAAGTCCTCCCAGAGTTCGAAGGCGACCTCACCATCACTAGGGCCCACCGGGTTCCAGCTCAACCTTTCCCAAATTCTACAATGCCACGTACAATACTACTTAACTTGGCGGACTTCCGTGTGAAAGAAAGAATATTGACTAAAGCTATTCAGCAGAGACAGTTTGTTGTAAATGATACTACAAAATGTCGAATATTTTCGGATATGACTGCCTCTGCTGCACGTAGAAGGAAAGAATTTGTGAAAATGCTACAGTTATTTAAAGCTCATGGTGCCCAGGCCTCGATTGCGCAGCAATCCAAGTTGAAAGTTTTAGTAAAAGGAAAGTTTTTTATGTTTATCGATTTGGAAGAAGCCCAGGCACTATTAAAAGAGATCTCTAATGGCTCTAATGGCTCTCGAGCTTGAAGGAAATAGTTTATATAGTCTAAAAGGTTTAGAAACATTATAAATATTCAGGTCTCACTTAAATCCAAATGGGGGGGGAGCACTTTGAAAGAATAGAGCTTTCTACTGCAAACATGGGAATGAGTAAAGAAGAAAGATGTGGTATGGAGGAGGGATGGGGTGTAGGGCCAGTTGAGCCAGCCAGAGTGTAATTCCAAGACACCCAGGAAACTACAGGGAGGGCTGAAATGCGGTATGCGTGGGGGGTAGGGGGGTTTCCGCATTCAGATGGGTGGGAGGTGGTGTTGTATGGGGGGAAGGTGGGCACATAGAGGAAAAAGGAGCAGAAGGTATGCTTAATAAACAAAGTGTGAATTGGTTTTTGGTTAAATTAATAGCCTATTTTTTGACCTTATAATGGAAAATATTAATTGCAAGGTTATATCAGCGAATGCCAATGGCCTGCTGAATAAAAAAAAGTGCGGCGCTCATATTAAATGGTTAATGTCACTTAACCCTCATGTCATATATTTGCAGGAAACCCATTTAAAAACAAATTTTCCAAAAATATTTATACCCAGGGCTTTTCCTCATGCTTTTTCGCATCAGCAGGTCTCGCTATGCGGGGGAAGCTATTTACTTTTCCAATAAAGTTCCTTGGGAATTTGTAAAAATAGTTAGAGACCCTCAAGGGAGGTGGATTTGGGTTACCACAAGGCTGCAGGGGAAAATTTTGAATTTTTTAAACTATTATGGACCTGTGACTGATGATGTTTCTGCACTGATTAAAATAAATGAACACTTGTTGGGTGTACCTGGACAGGTTATTCTCGGCGGAGATTTTAATTATATACAAGATTTAAGAAAAGACACTTCAAATAAAAATAAAAATCAACTGAAACCGAATACTAAAAAACTAATTGATGTTCTTAAACAAGAATATCAATTGGTGGATCCCTGGCGGGTTGAGAACCCAGACATGGATTTCTATACTTGTCACTCGCATCGCTTTGGAACATCCTCCCGAATTGATTTTTTCCTCATATCTAGATCTCTTCGGACTTCTAAGGTAGGAATAGGGTGTAATCCTTTCTCTGACCATGCATATATTAGTCTTGAGCTAATTTTAAAGGGGGATATGAGACAGCCCCCTAGATGGCAATTAGATCGCCTCCTTCTCCAAGATCAGGAATGGATGGCCAGTTTTAGAAATTGGATTACTGAATATTTTCAAATTAATAACAATACTGCTGAGCCATTCGCGGTATGGGGAGGGTTTAAAGCATCGGCTCGTGGCCAAATAATTACTTTTTCAGCCGCCCAGCATAAAGCGGGAAGTTAAAAATAGCCAAGCTACAGCTGGAGGCTGAAAAAGAGTACGCACTGTTGCTACAGTCACTCCCGAACCGGTATGCTCAAGCAAGATCAGTATTAAGGGAGTTTTTTGTTTTGGAAGAAATTTGTAGCTCCCAAAATTATCAACAAAAAACCTATGAGGAAAGCCAGCTAGTAGGTAAATTACTAGCGAACTTAACGAAAAAGAAACAAGAGGCAGCTACAATATTGAAAGTGCTTGACCCTCAGACAGGGGGCGAAGCAACTAAAAGTAATGAGATCTGTCAGATCTTTTTGAATCATTTTCAACAACTTTATTCAACAGAACATCAGGTAGAGGATGAATGGATCCAAAATTATTTTTTAAATTTAAATATTCCAAAACTTTCGGCAAAAATAGTTGGTCAATTAAGTTTGGACGTGGAATCCGTCGAGATTCTGACCGCTATTAAAACGACCGCTGGGGCTAAAGCATGCGGACAAGATGGCTTCCCTATTGAATTTTACAAAGTTTTTTCAGGGGAGTTACTGGCCCCTCTTAAAAAGCTATTTAATTATATTAAAGATGGAGGCCCGGTACCCGCGAATTTTAAGGAATCCATAATTGTGTCCTTTGTGAAAAAAGATAAGAATCCCGTCGATGTCAATTCTTACAGGCCCATTAGTCTGTTAAATTCAGACTACAAGATACTAATGAAAATTTGGGCGGAGCGCTTTTCGTTGGCTGCCCAAGAGACTATTCATAGCGACCAAACTGGTTTCATTAAGGGCAGATCGATGGCGGCAAATACAGAATTTTTAATCCATGCTTTGGATTATTTGAATACTAATCTTACCCCGGCATGTATTACAATGGTGGATGCCGAGAAAGCTTTTGATTTGGTTAATTGGAAAACGTTATTTTTTATTCTCGGCTCTTTCGGCTTTCCAACCCAAATTGTTAAGATGTTACAGAACATTTATCAGGAAGCAACAGCCACGGTAGTTATACATGCTACAAAAGCAGGCAATATTAAAATATGCCGTGGGACAAGACAAGGCTGTCCGCTATCGCCGCTGCTCTTTACCTTCTTTATAGAGCCTCTGGTTATCAAGATGCGTAATAACCCTGATATTTTGCCTCCAATTCCTGGAATGGCAAAGTTAAAATTATTCGCAGACGACATTATTTTATATTTAAAACCTGATAAAATGAATCTTGAGACAGTTTTAAAAGAATTCAAGAACAGTGAATTAATTGGGGGATATAAGATAAATTCTAATAAAACCGAAGTGCTCGCTCTTAATGTAGATTCGAATTTTCTTCCGTTATGCTTGGAAGCTCAAGCATCTAAGACGGATCCAATTAGATATCTTGGGATGTTTGTGTCTAATCAATATCAGCAGCTTTTTAGACTAAATTATATAAGAATGAAAGATAAAATTAAAATATTGTTGGAACAATGGCTTCTTCTTCCCCTTTCATTGATTGGTAGGGTGTCTTTAATTAAAATGTCTATACTCCTGCTGCTCTTGTTTCTTTTTATAAATGTTCCTATCGAAATATATGCTTCTTTTTTTAAAGAAATGGAAACTCTATTTAGAGAATTTATCTGGGCGAAAAAAGCATCTACGGTTAAGCTGCTTACGGTACAATTACCTATAAAACAAGGGGGCCTGGCCTTGCCGCATTTGAAAACTTATTATGAAGCCGCATTTTTAGATTTAGTTTCTGGACTGTTAAGATCAAATGGTACGAGAGACGGTTTTTTTCTGCATAAAATGACTTAAGAAATGGGTTCACAAACTTCAGTATTCTTAAAAACTTCCAAGTTTCCAAAGAAGACAAGGTACAAAACGTTAAAAGACTATTCTTCTAGACTTTTAGCTTTCTTTAAAAAAACGAGCTCATCAGGTTTACACTTTGTAAAATTGGGAGAATGTAGTAATCTGGGTCTCCAGCTCTGATACAAAAATATAAAAGTATGGGAGAACTGTGGACTATCTGAGGTAAGACAATTTTCTGTGTTGAATAGGGCGATTTCTTGGCAAGAAATAATGGCTAGGGCTGAGGGCTGTAATAAACCAGCTTTCTTTGAATATCTTCAAATTGTCCACTTTTTATCAGATATCAAAGAAATTTTTGATGCTCCAAATTATTTAATAACAACCCTTTATGCCACTAAACTACATGGTGTGGGGAATTGGTATCGGCTGCTACAACAGCATAGCCAAAAACCCTTACTAGAGAACCATTTAGTGAGAATCGCCAGTGAAACCCAATGTTTTTTTACTCTTAAAGATTGGGAAGATATCAGTCTTTTAGGAAATAAAACACTTCGAGCGGCGAATTTTAAGAGAATGTCTTTTTTATCTCGTTGGTTCTCTTATTATACCCCGGCGGCACTTAAAAAAGATTTACGGAAGTCCCAAATAAATGTTTTAGATGTCAGAAAGATGGGGAAGGTGGATGGCACCATATTTTTTTTACATGTCCTCGCCTGCGTTCCTTCTGGGAATCAATTTTCACTGATATTGGACAGGCTTTGGGAAAGAAAGTGCCGTTAGAGGCTGATGCTGCACTAATTGGATTTTGCAAAGATAAATCGTTACTAACTGAGGCTGAGAAAGTGTTTTTGTGTATTTCCTGCACAGTAGCATGCTCGTTAGTTCTCCAGAACTGGAACTCGAATGAAATACCTTCCCATATAAAATGGTTTAAGAAAATGCAGAGAACTCGTAATTTTGAGGAAGCCTATGCAAAACGACTAGGAGCGATAAAAAAATTCCGAAAGAACTGGAAGTTTTTAGTGATTTAGAAAAATTGAAGGATATGAATATTTGACAGATATGCATTAGTCAAATATATTTATATTTATATTGCATTTGCACTTTTCTATTTCTTGCACTGTGTAAGCACTAGCACTTTTTTCTTCGATATTATTCAACATGTACTGTTGTTTGAAATTATTGTACTGAAGATGTTTTTTTTTTGTCTTATAATTATGTGCTTGAAACTTATTAGGAATTCAGAAGTTATGCGATGTTTTTTATATTTTCTCTTTTATATGTAAAATTGGGCTGTTTTTGATATAATATTTAAGAATGATGTTTGTTTATATACCTATTGCTCCGCTCAATAAAATAAAAAAATAAAAAAATAAAAAGTACTGTCATTCCAAATGACAGTTCATTACCTTGTGCCTGATCTATTCTGTAATGTCTGAAAAATGTTGATGGATTTGGCAAGGTGGCTGCAGCACCTGTATCTGTGATGGATGCTCCACTCCATTCTGTCCAAGAGACCAACATTCCCCTTTTAGAGTGTGCTTGAACTGCCTTTGGCAAAGATTTTTCTGATGCAGCATACCCCAAAATAATAACCTCTTTAATCAATTGACTGGGTGTTTAGGAAGATAATTGTAGACTCTTTTAGCCACTCCAAAATTAACAAAAAAATCAGATTCCCTGTTCTCAGAGGATCTCTGAAGGTGCATTTTCACTGCCCTTATCATATCCAATGCACACAAATCGACATCATTAGTCAAAACTGTATCTGCACACAATACCAGTAAAACAATTTCCAGGTGTCTATGAAAGACTGTGTTCCCCTTAAAAACAAAGTCAGGATTAAGTTTGAGCACAATCCAGTCTTTAAATACTCTCAAATAAGGAGGTATAGACTTTAAAGCATACAGCTCCCCTGACCACCTTCCCGCAGTTATAGCAACCAAAAAAAATACTTTCAAAGCCAAACAATTTTAAAATACCTGCTATAATGATTCAAACGTAGAATCTTGAAGAGCTAAAAATAACAATTGTAAATTCCATGAAAGGAATCAATTCCTTCTGAGAGATCTTTAAGAATCAAATATTTAAATAATTTTGAGAACCCAACACTCTACTTTAGATACAGCTCCCCAGGGTTCTCGAATGGACTTTACAGCTGCCCACTGTAATTTCAAAGTTGCTACAGAGAAACCTAAATCAAAGCTTTTTGGAAGAATTGGAGAATAATGTTTGGTGGCTCATCTTTAAGAGGGCAGCTATTCATTTGACCTCATATATGCAATGATAGCCCATCATGATTATATTCTTTTCTAGTTGAGGACTTTCTAGCTGTCTGAATTGGGATGGAGACTGGCAGGGATAAGCCTGAACTTACAATCCCCGTCCTTTAAATCTTCAGCCACTAGTTTTAGACTTTGAAGAGTCACCTGAGACAGTATTGGCAGAAAAAGACACAGTAGAAATAGAAACATCCACACATCCTGCACAAGCATCTCCTCCACAGAGGAAACCACTGTCTCCTTGGCCAAAAAAGACACACTGAGACTGGAATCATTCCTCACTCTGAACATTAGCTATCAGATGGGCAGTCAGGGATATGGGAGGAAAGGCAAAAGGCATTACCAATGGCTACTGACCAGCTATGGCATCTATTGCCATTGCTATGCTGTGTTCGAACATGGAAAATCATTTCGGAAGAACAGCATTGTGATGATAAGTAATAAGATCTATCTCTGGTTTTCCAAATGTTTTGCAAATATCTTTAAATACCTGGGATGATGGAAACATTATGCTGAGAGTATCTGCTTTCATGTTGTATTTACCCCTTGCATGTATTACTTTGATCAATAACATGTTTTACTGACCATAACAATTTTCTGTTTTTCAGAATATACAAGTGCCCTGACCTGGTCTCAACTGTTGATTCATATATTACACTTCATCCCTATTGTCTGTCCTGATTATTATTTCCCAATTGGCAGTGTCCGGGTAAACACTCCCATTCATATCAATACAGCCATCATCTCCCGGCAGTTTGACTAATAGCTTCTTTCCTTTATGGACCAACGTCTCCGAGCATTCTTTGCATCCAGTACAACATCGCATCCCAGTCTGCTGGTTTGTGTTCTCAAAGTCTTTATCATAGGAAGAATCGGAATAACACTCCTTCTTAAATTATCTGGGTAAAAATTCCAGTTAATCTGCTCCCTGATTAAATCTGATACTTAGATAAGAACAAAGTCATGTATGACCCACTGTAGAACGTGAAGAACTAATAGACCAAAATGAAGATGGGCCCATGGACCCACAAACGGACAAGCCGCATACAAAAACAAAAGTTGTGATTGAGCATCTTGTCTAAATTGAAGTGTTTTATATAACAGAGCAATATAAACTCCAACATTGTACTTACCATATCCCTTTGTGCCCCGAGCCAGTCTCTTACTAATGCTTGCTCCTTCGGACACAAGAGCTCCATTCTCCACAGTAGCTTATTTCTCCATTGGTAGTCACACTATCTCTATGTCTGTTTAAAAACATGACCCAATATACTCCAGATCTAAGGACGGATAAAGTTTTGATGACTGAAACTTTATTGTAACCCCACATTCCTCCAAAACTTGAACAGATCTCCAAGTTAGCTCCTTTGTCTGAGTGCTGAATCGAGCCACAATGCGAAGATTGTCCAAATAGTGATGAATTTGAAATGTTTCTCTATGTACGAAGACCATCATATGAGCAAGAACTTTGGTGGGCATCCTTGGCGAAGCCTTGAGGCCAAAAGGCAAATCTCAAAATTGTCATTGCATCTTCCTCACTGAAAATCTGAGGAATTTCTGATGAGACTTAGCATGAGGCTATGGAGGTATACATCCTATACATACTGAAATTATAAAACTGCCTTGACTCACCAATAGATTCACTTGTTGCAATTAATTCATTTTTAAGTGAATTATCTTGATGAGCCAATTGAAGTCTTTCAGGTCTATCACCAGCCTGTACTGGCCTGATTGTTTCTTGACAGGAAACACTGTTGAATACCAACCCTTCCTTTTCTTTGCTTTCGGTACTGGTACAATTGTATTTTCCTGAACTAAAGTAAAGAAATTCTCCTGTAGCACCTTCCTGCGGACCAGATGCTTCAGGAGGTGCGTCACAATAAACCTACTGAAATTCCAGTTTTTAACCTCATGACACGATCTCTACCAACCAAATATCCTGAATTGCCTCCTTTACCCTTTCCCAGAACATTGATAAACAACCTCCAACTGGAGAGGCATTGCTGAGGCTAGACACTGCTGAGCTGCATGGTCAGGGCCTTTATTTTTGTTTCCTGTTTTTTTTCTTCAACATTCCAAGGACTAGATACAATTTGTTGCATGAGCTGAAAACTGAGGATGATTCAAATTTCCTTTGTCCTGACCTGACACAGGATTTTGTATCCATATTTGTTCTTAAAATGCAGTTCATGTTTTTGTTTAGTAAACAAGTTCTGTATTACTACCTCTAGATCTTTACTAGGGGTGGGCAGAACTCCCGGAGTTTCACTCCGTGGAGTTACATTAAAACTCTGCGAGATTCCGCGAGCAGGCTGAATTCGGCTTGTCATGCTGCTCATGATGATTTTTGGTGCAGGGAGCCTGTTCCACACTGTATCTTACAGCGCTATGGGCACACACAGCACGCCAGAGGGTGCTCCTTTTTCTGCAGCTCAAGTAAATTTTCTACTTGCCCGCTTTGTTAAATCTTGCCAGGAGGAGTTCTAGTGCCTGAACATCGCACTAGGGGACACAAATTATCACTCGTGCTCACCAACTTAATGTTAGCAAGCTGCGCATGTAGAAAATCTCCAGCATGTGGCGGTTGGCAGAGTTTTGCAGGAACTCCACAATCCAAGCAGATTTGGCAAATCTCTGCAAACTCAGCCATCAGAGTGGAATTATTCGCCCACCCATAATCTTTTCCAAACACTCTATTCCCCATAAAAGTCATCTTCAACAATGAACTTTTTTATGCATAATAAACTTTCCAGTTTCTCAAAGGTGTGTTTCCTTGCTGCTACTATCCCTAAACCTTCCACCCTCATGGACGAGGCTTTTAAAAAAATCAAAAGCAAGGTTCAACAAATACAGCTCTTGCACCTCCATTTCTGATACCAGCCAAGATACATCTTTACCATTCCAAAGAGCGGATGAAATGAACAGAAGGTCGGTGACCAATGACAGTGAAGTGTATACAGAATAAACTCCTGCCCTCAAGGCTAGATTTAATTCAGAATACGTTCTTTTCAAAGTAGCATACGTTCTTTTGTACACCTGATCTGAAAAGGAAATGCCTACTGTTAAAATAACTGTCTATCTCCTTCAAATAGCCTAAAGCACATCAATTGAAAGCTTCTTCCACAACTCAAATTCACCCTTGGCAACCTTTTATAGTCTACCCATGAAACAAGTAACCATATTCTTTTTGGGTCCCTTCACTCACTTTTGAACAGAGTAGGAAATGCAAAATTAATTTAAGTTCAGGAATGCAAGATCTACTGAATTGCTTAAACCAGTCCGCACTGGTCTGATCCTCATCTGAAAGCAATTGTAGATTTGCTGTTAAATCTTCTCTCTTTGAATAGTGGACTCACCCCTTTCTCTTCCTCATCTTATCTAAGGGAAGACCAAGTGAATGGTAGAGATGAAGGCGAAGAAAATGTTGGCAAGGAAGCATCAGACCTTACTGGAGTCTCATATATTACACTCTGAACGTCCTTCCCTTTCTTCTTTTGCTTGTTGAAAGCCTCCAAAATTGACGAGACCAAAACTAACCTCCGTTTCTCAGTCATCGTGCTGAAAAATCAATTTCCTCAAGAGCAGACTGCCTTCGTTTATTCCTAAAGCTTTAATCATCACGAGGGGAAGAAGAGGACAGATGATGCGTTTTTGTGTGTGAGTCCACATAGCTGCTAATCACCACCAGCCAGGGTGCATTCGTATTGAATCCACCTCCCAAAATGACTTGCATCCCTAGAACCAAGGACCCCTAAAGACCCCCCCTTGTTTTAACAAAAATATAACCTCTGTCTTCTTCTTCATATATAAATGACTCAACCATGACATTATACCTAAAAAGGACACTATTTACAACAAATAATTCATAATACAAAATTCATATCTGATTCCAGCAGCATGACGAGCCTCCCCAGAACGGGGACTGGCCCCCAGATGGCGACCATGATGTAGATATCGGCAATTTCCTCAGCAATATAGTCTATCGTGATCGCTGCGACGCTGAGCTCATCTCAGCCCTTCCCATGACACCAAGCCGGGGTGCAACATGCCAACATTGTCTGCCAGTTTAACAGCTGCTCCCGCAATGTATCTTACCAAGGATTTCCTCTTAACGGCCGACAGATGATGAGCTCTGACCGGGAGCCCCCTAGGCTAGGGATTGCCTTTTTGGCTTTAATCCCCTGGATACTACCCCCTTCTTGGACCCCTACTCACACCTGGGGTTAGTCTTGACTGTAGTTCGCACCTCTCCAATCTCCCGCGTTGGATTTTGACATTCTCAGAGTAACCTTGAACATTATCCTGACCCATGAGACTGAGCAATATGGCCGATGCCCGGTGGAGCTGCCATACAGCTATAGAGGAGATCAGCCCTGGTTCACCCCCTCGGCCATCACCTACCCAGCCGGACATTGGGCACAGTTCTCCTCGTCTCCCCGCTGTGTCTCCTTTCCTCCCCCTTTCCGTAACATTGTTGTTTTTGTGTTCTCCTTGCTTTTCTATGCTCTTGTAACGGATGTAATTTGTAACATGTAACTCGTTGATCCTCTTGTAAAGCGCTCTGATACCTCCGGGTCTAGCCAGCGCTATATAAAACTCTTCAAATAAATAAAACAAATAAAACCATTCTTGGAAGTCTCCCCCACTTCAAAGGCATATTTGGGTATAAGTACCCCAGCAAATCAGACACTTCTGGACCTACACCTGAACCTCTGTCAGAAGAACTGTAGTGCTGCTAAAAGGACTCAACTGGACTGCTGCTCTGGAAGGCCTGCTTTTCTGTTTGTTGCCCTGCTGCCCTGCTGCCTGCTGCTCTCTGACTCTGCTGAAGGAGAGCTGGACTCTGCCTTCTTCCAAGTGACTTCCAATGGCGCATTGAATTGCCTCCTGTTGCTTGAGAGACATCGATATTAAAGTCTCTACGCCTGCTCCTGTACCTCGCCCACTGGAAGAGGCCCAAATACTTGCAACAGTATTTTTGACACATCTCCTGTCTGCGTGTAACAGAACCAGTGCATCGACCCGCTTGCAGGAGTAAAATCGGCACATCGCTTCAGAACCAGGTCTTTGCCTCCAGAGATCGACGCATCAGACAGCGTGTCTTTGCCGCTGTTACTTGTTGTGATCGGCGAATCCTCTTGACTCTGGCACCCGTCTTCAGATCAGACGCATCACGTTCTCTGTGTGGAGAAGATCGTCAAATCTTGCTGCTTGCAAACAGGAAAGCGATACCAAAGGGGATGATGGACGGAGCGTTAGAGCAAATCAAACACTCACCCCCAGTCAACTGATCTGGGTTTAATCCATCATTATTCTTTAGCTCACTCCACCACCCCAGTTCAGACATGGCCATATGCAAATCAGTCTGACCCTGTGCCTCATGGGAACAGTCCAGCCCGAACTGCCAAGCCATGTCTTCCCTGGACCGGAAACAAGCATCCTGGGACCGGTTTCGGGTTCAAAACCCTCATCAGCCAGGCTATCTTGAATCCAGTGGCAAAGTGAGCAAGGGACCCACGTCTGGGCATACCCTGCCAACTTAGGGCGAACAAAGCGATACCAAAGGGGATGCTGCTTGCAAACAGGAAAGGTACTTTGTTCACCGGGGCCTGAGTGGGTCCTGTAGCCAGCCGGTGCTCCATCTCAGTCGGCCAGAACTTTGACTTTGCTCCGGTCTAGCACGACCTAATGTAACCTTTTTTTGCGCTACTTACTTCTAAGGGGCATATTCTCAAGGAGCCATCGCCGATTTATCGGCACTTTAGCGCCGCAAAAGTGTTGATAGACTTATCGCCCTTTTCACAAGCTGGTGCAAACTGCCGACATCGCCAGTTTTCCTGCGATAGCTGCCGCAAAACACATTGCCACGGATGAGAGCGACAATTAATGCTAATGATATGCAGAGTAGGCGTACCCGAGCAAAAACACACGAAAACACCACTTCGCGATATTCACAACGAGCAGCCAGATCTGCGATGCGACTCAAAAACAGGCGATAAGGCGCGTTAGCAGCAGGGGTTTAACACCTGCCTTTTACTGGTGTTAAGCAGGACGACAACCTGCAGTATGAAAGGGAGCCCAGCCCAGAGCCACATCTGAAGACCAACACATGTCATGGAGCTAATGATCATGCAGATCAGAGACCCAAGAGGTCCACAACACCCACCATCACCACCCCCAGGCCACCCCTCCTGCCCCCCTCCCGCCCCCCCGGACTACCACTGAGGCAGCGCAGAACAAGACAGCTGACCTTCCGAAAACGGCATGGCCCCTCAGCCACACAATTGCAGAATGTGGGGAGAAGTGGGAACCAAGTATATGTGAAGGAGGCAAGTCACCCATGAATAAGAATGTACACATTGCCAAGTGTGGCGGTGATGTGCTGGACAGACTCCAGTATGCAGAGCACAGACATGTCCCTGTGGACAAATAATGCTGGTGTGTGCAGTGTTGTGGTCAGTGGACGCAACCATCTTACCTCAGGCAGTGGGGAAGACCTCACTCATGTAGCTGTGTTGTCCCCCCCTGTACGCGGAAGCGGAGTTGGCTGGTCCGGCGTACGCCACACCAGCATAGGAGTGTGAATAAATAGACCGGGGATCTGGGCGTGGTTCACTTCCGGGATGGCCAACGCGTCTGCCAGGGCGGCGCCCCTCACCCTGCCATGAGTCCGCCGCCGTGACCGCCAGCCTCCTCAGCCAATCGCTGCCTTCTGCGACACAGGCCCCCAGCGCACACTGCGTCACAGCACTGCAGAGTAATGTGTGTGCTGACTACTGCCTTCGGCCTACACTGCGGTCAGCAGGGCGCTCAAATCAAATCCAATCCTGACCTGCGAGGACACGCCATCATCGCTGGCTGCACACCCGCTGAGCGCTCCAGGTGCCACTAACTCTGTGCAGCTCAAGTCATCGCCACGTGGCTGTGGGCCCTTGCTGACCACTGCCTCCAGCCTACACTGCGGTCAGCAGGTCCCCCAAGTCAAACGACGCATCATCGCAGGCCGCACACCTGTTGAGCGCTTCAGGTGCCACTAACTCAGTGCACCACAAGTCATCGCAATGTGGCTGTGGGCCATTTCTGACCGCTGCCTCTGGCCTACACTGCGGTCAGCAGGGCGCTCAAATCAAATCCAATCCTGACCTGCGAGGACACGCCATCCTCGCTGGCTGCACACCCGCTGAGCGCTTCAGGTGCCACCAACTCAGTGCACCACAAGTCATCGCCACGTGGCTGTGGGCCCTTTCTGACCGCTGCCTCCGGCCTACACTGCAGTCAGCAGGGCGCTCAAATCAAATCCAATCCTGACCTGCGAGGACACGCCATCATCGCTGGCTGCACACCCGCTGAGCGCTTCAGGTGCCACCAACTCAGTGCACCACAAGTCATCGCCACGTGGCTGTGGGCCCTTGCTGACCGCTACCTCCGGCCTACACTGTGGTCAGCAGGTACCCCAAGTCAAATAGAGTTTTCATTCATGGCTGGCGCAGTTCAGTAGGCAACAGACATTGCTTCCAGGGCGGCCCGCCCAGACGACGCATCATCGGAGGCCGCACACCCGCAGAGCGCTTCTGGTGCCACGAACTCAGTGCAGCTCATGTCATGGACCCTTGATGATGTAATCTTTTGTGTGTGAGTCCAGTTCTGGTGCCCCTACCTCAGTGCACTGCAAGTCATGGACCCTTTATGATTGAATCTGTGTGTGTGATCCGATGATCACTGTTCTAGTTGCTGCCAGCACCATCCACTCCCTGAGGGCTAGTTTACACTCACCCCACACCCATCCAGCACAGGCACCACCGGACTTGTGACCCTAGTAATAAAAAGGGGCCAGGCGCACGTGCCTGTAGCCAGTTCCACCATACATCTAAGTGTGTCTGTGTGGTCACTATGTATGCGTGATGGCCCCTGGCCCTACCACATCACATCGTGCTGTGGACAGCGGACACGAGCATGTCACCTCAGGCAGTGGGTAAGACCTTGGACATGTAGCTTTGTCATCCCCCTCTGTAAGCGTAAGCGGAGTGGGCTGGGCGGCGTACGTCAGTCCAGCACAGGGGTGTGTAGAATTAGCCCGGGGCTCAGGGCGTGGTTCAGTTCTGGCCTGGACAAGGAAGTCACCAATGCGTGTGTCTCTGTTGTAGTGTCGGCACCACCCAGCCCGCAATTGACAATGTTGCAATGTAGCATGCACCCGGAGGGCGGTCTTGCACGAACTGAGAAATGGAGGAGCGCAAGACTGCTCGGGGTCTTGGCTCATACATGCCAAGTGTTGTGTGTATCTGCATTGCCGCAGCATGAGCCAAATGCCTAGCCTTAATCACAGCGCGAGTTCAGCCAGGCATGAAATCTACATCTGTGTCCGCACTATCCTTACCATAGGCCTACAATCACATGGCCGCCCACCTTCAACGGCCAACATCACAGTGTCATTGTCAGGCCTGTGGACATGCGCAGATAGGCATGACAATGGTGTGCCGTTGGAGTGCAAGTGATGCAACCGCGCAGCGTACACAAGTGAATAGGCTCGGGGGGAGGGAGGAGCAGCTGTGAGGCAACGTAACACACAGTGATGCCGCTCATTTGCCACATGCAAGTCATGTCAAACATGAATCCCAAAGTCGCACACATCCCACTCCACACCCAACAAGCCACATCACAATTCCTGAATGCAAGCAGATGATAAACTGACATTAGGGATGAAAGCTCCTTTGTCTGAACTATCAGGTGGAAGCACATCTGCACATACGACCTCGGAATTGCATGTGCCCGGCACCCCCTGACAGATACGATAGCAGTTGAGGACGACTTCCACACTACGCACAGCCCAACGACAGACCAACGTATACACACCCCACACACATAAGTCCTTGCTCGGAGTTATCTTGCATGGAATGGCCTTCACACTTACTCCCACACCATCCCAGGCGTACAACCGTTGCACACTTAAACAACTCATTGATCCGAGCTGTGGCATTTCATCCACAGAACTGGTGCAGGTCAGAACATTGCCGCTTCAACCAGGGCCACTAACGCAAGGCAGAACATCCTGGACACATGCACAACCCCTGTCACGTGGAACTGTACCGTGCACGTATGCTGCATTTACTGGGGGTACTGCCATTGGCAGTGTTGCGGATCAGTAACTGGCTAAGCTTCGGCCTTGCCAACATCACCTGCGTTCAGCCTGTGTTGCATTGTCGATCGTGCATATTCGAGTGGTCCATGGATGTCTGCCTATCCAACAGGACGGTAGCCGAACTGGATTTCAACATGTGTGTGCGCCCCCTGTTGGCTCACGACCAGGAGTGTCACCGTGATACCCGTCTGTGGGATGCCTGGATACTTGGCATACATGCTGGCAGCTGGACCTGGGAAATTGAAGAACTCCTCGTGTGCAGTGACCACATTGAGCCGCTCCCCTATTGGGCTGTAGTGCTAATTGGTGATAGGGGGTGGATGGACGCAGCACATCTGTCCGGACCTGCTAATGGCTAGCCTCGCCGTCCTGTTCGATGGAGTCGACAACGACCTCATGTTGGAAATGATTGCCTACGAAGCTGCAATCGATTTCATGGACGTGTAACTACGTACCTGCAGCCACAACAGTTTGGAACCCATTGCACATGTCCCGACACCTTGTTGCATCTTGGGGTTCTGGTCACATATCCCACGACAACAGTGGACATGGCTGCATTTGCCTGGACCCCGAATACGTGGGCGGACAACCACGCGGGGTAACACACACCTGTGAAAGGTGAGGCACTCCCCCGGAGTGGATAGCGGCGCTTGGCAACGTTCCTCATTCTGATATCCTACTGCATTGGTCCGCATGTTGTGGCACTTCTCTTGCCCGTGCTGACACGCATATGCTAATAAAGTCTACGCACATTCACTTGTATTCAACTTTGATGTGAGTTGTTTTGAATGACAATGTGTATCTCACTGCCTATCTGGGTCACGGCCATACATGCGCATTGATAGCATTACCCAGGGAGTACCATTTATGTGGAATCACTGTCCCTACATTCATCAATGCTTTCATGCTTAATTGATCAGGGCCATGACACATCAGTGTGAATTTGAATGTTTTATTCGCATTCAGTGGGGTGTTTAAGCTGGACCAGTACAGGGCCATGCAAACCCCACTTACATTGTCGCCCCATGGAGGGCCAGCCAGAGTCCTTTAGGGATGGACAGGTTCATCGGAAGAGGAAGACTTCAGTCCGCAGTGTGATTGCTGTGTCATTGGTAACCAATCCAAATATGGCAGTCCATGTCGAGGTCCAAGGTGAGTGTCGCTGAGTGTAATGGGGTACAGTGGAAGATGTTATTCCAGGGCATGATGCAGAGGGCAGAACCAAGTTGAAACAGGCCATATGGCGGTGATGTATGCTACCACTTCAATCTTACCACCAAGCCAGATTCATCATCATCTTCGTCCTCTGATGTGTCAGGTGCCTCACATGTGGGTGGTGGTGTTTGGTCTGCCGCACTGTGTGGCACTGACACTTCAGGGGGCGGAGATGTGGATGGAGTAGTAGCAGCAGCAGTCATCCACGCCAGGCCGTGTGGCGGCAATGCCATGATTAGGATCTGCAGGCCATGGAAGATCCCAGCTACATCTCGCTGGTGTGCAGCCGTGGCAGCCAATCGTTCCGCATGCACCTGCTCCATGTTCTCCATGATCCTCCGCATGTGCCCCAACTCCCGGCTGACATCGCTGGTGCCACTCTGACTAGACACTTGTTCTTGTCTCCGAGTCATGACTCCAGCGATGTCAGCCATGGATTGTTGGAGAGCATGGAGCGGACAGTGGGTGTCCATTAGGGACTGTAAGTGGACCCTGATGGGACTTAGACACCCACTTGAGGCATCTAGTTTGGCTGCCATGAGGTCGAACCCCACCCGCAGGTGATCAGCCATCTTCTCCTGGCACCCTAACACACGGCGTTGGAATGCCATGTGTTGGTCGTGGGGGTCCTGGGAGCCAGCCGTGGTGGTGGGTGCTTCCTGCTGTGTGGTCTGTGCAGGGGGGGGGTGTCCTCAATGCAGCTGGGCTGCCCTGCTCCTGGAGGTTGGGTGCCGAAGCTGTCCATGAGCTTCTGGATGGCGTCGGTGTCGATGTTGGGGAGGTCCTCTTCGTCATCAGTGCTGAGTTGTTGTGACTGCTCTGCAGGAGGTGTTGATTCTCCCTATGCAATGTGAAGGGGAGATGCAGATTGACACTGTGTTCACATGTATGTTCACGCATTGTACAAGTTTACTAACGGACTGCATGACAATGTACATTGTGACTGTTTGTGAAGAGATGCCTATTTGATGCGGGACAGTTGACATTTCTACACCATCAGGGATGTGAGGTTGTACTTGTACATTGTCATCTCACAGTTTCCTGCTATGCCAAATGTGAATGGCCATTTTCTACACACAAGTGGCAGCAGTTCAGTTCTGTTGTGAGAGTGTTGCAGTTTGTACCACATTGTTGTCAATGTTGAGGTGCTCTGATTCTTATGTGTGTGTGCTGCATTGTGGGTGTGTTGCCCCTTCAGCTCTGATTTGGCTGGCCCTTCTCCCTTTCAGGCGGTGTGCCTTTCACTTCTGTGCTTATACAGTGCTGAGATGTTGCAGACTTGGGTAAATTGGGCTCTTGGTCGGAGTTGTGACTCTTGGGCATGGTTTGTCCGCAGATGTGCTCTACTTACTTGTGCATGTGTGCCATTGTTCCCATCTCCCCCCGTCCCCCCAGTCCCTGGTCGTTACTCACCCTGTTGCTGGTGGCTCAGGTCATGTTGTGCAGTGTCCGGTCCACCAACTCCTGCCACTGTCTCCCCAATGATGACTCGGGTCACCATTTCCTCCATCTCATCCAGCTCCTGGTGTGTCGCTGGACTCCCACCTCCAGTCTGCATTGCTGCTCTCAGGTTGGAAGCGATTTTCAGCTTGGTTTTGCGATTCACATCAGTCCAGCGCTTCTTGCAGTCGTCCACTTCCCTTATCTTCACTCCGACTGCATTCACCTTGGCCAAGATGGACTGCCATATTGTATTTTTAGTTGCCAATGTCACAGTGGAGGTGATGAACAGTTGGTGGTGGTGTTCTGTCACCTCCATAATGAGGATCCTGTTTTCCTGCGGACTGAGACGCGGGTTCCTCTTATTCTTCTCCTTGCCCTTCCCTGTCCCCGAGGTCCCAGGCTGGTCCTCCGTGGGGCTTGTGGTGTTCTGGTTGTCCTCTGTACTTGCTCCGGCTCCCTCCATGGTGCTTCGCAGTTGTTTGTGTTTTGTAGGTGTTTTGTTTTGCCGCTTTTATAGTGATTGTTCCCGCCTTACTTGTGGGACTTGCGGGCCTGGTGCTGCTTTCGCTGGATTTTTATCGCAGTTGGGCCCATCGCAACTTTTTTCACATTCGGGTTTCCTTTTTTATCGCCGTCGTGGTAGTTGTATCGCGGACATTTGAGGCGTTCTCGGGAAACTATTGCATGTTACCGCCGTGTTGGGAATACGACGTTGACACAGAGTTATTTTCCTGCGATAGACGGCGATATGGAAAATTGCGTTAGCCTATTTTGGCGATGTTTATCGCACGTTCTTGTAAATATCCCCCTAAGTGTTTTGCTGCATTTATTTCTTTAAAATGTAATATCTCAACTTCTACACATTCGATTTCTGTCATTTTGGTGTTGTTTTATTTACAAAGTCTTACTTTTTTTTGCTAAACTATTGTGGAGTCTTTTTGTGGTGTTTTTACTGTTTTACTTTATGAGTTATTGCACAAATACTTTGTACATTGCCTTCTAAGTTAAGCCTGCCTACTCTGTGCCAAGCTACCAGAGGGTGAGCACAGGATAATTTAGAATGTTTTTTTACTTATCGTGACTAGGATTGGACAGGGTTCATACCTCTGCCAACTAGAGACCCAATTTCTAATAATCACTCATAACCGTTTTGCACCAGTTATTAAGCAAGGGTGAATTCACTTTTGAGGCGATTCTCCATCAAGACACAGAACCACCAGCCTCCACTTGAGTTTCAGCAATTCGTTTGGGAGGTGTTAGGTTTATCTGCTTAAGACTTATGGGCATATTTATCAATATGTAATTCAGCGCAGTGCAGCAAGCCACCTTGCTGCACTAGGTGACAGGGAAAAGGCAGGAATGAGCAATATTTAACATAATACAGCGCATCCTGCCTTTTCCTAGCGCTGGCGCACAATGTGCTGCCTAGCGGCAACTCAGGCACTCTTGCATCATGGTGCAAGGATGCCTGGGTAGTAAGCAGGATTGTTTTTGTGCAGGAATCAACACATTTCTGCACAAAAACAGTCCCTTAAGGCATTTCCCCCTTTCTACGAGTGCTGCAGAATGCAGCATACAAAGAAAGAGGAAGAAATGAGGAGAAATAAAAAAAATTCTCCTCGTTCTGCCTCCCCTGGGGATGCTTAGCAGTTTTGACTCATTCCCACATCTATCACTTATGGTAAATCTGGGAATGTGCCAAAATCCATGGGTGTTGCATGGTGAAACCCGTTCACCACCCATGGAACTCCTTCCTGGGGCAGAGAAACACAATGCAGCCAATTGCTTTGTGTTGCATTACTCCAGATTTATCAACCCACCAATGGCCATGCAAGGTGTCCTTGCATGGCTTGATAAATCACATTTAAGAATTGTGTCGCGCAGGCACCTTGTTGCGTGGTGCAAAAGTGACGCATCCCTTTAATAAATATGGCCCTACTTTTTGGAGCTTTTCCGCAAAAGCAGATGTTCATACAATGTAAATAGAAATTTTGAGCTGGAAAAGGTGGCCCTGGATATGCCTGTGCTTGGTTTCATATTTAGGAAATGGAAATGATTTCAATTATCGATCTTGTGTATTTTCTACCTTTACCTTTGCCTCACATGCACACAATTGAGCATACCCAGTCCTATGTTTTCTGGTACTTGAAGTATCTTTTTACCATTATAAATGCTGGACTGCATTCTGCCCACCCCATATGACTTTGCATCTTATGTTATTGTTTATCACATATTTAATATGTTTTGAGGCTAAGGCTGATTATGGTAATATTGATAGATGTGATGAGGAAACAAACTAAATCAGCTGCTCAGGCAACAAAGCTTTTAACAAACCCACAAAAGGCATGACTTTTGAAAGACTGATTGTAGAAATGTCACTCCACAGACACGTGAATTGAATCCAACAGGAGTTTATGAAGATAATCCTCAATACAAGTTTCATCCACTCGGTGTAGCTGCTTTTACCATCATCCACAGAACAGGTGCCCTCACAATTCTAATATACACATTACAACACCCAGGGCAACTACAAGACATTCCAGAACTGCATCCATCATGCTGATGTCAGCTCCCCAGCACTTCTAATGTCAGATATCCGGCGCAGCGGTCACGCCGCTGGCGCACCGAAGGTGTGCCAAAGGCAAGTCCATCTGCGCCCGTCTGCGACCCGACCGCGGCCAGCGCCAGGAACTCTGGACCTCCCACTACCTATCGCTACGACACCACCACCCTCCTCGCACTCAACCCTGGAAGACTTAGAGAATGCCAACAGGCCTCGCCGAACATGACCCACGGCCAGTTCTCCTGGCTTCACTGCCGCCAGACCCTCACCACCACCCCGGCCTCCAACACCGCCGCCGCCAGCACCGGGGACACCTTAAAATGCATCCTCCTCAACGTACACTCCGTACACAAGCACGCCATGGAAATCTGGAACCTACTCGACTCTCTCTCGCCCGACATCGCCTTCTTCACAGAGACCTGGACCAACGCATCCTCCGCCCCCGACATCAGCACTGCCATCCCAGACGGATACAAGATCCAGAGGAAAGACCGCCCCAACCACCCAGGAGGGGGCCTCGCCATCGCCCACAAGAGCACCCTCTGCCTCACCACCTCCAGCGAAACCTTCCCCTACGCCGAACACCTGCACTTCCAGATCCAGACCACCCCCAAAGCCACACTCCGAGGAACCCTTATCTACAGACCCCCTGGCCCCCGAACACCCTTTGCCACCACCATCACCGACTTCACCGCACCCCACGTCATCGCCTCAGCAAACTACATACTCATTGGAGACCTGAACTTCCACCTCGACAACCCCAGCGACCCCAACTCCACTATCCTTCGTGACAACCTCACCAGCATCGGACTTAAACAACTCATCAGCACACCAACCCACAGAACAGGACACACCCTCGACCCCATCTTCGCGGCAGGAAACAGCGTCCAATTCAGCCACACAACGCAGCCGCCATGGACCGACCACCACTGCGTACACTTCGCCATCAACAAACCCAAGGCACCCGAACCAGCCCCACGCCCACCTCGAAGGAACTGGAGCAAGGTTACCGACGAGCAACTTAACTCCACCCTCATCCGAGACAACCACACCTCGGCACCCGACGCAAATGACG
Organism: Calotriton arnoldi; assembly: GCA_963921515.1. Taxonomy (NCBI): domain Eukaryota; kingdom Metazoa; phylum Chordata; class Amphibia; order Caudata; family Salamandridae; genus Calotriton; species Calotriton arnoldi. The sequence continues at coordinate 226,121 of CAWUFW010010528.1, forward strand.
CAAACAACGCAGCCAGAGAACTCAACACCTGGATCTTCAACTGCGCAGATGAGCTCACCCCGCTACGCAACCCTGACAGACAACACCCCAAGAAAGCCGCCTGGTTCACCACCGCTCTCCAAGAAGCCAGACGCACCTGCAGACGCCTGGAGAAGAACTGGAGAAACACCAAGACAACCAAAAACCACACCACCTACAAGGACGCCTTGACGGACTACCATAACCAGATCAGAGCAACCAAGAGGTACTTCATCCACAACAAAATCCTGGCCAACTCCACCAACTCCAAGGAACTTTTCAATGTCATTCAGGAATTCACCAACCCACACAGCGAAGCCACAAACATCACACCATCCCAAGACCTCTGCGACAAGCTTGGAACCTATTTCCACCTCAAGATCAAAAACCTCTATGACAACTTCATCGACCATACACCAGGTGCCACAGACAACCCCCCGCCCCCCAGAAACACCAGCCAGCCCACCATCTCCAACTGGACACCGATCACAGCCGAAGACACTGCCTCGACCATGAACAGCATCCACTCGGGGGCCCCCACCGACCCCTGCCCCCCTCACATCTACCACAGAGCTGCGGCCGCCATCGCACCCGAACTACAACGCACCATCAACACCACCTTCAAAACAGGCACCTTCCCAGACGACTGGAAGCGCGCAGGAGTCAGACCCCTGCTCAAGAAGCCCACAGCTGACCCCACCTACCTCAAGAACTATCGGCCCATCTCGCTCCTCCCCTTCGCAGCCAAAGTTGCAGAGAAAACAGTCAACAGAAAACTGACACGATTCATTGAAGAGAATGCCGTCCTCGACCCGTCCCAATCTGGATTCCAAAGCAACCATAGCACAGAGACCGCCCTACTCGCCGCCACAGACGACATTTGCATCCTCCTGGACCAAGGCCACTCTGCAGCCCTCATCCTACTCGACCTTTCAGCGGCCTTCAACACTGTCTTCCACCGCACACTAGTCGCCAGACTACACGACGCAGGCATACAAGGAACAGCCCTGGACTGGATCCGATCATTCCTCACCGGAAGAAGCCTAAGGATCAGACTCCCACCCTTCCTCTCCGACCCCACAAAAATCACCTGCGGAGTCCCACAGGGTTCATCACTGAGCCCCACCCTCTTCAACATCTACATGGCCCACCTCACAGCCGTCATCCGACAACACGGCCTCAACATCATATCCTACGCCGACGACACCCATCTCATCCTCTCCCTCACCAAAGACCCCACCACTGCCAAACTCAACTTCCAGACAGGAATGCAAGATGTCGCAGTCTGGATGACCAACAGCTGCCTGAAGCTCAATGCTGAGAAGACAGAAGTCCTCGACCTCGGTACCACTCCTTCTGCATGGGACAGCACCTGGTGGTCGACCGCCCTTGGAAGCCCACCTACCCCCTCAGACCACGCCAAGAACCTCGGCATCGTACTCGACTCATCACTCACCATGAACCGACAGGTCAACGCCATCACCTCCAGCTGCTTCAACACCCTCCGCATCCTCCGCAAGACCTTCAAGTGGATCCACCCTGAGTCAAGGAAGACAGTCACCCACGCACTCATCACCAGCAGACTGGACTATGGAAACGCACTCTATGCCGGCATCAACAAGTCCCTACTCCGCAAACTCCAAACAATACAGAACACTGGCACCAGACTCATCCTCGGCATCCCCCGACATGAACACATCAGCCAACACCTACGAAGTCTCCACTGGCTCCCCGTGGAGAAAAGAGTCACTTTCAAAATCCTCACTCACGCCTACAAATGCCTACACAACAACGGACCCAAATACGACAGAATCAAAATGCCTACACAACAACGGACCCAAATACGACAGAATCAACTTACCAAAAGAAACCTCCGATCTTCCAACCTCGCACTGGCCGAAACCCCGCGCATCCACAGAGCCAGAGCAGGCGGAAGATCCTTCTCTCACATTGCAGCCAAGACCTGGAACGAGCTACCGGCAGACATCAAACGCGCCCCCTCCCTGAACACCTTCAGGAAGACCCTCAAAACCTGGCTCTTCAATTAAACAGATCTGCGGACCCCCCCTCAGCGCCTTGAGACCCTCATAGGTGAGTAGCGCACTTACAATTCCCTGATTGATTGATTGATTGATATCCAGTACATAGGGTACCACCATATCCCTCCCTTTACAAACAACCAAAACAACACAGACTGGTAAAACAAATAGTATAGATATATTACCTATTATACACATTCATATAGTTGCATTGTGGGAATAAAAAAAACATAACATAGCACACTTTATATTGCACATATGCTCCACCATTGCCACAATCAGCAATGTTGCCTTACACATAGTCTTCCAGATAAGGAGGGTTCTTCACCAACCTTTTGCTCCTCCTCTTCTCATTTTGAGAATGTTTGTCCAAAACACTAACAGACTTTTTCTCATTGCCGTCTTTGACACACTTCTACACAGCAACATGGCACAAGTTCCATATGCGATGGTCGCTGGTTTTCATTGCGTTCTTAAACACTTTTATAACCTCTATGGGCTGATTAAACTTGTCTGTAAGTCTTCCTTTTCCAGGGTTTTTTATTCTTACCCAGTCTCCAACACACACTTCTGTCATCTTCACTGCCATTCTTTTGTTAACATTCTCTTTCCTTTTCTCCACAATTCCTGTTTCTCTCTCTTTCCATTTCTCCAATGCCTATTTTGCTCAATTCTTTTCTAAACCTTTCAATCTGTTCACCCACATGAACCCCACCTGATAGTTCTGTAGCATTTTCTTGAACAAAAGAAATGGATTAAACCCAGTTGGCGAATGGGGCATCATCCTGTACGCATTTACCTCGGTTCTAATTTCTGTCACCCCATTTAACTTGATAGTTAAAGAGTGTTGAATGCTCTCTGTTAGAAATGGGGGTCTCTAGTTGGCAAGGGCTTGCACCTTTGTCCAAGTAGGGACCCTTCTTCCTAGTCAGGATAAGGGAGTTACACTCCTAAAAACAACCCTGCTCACCCCCTTGGTAGCTTGGCACGAGCTGTCAGGCTTATTTTAGAGGCGGTGTGTAAAGCATTTGCACATAACCAACAGTAATACAGTGTAAGCACTACAAAAGGAGCCCACACCAGTTTAGAAAAATATCCAATATTTTTATATACTTAAAACAAGACCAATACGATAAAAATCCACAGTACAGTACTTTAAAAATCTTCAGTTATCACAGTATCCTTAAAAACAGTTCCTTGATGTCGATAGCTCCGTCCGGGGCTATCACGGCGTCGTGAACAAACAAATCCAAACAGTTCTGGCTGACCGCGACGTCGCGGGACAGCTACGGTGTCTGGAAGACCCGCAAACAGTACCTTTCAGAAATGCAGGGTGTCGATGACCTCGGGGTGAGCTTCCGAAAACACGGCGTCCGCAGGCGTCGGTTCCGGAGGTCGGTGCAGGCGTCGTCGGGGCCCTCGAAGTCACACACGTTGCAGATCGATCTCCTCTCGGTTGAAGTCAGGAGCGCTTGCATCGGCAGGCGTCGGGTGCTGCGGTGCGAAGTGCAGCAGTGCGGTGTGCGATGCCCTCAGGTCGCGGTGCGAGCAGCAGCTCAATGGCGGCGTCAGATGGCGTCGTCAGTGGGACCAGGGTCGCGGTGTGAGGTGAAGGCGGTGCTCGTCACGGTGCTGGCAGGTCATGGTGCAGCAGCGGCGTCGTCGTTGCTGAAGCGCTGTTGTCGGCTGACGAACTGAAGTCGATGGCACTGGCGTCGGTAGGCCAAGGCTGCGGTGCAGGATGAGGGCGGTGCGTCATGTAACTGTACGAGCGGTGCCCTCGAACCACGGTGCAAGCAGCGGCGTCGAGTCCGGCATGGAGCGGCATCGTCGGAGATACCAAGGCGTCATCGGAAAGCGAGGCGGTACGGAGTGCGGTGCCCACAGGTCGTGGTGCGAGCAGCGGCTCGGTGGTGGCGTCAGCAGGAGTCGTCAGTGAGACCAGGGTCGCGGTGCGGCGTTGCGGCGGTGCCCTCTGCGGTGGCTTCGGGACACGGAGTCGGCAGCGGCATCGTAGACGGTGTCGGGCTTGAAGTCTTTGCTGTTCCTGAGACTTCTTGAACAGGGGGCAAGCTCTACCTCAAGCCCTTGGAGAAACTCACAAAGTAGATTGCAGAAAGTTCAGTCCAGTCCTTTCACTGCCCAAGACAGAAGCAGCCACTACAGGCCAACACAGCAAAGCACACAGCAAAGTGGTAGTTCCTCCTCACAGCTTCTCCAGCTCTTCTTCTTGGCTGTCTTCTTGGTCCAAAAGAGTTCTAAAGTTCTGGGGTTTGGGTCCCCCATTTTATCCTCAATTTCTCTTTGTTCTCTGAAGGCAGAGAGGCCTTTGCCTAGTCCAAACCAGTTCTGGTCAGTCCTGGAGCACTTTGTGGACAAGACTCCTTCTTTCCTTTTGCAGTGTAGGCGAGGGACATGAGACGCACCACAGGAGGTGGAGCCAGCATTGTGGAGGGAAGGCACAGCCCTATTCAGGTCCCAGGTGCAACTCCTCCCACCCATCTACATGTAGATTTGCTGTTCAGCCCTGTGCTGACTCACCCTGTCTCCTGGAATCCCCCAGCCCCTGCCACTCACACTGCAGACAAGGAATACACAACCTAGCAGAGGCAGGCTTGGATGGTTAGACAAGAAAATACCTACTTTCTAAAAGTGGTATTTTCAAACACAGAATGTTAAAACCAACTTCACTAAAAGATGCATTTTATCATTCTGAGTTCAGGCATACTAAACTCGAATTTCTACCATGTTCCCTGGGTCAGTGAGGATCATAGGATGTAATAAGCAAAACTGCCCATTCTGGCCTATGGGGAACAGGCAGCCTTGCAATAGTGAAAAACGAAGTAGGCTGTATTTCACTATCAGTACATGCCACACACACCAGGGCATGTCCTACCTTTCACATACAATGCACCCTGCCCACAGGGGTACCTTGGGCCTACCTTAGGGGTGACTAACATGTAGAAAAGGGAAGGTTTAGGGACTGGCAAGTGTGTGCACTTTCCAAGTCGACATGGCAGCCCCAGGCTGCGCACAGGCTCTGCAATGGCAGGCCAGAGTTACACTTTACAGGCTGCATCTGTGGGTGGCACAACCAGTGCTGCAAGCCCTCCAGCAGCATTTGATTTACAGGCCCTGGCACACTCAGTGCACTTTTAGGGACTAGCAAGTAAATCAAATATCCAATCATGGAAACACCAATCCATAACACAATTTACACGGAGAGCATATGCACTTTAGCACTGATTAGCAGTGGTAAAGTGCCCAGAGTCCTAAAACCAACAAAAACAGGGTCAAAAACAGGAGGCCAAAAAGCAAAAAGTCTGGGGGTAAACCCGCTGAAAAAGCCAAGTCTAACACAACCCCCTCCCAGCCTAAAGCCAGGGTAGACTAATCAATCCCTTGATGGACTTCGCTGATTTGGGGCGATAGAACATAGACCTGGCCCACAACAGCGGGGGCACGTTCTGGTTCTATGCCTTTCCAAACCCAGTTGGATCCCTCTGTCCTCACTCCCAGGGCCCAATAAGCTGACCCATGGGGAACCCTTCTCCTCACCTGTGGACCCCATCTGTGCAGCACCTAAACTTACTTTGCTCGCAGATGTGTCCCAACAGGCAGATAGTACCCACATGGCCAACACAGTGGTGTGGCCCAGTCCACCCCCGGGGTGTGACTCCTGTCCCCCTCCCAGGGGCAACCTTGTCCACCAAGACAGCAAGCCACAGTGGCTACCGACAGTTGTCAGTGGGGAGACCCAGGCCTTATGCCTCTCAGGGCTCTCTAACCTCTGTGGCGTCAGAGAGTGGGGGGCGGTAGCCCCAGGTGCCTGGCACACTTGGTCCACTCTCCCTCTTGTCAGGCCAGGGATGACATCCTGGCACTGACCGACCAGCCTAGGGCCTGTACCCGGCGGCTGGACAGGAAACTGGGGTAGGCTTTCTCACCCCCGGTCTTCCTCCCAGGGGCTCCGCACCCTTCCACCTGGAGCGGTACCCCCTTCCAGAATTGTCAGGGCACCTGTGGCAGGTGCCTTGCACAATTCGCCCACCAGTTCAGGGGTGCTATCCTGCAACTGGTACACCAGCCTAGGGTCTGTACCCTGAGGCTGGAAACAGGACTGGGGTGGCCTCTCCCACACCCTGTCCTCCTCCCTGGGGCACTGCATCCTCCCACCGGGAGCAGTCCCCCTCAACTCCAGAATTGTCAGGCCACCTGTTGCAGGCGTTCTGCACAATTCACCCACCAGTTCAGGGGTGCTATCCTGCAACTGGTACACCAGCCCAGGGTCTGTACCCTGAGGCTGAACAAGGGCCTGGGGTAGGCTCTCCCACACCCGGTCCTCCTCCCTGGGGCACTGTACCCTCCCACCTGGAGTGGCACCCCCAGAAGACAAACTGGTAGTGGCACTGTTAGCAGTTGCCCCTTCCCCCAGGTCAGGGGGGACACCCTGAACCTGGTCCTCCAACCCAGGGCCTGTACCCTTAGGCTGGACCTGTGCCTGGCAACCCAGGACTTCCGGGGGAGTACACCAACCCCCCCCCCCCCAAGGGAAACACACCCCTCATGAGTTGTGCCAGAATCCGCCTGGCGCAGGTCTCCAGCCTCTTGTCCACCTGACAGAGCATGAAGACCCCCCAGGCCAGAAGTGGCCTCACCAGGGTCAGTCCTGGGATGCTCTGACCTCAGAGCTGGCAACCCCTGACCTACTGGTCCTTCCAAAATTGTCAGGGCACCTGTGGCAGGTGTCCTGCCCAACTTGCCCACCAGTTCAGGACTTCCCTCCAGCAACTGGTCTCCCAACCTAGGGTCTAAACCCTCAAGTTGAACCGGGGTCAGAGGCGAGGACTCCCTCCCTCTGCACCCCTTCCAGAGTTCTGCACCCTCCCACCTGGAGTGGTACCACTAGAAGACAAACCGGTCAGGACACTGCTTACAGTCGTCCTTCCCTCCAGGTCAGGCAGGACCTGAACCTGGCTTCCCAACCCAGGGACTAAACCCTGCAGCTGAGCACCTGCCCGGTGCACCAGGACTTCCTTGGGAGCACGCATGCCCCCCTGAGGGAAACACATGACCCATGCGTTGTGTGACAGTCTGCCTGGCGCAGATCTCCTGACCTCTGTCCATCTGACAGTATGCCAAGATCCCCCAGGACAGAAGTGGTGTCACCATGGTCACTGCTAGGAGGCTCAGTCCTTCTGGCTGGCCCCTGACCCACTGGTTCTCTCACTGGGGAACACATCCCCCTCTCACCCTTCACTCTGGACTTCTGCACCCTCCCCTTAGGAGCGGCACCGCAGACACCAGAACCACTGGAGCTCCGCTTACAGATGCTCCAGGTTCTCCTGACTGTAGGAGATCCCCCTCAACGGATGGCCTATCAGTACAGCCTAGGCTCCCCACCTGGTGTTCCCTCCTGGAACCACCCAGGCTCTGGGACCGGGTTTCGGGCACCTTGGTCCGCAGCCCCTTCCCACTCCTTCTCCGCGGAGACAGGACGTGAGTCCCTATACCCTTCCCATGACACCGGGACCTATCTGGGCTACTACAAACCTTTCCCACCACCCTTGGTTGGGAAATACCTAAGCCACTTCCTTCCGGGTCACCCCCAGATGCTTCTCCATACCTTCTGGAATACACCAAAAGGTCTGCCTCCAGTGCAAGCTCCCTGGGGTCAGAGAATTCACACTCCACCGGGTGTTGGCCTAGCTCTGGAAAACAGGGACTTAAAATATGCTCTCCCACAATTGAGTCACACAGCCCCACACAGGTGTTAACCAAACTACCCTTCACCCAACCATCCAGTGCCTCAGAAAAGTACCCCACATCATTCTCACAAGACTGGTGAGACAGTGTCTGACTGTTGCTGTCTCTCAACCCATACCCTTCTGGCTGGTCTCCATACTCACTTACCAGGGCTTCTATCATGGGGGAACCCCTCTCCCTGCACCTCTCCTCTAGAGTCAGTAGAGTGTCCCTCCCACTACCAGGAATATGATCCCCTGTGCCAGTTCCCCAATCCACCTCAGGGACACTGCGTACCACGGGAGTAACCTCACAATCCTGAACCCCCTGGCGTATATCAACCCCCTCCTTGAAGCAGGGCCCCAAATCTGTGTGTGCGTGTACCTCCCCCTCAGTACTAGACACTCCATTTTTGCTGCCACCATCTGGGATGGACAAAGCCCTACCGGCTTCCCAATCCAGCTCCAGCTTCCTGATTTTAAGCTCATGATCCAAGATCATCTTCTTTTCCTCCATGGCTATTCTTTTGTCTTCTATTTCCCTCTCCATCTGGAACTTTTCCAACTCAAACTTCCTTGCTTCCCGCCTGTCCTCCAGCTCCCCTGGGGACAAGCTACTGCTGCCTTGCCTGGAGGGCTCCCCTCCTCCCAAAAGCACATCCACCCTAGGAACATGCTCCTCCACCTCTCCACTGAGATCACCAGATTGCCCACTGGCATGTCTGGCTGCTACCCAGGCCCTCAGCGCCTTTTGTAGCTCATCCTTCCTGGTGAGGCCTCTGACCTGGACTTTCAGGTTCTTGCAAATCGATTTTAACTCCTTGACATTGTAGGCTTCCAATCGATCCTCCTCAAAGGCAATTTCTACTGATGCAGTTGATGATACTCTAGATTCAGGCATGTTGAAGTAGCAAGTTCAAACTGGCAAGATCAAAAATAGGCCAAAAAAGAAAAAGAACCTGTATGTGGTACGTAATGGTCTGCGATATGGTAGTAGTGCACACCAATCACTGTAAGTCAAGTGCAAACACAAGTCCTATCCCCACCGCTGACAACCAAAGTTAGAAATGGGGGTCTCTAGTTGGCAAGGGCTTGCACCTTTGTCCAAGTAGGGACCCTTCTTCCTAGTCAGGATAAGGGAGTTACACTCCTAAAATAACCCCTGCTCACCCCCTTGGTAGATTGGCACGAGCAGTCAGGCTTATCTTAGAGGCAGTGTGTAAAGCATTTGCACATAACCAACAGTAATACAGTGTAAGCACTACAAAAGGGCACCACACCAGTTTAGAAAAATATCCAATATTTTTATATACTTAAAACAAGACCATTATGATAAAAATCCACAGTACAGTACTTTAAAAATCTTCAGTTATCACAGTATCCTTAAAAACAGTTCCTTGATGTCGATAGCTCTGTCCGGGGCTATTACGACGTCGTGAACAAACAAATCCAAACAGTTCTGGCTTCCCGCGACGTCGCGGGTCAGCTACGGTGTTGGGAAGACCCGCAAACAGTACCTTTCAGAAATGCAGGGCGTCGATGACCTCGCGGTGAACTTCCGAAAACACGGCGTCCGCAGGCGTCGGTTCCGGAGGTCGGTGCAGGCGTCGTCGGGGCCCTCGAAGTCACATGCGTTGCAGATCGATCTCCTCTCGGTTGAAGTCAGGAGCGCTGGCGTCGGCAGGCATCGGGTGCTGCGGTGCGAAGTGCGAAGTGTAGCGGTGCGGCATGCGGTGCCCTCAGGTCGCGGTGCAAGCAGCGGCTCGGTGGCGGCATCAGATGGCGTCGTCGGTGAGACCATTTTCGAGGTGTGAGGTGAAGGCGGTGCTCGTCATGGTGCTGGCAGGTCACGGTGCAGCAGCGGCGTCGTCGTTGCTGAAGCGCTGTCGTCGCCTGACGAACTGGAGTCGATGGCACCGGCGTCAGTAGGCCAAGGCTGCGGTGCGGGATGATGGCGGTGCATCATGTAACTGTACGAGCGGTGCCCTCGAACCATGGTGCAAGCAGCGGCGTCGAGTCCGGCGTGGAGCGTCGTCGTCGGAGATACCAAGGCGCTGTCGTGAAGCGAGGCGGTGCAGAGTGCTGTGCCCACAGGTTGCGGTGCGAGCAGCGGCTCGGTGGCGGCGTCAGCAGGTGTCGTCAGTGAGACCAGGGTCGCGCTGCAGTGTTACAGCGGTGCCCTCTGCGGTGCCTTCGGGACACGGAGTCGGCAGCGGCGTCGTAGACGGCATCGGGCTTGAAGTCTTTGCTGTTCCTGAGACTTCTTGAACAGGGGGCAAGCTCTACCTCAAGCCCTTGGAGAAACTCACAAAGTAGATTGCAGAAAGTTCAGTCCAGTCCTTTCACTGCCCAAGACAGAAGCAGCCACTGCAGGCCAACACAGCAAAGCACACAGTAAAGTGGTAGTTCCTCCTCACAGCTTCTCCAGCTCTTCTTCTTGGCAGTCTTCTTGGTCCAAAGAGTTCTAAAGTTCTGGGGTTTGGGTCCCCTTTTTATCCTCAATTTCTCTTTGTTCTCTGAAGGCAGAGAGGCCTTTGCCTAGTCCAAACCAGTTCTGGTCAGTCCTGGAGCACTTTGTGGACAAGACTCCTTCTTTTCTTTTGCATTTTAGGCCAGGGACATCAGACGCACCACAGGAGGTGGAGCCAGCATTGTGGAGGGAAGGCACAGTCCTATTCATGTCCCAGGTGCAACTCCTCCCACCCATCTACATGTAGATCTTGCTATTCAGCCCTGTGCTGACTAACCCTGTCTCCTGGAATCCCCCAGCCCCTGTAACTCACACTCCAGACAAGGAATACACAACCTAGCAGAGGCAGGCTTGGATGGTTATACAAGAAAATACCTACTTTCTAAAAGTGGTATTTTCAAACACAGAAAGTTAAAACCAACTTCACTAAAAGATGCATTTTATCATTCTGAGTTCAGGCATACTAAACTCAAATTTCTACCATGTTCCCTGGGTCAGTTAGGATCATAGGATGTTATAATCAAAACTGCCCATTCTGGCCTATGGGGAACAGGTAGCCTTGAAATAGTGAAAAACGAAGTAGGCTGTATTTCACTATCAGGACATGCCACACACACCAGGGCATGTCCTACCTTTCACATACAATGCACCCTGCCCACAGGGGTACCTTGGGCCTACCTTAGGGGTGACTAAGATGTAGAAAAGGGGTTTAGGGACTGGCAAGTGTGTGCACTTGCCAGAGTCGCTATGGCAGCCCCAGGCTGCGCACAGGCTCTGCAATGGCAGGCCAGAGTTACACTTTACAGGCTGCGTCTGTGGGTGGCACAACCAGTGCTGCAAGCCCACCAGCAGCATTTGATTTACAGGCCCTGGCACACTCAGTGCACTTTACTAGGGACTAGCAAGTAAATCAAATATCCAATCATGGAAACACCAATGCATAACACAATTTACACGGAGAGCATATGCACTTTAGCACTGATTAGCAGTGGTAAAGTGCCCAGAGTCCTAAAACCAACAAAACAGGGTCAAAAACAGAAGGCCAAAAAGCAAAAAGTCTGGGGGTAAACCCGCTGAAAAAGCCAAGTCTAACACAACCCCCTCCCAGCCTAAAGCCAGGGTAGACTAATCAATCCCTTGATGGACTTCCCTGCTTGGGGTGATAGAACATAGACCTGGCCAACAACAGCGGGGGCACGTTCTGGTTCTACGCCTTTCCAAACCCAGTTGGATCCCTCTGTCCTCACTCCCAGGGCCCAATAAGCTGACCCATGGGGAACCCTTCTCCTCACCTGTGGACCCCATCTGTGCAGCACCTAAACTTACTCTCTTTCACAACTTTGTTGACACGCTCAATTATGCCATTCGACTAAGGGTGATACAGAGACTTTTTTTGTGTTTCACATCTCTTTCCCACAAAAACTTCTCCATGATCCTAGATGTTAATTGCACCCCATTATCAGTTAACAAGGAATCGTGGAAGCCTTCTCTACCAAACAACTCTTCAAGAAACTCCTTTACTACACCTGTTTCCACTGAATTTTCAATCTTAACCTCTGGCCAGCGAGAGTACAAGTCAACGCAAGATATTATAAATTTGTCATTGCTATAAATCCTGAGTGGCCCCGAAAGGTCCAAAGCTACTTCAGCCCATGGTCCCGAGGGCCTTTCTCTGATAACCATGGGCTGTGTCCTGCACTTAAAAATGTTATCACTCTGCTTACACTCCATGTCACAAAATATCCCAACAATGTTATTGATTTTCCCCCATACCCTTTGGGCCTGATATCTGGTTTTTGTAATTTCACATTCAATTTGAGATATTCTTCAAAAAACACGCTAAGTATGAGAGTTATCTTTGCACCTGAGTCAAAGAGCATGTTGACTGGAATGCCATTGACTTGTACTACCTCATATGGACCCTCATCTGGACCCTCTCGAACAAACTCATCACTCTCACAATCTGAGTCACACACCACTTCCCTGACTTTCTTCATACTCTTAGCAGTTTTGCAGCAAGATGAAAAATGACCACAGGTGTTGCAAGCTGCTTTCCTTCCCAGACAGTCCTTATTGCTGGCTATGTGACCCACATTTCCACATCTAAAACACTTGCCTTGGAATTTCTTTATCATATTGCCATCTTTCTCACCCTGTGTAAATTTTTTAACATTTTGTGACCCTGCGTTCATGCTTGATCCTGCTTTCATGCTACTACCAACTTGCACAATATCTTTCTTTTCCTCAGAATAATTATTCTTAGGAATCACCTCCATACATGCTTGTGAATGCTAAAATGGCTTTGCCATAGTTAAAGCTTCACTTAACAAGAGATTGTCATTTAACCACATTTTCTCTCTCGCCTTATCCAACTTGCAACCTAATATGAATTGGTTACGTAATCTCTCTTCACATTTCGCCACAAAGTTGCAGGTTGAGGCCAATTTTAGAACTGAAACGTACTCTTCAATTTACTCCCCCTTCTGTTGCCTGCACCTCCCAAAATGACACCTTTCCATACCAGTACATAATTTTGGTAAATAGTGCAGATCACATTTTTTTAAAGATACGTCATACTCATTTTAATCATTAGCCTTTTCTTGAGTCAGATCAGGTAAGTATTCAAACACTTCCTGACCTTCCGAGCCCAAACAATGCATCAGAAGCAATGTTTTCCTTTCGGCACTTAATGATGTTCCACACACTTTGGAATAATGACTTGAAAAAAAGAATTCTTCAATTTTTGCCATGTTAAGGTAGGCTCACCAGGCGAAGACAGGAAGAAAGGTGGAGCCAGCACGCTCTTCATTTTCTCTTTCGCTCTTTTTTTTTAAAATGGGTTTTGAGATAAAACTTGAGGATGCACTCCCATACACTAGTATGTAGCACCCACACTCACCGATATCTGACCTGATAACCGAGAACCTGCTTTTCGAGGAAGGAAAATCAGCCAAGCAGTTTCTTTGAGCTGGTGTAGAACCAAATTGAACAAAACAAAGCACAATTGCTAAAGCGCAGTTGCAGGCTAATGGCCAGAATGTTCCTACTCACCTGTTGTAGGGTAAATGTACTGTTATCTTGTTGAATCTCTGCTGCGTTGATAAAGCAACTGCGTCGATCACATTGTCTTCATAGCAGCGCAGTTCATACGAAGGTGAAGAGAAAAAAAACAATATGGCCACTACGGGTTGCATAGCGTGACCTTAGATAGCGTCTGACGTGCAACTGATACCACAAAGCTGCATAGAAGAACAGAAGCCTGGTGATGCAATAAGGTGTCAGAGTGCCACCATCCTCAATATACTAATGGCTTTCAAGTCTCCCACGCAGCACGTGCAGTCACCACGGAAAGTGCGGTTGCAGGGTTGTCACGCACAGTGAATCTGTTGCATTTAGGGTATGTCTCTAGTGAGCAGCAAGCTGCAGTAATGATCACTGGGGCTCATCCAAAAGGAAACGGGCACACTAGTCATTCATTGGAGCCCGAAACTCAAACATTGAAGCCCTCTGTGCTCACCCAAATGTAAAGTGGCTCAACCAACTGTACAGCACATGACATGTGGAACTGGTACACAAAACGACCATTATTAGCCATCCATAAAGCGGGGTGCCCACAGTGTTCACAACATGCAGTTTGTAAGAACAGCTCCTCACAGGTTAGGCAGTTAGCGTTTTTACCACATGTTCCAAAAAAACAGTACGTACCGTGAGGAGTCAGATTAGATGAGTAAGCTTGGTCTTAGCAGAGAACATGAAGCATGCTGTCTAAAGACCCACATCTCTAGTGGACCCTGGGGTGGTGTTAATGAGAGCTCATCCAAAAGCTTCACAGGTGATGTTGAGGCTCATTCGATGAATTAAGGTTTATAAAAAATCCCAGACTGTCGCCACTGTAGAAATGTCACTCCACAGATAATTGAGTTGAATTCAACAGGAGTTTATTAAGGTAATTCTCAATACAAGCCGCATCGACCAGGAGTAGCTGCTTCCACCATTATCCACAGAACCAGTGCTCTCACAATTCCAATATACACATTCCAACAACCGGGGCAACTACAAGATGTTCCAAAACTACATCTGTCATGCTGATGTCAGCTCCCCAGTACTTCTGATGTCTGCTATCCAATACATAGGATATCACACTGATCTTTCGTTGTGTTTCTTCTGTTTGGACATATAGGTCATTACAACATTGGAATGTTGAGCACTCCATTGAAAACAGTGGAGTGCTCCGGGCTTTTAATGGCTGTTAGAAGCCCAGAGCATCAACATTCCAATGTTTAACAAAGGCCTCACAGAGCCCCAGGGGATTTCAACCCCCTCGGGCTCAAAAAGGCCTTTGTTTTATAAATTAGAACATTTTGTCGTGTAGGGGTGGAATGTTCTAATAGCCTTAGAGCCCTCCGTAGTGGGCACTACCGGCCATTAAATGCCTGCTCCCTTGTTAAAGGCCCTTGCCTTCGGCTCAGGCCTTTAGCTCTGGAGCGTGCCTTTAATGACCGGTAGAGCCCGCTACGTTGGGCTCTAAGGCTATAATGGAATTTCCACATCCGTGTAGTCCTCCTTTGTAGGCAGGTAATGTCATTCTAGTCCTTCTGCATCAATGGTCCTTACTGTTATGTCTCTGGCCTGTTACTGTTTTTTTTAAATCGTATCACTCTATCACAATACCTGCTAGTGATTTTGTGTATTCATCACACTTACCATTAAGATGAACCTCGCTATGTTTTGTCATTAATTTCCTCATGTTCCTTTGATGTAGGTGTCCCATACTAAAGAAGCCAATGGAACGAGTGTAGTCAATTTATTTACCATATCAAAATTGAAGATATTTAGAATTCCTTTGCCGAATTTTCTCTCCATGCGCTCCTGCATTTTGATGATTATGGCCCAGAACGTTGTTATATGGGATAATCTTATTTGTTATTATGAATATTAAACCAAAAAAATAACTTGCAAAATATGCTTATGTTTTCATATTTGGAACTCTGCTAACTATATTGAACAGCGGCTCCTCTGCAATGGTGGAGGAGCGTCGCCTCACTGCCTGGCTCAGAGCCAGCAAATGAAAAATAAAATGTCATTGTTTTATTTTTAGTTTGCCAGCTCTGAGCCAGCTTGTGCAGGGAAGGGCAGGGCATGTGGAGGAGGAGGAGTGCTATGTGCACTCCCTCCCTAAGTGGACATATGTGTTTGGCCGGCCGTCTCAGGCAGTAGCGGCCGGTGGTGGGAGTGCTGCCGGGCGGTGACGAAGGGCGGGGGAGGGCAAGGGTGGGGGGCAGTAAACTACAGATTTCGGCCGCACTGAAGTAAGTAAACAAAAAAATAAATAAAACGAATTTCGTTGCGCGCGCTTCATCACCAAATGCGATGCAGCGCGCACTGACGAAATTTGTTTTATTTATTTTTTTGTTCTACCTCAGTGCGGCCGAAATCCGTAGTTACTACCCCCACCCTGCCCCTCCCCACCCTGCGTCACCGCCCGGCAGTACTCCCACCACCAGCCGCTACTGGTCTCAGGCCGACCAAAACACAAATGCGCACTTAGGTTTCTCTAGGCTGGCTGCATTGAACAGCCAGGCTGGAGAAACCCTCACAGACTCCCTCGTCTGACCGGAGTGTCTTTCCAGCCCACTCAGACCAATCCCTGCACTGCTCTCACATGAGATCAGCGTGTGGATTGCGGGGAGTCCCTGACGTGCCCCAGTGCCTGCTGGAACCAGGAAGGACGAGGCCGAGTGCAACACGGGAGGCGGGCGGCAGGCGGCAGCTCCAGGTAAGTGTTTCTTTTTTACATTTTATTTTTAATTAATCCCCCGCCCGTGTGCACTCCCCAGCGCCCCCTCCACCCACTCCACCACCTCTTTATTGTGGTGCCTGTCACTGACTATATTCTCTGTGATCTTAATGCTTTGTCAGTTGTTCTTCACTAATATAGTCGTTCTAAGAATGTCCAAAATAACCATTCAAGCTTGTGTATGCGGCCGCAGACTACTGGGGCAGCAATGTTACTGCTATTCATGAAACGTCATGACCAGTTATCGCTAACTTTGAGGCAATTGTATTCAAATCAAATCAAATCAAATCAAATCAGCTTTATTCGATTTTCACATTAAAAAATCATAAAAGCACATATCACAATCACAATTAATTATACTCATAAAAAGATATATCAACAGGTAATAGAATATTCAAGTAAAGAGAGAAACAATTATTATTATTTTACATGGTGTATCTATACTTCATAACTCTTTTAAAAAAGCAATAATGCTTAGTATGTCTTTCTGGTTATCCAATCTCTGTAACTTTAAGTAGGCTGTTCTACATTGCATTAAATTCATACTTTTTAAAATTGGCAATAAAAAGTTTTCCTCGGTATAGTATAAAATTTGCAAAATAATACAATATGCATAGTTGATTGAAATGATCTATCGTCACATGGACACAGGGGTAAATGTATACACCAATTATTGACTGTAGGGAACGTAAACAATCTAAAAAGATTTCCAAAACGGAAGCGTGTTAACAGCATGCGGTCATAACTTTTTTCAACCACTTTAAGATAAGGTTGAATTCCTGGAGTAATTAGCATTAAGTGGTTTTCCATAACTGTTTTTTAAATTCTTTCTTCCATCCATCTATCATTTTCTAAAAAAGTCATACATTCAGTTTTTAAAATCTTTCTTGAGATATCGCCCAGAGTTTCTGGGTCCTCATATAATTCTGGTCGGCCAATTTCCTTTGTCAATCTTTTTATATATCCAAGCCATGGTATGCGCCCACCTCGCTCAAGTTTTAGACAGTCCCTAATGATCTCACGGTTGAGGCTGGTTTCTTCCGACACCCAAACCTTATGCCATAATAGAAGGGGATTAATTTTTATTATATCAGCTATATAATGTAATCCCAACTCAGTGTGGCATATGAAGTTAGCAGAGGAACTAGGTACAGCCAATAAGTATCGTATAAAATTGTTCTCGCAGATTTGTATCGGTTGGGCATCTGCAAACCCCCAAATACCGGCCCCATAAACTGCAGTGGAGAGGCATTTTGATTTATATATGGACAGTAGCTCAGGGACTGGTCTACAACCCAATTTTATTGAAAAACTAATCAGGGCACCTATGGCTCTGGAAAATAATAATTTCCTTGCATGAATAGCCACTTTCCATTTGCCTGATTGTTCAAAGTTTATTCCTAAATAGGAAAAACTATTTATACATTCAATCTTTTTGTTGTTAATAAAAATATTACATTTCTTTTTCGCCTTTTTACCACATTGCATTGTGAAGGTTTTCCCTATATTCACATTTAAACCCCTGTCGGACATAAAAGTCACAAACTTATCAACTGCTCTCTGCAACCCTACTTGCGTTCCTGCCATTATAACCGCATCATCCGCATATAAAAGTATTGGGATCGATATATTATTAACAGTTGGGTAATCATTCTTAAAAGTATTTAAATATTGACCAATATTATTAATATATAACATAAAAAGAAAGGGGGCGAGTACACACCCCTGCCGTACTCCCTTTTTATCCTAAATTTATTTGTACATTCTCCCTGTTTCCCAAAGCGCACCCTTGCCCCTGCATCTCTATATAGTTCTTTCAAAAAATTAAGCAATGAGAGATCCACTTCCATCTCTTCGAGAGTCTTCCATAGCTTCTCATGGTTCACGCAATCGAAAGCTGCACTCAAATCAACAAATGTTAAGAACAAGTTTTCTTTTTTCACTATCGTATATTTATTTAAAATTAGCATTAAATTAAGCCCTTGCTCTATGGTCCCTAACCCGGCACGAAACCCATACTGTAAATTCGATAAAAGATCTTTTTCATGTGCCCACGTTTGTAGCTTTTTCAACAGCACCCTACCAACTACCTTTAAAAGCGAATCCAACAATGAAATTGGGCGATAACACTTTGGATCACAACGATCTCCTTTTTAAAGATTGGAATAACTATTGCGTCTGACCATGTTGAGGAAAACCTTGTCGTGTGTATCTGGCCAAAATATTAGTTAAAAGCGGGGCCCATAATTCAATATCATGTTTATATATATCAACCGGAACTCCGTCCGGGCCCGAAGCTTTACCAGCTGCACTCTCTTTAATGGCCAATTTTACATCCTCCAATGTGATACATATATCCAACGGAAAGACCGAGGGCAATTCAGAGTTAGTTATGACTGTACTGACTAGTAAGGTCTGCTCCTGCTCTTCAATTATATCTTCATCTATATTTAAATGATCTGTATACAATTCAGTAAAATGAAATAACCAAACATATTCCTTGATTGCAATGTCAATAATATCTGTATCTCTTGTGCAGAGTAAAGGTGAATTAACCACTTTCCAATAGGCAGTATTGTTTTTACTTATGGCTGCCTCATGTAAACTATCCCAAGCCTCTCTTCTCATCTGCAACTTCCGAATCTTAATTGCTTGTCGGTATGTCTTTCTAGCCCGTCCGATCTCCTCCCTGTCTCTATTCTCTTTTTGAAGAACTTTCTTTAGATGAATATTGGCCTTGGTACATTCCTTATTAAACCAGCCATGTGTTTCATTCTCCCTCTGTTTATACTCCCTTGTCAATAATTTCTGTATATCTCCTGTTAGTTTTAAAAAGCATTTAAAACCACTATATCTTCTCCCTCTTCAGAGAGGCAAATTTCTATGCTTTCCCTAGAGCCTTTTACTAGTTTTTTAATAAACACATCAGGGTCTACCTTTGCCCATTTTAAGGTGTATCCATTAACAGCAGCCAGGGTAATCTCCTGATTATATTCCGAGTCCTTCCTTTGTTTTTTCTTTTTGTGCTTTCCATTACTACGGTAACACTATTTGGATGGTGATCACTCCACGGACTAATTATAGTTTTAAAATCCCCAAT
Organism: Calotriton arnoldi; assembly: GCA_963921515.1. Lineage (NCBI taxonomy): Eukaryota > Metazoa > Chordata > Amphibia > Caudata > Salamandridae > Calotriton > Calotriton arnoldi. The sequence goes on from CAWUFW010010528.1 coordinate 245,289, forward strand.
TTTTGCAGCATACCTATTTGACATTAGTACAAAGTCAATAATGGAGTTACACCCTCTACCGATAAATGTAGGCTGAAAGGGTACCATAGGAGTACATATCTCATTAGCATACCCAAGATCATATTGGTATATAATTTCATTTAACATATCCCCCATATGTGTATGGGAGAAATGTGTTGGCGTATCATTATTTTCCGTACCCAGACCACAAATACCTGTTTGGCAATATTGACACATAAAACAATTAAAATCTCCCCCATACAATACATTTATCACTTGTCTTATCATCCTCTAATGTACTTAAAACAGTGCGTAGTGACTCCATCACATATACTACTTGTTCTTGGGGGATATTGTTATAAAAATTAATCAGCACTATACAGAAACTTCTTGTAAAATACATCAATAGCACCTGGAAAAATTCCATTTCCTTCTCAAGTTTAAATTTAATCACCCCCAATGTATTTGAGACATAAATACATAACCCTCCTTTATTATGACCTTGTACACTGCTAACCGCTGGGGTATGAATTGTTTGATATCCTAAAAGGTGTTTTCCTGCTTTTAGCCAGGTCTCTTGAAGGCAGATTATCGCATATTCTTCTATCGTACTTAACCACTGAGGATCTTTTACCTTCGCTGCTAGCCCTGCAATATTCCAAAATAGGATCCCAAACCGATTATAATCTAATTCAACAATCTGGGTACCTACGATATTATTTAGAGTAGTAATACTTGGTGGTTGTAGGTCAGTTTCATTATCAATATTCCTTGTACTCTCCTCCATTTGGCTCATCACTACCTCCATATCCAAACCTGATGTACATTGTTCATCTTTTTTTTTCGAATTTGTGTCTCAGTACTCATGATTTCCGGCGTTACAGAATTTTCTTGTTTTGATTTCTCAATACCCAATGTGCATAAATTCTCTATAAATAGGGGCTCCCTAGTGCCTCGGGCCAGTTGTCAATCAATATCTTCAAGGGAGGTTAATATTTCATAGCGATTGTAAGTAGATATGTTACTCAGAGCCTGTACATTCTCACCCCCATATACTTTTTGGGATTTGCTCTAATTTGCGTCTGATAAAAAAAGCCAAGTGGTAATACATTAATGTCGCTTTGATTGAGCCATATACTACCCACCCTGGACAGGACTGCATGTACTAATCCAGGGTCGCTGAAGGTCAATACGATACAATCGCCTTGAAACATTTTTTTCCCGTTACCCACCCAAGCAACTCTTCTCACCATTTTAAACTTTTCGAAGAGTGAATTAGTAAATCCAGTTTTTTACCCAGCCAATGAAGTGCCTTATTACGCAATATATCCCAAGTTTCAAGTGCAGATTTATTTAAACAGGGGACGTTTGTTAAAATCACTATATAAGGAGTGGCCTCCGAGGGAAGATCCAAATGGCTATACATCTCATTATAACCTTTTCTCTTTGTGGTATTATTATTGTGCACAACTATATTATTCACAGTCTCCCTCTCAATACCCAATTTGTCATTAATACTACCATTAATGCCACAATCCATAATATTAGAAGGGTTTACCAGAGCATCTACAGCTGATCTATCACTACTTAAGGGTAGTTTTTCTTTTTGATCACTTGTTTCCTTTATTACCACTATAGGGTTCAGGGGCCGATTCCCTCCTTCTCTAATTATGGTGGTACTATTTTGATGTACCCTATTAGGTAATTTAATCTCATCGATAGAAATGGGCCTATTTTCCTTTCTTAACTAAGTTTCTATTGCCTCGACCCTTCCCATCAATTTTCCCAGTGTATCATTAAGATAGCTATATAAATCATCAATTTTTTTCAAAATGATACCATTATCGGCTAATTGACTCTCAAGGGGTATACTTTCATTAGGTCTCCTTAGGCCTAAGGACATCCTTTTTGCCCCTATTATGGGCTGTGTATACACACATTTACGTTTTTTCCTTATTGTTTTTGTGTTAGATTTTGCTATATGTGATGCTACCTTGTCATCAATATGTGCTATTTTCAGCTCCCCAAGGGCTTCAGGATTTTTTGTTTTTTTAATGGGGGCTGGGTATCATCATCCAATTCACTACCGCTGATAATCTCAGTAACCTCTTGTATACAGCCATTATATGACCTTAATTTAATCTGGTCAGCCGGAGTATGATCTGTAAGATGATTATCAGCCTTTGGAATGGTGTTACTCAAATTTTGCGCACCCAACCCACCTTGTGAAAGTGTCTCCTCCACTGTATTTATTTGGTCTTCAATTGCCCCCATTGCTCCAGTAAGATAATTCATTAATGTTTGTTGACTTCCATGTCCGTGTTTACTGGTACTTATATGACCAGTCTTCCTCTTCCCCATAATTTCCCAGAAACAAAACACTATCAATATCAAAATTATTTTTCTAATTTAAAAGCAATAATAAAATAGAGCAGACAATATTTCACTACAATAAAAATATTTTCACAAATAAATAAAATGTAGTCTAAAATTGCTCACTGCAATCGAAGAACTACAGTGGGTATATCAGTGCTTCTGAAAGTCAAATAAGCAAATACAGACTAAATCCGACCTTAGAGGGATGGCCCGGCCCGGCCTTTAACGGTCTTTGACGGGCTAAGACGGGCCCGTCTTCGCCCGGTCGCGGCCCGCGCGCGTCCCGCGCTGCGGGAGCCGCGGACGCCCTTTTGAGCCAGTGCAGCCCCTCCAGGGGCTGTGAATAAAGTGCTAAGTGCGTTCGTTCCAGGGATCTAGGGCAAAGGAAAGAATCAGGATCAGCAAGAGTGGCTTCCCGCCCCGCGGGAGCCGCGGACGCCCTTTTGAGCCGGTGCAGCCCCTCCAGGGGCTGTGAATAAAGTGCTAAGTGCGTTCGTTCCAGGGATCTAGGGCAAAGGAAAGAATCAGGATCAGCAAGAGTGGCTTCCCGCCCCACGGGAGCCGCGGACGCCCCTTTGAGCCGGTGCAGCCCCTCCAGGGGCTGTGAATAAAGTGCTAAGTGCGTTCATTCCAGGGATCTAGGGCAAAGGAAAGAATCAGGATCAGCAAGAGTGGCTTCCCGCCCCGCGGGAGCCGCGGACGCCCTTTTGAGCCGGTGCAGCCCCTCCAGGGGCTGTGAATAAAGTGCTAAGTGCGTTCGTTCCAGGGATCTATGGCAAAGGAAAGAATCAGGATCAGCAAGAGTGGCTTCCCGCCCCGCGGGAGCCGCGGACGCCCTTACTGAGCCGGTGCAGCCCCTCCAGGGGCTGTGAATAAAGTGCTAAGTGCGTTCGTTCCAGGTATCTAGGGCAAAGGAAAGAATCAGGATCAGCAAGAGTGGCTTCCCGCCCTGCGGGAGCCGCGGACGCCCTTACGAGCCGGTGCAGCCCCTCCAGGGGCTGTGAATAAAGTGCTAAGTGCGTTCGTTCCAGGGATCTAGGGCAAAGGAAAGAATCAGGATCAGCAAGAGTGGCTTCCCGCCCCGCGGGAGCCGCGGACGCCCTTTGAGCCGGTGCAGCCCCTCCAGGGGCTGTGAATAAAGTGCTAAGTGCGTTCGTTCCAGGGATCTAGGGCAAAGGAAAGAATCAGGATCAGCAAGAGTGGCTTCCCGCCCCGCGGGAGCCGCGGACGCCCTTCTAAGCCGGTGCAGCCCCTCCAGGGGCTGTGAATAAAGTGCTAAGTGCGTTCGTTCCAGGGATCTAGGGCAAAGGAAAGAATCAGGATCAGCAAGAGTGGCTTCCCGCGGGAGCCGCGGACGCCCTTTTGAGCCGGTGCAGCCCCTCCAGGGGCTGTGAATAAAGTGCTAAGTGCGTTCGTTCCAGGGATCTAGGGCAAAGGAAACAATCAGGATCAGCAAGAGTGGCTTCCCGCCCCGCGGGAGCCGCGGACGCCCTTTTGAGCCGGTGCAGCCCCTCCAGGGGCTGTGAATAAAGTGCTAAGTGCGTTCGTTCCAGGGATCTAGGGCAAAGGAAAGAATCAGGATCAGCAAGAGTGGCTTCGTTTCTGCTGGAAAAAAGATCGAATTTAAAGCCGTCTCTATGGTTGATTACGCTTTCTATTATCGTAGATTCTTGTTTTAATTTGCGAAATGTTTGCGGAACGCTCACGTGTCATTTTGCACTTCAGTTTAGAGTTCTTCACTTTCTAAGGAGATGAGTAGAAAGATCTTCCTTTTCAGACCAGACAACAATTCGGTGGAGTTGATCTACAACATAACAGTGGTCACTAACAGTTTCCGAAGAAATGTGGGGGCATATTAGCAAGCCGCATCGATAATCATCGCTGAACGCGCTTAGCGCATTTTTTACTATCGCCGGCTATTACAGAAAATGATCGCCAGGCTAGCGCTGTATCAACAACGCTTATCGCTTTGGCGATAATATTCCCAGCGATAGCCGGCGATATGGGGCAACATCGCTGGAGAACCAGCGGTAATCCAGCAAAAATGGAGATAAGCTCGATGATAGGGCCCTGTGGCCTCAACCCTAGAATCCACCTCCCATAGTAAACATAGTGTAGTCAAGAAAATACCAGACGTTAGAATCCAGCGTTAAGGGGTGCCTAGCGCGAAATTTGAATATTGCTTTGCGGGTCCGGGGCATGTTGTAAATATCGCGTAGCTGGCTTAGCGAAGTTTACCCGTGCAGTTTAGTCAGGCACGCCTACTTTGCATCTCATTAGCGATGCGAAGTTAGGCGTGCTGGGAACGGGCGCTAATTCAGCAATACACGCGCTAGCGTGTCCTTGTTGATAAAGCGATAAAATTATCGCCGCTTTTCGCCCGAAAACGGACGCTAAAGCGGCGATAATTTGATCCCCAGCCCTTGCTAATATGCCCCTAAAACTTTTTCTCGTTGGATTGTAAACTTCTTCGTGAACTGCGCTATGTTTTATTTCGCAATATGTTGTCATAAGGCCGTACTAATGTCGAAAGAGCATATAAAAAGTTAAAAAGAAGTGTTATTCAAACTGTAAATCATGCACGGGCGTATGGGAAAGAAACAAAGGGGCATATTATCAAGGGCTCGATCGCCGCTTTAGCGGGATTTTTTCCCGCTAAAGCGGCGATAATACAGACGCCCTATTAGCAAGCTGTCGCTAACTGATGTTAGCGACAGCTTTTAGGCGATAGCGACCGGGTTGGGTGCCGCTTTGCATGCCAGCGATATTTATCGCTAATGGCATGCAAAGTAGGCGTTCCCAACCTAAAAGCGACTGGAAACAGTCGCTAAGGTCGCTATCGCCTATTAGCGAGGCAGGGGAGGTGATTAACGAACCAGCGCTAAACACGTTTAGCGCTGGTTTGTTAACGCCTGGTCTCACCCTGACTTAGCCATGTAATCCAAACGGAGGTGGATTACATGGCTAAATCCCCCTCGCCCTATCGCCAAGCTAACACTGGTCACAGTGTGAATATCGCTTGTTTTCAAGCGATATTCACACTGTTCTCCAGAGTTTCTATCGCTTTGGAGATAAGCGTTGCTGATAGCACGCTATCTCCGCGATAGAAACCTGCGATAGCCGGCGATAATTATCCTAGCGCTAACTGCGCTTAGCGATAATTATCGCCGGTTATTGCTAATAGGCCCCAAAGACTTCTTAAAATGATCAAATACAAAATGTTTTCATCATCTTGTTTTCTTGTTTCCATCGTCTGTGACCTTGGGTGTCAGTTCAAGAGTTTGTTTTTATTTTTTCTTCACTTGAGAAAAACAGAGAAAAAAAAGAAACATTAATCATTCTAAGTACTTTTGTAGCACAGAATCCTTCATAACAATCACCACTCATATTTCACAACACTGACGTTCAAAATTAAATAATGCGCTAAAACGTTTTACGTTGCTTTCTGAGTCATCATGCACAACTGATTTTATGCAGGTATTTGCCGCATTTGACTGATGACTTTGATTCACTTTTGGAGAATCAGAGTCTGTAATGATTAAAATATAAGTTGCTATAAACACCCATCTCCAACTTGTCAAGGTCCGATATATCGAGCATTGCTTGTAATCCACAATTTTAAGTAAAATGAGTCCAGCCAAAAATTATCAAGGTATGCAGCTAATGAGACTCTCAAAATGAAACATGTTTTTAAGGGTCAAATTCTAGTTCCAGTTGCTTAACCTAATCATGAAACCTTTTATGGTGTTTCTAACTGTCTGCAAAATGCCATACATCTTCTATTATTTACTTGTGGTATTTTTGCTGTTCCTCTGAGTATTCTAACACAATGATCACAATATGTTCAATATGGCGTTTATTTTAATTTTCCATACCCAGGGGCACACAAGCTAAGAATAAAATGTGAAAAGTAAATATTTTTCATTACAGATGTTGGATCGCAACCTGCTGGAACGGAAACAGGAAAAAAAACTGTTTAATAAACCCTGAAGAATGTGCCAAATGGAAGCATTTCACATCTTCAGTGACTCTTCCAATACTATGTTTTTGTATGATGTGGTCGCCGCCCCCCAGGGTTGGGTGCTGAGGTTGGCAGGAGGCCAACCACTGCCGCCTTGCCCCATATATCATGTGATCGAGGTCCGTTCCGGACTGAAACGTGTAATGGCCGACATTAAATCGCAACTTTAAGCACTCAATTGTGGGTCTGTGTCTGCTTTGCTGAAGAAATACCTGCGGGAGGCGAGAAGCAGCCTTTTGGATATATATATATATATATATATTATCTACTGGCGGTCGCCAGTAGATAGTTATAGTTAAAACCTATTATCCATAGGAAATCCGCGACATTCTATTTAAAATAACGTTGGCGCCGGTTGGCGAATCTTCGCGAAAGTTTCCAACTTGTTGGGGCGCTCCGGTCCGCTCCTATCCTGAAAGTCTCGGGATGATACGTCAAGCGGGGGCCGAGAAAAAAGGGGGGTCCCAAAACACGTTTTCCCCATTCATTTTTCCATAGGAACCTTTAGTCGCAGCTACAGCCCGAACTGCTGAACGGAATTACACCAAATTTGGCAAAGAGGTAGCCCTTGGTTCAGTGTCGTGCCTTTTGCTTAAATGGTGTAAATCCGTTCAGTAGTTCCTGAGAAAATCAAAAGTAAAGTCACATATATATCTGGGCGGAGCCTAACCACACATGTCATTGTGAGATCTGATTGGCTGTCAGCACTTCATCCTGGAATTGCTGGCAGCCATCTTGGGACCAATATAAATGATAGTACCTCATTGAAATGCATTGTAGTGAATAGAAGATTTTGAGGGTTACCAAAAGGAGAACTATAAAGGGTGATAACAGGCTTTAGTTACATTAGAATTTATTTGTTGATGGTACCATACTAATTTTAGGAATTGTGGTGTATTCTAAGGTGATTTTACCATGTGAAAAACCTTCTGCTGGGATATCATGAATCATGTTTGAGAGAACACTATTTTCTCATGCTTGTCCCATGGAGGTTTGGAAGGTGCTCCAGAAGCTAAAATGAGAGCATATTTTCTGTAAATTCACATTATCTTTCTCACTCATGTGAGAATGAAGTCTGACATTCTCAGTAAAACATGTACATCCAACCAGGGCAGAGACTGTCAGTTGATTCCTTTGTGTTCTACTGCAGCTTCCCAGAGTGTTCTAAAGAACAACTAGAGTGCTAACAGCCTTACCTATGACAAAAGAATGGCACACCTGAAGCCATTTTGATTGGAATAAACTGGTAACACTTAAAACATTTAATTTAAAAAGGAACAAAATGATGGGGTTCATTTTGTCATAGAAATTATGGTTAGTGCTGTAGAAAGAAAAATTAGGACATGTTTCAAGTGTGATCTCAAATATCTTCCTGTTATATTTCAACAGGAGCAGCCTGTCAGTTGATGCCTTTGTGTTCTACTGCAGCTTCCCAGAGTGTTCTAAAGAACAACTAGAGTGCTAACAGCCTTACTTATGACAAAAGTATGGCACACCTGAAGCCATCTTGATTGGAATAAACTGGTAACACTTAAAACATTTAATTTAAAAAGGAACAAAATGATGGGGTTCATTTTGTCATAGAAATTATGGTTAGTGCTGTAGAAAGAAAAATTAGGACATATTTCAAGTGTGATCTCAAATATCTTCCTGTTATATTTCAACAGGAGCAGCCTGCCAGTTGATGCCTTTGTGTTCTACTGCAGCTTCCCAGTGTTCTAAAGAACAACTAGAGCGCTAACAGCCTTACTTATGACAAAAGTATGGCACACCTGAAGCCATCTTGATTGGAATAAACCGGTAACACTTAAAACATTTAATTTAAAAAGGAACAAAATGAGGGGTTCTTTTTGAAATAGAAATTATGGTTAGTGCTGCAGAAAGAAAAATTAGGGCATGTTTTAAGTGAGATCTCAAATCCTCTTCTATTTCATTAGAAAATTCTGACATGCAGACTGAAACAATCACTTTCAATACCAGCAGCAGACTACCAGTTAACTCCCTGGTGAGCAGTAGCTTTACTCCAGTGATCTAATGAGCAACTAGAGTGCTAACATTCTGAATTTATGGCAGATGTGAGACACATCTGAATGCCTTCTTGATGGAATCAAAGTAAAAAACTGAAAGCATTTCCTACTGAGGAGACTGCAGTAAATGAAGAAATTAGGAAACTTCATAACAAAGAAGTCTTCCAAGATGGCTACCAGTGAAAAAAGAGCCCAAATGTAGCACAAATATTACCCAGATGTAGCCCACATATAGCCCAATGACAAAAGTGTGCAAAACACTTTTAATTTTTAGTTTTTGCAGTTTTATGTAGTGCAGACTGGTCAGGTATTGGAGCATTGCATCTTAAAACATGACCCCCTACACTACAAAAACACCACTGCACTACCTTAAACCCTAAAACACTACCCCCAGCACGACCCCCTACACTACACAAGCACCACTGCACTATCCTAAACCCTAAAACACTACCCCCAGCACGACCCCCTACACTACCCAAACATCATTGCACTAACCTAAATCCTAAAACACTACCACCAGCACGACCCCCTACACTACCCAAACACCACTGCACTACCCTAAAACATGACCCCCTACACTACACAAACACCACTGCACTACCCTAAACCCTAAAACACTACCCCCAGCACGACCCCCTACACTACACAAGCACCACTTCACTACCCTAAACCCTAAAACACTACCCCCAGCACAACCCCCTACACAACACAAACACCACTGCACTACCCTAAACCCTAAAACACTACCCCCAGCACGACCCCCTACACTGCCCGAACACCACTGCACTGCCCTAAACCCTGAAACACCAGCCCCAGCACGACCCCTACACTGCCCGAACACCACTGCACTGCCCTAAACCCTGAAACACCAGCCCCAGCACCACCCCCTACAATGCCCGAACACCACTGTACTGCCCTAAACCCTGAAACACCACCCGCTGCACCGCCCCCTACACTGCCCGAACACCACTGCACTGCCCTAAACCCTGAAACACCACCCCCTGCACGACCCCCTACACTGCCCGAACACCACTGCACTGCCCTAAACCCTGAAACACCACCCCCTGCACCACCCCCTACACTGCCCGAACACCACTGCACTGCCCTAAACCTTGAAACACCACCCCCTGCACCGCCCCCTACACTGCCTGAACACCACTGCACTGCCCTAAACCCTGAAACACCACCCCCAGCATGACCCCTTTACTGCTCGAACACCACTGCACTGCCCCAAACCCTGAAACAACACCCCCAGCATGACCCCCTACACTGCCCGAACACCACTGCCCTAAACCCTGAAACACCACCCCTGCACGACCCCCTACACTGCCCGAACACCACTGCACAGCCCTAAACCCTGAAACACCACCCCTGCACGACCCCTACACTGCCCGAACACCACTGCACTACCCTAAACCCTAAAATACTCCCCCAGCATGACCCCCTACACTACCCGAACACGACTGCACTGCCCTAAACCCTAAAACACTCCCCCAGCATGACCCCCTACACTACCCGAACACCACTGCACTGCCCTAAACCCTAAAACACTCCCCCAGCACGACCCCCTACACTACCTAAACACCACTGCACTGCCCTAAACCCTAAAACACTACCCCCCGCATGACCCCCTACACTACCCAAATACCAATGCACTACCCTAATCCCTAAAACACTACCCCCTGCACAACCCCTACACTACCCAAAGACCACTGCACTACCCTAAACTCTAAAACAATACCCCCGCACGACTCCCTACACTACCCAAAGACCACTGCACTACCCTAAACCCTAAAACACGACCTCCTACACTACACAAACACCACTGCACTACCCTAAACCCTAAAAAACTACCCCAGCACGAACCCCTACACTACCCAAACACCAATGCACTACCCTAAACCATAAAACACTACCCCCAGCAGTACTCCCTATGCTACCCAAACACCACTGCACTACCCTAAACCCTAAAACACTACCCCCAGCAGTACCCCTACACTACCCAAACACCATTGCACTACCCTAAACCCTAAAACACTACCCCCAGCAGTATCCCCTACACTACCCAAACACCACTGCACTACCCTAAACCCTAAAACCCTAAAACACTAACCCCAGCACAACCCCCTACACTACCCAAACACCACTGTACTACCCTAAACCCTAAAACACTCCCCCAGCACGACTCCCTACACTACCCAAACACCACTGCACTACCCTAAACCCTAAATCTACCCCCAGCATGACCCCCTACACTACACAAACACCACTGCACTACCCTAAAACACTACCCCCAGCACAACCCTCTTCACTACCTAAACACAACTGCACAATTTGTTACAGGCGTTGCAACGCAGGCCTGTGGTGCTTACTGGAAGTACCTGGTGGGCTAGTTGGGCCCCAGGGACTCTCAGGATTCAAGGTGACCTAATCCCCCAACTTAAAAACGCGCCACGGGGCGAGGTTTGCACAGTGGTGAAGGGAGGGGGCGGGGCCTCAGGTGACATGTGCGCAAACACGCCCTGTGGTGCATTTTAAGTTGGGGAGTTAATTCCCTTTGAATCCTGGGGGCCAACTAGCCCACCAGGTACCTTTAGTAAGCACAACAGAGTTGCGTTGCAGAGAGGTGAAAAAGGTCCGTGGCCTCGGAACGCCTCCCTGCAACTCAGCTCTGTGGTCCTAACTGTAGGTACCTGGGGGCTAGTTGGGCCCCAGGGACCCTCAGGATTCAAGGGGACTTAATCCCGCAACCTAAAATGCGCCACGGGAGCGCGTTTGCACACATGTCACCTCAGGCCCCCTCCCTTCACCACTGTGCTAACGCGCACTGGCTCTGGTTAGTCAGAGTCAGTTACCACCAGTACCCGTCTGAAAAGTTGTGGGCACAGGATGATTTTGCAACAAGGCCTCTTTCTGCTCCTCTGTTGGTTCTTTCTGCACATCTTTTGCTTCTTTCTGTGCGTTTTTTCTTCTTTCTTCACATGTCCTACCTCTGTTGGCATAGTTAGAAACTAGCATTTAAAAAACCTTTGAAATTCACTTAAAAAATCATAGGTTTCAGGCACGTTATAGTTAGAAATTAGCATTTAAAAAACCTTTGAAATTCACTGAAAAAACCATAGGTTTCAGGCACGTTATAGTTAGAAATTAGCATTTAAAAAAACCTTTGAAATTCACTGAAAAAACCATAGGTTTCAGGCACGTTATAGTTAGAAATTAGCATTTAAAAAACCTTTGAAATTCACTGAAAAAACCATAGGTTTCAGGCACGTTATAGTTAGAAATTAGCATTTAAAAAACCTTTGAAATTCACTGAAAAAACCATAGGTTTCAGACACGTTATAGTTAGTTGGACATTGCACTCGTACAAAACCCGTGAAATTCCCCTGTTATAGTTAGTTCAGCTAACTATAACTCGCGCCCCGCAATGCACTGCTGATGACGTCACATATTACATCACTCATGACATGGTCAGTGACATCACTGATGACATCACTGATGACATCTCAAATGACATCACTGATGACATCATCCATGTGATAATTTCATGCATCTTCTCACACCCTAATATAACTTTTGATACACCCACTCTAAATTACAGACTGCCATTCTCAAAACCATAGACACTCCAACACCAAAAACTACATACCCACTCACTGATTCTTAGGTCTACACACACATCCACTCACTCACCTGTACAGTCACTCATACTTACAGTCACTCAGTACAGGACTATCATATGCACTCATACACCTATATAAACACTCACACACCGCCACTCATCCATAGAGGTACTCACACACCTAGTCAGTCATGCAAAAAATTAATCACACACCCATTTACTCACCTATACAGTTATACACACACCAGCTCACTTACTCATACAAATACTAGCACATTCTTACGCTCTTATACAATAACTGATACAAGCACACACGCATCCATACAGCCACTCTCACAATAACACACTCTCACTTATAGCCATTTAAATACTCTAACACACATATATACTGCCTTTTACATATGTAGTTACTCGCACATGTACCACTGAGATATACATTCACTCACTAACACACCCATACACACACTCACCCACCCAAGCAGTCCATCACAGATGCACTCTTGAAATCATGCACCCAGTGACTCTCCCACTCACACATCTATGTATAGAGTCACACACACCCCACCCACACAAACACTCAGGCAGCCATACAGATACTCAGAGAACCAATCAATAACCCATATAGACACTCATGTAGCTATTCGCAAATCCATGCATCCACTTACACACCAACAAACAGACGGATACAGACATTCACACAGTTTAGTCACTAACCCATGCATTCAGTAAGATACGTTTAATCACTCACTTGTAGAGTCAGTCACTCACGTACTAAATCATCCATTCAGACACTTATACACCCACTCATTCTTCAATACACCTTTCCCTATATATATTAAACATATTTAAACTTTACAGAAACACACAGTCACTGGATGATGCCATCAGTGATGTCATCAGTGATGTCATTTGAGATGTCATCAGTGATGTCATCAGTGATGTCACTGACCATGTCATGAGTGATGTAATATGTGACGTCATCAGCAGTGCATTGCGGGGCGCGAGTTATAGTTAGCTGAACTAACTATAACAGGGGAATTTCACGGGTTTTGTACGAGTGCAATGTCCAACTAACTATAACTGTCCCTAAAACCTATGGTTTTTTCAGTGAATATATATATATATATAATTCGTAGAGTGTGCAGTGCAGCCAGTGACCTTTCTTACCATCAACAAGAGGCTAAAACTAGGGGGCATATTAGCAAGAAGAGGCGATAATCATCGCTAACCCTGCTTAGCGTGATTTTTTTTATCGCCGGCTATCGCTGGAATATATTGCCTCGCTAACGCTGTATTAGCAACGATTAGCGCTATGGCGATGAATATTCCAGCGATAGCGGGGGAAATGGGCCAACATCGCTGAAAAACCAGCGATGTTGCATGGAGAAGGGAGAACACCTTGCTGATACGACCCTGTGGTCGTATCAGCATAATCCACCCCATGTTAGGTATGGCTAACACCTGCTAATTGCAGGTGTTAAATAAATGGCGATGACCCCGGTTAGCGCGACTTTTCACGTCGTTAACTGGGGCCATGGCCACCTTGCTAATAGGCGATAGGCCTGTTAGAGAGTGTTTCCCAGGTTTGTTCGTCGGGAACGCCCACTTTGCATGTCATTAGCGATAAATATCGCTGACATGCAAAGCGGTAAAAAAACGGGCGCTAATGCCCGCAAACTGTCTTTAACTGCTGTTAGAGACAGTTTGCTGATAGGGCGATATAAATATCGCCGCTTTAGCGGCAAAAAGTGCCGCTAAAGCGGCGATAGTGCCCTTGCTAATATGCCCCTAGATTTTTGCAGTAAGGATACCATGCCAAAATTCTAGACCAAGTATTGGTCAAAGCGAACACCAGAACTAGAGAGGAAATTTTGTTCTCTACGGACAATTCAGGTATCTCAGGACAAACTAATGAATCAGACAGGTGCAATAGGGACACGAGTGTAAGACTCATTGCCGCCTATAGTCGAAAAGAAAAGAGCATCAGGGCTATAATCAAGAAACAATGGCCCATTGTGCTTACAGATGCTACTTTGGGCCAGATATTACCAGACTAACTGACTTTCACCTTTAGGAGAGCCCCGTCCATGAGGAGGGCATAATCAAAAGTAGTCCTGAACTAGATTTCAAGACCAATTGGCTTTCCCCCAAAAACAGGTTTAATAAATGCAGCTCTGGTCAAGCGTGCAAATTTGGGGCTAACACTTCTTCTTATACTATGGAATTAAGTCCTACACCAATTGATTTAAAAGGCTTTTACAATTGCAGAACTGAATATGCAGTATATGTCCTGGAGTGTACTTGGAGTCTGTGCTATGTAGGCAGCACTAAATTGCAAGTACATGTTAGAATTTTGCAACACCTGAGCGATCATGAATTCTAATCCATCGTATCCGGTGGCTCGTCATTTCAAGGATATTCATGATAACAACCTCAATTGCATCAAATATTTTGTGATAGGGGCAGTTCAGGTGCTCAAACGAGGTGGCAACAGAGAAAAATGATTGCGTCAGCTTGAATCCAAATTGATTTTGGAACTTAATACCAAGTCACCCCACCATTTGAACACAAGTGATGAATTACATAATTTTTTATGAATTTTCATGATTGTTTTTACCAATTGGATCTGTATTATATAGTTCAATTGGCTTCTTTTTCCTACCACTTTTGGCTCGTGATGCATGTCGTTTCTCTAGGTCAGTCACATCACATGAAGTGAGATTTATTCCTGCAGAATGGCAATAGAGATTTGGGCTTTATGAATAAATTGCTGTTTATTGACGTATTATAATTATCGACTTTCCTCTGACTGCCGCTTTTCTTCTCAGCAGTGCTGTATAGCACGTGCACTTTAGGTTATTGGGCACTTTAGCATTAAGCACTTTAGATTGTCACCATTGACATATATGTTTCTGAACTAGGTTTTATCGTGAAATATTCGAACTTCAATCTGCATTTAAGCAGTAATGTACTATATTGTAATGTGGAGATGGATGTTTGCACTTTATTGTTGGTGTTGCCCGGACTACACATTTTCAAATCTATTATGGACATCATTGCACAATTTAATTTGATATTATAGACGACCGATTAGAATTTGACCAATGTATGTCAATTAATGTGACGGGATGTCCTATCATATTTTAGCTTAAAATCTGGTCTAGGTTTTACCTAATGTTCAAATTATTTTACATTATGTAAATTACATTTGGAAATTCTATGGGTGCATTGCATTTCCTGCATTTCATGTAATATGAATTACCAGTCAGTATATAGTCTTTTGTCAATTGCTACTGTCAAGTGCATTTATGTATGTCACGTGTTTTGGTTTGTTTGCTTTAACAAACTGGATATGTCGTAGCGCGATCATGTGATCAAGGCCATTTTGGTGTGGCCGAAATGCATCATGGACAATTCAACTGAGATGTAATAAACACTTCATTATTTTTTGCACTGCATCATTTGGTGTCCAGGCCCGCTTCTTACGAAGTTCGACTTTATTGGGATTACTTTTGGATATATATATATATATATATTTATATATATATGGATATATATATATATATATATATATATATATATATATTTATATGTATACATAAATATACATACATATATAACTATATATATGTATATATACATAAATGTACATACATATATAACTATATATATATACATATATATATATATATATATATATATATATATATATATATATATACATATATCTTCAAAAAAAGCCCGAGCTTTGAAGTTTATTCAGGAGAACGGCATCCATGAACCCAATTAGTACCTTTCCCTGACGCGTTTCGGTGCCCCAAGCACCTTAATCATAGGGCGGCAAGTTAGTAAAACATGGAACAGACCTCCACCTCTTGTACCCTTCTGGCACTCACTTTCCAGTAAGCGGTATGCCGGGAGTAGAAGTCCCAATTCTTCTATTTCAGTACAGCCATGTATTCACCAACGATATTTATTCTGCCTATTTTCAATGTTTAACAGCCCTCAGGTGGGCCTCAGGTAACATCGTCCACTTCCCATTCTCAATACCTCTGTGCTGCGTGGAGGCTGCAGTTTAAATAACCAGCCCGCAGACATTGTCCAGTTGAGTTAGCGGTGCATACTTCCACAGCCCATAAGCGCCGTGTAATTACATCTTCAAAAATAGCCCCGAGCTTAGTAGCACTCCACGAAGGTAAGTTTAACAAAACCTTTTATTCAGGAGAACGGCATCCATGAATTCAATTAGTACCTTTCCCTGATGCATTTCGGTACCCCAAGTACCTTAGAATAAACATCGTTGGTGAATACATGGCTGTACTGAAATAGAAGAATTGGGACTTCTACTCCCGGCATACCGCTTACTGGAAAGCGAGTGCCAGAAGGGTACAAGAGGTGGAGGTCTGTTCCATGTTTTCCTAACTTGCTGCCCTATGATTAAGGTGCCTGGGGCACCGAAACGCGTCAGGGAAAGGTACTAATTGGGTTCATGGATGCCGTTCTCTTGAATAAAAGGTTTGGTTAAACTTACCTTTGTGGAGTGCTACTTCGAAGCTCAGGCTTTTTTTGAAGATTTAATTACACGGCGCTTCCGGCCATGGAAGTATGCACCGCTAACTCAACTGGACAATGTCTGCGGGGCAGGTTATTTAAACTGCAGCCTCCATGCAGCACGGAGGTATTGAGAATGGGAAGCGGACGATGTTACCTGATGCCCACCGGAGGGCTTTTAAACATTGAAAATAGGCAGAATAAACATTGTTGGTGAATACATGGCTGTACTGAAATAGAAGAATTGGGACTTCTACTCCCGGCATACAGCTTACTGGAAAGCGAGTGCCAGAAGGGTAGAAGAGGTGGAGGTCTGTCCCATGTTTTACTAACTTGCCGCCCTATGATTAAGGTGCTTGGGGCACCGAAACGCGTCAGGGAAAGGTACTAATTGGGTTCATGGATGCCGTTTTCCTGAATAAAAGGTTTTGTTAAACTTACCTTCGTGGAGTGCTACTTCGAAGCTCGGGGCTTTTTTGGAAGATATATACATATATATGCACATATTACCTACTGGCGGTCGCCAGCAGGTAGTTATAGTTAGGACCTATTATCCATAGGAAAAGCATTTTTGATTTGCAATATCTTTGGTGCCGTTTGACGAATCTCCGTGAAATTTTCTAAACTAATGGTTCACTCAGGTCAGCTCCTGTCTTGAAAGCTTGGGGGCGATTCGTCAAGCGGGGGTCGAGAAAAAAGGCGGTCCCAAAACGCGTTTTCTCCATGTTAATTTCCATAGGAATTTTGAAACAGGCTACAGCTCGAACTGCTGAACGGAATTGCACCAAATTTGGCAAAAAGGTAGGTCTTGGTCTAGAAAGTGTGCTTTTCTTTTTTAAATGGTGTAAATCCATTCAGTAGTTTCAGAGAAATTCAAAAAATAAAAATTTATATATCTGAGCACCGAGGAGGAGTCGTGACTCCTCCCGAGCACGAGCTGAGTTCAGATTGGCTGCCAACACTCCAAACCAGGAAGTGTTGGCAGCCATCTTGTGACTCGGTAACCGAGTCACAAGAAAAAGGGGGAAAAAAAGATGAAAAACAAGAAAAGGGGGCAGGGTAGAAACACCCAGACCCCCTAGGCCTGCTCAGGGTGTTCCACAAGGACCCCCAGCCCAAAAAAAGCTTTTTTTAAAAATAATTTTGGCCGAATTCGCGCTGAGTGCGCAAATCCGGACGAAATTTAAAAAAAAACGAAGCACGTTCTCCCGCGCTACGTTTGTTAAAAAGCCCCCGGGTGGACCAGGTCCCGGAGGCAAGTCTAAATTAAGGTGTGGGGGCCAGTCGTGGCCCCCACAGCCCCGGGGACCGCCACCTCCCGGAGCTTCATAATTTAGGCGCGGGGGCATGAGGCCCCCCGCAGCCCCAGGGACTGCCACCTCCTAGGGCTTTAATTAGATAAGGGCGGGGGGCTTCTTGGGCCCCCCCAAGCCCTAGGGACCACCACCTCCCCGGGGCTTTGTTAAAATTGGGTGGGGGGGCCTTGCGGGCTTCCCCCAGCCCCTGGGACCGCAACCTCCCCGGGGCTATAAGTAATAATTAGTGTGGGGGGCTCGAGCCCCCCCACATTGTCCCGGGGACCACCACCTCCCCGGGGCACTAAATATTCAAATGCAGGGGTCTGTAGTGGACCCCCTGCCCCGGGGACCACCACCTCCCCGGGGCTTTACAAATGATGGGAGGGGGGCCACGCAGCCCCCCTCCAGGAGCCGTTGATGGCCTTGGGGACCACAACTCCCCGGGGCCGGCTGCTGCAATGTCCCGGGGTGCCCACCCCCGGGACATTGCTGTTTGCTATGGCAGGGCGTGAGCAAGGCTCCCGCCCTGTCATAGCAAACTCTGTTTTGGTTTTTGGACACGAGAGCAGGAAATCTGCTCTCTCTTCCAAAAACCAAATCAGATTAGCTTTTGCACAAGGGAGCTGCATGTCAGCAGCTCCCCTTGTGCAAAAGCAATGCCGGCTCCCGCAGGAGGTGGGGAGCCGGTTGGGACCATGGGGGCATTGGGGCTCCCCCCACAGTCCCCAACGGTGAGGCCAGGCCCTGGGGGATGGGGTCCCCGGGCCCGGACATGGCCCGGGAGGGGGGCCACTCGGCCCCCCTCCCATTTAATAAACAAAAACAAAAAAAAAACGGCAGGCTGGCCCCGGGGTTGGGGTCCCCGGGGCCAATAGTGGCCTAGGGAAGGGGGTCCATGCGGCCCCCCTTCCCAATAATTAAATTTGGAAAAGGAGGCCATGCCCCAGGGGATGGGGTCCCTGGGGCCGAAATTGGCCTCGGGAGGGGTGCTGTGCGGCCTCCTTCCCGTTTTTTTTTCTTTTATAAAAAAGGGGTCAGGCCCTGGGGGATGGGGTCCCCAGGGCCCCAAAAATGCTAAAAGAAGGGGGGCCACGCAGCCCCCCTTCTAAAAAAAATATAAAAAAGAAAGCCAGCTTCTCGCCGGAGGCCCCGCCCCCTCCCTGCACCACTCTGCAAACGCGCCCCCAGGCGTGTTTTAAGTTGGGGAATTGATTCCCCTTGAATACTGAGGGTCCCTGCGGGCCAAGTAGCCCACCAGGCACCCCCAGTAAGCACCACAGAGCTGAATTGCAGAGAGGTGGACCGAGGCCACGCCCATTTTTACACCACTCTGCAAATGCACCTCTTGGCGCACTGCTGGTGGGGTCATGAGGTCCTCTTGTGCCTACAAGGAAAGTAAAAGGCGTGGGCTGTACAAAACTGGATCACAGATGGTGCAGACGCGCTGTGTGGTTGACTAAATAGCCCGTACTGAATGATGGTTGTGTCTGGGGGCGTGGCTTCAATACACAACTTTACAGCACGATTAAGAAAAGACAGGTAGGTTTAAAAAAATAAACTAGCTGCAGGGCAGCAACCTCCTTCTCTAGCTGCCCGGCTCCCCTGAGGCTAAAGAATACTGATAACCAAAATGCCAAGGCAACTAAAAGGGGAGAAAGTTAAAAGCATAAACAGATTAAAAGAGGGTCTAAGCCCATGGCAATATGGGAGCCACACAAAGAAGCCAGGCACCTTCTAAAACAGCAACAGAGTGCCTATAAGGAAAGCGAAAGGCGTGGGCAGCACAAACCTTGATCGCAGGCGGCATGGATGCCCTGTGTAATTGACTAAATAGCCCGTCATGAAGGATGGGTGTGTCTGGGGGGCGTGGCTTTAATACAGCGCTTTGTAGCATGGTTAAGAAAAAACAGGTAGGTTTAAAAAATAAACTGACTGGGCTCCAGCAACCGCCTTCTCTAGCCACAGGCTCTGCTGAGGCTAAGGAATACTGGTAACCTACATGCAAATGCAACTAAAAGGGGGAGACGGCAATATTGGACTATATTTCATCGTTATCTGTCATTCTATCTTATTTTCTCTTTCTCTATTTCTCTGAAGTATTGTTTCTCTCTTCCTCTCCAGCTCTCTCTCTCTTTCTTTCTCTCTCTCTGGTTCTGAATTAAAACTCAAAATCCCCAAAGTCCGGAACTTTCTTTCATGATGCAAGGACTGTGTACAACACTTTCACTTCCTCGAAAATATGCATGCAGTCAAATTCCACATGATGCTTTATTGCTAAAAGCTTTGTGAATACTTTAGAAAGAAATGCTTTCAGTAACCTGTAATGACCTTTTTGTTAAGTCATTGAAATAAGTCCATGCCCTACATTTTTTTTTCAGCACAGTTTGTACAGAATCATTAGTTTGGTCTGCACAAATAGAAATTGCTGCTGTCAAAGAAAAAAACACTAGTATTTTGCAGCTCCTCACCTTAATGGCAAGTGAATAGATAGAGGTAAACTATGATGGAAATGGGGAACTAAAACCAACAATTGTTCTAGGTTTTCTCCTAGTTTTCCTGGTAATAGTGTTCTGAGTAGTTTATGCAGAATAGAATGCTAGATAATGGCCAATGGAAAAACGTTTATATTATGTTAGGAGTACTAACAGTTTTCTTCCAAAGAATCATAAAAACAAAGTGCAGTAATTAAGGCATCCTTGAAAATACAATTCTTTTGTCCAGAGTGTACATTCATTTTTAACACTAATGCACCTACAATAAATGCTTTCTAAGTACTAGAATACATTACTGAGTTGTAAAGTCATTGGCCCTAGGCCCACATACTAAATAAATGATGGACACGGACACACATTAGTGAGTTACTCAACTGGCCTCGAGCTCAAGCACTCGGGCCCTTTTATTAACAGACACACATCACTCGTGAGGCCTGTGTTGGATTAGTGTGGGGTGGTAGTAAAAGTGTGTGTGGTAAAAATGTAGAAGGTTTCCAGCATCACATTACATTCCTCCCACACTTTATTAAAATCAAAAACGAGTACAAACTATGGAAATAAAACAATACACACAAGACACCATTTTATCTCTCAGCCTCAAGAGGCAGTCCACAGGACAGCAGTGGACAGGTGCAGCTGGGAGCACCCGAGCATCCTTGCACACATCCATATTTTAACCAGCTTCCACTGTGCACAAACACTGTGTACATGGAGTTCGGATTCTTTGACAGCATGTTAGTTGGGTCAATGTCAAATTATGCACTGTTGGACGGTCCTGCATGCTCTCGCCGTAATGTGGTTGGTGTCAACAGTTCAAACTTGGAGCATCTGGAGTGTCGGAGGAGTCCCTCTGCAGAGCGTACTGTTGGGAGTCCCGACTCCGTGAAGGACAAGTCTTGTAAAGACTGGAATGTTGTCAATGATGTTCCGTACTTCTTCATCTGATGCCCCAGTGCCATCCAATACCCATTGGTGGAGCAGCTTCCAGACCATCTCTCGGGCAGGGATTTCCTAGAGGCCTTTTCTGATGGGTTGCCACGAAACCGCATGGACTATGCAGGGCTGCGTGTGGGGCTGCTGCAGGATTGCAGACAGAAACCACGGCCAAGTCATTCCTACAACCGCCATGGTAGGTGACACAATGGTCAGTGTGCTTGCCAACAGGACACAGGTGCGGATGGGCTATCAGAAAGTCTCTGGACAATTATCCTCTCACATTGCCACGAGCGCCTTGGTCTCTTGAGGCTTTGCAGGTGTAAGGCTCCACCTGGTGATGAAATGCCCCCTCGTTGGTTCAGGTGATGCCCTTGGCATTGATAGTGTGGTTGCCATTTGATGACCTGGATGACAGATGTTGATGATTTGCTTGGAGCAAGGGTGACTGGAGGGGCTCCGCAGCCATGTAGCATGGTATCTTTGCTAGTGCTGTTCTTTTCCCTTGGCTTGTGCAGTTGCGAGAAGGCATGCCATCTGTCTCAAGCAGCCGATGCTTGGGAATTGATAATCACACTGGGAAGCGTGGGCTAGAGACACAGTTTGCACTTCGTGGCGGCTTATGTTTGGTTCTCCCATTGAGCTGTCGCCTGGTACGTCGCTCCACCTCGGTGGCTGCTTTGTGTCTGCGGGGGCACTCTCTGGTAGTGGCATGAGTCCTCGGTCTCTTCACCCTGTGATCTTGTGCAATTGCTCATCAATGGTCATTCCGTCCTTCAGTGTGACAGGTCAGGTCACACGTTCTTCTTAAGTCTGACAGATCTGATCAGACTATCTTCTTTCTTTCTTGACTCTTGCTTGTGATGGGGCATCCTGCCACACTTCACACGTGTTCTCTTCACCTTGAGCGAGGTGGCGTCAGGCCATATTTTGTCAGTTCTCCTCACTGGGACCACCTGCCAGCTCCATCGTGTTTGTTGGACTGTGCATCTTCTCCCATCTTGGACCACTCGCAGGTCCAATCCTGTCTGTAGGACTGGGCGTCATCTCACTTATGCATCAGCCATTTCTGGATGGCAATGGAGGTAGATTTCTTTGATGGATCCGGTCTGCAGCCTCTTCGATACCTTTCTTCTCCTTGACACACAAGGTATTTCGGGTGCAACCCAGGATCACTATGGGAGACAAGAGTCTCCTTCCATTTGCAGTGGTGGCAGCCTTCCTCTGAGGGACCTGCGACTCTCCTCATGCCCACAATGGGCCAATGTACAACAGAGTCCTAAGGCATTGTTGGGGGCACAACCTGGATAGTCTCTGGCCCACTGCAGGGCGATGCTACTGCAGTTGAGGTGTGGATGCTATCTCTGCAGTGGTGGTGGTTGTCCACTCTCAGGTGCTCTTCTCTGAGGGCTTGCCTGGCTAGGCCTTGTGCCTGTCTGTCAGTTCTTTTCTCCTGTGAGCGTAGAAAGGCCTGACTGGGCAGTATTTGTACCTGGGGCACACAGCATTCTCAGTGCAGTGGTGGGATGGCATGCTGGGCCTAGTCACTGTTGTTGCTGGCTCCTGGCAGCATGCGATGGCCTCAGGAGATCACTCAGTGTGTGAAGCACAAAAGGATCGGTATGGAGCTGCCTCCCCCCTTCTCTGCCGGTATAGTGGGGCCCTTGCGGGGTTAACAGTATCCTCTGAAGAGAGAGGCTAACAGTCTCTGTTCCTCCCTGGGGAAACAATAGGCAGCCACCAGGAAGCGAGCGTACGGTGCACTCCTTTCCCATCTTTTACACTTTCCTCTGTGTGTCTGTCTCTGTGCCTTTCCCTCTGTAAGGCTTGTCATTCCTTGCTGGTAGAGGAAGCACACAAACTCCTCAGAATTGCAGGGATAGCAGTCAGTCATCCACTAGCGGACCTCGCAGTGCTCTCCAGACGGTGGCAGGCTGGTGGCCACTAGGGGGCATACAGTGCACAGGGTGCATGTCTCACCTTCACATTGCAGACTGCCCACACCCAGGGAGGGAACTGGGCTGCTGCTGTACATGGATGGAGGTGTGCAGGGGGCACTGCAGGTTCTTTATTTACGTTGGGCGACAAGGCCGGCCTAAATTTGTAAAGACGGTTAATTTTCTTTTGTCAGGCTGCCTTCTTTATTATTTTAGTCGCTTACTGGGCCCTGGCATCGTGTGGTTGGACTACTGCTAGATGGCGCTGCAGCTTCCGACATAGGCTATGGCTGCCTTACTGATGCTGCGGGCCTCTGCAGGCATTGGAGCAGGGACGGTAACTTCCTGCAGGTGCGGCTTCTGGTAAAGCCAAGCACTCTCCTTTCTTAGGGGAGAACAACAGGCAGTGCAGGACTGGGAATGCCAGTGCAGGGCTTCACAATGCTGATGTGGACAGATTGGCCGCTGGTCTTGCGTCTTCCTTACCCTGCATGGCAGCCAGTGCGGTTCTTCCACTGTGGATCGGGATTGCGCCTGCCGGTTTCTCGCCTTGCACAGGGGTGGCAGGGCTGTTGGCTCACTCACTGCTCGTTGATAGTGTCCTGGGGGGACTCCTTGTTAGCGGCAGTGACCACCTAGGCTTGAGAGCACCAACGGGCTCTTGCAGGCTCTCACCAGTATAAAGGCAGTTGGTAGAGGTGGCAGGCAGATGCTGCAACTGGCAGTGGTGCCTTGTCAGGGTGCACTCTTACTGCCCTCTTCCGCTAGAACAGATGGAGGCATGCAATGGTGGGAGGTGACCAGTCTCTGTTCATTCCTCCTGCAAAGCAGAGGGCTGCAGTTGCAGTGCTGAGCCCAAACCCCTCCTCCAGGCAGGTGATAGTGGACAGCTATCCTCCCCTTTTACAGCAGATGGCAGTGGGCAGCATGGGGTGGGGGTTCTGCATTCTCATCGCCATTGTAAAGTCCTGGGTCCTAGGCCCACATACTATATAAATGATGGACAAGGACACACGTTAGTGGGTTACCCAACTGGCCACAAGCTCGAGCTCTCGGGCCCTTTTATTAACAGGCACGTGCCACTCGTGACGCCTTCGTTGCTAGACCATGTGGTGGTAGTAAAAGTGTGGCTGGCAAAACACTATAACGTGGCCAGCAGGACACTACATTCCTCCCACACATTATTACAATCAAAAACGAGTGCAACCTATGGAACTAAAACAATACACACAAGACTCCACTTAGTCTCTCAGCCTCAAGAGGCAGTCCACCGGACAGCAGTGGACAGGTGCAGCTGGGAGCACCCGGGTATCTTTGCACATGTCCATAAATTAATCAGCTTCCACTGGGCACGAACACTATGCAAATGGAGTTCGGATTCTTTGACAGCATGTCAGTTGGGTCAATATCCAGTAACGCACTATTCTGTGGTCCTGCTTGCTCTCACCATGATGTGGTTGGTTGGGTGTGTGGTGGTAGTAAAGCCAGCTCTCAGGGAGTGACTGGTAAAACACTAGAATGTGTCCAGCAGGACACTACACTGCATGAGATTTGCAAATGTTATGTATACTCAGTACTGAAGGTCATTAACACATAATACAAAACCGAATCGTCCAGGGGACGTATTACAGATGGTCCCCGGGGGGCACAAAGGGCATTTGTGCCCGCTTTGCATGCCCCTGGGGCACTTTGGTATTATAGAAGGGGACACAGACGCTTGTGCGTCCCCTTCTATAATACCGATAGCGCTGGCACACTTAAAGCGCCAGCGCTATCAACAGAGGGTGTTCCCTCATTTGCATATGGGCGTGCCCTATGCAAATGAGCGAATTCCTTTGACTCTGCACCCGCGCCATATTACAGACGCGGGCGCAGAGTCAAAGAAGCCCTCAGGAGGCGCACTGACAGTGCGCCATTTAAAAGGTGGTGCACTGTCAGTGCGCCTCCTGACAGCAGCCCTCTGCAGGGGGTAAAGGGGGTCCCATGGACCCCCCAGACATCCCCTTGCAGGCGGGTGCAGTCACTGACTGCACCCGCCTGCAAGGGGTTCTCTAAACCCCTTTGAAATTGCAGGTGGAGGCCGTCTGCACTGTGAAAACACAGAACGGCTGCTCCATGTTTTCACATGAATGCGCTGCCCCCAGGTCAGCGCGAGTTCGCGGCTGCCCTGGGGGCAGCGCATACACCATAAATGGGCCCATTATCACTGTTTGCTCCTGGCGCATTTTTGAAAGGTGCGCCGGGCGCAAACAGTGATAATGTGTAATACAACCCCAGGTGAAATGGACTGTGTTTAGATGGCAACCATACGAACATGTTGCCATTGATGTATTTACTATTATAGAGTGGAGGTAATGTACATCAGTCAGTCAAAATCACATTATTCGGTGAAGTTTAAAACTATAAAAGTATACTACATAAAAATGTAGGAGAACCATTAAAAACATATACATATTTCATTAGGAAAATAATCTTAAGCCCTAAAAACATCAGAATAAAAATCATTTGCTGTCATTACAAAGGGTCGTGTGTCTACATATTTCTTTTAAAATATGATCCCATATACCAAAAACCTCAAAATAAAATCTTTGGCCATCATTACTGTATAAGAACCAACTTGAAACCACTTCAGAAACACCTTTTTTTCCTTTCCCTAGCCGCAGCAACTAAAAAGCTGGCAATATTAAAACATTCCTATGGGTTATTTAACATCTGTAAATATATTAATGCAGGCCTAGCCTGCATAAACCTTTATTTTCCAATATTGTTTTTAAAAAATGTTTGCGAATATGATGATAATGGTCGGAAAACATTATAAAGTGCAAAGTGTTCTGGGTAGAGAAATTATCACAAGAGCAAGGGCCAAAATCTTCCATTTTACACCACCCCTGTGGTTCTTCCAAAACAAAGTGCAAAAGGTTGAGTCTAAATCTTGTTAATAAGAAGCAGTGGTAGGGTTTTGTTATTTCATGTAGGTATGGTTCTAATGCTGGAGATATTTTCAATAGAATATATGCTCGTACTGTGGGTTTCAGGAGCTCTCTAGCCTCCCTCTATACTTGCATCATATATCTAAATTTTTTTCACCCACTACAGGTCCTCTCTCACTAGCCTGTTGGGGGAGTCAAATACTGCAGGCCGCCCTAATTTCACTGTCAAGCTCTTAATATATCCTAGCCAGGGGATGCTACTTGCTTTATCTAAAGATAAGCAACCCCGAGCGATCTTGCGATTTAGCTCCAGTTCTGGATTGACCCAAATCGTAATCCACCGCAAGAGTGGGGCCATACCAATCAGATCTGATACAAAACTAACACCCAGTTCCTGATGAATGATATAAGAAGGCGTTGATTGCAGGACCGAGAGTAAGTTCTAAAAAACGTATTCTCCACTATACTTCAGCCTCCTTATAGCCCCAAGTATCGTACCCATATTTAGCAATAGCGGTACGCTTGGCTCTATATATGTTTAACATTGCTTGAATGGGTTTGGCCCCTAGCCTACGTGCAAAATCATTGACCGTTACTGTCTCTCTCACCATGGCATTTCTTCTTGCTTTTTTTGCGGTACCCAAGTACCCCTTTCATCGAACAGTACCCTAGATAGGAAAAAGAGGTTACCCTTGTGATTTCATTTCCTTCACAGAAATGAGTTTTCGATCTTTTTAATCTTGGGCCCATAACCATTGTGTGTAATTTAGAGAAATTAACACTTGGATCTAATGATCTCATAAAATCAGAAAAAGAGTCTAGGAGACACTGAAGCCCAATTGCTGTCCGTGCTAGTAATAGAGCGTCATCCGCGTATAGGAGTTCGGGAATTGACCAACCCCCCCACACAGGGAATGTCTTTACAGGCTGTGGACAGGGACGATTCTAGATTGTTAATGTATAACGAAAACAATAGGGGAGCTAAGATACATCCCTGTCTAACTCTTCTTGTTATACAAATATACTGTGTACAATTGCCCCTTTGGTCATATCTCACCGTAGCAGAAAGGTCCCTATGCAGGTCAGACAGAAAGTTAAAGATATGCCGGTCGATTCCTATGTTAGTTAATAATACCCATAGTTTGGATCTGTTTACTCTGTCAAAAGTGGAGGACAGATCCATAAAGGCCTAATGTAGTGTCCCCTTCTTAGCGGTAATATATTTCCCCACTATCAAATGTAAATTTAGATACTGATCTGTCATACCCCTGCTTTTCCTGAACCCATACTGTAAGTTTGACAAAAACTTGTTGTCATCTAACCAGTCCATTAGTTTTTTAAGGATCACTCTCCCCATTACTTTTACTGCTGAATCAATCAGCGATATGGGCCTATAACATTGGGGATCCTCTCTCTGCCCCTTCTTAAAAACTGGTATAATAATAGATCGTGACCAAGACGTTAGGGTATCAGAGCGCTTTACAGAATCCTAGGGTTGTACAAAAGGCATGGAATCATAAGAGTATACAATTGATTGGGAGGGGGCGGGGTGCTGGATACATAAGGGATAGAAGGATACATAAGTACAGTTTACATTACAGTTACTCAAAACAAGGCCCCAGGTTTCTTGGTGGGGTGACTAGGTCATCCGAGGGAGGCAATAGCCGGAAGTTGATCAGGGTCTCTGTGGTGGTTGAAGGTAAAAGTTTAAATGAGGAATTTACCCATAAGGAAGGTTTTGGCCTCCTTTTTGAAGCGTGCCAGAGAGGGGATTCTTCTTATGGCGGGTGGGAGAGAGTTCCATATTCTTGGCGCAGCCCCAGCGAAAGCCCAATTGTAAGTTTTTATTTTTTCTGAAAACGTGCAGGCTGGAGCAAGAGGTCTCTGGCGGACCAGGAGTTTCTGATTCCTCCGGATACCACAAGGTTCTGTACTAGATATGCAGGGGAGTTTGAGTATAAAGCCTTGTGTGTGATGCATGCCAGCTTAAGCTGTATCCTGGCCTTGAGAGGAAGCCAGTTCAGCGCTTTCAGGTGTGGAGAAATGTGATCGAATTTCCTTGTGCCGGTAAGTAGTCTGGCGACCGCGTTGAGGCATGCTTTTAAAGGTGCCCGGGCGATCTTGGTTATTCCCGAGAGGGTAGAACAGCCATATTCCAGTCTAGAGATGACTAGTGCTTGGACTGCCATTTTTAGGTCGGGAGCGTCAAGGAAGGGTTTCAGTTTCCAAAGGTAGCTCAGGTGGAATCTGGCTGATTTGGCCATCGAGTTGATGTGGTCCCGCATGTTCAAGGTACAGTCAAGGGTTATTCCCAGTGATTTGGCCGAGACCACAATGGTCGGTGGGCAATTTAAGGCTGTGATGGCCTTAATCCATATCTGAATCTCAGGGTTGGTTTTAGGAGGGGAAATTAGGAGAAATTCTGTTTTCTTTGCGTTGAGTTTGAGTTGATTGGAGGCGAGCCATTGGACGGTCAGCTTCAGGGCCTCATTGTAAGTAAAAAATAAAATGTAAGTCCGTTTTTATATAGCGCAGCTACTCACCCTTACGGGTCTCAAGGCGCTGGGGGCCGGAGTGGAAATTAAGTGAGCTATTGCCCAGAGTCACATGGTGCTGAGCTGAGCTGCCGCCGGAGATCGAACCGTGAACCCTGTGCTCCGAAGTCAGCTGCCCTGGCCGCTGCACCACACCTCTCCACCCATTCCACTCATTCAGGGAGAGAATCTCCTCGAGGGATGAGATTTTGATGTAGATCTGAGTGTCGTCAGCGTACATATGGTAGGAGATATTTGCAGTGCGTAGGACTTCGGCAAGCGGTTCTAGGTAACGGTTGAAGAGGGTGGGGACAGCGTTGATCCTTGAGGGACTCCAATCGTGACCGGAGAGGGAGCAGACAGGTTGCTGTTAATTAGGAATCTCTGTGATCGGTTTTGGAGGAAGGATCTAAACCATTCTAGGACAGAGCCATCCAATCCCATCCTGAGTTTGAGGCGTTCGAGTAGCTTTCCATGGTTGACCGTGTCGAAGGCCGAGGATAGATCTAGGAGGATTAGGAGACATGTTTTGCCTTGGTCAAGGGCTCGGAGGGCATCATCAACGATGTGGAGCATGGTGGTTTCAGTGCTGTGTCCAGGTCTGAATCCGGATTGGAAGTCATCGAGTAGGTAGAAGTTGTTGATGTGTTGACTTAGCTGCAGTTGCACACACTTCTCCAACACTTTATCTAAGAGAGGGATGTTGGAAATAGGTCTGAAGTTGTCAGGGGAGGCTGGATCCAGCGACAGCTTTTTCTAAATGGGGAGGACTTGGCCGGCTTTCAGAGAGTCAGGAATCGATCCCTGCCGGAGAGAGGCATTAATTATTGCAGTCCAGCTAGGAATAATGGATTGGGCAGCGGCAGCTAGGCAGTTGGAGGGGAGCGGGTCGTTAAAATGGTATTTCGGGTTTAAGGTAGATAGGATTTTAGAGACGGAGTCTTCGTCGTAGAGTGTGAAGTCAGTCCAGTGTGCTTGATTCTTAGGTGAAGCCTGTCAGGGCGGCGTGGAAGGAGGAGGCAGGTCAGTAGGGGGTAGAGAGTATGAGGCGGAACTAAGTTCGTTACCTAAGGCTTTGATTTTGTCCGCAAAAAAAGAGGAGAATTCCTCTGAAGATATTAGAGACTTGGGGTTTTCTTTCGATGTTTTGGCCAGTTTGTTGGATTGGTGTTTGACCAGTTCGAAGAGTTTACGGGGTCTGTTCTTGGTGTTCCCCAGTTCCGATCTGAAAAATTCTTTTTTTGAGTAGAGGATGTTCCTGTTGTAGGTATTTCTGGCCTGGTGGAGAAGTTTTAGATGTGCGGCAGAGGGGTGCTGTCTTCAGATTCTTTCGGCTTGCCGGAGGGATCTCCTCTCATTGTTGAGGGATCCAGTGTACCAGGGGTTTCTATCTTTGATTTGGGTTCTTTTTAGTTTTAGTGGGGCTAGGTCATCCAGAATGTTCGATATAGTCGCAGAGTAGTGATCGTTGAGGTCATTGACCGTTGTGATATGCGAGGGGGGGAGGTCAGATTTGCACCGAGCCTCCAGTTCTCTGTGGTCCAAGTTCTTGGTGTCTCTGACCCAGCATTTAGGAATCACCGGCTGCGGTGCCCTAGTCTTGTGGGTGCCAGGTAGTAGGAAGGCGATGGCGTGGTGGTCAGACCAGTCACACCATGCAAACAGACCACATTAAAAACATGTGCCAATAACTTGGACCATAGTGTCACATTTAACGTATAATGATCGGCTGGGACACCATCAGGTCCAGGGGTTTTATTACTTTTTCTTTGTAATATAGCCTCACTTACTTCATCTTCATTAAAAAGCAAGGTGTATTTTCCCTCATCCAAAAGCAAGGGGGATGAGGTGCCAGTATCGACCTGGTCACCATATATATGTTTTAAATGATCTTCAGGTATAGTGCAATACAATGGGCAGTTGCTATTGCCCGTAAAAATTGCTTGTTGACAATCTCCCTAAACCTAGCACTATTTCTGATAACATCTACAGACTTCAGGTCATTCCAGGCTTTGCTTTTAATTTCTATTTTACGACTTTTTAACGTTTGCTTACATTTTTTCCTAAGTATGACTATTTGAGCCTTATCTTGGGGGACTTGCTTCAAAGCATAAAGCAACTTTTGGTGGGCATCTGTGCAGTTATGATCAAACCACCTCTCGCCCCCCTCCTTGTCTTTCCTGGAGGGCTTTGTCAGAGCGCTAGCCACCCGTTGACAGATCTGGTCTTAGGCTATTAAGATTGCTTCCTCCATGTTCGTACTATCTAGGCAAGATCTAATATCGTCCCTGGAAATTTCTAATAAATCAATGAGGAACTGTTCTGGGACTACCTTGCACCACTTGAGCCTTCGTCCCTGGTCTTTTAACTTTACATTATCTCTTGTGGCACCCACCCCTAGCAGTATGATTTCCTCAGTACCCCAGCCCAACCTTAGCAGTATGGGGTTGTGATTGCTAAAAGGAGGCCATTTAACTGCATACAATGTGACCTGGGGTAAAAAGCTTGTCTTAATAAAAATATAATCAATTGTGGAGTTTACATAAAATAACGGTTCACATGTTATCTGCTTTTCTTCCTAACATGTTCACTTGCAAATTTGCACTATCTCTTGAAGTTCAACTGATATGGTCACCACGTAACCGGGACGCAAGTATTATGAAGAGTTGATAATAATAATAACATGCTTTGGGGGGGATTCCAACAGTGGCAGCTAATGACTTTTGAAAGTGGTGGGGCGTAAAAGTTAAATATGCTTATAACAGTAAACACTTTTGCATATATAAATATACATATAATGTGCTCAGATCACCTCTGCAATACGAATTTAATTCTGTAGCTTATTGCAAGTACTGTCCTAAATAAACATAATCTTAATTGCTCATATTCTTAATCATGGGGTTCATCACATATTTAGCTGCACACCCGAGGTTAAATTCTCCTGCCTCATGCTGCCTGGCTGTACAGATGTGCATGCTGGGCCAAAGGGAAAATAAGCCCCAAGTATCCTAGCAGATGAGCACAACAATCCATAGAAGACCAATGGGGCTATGTCTTTGATCTCCCAGCTCAATGATAGGGTTGAATGTGTAAGCCTGAACTGCACATGTCAGACGGGTCACAGCAAAACACCAGCCAATCCGACATGTACAGTTCAGTTAACACAGTCTCAGCTGGTCGTCCCACCCGTCTTCTGCTTTTATGAAAGCTCTGTGTGCCTGCTTTATAAGGAAGCAAAGTGAATGGTGGTACATGGAAAAGTATTTAAATTGGGAAATATTAGGAGCCTAGGATGTAATGACTCAAAATGGCAGGTCAATGTCCCATCACCATTATGAATGAGCCCCCCCTAGATTCAAAACGTTGACTGATGGCTACTGCAGAAGACAGATCTCTGCAGACAAAAATATGTAACAATGACAAAAAAAGTGTAATACCACAAAAACCATAGGTCCATATGCAGGGAGGAAAGGAAGTGAATATAAGGACTGAGATGAGGAAGACTAGCACTCAGAGTAATGAAGATTTTCGGTCAGTAATACAATCATTACTTCAAGGCCTGCCTTTCTCATCCCAGTCCTTAATAAGTGAGGTTATAACTTAGCAAAATTGACCAATGAGTCATTGGTCATGGCCAGCTTTTAACACAAAAGAACCAAAGTGTAACAATTTCCCAGGCCCTTTCAAAGCTTGTATTACAAGATGAACGTCCTCGGAGAACCCCATGTGGATGTGTTATAAATATTAACTGAAACTCCTTTAAACTCGGCCCAAGAGACAGCCACTCTTCTTGTAGACCATCCATCTACTCAACCAGACAAAGACTTCTCATGGCCTGACATGCTACAGAAGTTGCTGAATATGACTTAGGTAAATTGCTGATAGGGGCCTACCTGTAATGGACTGACCAAACTTTACAAACAGAAAATCTGATGTAAAGGAGCTATTCTCTCCAATTAAACTAATGGAGCTCTGTGAGGATCTAAGGTGTGAAGATTAATTCCGCCATCCGAGGATTGAGATTTAAAAAAGAAAATGTATTAAATCCTGAGAACTATAAAAACTTAAAGGTACTTGAGGAAAAACAATTACATTCAGGTTGAAGAATCACCTTTCCAGAGGAGAATCAAAGAAACGGTTCATGAAATAAGAGAGCCCCTGTCTTATGTAAACACCTATCAGACATAAATTCTACTAAAAAGAAAACCATAAGTGTCCCAAACTTAAACTGAACTGTGTATAAGACGTCGAAAGCCAGATCTTGGAGACCTGTCACTACCAATGGTAAATCCCAGGAATGAATAGGAGAGAGAGGCACTGGTCTGTGATAAGAAACACTTCTCATCCACCTTGAAACCAAGGATTCCAGTCGTGCAATGGTGGAACTATAAAGGCATGAATTGTGCCCTCCTGCACTTCACAAAGTAGAAAAAGACAAACCTGGTAAAAACCCATCACTCAAAAAAATCTGAAACTTTGGCTGGTTCATAAGACACAAAAAATATTCTTTTTAGAACACCAACTCTCCAAATGCATCCAGTGCCAAGCAAAAAGTCTAAAGGTCCTGGGCTGTCTAGACTCTTGAATGGCTGTAGCAATCTCCACAAAACAACCCAGGGATTCCAAATATAGAATTTCAAGTTTCATAACCCAAGATGCAAGTGCTGAAGAGAAAGATATGAATGGCAAAGATGTTGCAGAGGAAGAGGAGATAGATCAAAGATCCACAGAGGATTAAGCACTAACTAAACAAGCAGGGTGTACAAGATCTACCTTGACCAGCAAGGGGCCACTAGGAGCACCTCCACATCGTCATCCCTAACCTTCCTCAAGCATAAAGCACCTGATTGAGAAAGCAATGACATCATGTGCTCCCTGAGTTAGAAGAAGGCCATTCAAATCTGTAGCGAAGTATCAGTAGTGGGATAAAGGTTGGCTGAATCTCTCCACTATTGCCTCAAAAAGCTAAGGACGGAGGCAAAGAAAGAATGAGATGGAATGGTCCTGCTACGCTGGTCTGCATGCCTGTACTGCTTCTGCAGAAAGTTCACCGCTGTCAGAGAAAGGAGATTGGCCTTTGCTCAAAACAAGACTTCCTAAATTGTAACTGCTAGAGTCAGGACTCTTGCTCCCACTTCCTATTTTTCTATACTTGGTTTACCTGATTGTTCTCATCTTTATTGTATTATCTTTTAATAGTGGAACAAACTCCAATAGATCCCTTAATTAATATAGTAGCTTGTTCCCTTTAACTGAATGATCCCCTCCATGGGAGACTAAAGCCCCTGCAAAAATCTGGGCCAGCTTCACCTGAAACCCTGAAAAATTAAAACATGTCCCAGATCCAGTCGGGAGTTGGCCACCATGAACTGTCATTCTTGAGAGGGGATTGGGTGAGGCTTGTTCAAATTCAAGATGAAGCCAAGACTATAAAAGATTGCATACCTGCTGAACAGCTTTACAAGGCACAAATCAGTCATCATCAAGCCTTAGCTACTTCTCAGAGGCAGAATGCATGGGGATTTACAGAGAGTCATACTTAAGTCCAAGTAAGCCAGGGAGTCTCCTGGCACATTTAGAGAAATAAGGGTTGCCATCTTCAACACTAGAGTGTAATCTCCTGGGTCCTTCTAGGATAAACTTTATTTATTGAGAATTGGAATAATACACACATTACCTCCTACATACAGAGGCCAGCAGTAACTGTGATAAATGATGGATATTCATTCAAACAGAAACTTAGTTTCATGAAGGCCTGCATATCACATCATCTGAGCAACTCCGATTTCGAATAACCCAACAAAGTGCCCCCCACATGCCCCCCCCAAAGACCTGAGAGCACCATCAACTCCCCTCCTGCAGAAAGATTACTCATATGATTTAGGGCAGAATTGAACATAACTAACCTTTTACTTCACTCGTCGCTGTTCTGTCATTGGGGAGCCTCGGCTAGTCTTCAAAACCCTTATGCATTTGGGCTAAAAAATTTGAGAAATTCTGTGGATAGTATTTCCAGGCATAACAACAACAGGGAAGCAAAACGATCTGCTTTGCCCGCCACCCTTAAGAAAGTATTTTCCATGTCAAGCATGTTCCAAAACATATATATTGAGTTCCTGTAAGTTGGGACATCCTTCGTATCCCAATTGCTCAAAAGTGCCTGCTTGGCATCCCATACATTTGATCTATCTCATCCAATAGGTTGGTCCAGTACCTTTGAGGTACGGGGCAGTGCCAGAGTAAGTTGAGGGACATTCTGGGGTTGCCATAACTCTCCAACATAAATCACGTTTGTTGTCATTCCACCTGTGAGTCCTACTAGGTGTATAATACCAATATGTCACAAATTTGGTAAGAGTTTCTCTCATTGCTTTACTGGACTCACTCCAGGGTCTCTCTAGTGCATCTTACCATTCCTTATGTGTTAGCTTCCTTGCTATTTCCACCTTCAATCTGAATTGACTAGATGTACTAATTAGAGAGGGGTTTGCCCAATGCCGTATGATAGTGCTGAATCCTTTCGGATTCAAGGAGGCCATATGCCTTTTAGTCTGTTCAAAAGATATAATGCCCTGAAGGTTGTAAAGGTTGCCCACCCATTTACTGTTAGCCTTTTGCCACTCCAAAAATTGGCTTTTATCCATTCCCCGATGAATATCAGGGTTTCCTATTATAGGTGTAAGGGAAGAAGGGTAAGTTGAAAGACCCTTCAACACCATTACAGTATCCCAGGAGATTGTGTGGCTGGCCTGATAGGGTAAGAATCAAGGACCCAGGATCTGAAGAGTTGAGGCTGCCATGGGATCTTCTAGATATTTTCTCCCACAATGAGCTGATCCATAAAGCGGCAAGCCTTCTCTGTGACTGCTCATCCTCACTCCACCATATACAAGAGTGTCTGGGACCTTTTGAACTAGAAAAGGATAGAATGCCAAACCTAACCCAGTTCTATTCTAGGGGCGATGCAGGAATAGAGTTGCTTTGAAACAATGAAAAGGAGTTTATTTAAATGCTATCTTCCAGCCTTTTTGGATCACGTGCAGTGCCCAATTGTCTAAAATCGAATTTTACCAAGCTCTCTCAAAATTGACATGGGCAACCCCCTGCCTCCCTGTGAGGCATAATCATTGTTGTGAGTCTGTGGGAGTTGGAGTATTGGCATTCGATAATTGTCAGGGCTTTTCATGAAGGGGCTACCCAGGCTATGACGACTGCCTCAAAACACTGACCAGTAACCCTGAAGGAAGATTGAGGACCAAATGGTTTCCAAAAAACAAATCTCCTTCCTCTGAAGGAGGGACGGGTTGGAGTCATTGATGGAGCAGGGTTTTGAGAAAATAAAACCTGCTCGAATTAACTCCTCGGTAACATTTACTAACAGTGTGCGGTGAAACTAACATGCAAAAACACGAAAACACGGGGAAAATGCTTATGCGCATTTGTGCACTAATACGTGGACTAATGCATGAAAGACTAGGCTGAATTTGCGTTCTGCTTAAAAATAAAAATAATAATATTGCTGCTTTCTGCACGTTAATGCTTTGTTAGACAAATAACGTGGGATAGTGCAAATGGTGGGCGGTAAAACAGTGAGAATTATATTTCATGAAATTAATAATATCTGTGTTTTATTCATCGTAGTGATGGTTGCATGGGCCTACATCGTTGCATGACGAGTTAAGGGTTAAAAAAAAAACTAATAAATAAACCGAAAATCGAGCTCTGAAAGAGAATGGAGAAGGCAAAAGTTGATGACCTTCAAGAATCATTGTGTGTCTGCCAAGTAACGGAAGGATGGCCGTGGGACCAAGTGCAAATGTGCAAATTTCTTCTGCGGAAGCTGCAGAGGCGGACAATGAAAATGTAGAGATTTGAAACATGTTACTAGTTGGAGAAAGCGTGTATTCATGAGACGTGGCTTACGTATTGCTAGAAATGTCAAACAAAGAATGCTGTGAAAACATGGACGTGACTATGGTGGTGTGATAGAACACCCCCTAAACTGACCAATGAGAGACTAAGATTCTGAAAATGTTGCTACAATGGTGAGTTGGACATGAAGGTTTTTAGAGTATAACTGGGGTGTCTGGGGGGTGTTGGGTGTGTGCGCCTTTGAAGAAGCTAGAGAGGGGATATCGTCCCTGTCCCTCAGTTTGCTGTATGTTTCCTGTTCCTGTCCTACTCTTTGTTTCCTGAACTTTCTCGGGGAACCCCCATCTATTCCCATGGCCAGGGGGTAGATTATGCACTAAAATACTTAGGTTAGTATAGCTAAAATCTGTATTTTGCATAATCATTTGCAAATGTATTTTTGTCTCTGAAACTTTTGTCTCTTCATCTATCCACTCCTTCATTGCATTCTATTCATTGTGATATGAGTTTGACACCTTTTTGCTTTGATAAATGTTCTCTCTCTGTAATTTATACTTTGTTTGCCTTGTAAAACTGTACATGATGAGCATTTACCTTCACATTATTTGCGATAAATATTATTAACTTTATACCTAGTTTGTGATTAATTAGTAATATAGATAGATAGTTAGTTCCTAATTATTACCATCAACTTCTCAACTAATGGTTCATCGACCAGAGGAAAGAGAGTTGATTACAGGTTCAATTATGTATCTAGTGTGTTAGGACGAGCCTGTAGTTTATGAATAACTGATTTAACGTAAACTTGAAACAGTGCAACAGGGATTTATGTGTTGGGTGTATGAGTATGGGCCAGTGATTGTGTTTTATCGATTATCGATCCCTGATTGGCGCTGGATCATCATCTGCTTCCTGTCCTCAGCAGATTCTTTCACAAGCTGAAGAGCAAACAAAAAAAATCCAGTGAATGGAAGATGGTATAGGAATGAGTTTTGAAAAAACTAATCCAAATGTGTCATCGGAATTAAATAGCTGAATGAGAACCAGCTGCTTTCACACCCAGGCAGTCATATTATATGTCAGAAGGAAATCTGACCTGTTGTTCCATTAATGAAAATAACTGAGAACAGTCTACTCCTTGCTGCTTCCGGTCAATTAGTGTTTGGAAATCTCTATAAAGAGACCGTACATTATATGCTCAATATGTGAGGGTTCATATAGCAAAATTATAAGCAGAATAGGGCCACCTGACTACTGCTATAAGTTTATGGCCCATTGTATCAGATGAGCTGCTTCTTCTGAGATGATAGTTCCTCAAGAAGCCAGTCCTGCCATCATATCAAAGAATCTACTTTAACTGATGCAGGAAATTCATCATTGAAAGTTGGATAATAAATAACTCATGGAGGGTGGTGAAGCTCCTTTCATTTAATGTTTTAAACATTCAACACCACCATGTGCAAAGGGAGACAACCAGGTTCTTTGAACTGTGTTGAAAAAAGAGGTCCTGACCATTTTCTACTGCAGAGTGATCAGTAGCATCCAAATTCTCCTTATAGCCTGAAGGATTTCAATAAGATCAGGACCTTGAACATAAATCTATCTATGGTCAACATCCTCTGGTTCCATATCTGGTTCCTCAGGTTCCTCCCATCTGGCCTGTTTTGTCTGAAGATGTGCCTCGTTTGCTTGAAAAGCTGCCTCCAAAGTTTGATTGCTCATGGCTTGAAGGACAGTTAAACTCTGCACATTGTCAAAATATTCCCCCGTATTATCTTCAGGAAAAGGGTTCTTTGTTGGGCTGCTTTGCTGGTCTTTCCTGCCTTCCGTTATAGCCCTTTAATAAGTGCATCTGAGAGGAACAATGAAAGAATGCTGTCACCAACATGGAGATTTCCTGTAACCTCAATTACTGGGCAACAGGTTCTTGTGCTTGCCTGATATTTCGAGTGATCGCTGCCAGGATGGAATCAGCACAGTCAGCTGTCTGTCAAATCTCAATGGGCATGAGTGTAGATTTGCAAGATCAGAACACAAACCAGATCAGCAGGCTGAGAAAAGTTGGAGTGCGTAAAAATGAGCTCCACCCTTCCTCACTGCTAGTTTACATAGCAGACCTGCTAAAAAAAACTCATGTACCATAAAGTGAAAAAAGATAGCTTAAAATTAAAATACTTGCACACAGATTCACTTGTTTTGAACTAGTTATTAGGTCTAGCTTAAGTTTCATAGTTGAACTGTGACACTTTACATCCCTATGCTCATTAAAAAAAAAGAAATTGTCACATCAATCTTGGGGTCTCGTCAAGATCACTGATATGATTACGCAATTAGCAGCCAAACATACGCTATGACATCATTATATAATTAATGTCTCTTGAATGAAACCTGAATCTTCAATTCAAATGCAAACTCCTATCCATCCACCATATTCTGTATAAGTCTCAGGTCACTTTGAATATGATTCTCTCTATAATTGCAATTGTCATTTTTTCTGGGTTGATTTTAACATCTTCTGCAGAGGAAGGTGTTTGGACCTCAGAGGAGCATGAGGGAAACCAGTCAAGCAATTCTGCAATAGCGTGATGGATATCCCGTCTGCCGTATTACAATTCCACTATATCCTGTGAAACTAACAAGGCGGATGGGATATCTGTCACGTTTGTGATGGAGTAACCCATCCTCCAAACTATACATCAGGCCCTAAGTCTTTGCTGCCCTAATTTCACTGAAC
This sequence comes from Calotriton arnoldi, assembly GCA_963921515.1. Lineage (NCBI taxonomy): Eukaryota > Metazoa > Chordata > Amphibia > Caudata > Salamandridae > Calotriton > Calotriton arnoldi. The sequence continues at coordinate 284,616 of CAWUFW010010528.1, forward strand.
CCATCCAATGAAACCTGACCCTTTATTCCTGTCCTGGGAAAAAGGCATGGTGTCAGACAGCAATCGCCCAACCTCAGCCTATGGGCCCTACAACTTGTCCCATTATGGTCTCTACCTCATCACGTGAAGCAGTTCTGACAGACTCAAACACCACAGCACTGATAAACTCTCCTGTGTCCACTAACAATTTTACTTTTCAGAGCCTATGCTTAAGGTATCCACAAGATGGGATTTTCGCTTCATGTCTTTTTATGTTCTAAAGCTTCTGTGCCTTCATGTTGAGCTGCTTTGCACTCTGTGTGAATTATTGGATATGTGCTTTCCTCCTCTGTCCATGGATGGCTTATCTACTATCTGAATCAACGCTTGACTGAATATTAGCCAGAGCATATCTCCTAACCAGACGTTTGTCTAGGTATGCCTATTTACAATAGTATACGGTACAAAAACAAAGACAATTTTTCTGATTTCGTGTGAGTTTAGCACAAAAAGGTCTAAAAAAGTATGTTCTTTTAGTTCAGGTTATCAGTAGTAGTAGCTGAAAGATTAATGCTGAAGGAAACTATAATGCCATCCTAAAAATGCATGTTGCACTGAATTTTCTATTGTGAATTTCTGATAAGCGAGACTGCTAAAACAATGCCAAAAATCACATTGATACAGTTGAAACTTTAGGAAAAAAATAAATTCATGAAATTTACATGAAACAGGAGATTCCTCAAAACTCTTAGGGGCCAAACGTATTCAGTATGCTAATGATTAAGTGGAAAGCAACTTCCTGAAAAACATTGTAGAGCTAGGTTGTAGCCCTCTGCGGGCTCTCTCAGAACAGAACATGCAGTGTATGCAATATTCCTTGTAAATAATAGCAAAATTATACTGTCCAATTTTATTTTCTCGTTCACTCCTTGAGGGACCAAGGGCCAGATGTATGAAGGGCGTTAGCATTTGAAAACCCTTCGGGGCATATTATCAAGGGGCCGCGATAAAATTATCGCCGCTTTAGCGACCGTTTTCGGGCGAAAAGCGGCGATAATATTATCGCTTTATTAACAAGGACACGCTAGCGTGTGTTTCCTTGCCTTAGCGCCCGTTGTCAGCACGCCTCGCATCGCATCGTTAATGAGATGCAAAGGAGGCGTGCCTGACAAAACCCCATGGGAAAATATCGCTAACCCAGCTTCGCGATATTATCAACGAGGGGTAGCGATATTTGAAATCGCGTTAACTATGCCTTAACGCAGGAATTTAACATCTGTTAAATTCCTGACTAAGGCATACCTAACATGGCAGGTGGATTGTGGGGCTAAGGCCACAGGGCCTTATCATCAAGTTATCGCCGTTATCCATGGAACATCGCTGGGAAACCAGCGATGTTCCATGGAAAACCCCGCTATCGCTGCAATATTTATCGCCATGGCGCTAAGCTTTGATGATACAGCGCTAGCTTGGCGATAATTTAAAGCGCGCTAAGCCCTTCCCTTCTAACAGAGACTCTTCTACTCACAATCTCACATAAACAAATAAGACATCTTGTAAGACATTAGATCATTAGCTGGAAAGGATGTGAATCCTTCACAAGTAATCTACCCATAGTCGTCCTATTACTAGGAGCCAGGTATTCAATGGTAGCTATTGACTCTCTCACGGTTAGCTAAAATGAGTAGTCCAATGCTTACTCAATTAAGGTGGTGTGGGGTATCAATCCCAATTCACTGGCATCCAACAACAACACTCTAAACAACAATACTCTTGCACAGATTTACCAAAGGTTCACTCAGTTCACAGCAGCAAGGCAAGTTGTTTAGCTGTGCTGTATTGCGAGAATGGAAGAGAGCTGAACAGCACCATGTATACAAAGATTTGGTGCTGTTCAGCTCTCTCCCTGAGTTGGCTCTCTTGTGGCTGCCTAGTGCCAATGCAGGTACCCTTGTGCCATAACACAAGGGTGCCTGTGTGACAGGAAGGATTCTGTTTGTGGATATTCAACACATATGAGAGAGAAAGTAAAAAGCAGATATGAAGGTATTTCTCCTCATTATGCCTCTCTTAGGTAGGCACACTCTTTTGGCGCAAAGCCAGATTTACCGATGTTATTGAACCTTGGGTTGCATCACAAAACATGGCTAGATGCATGGGACCAACCATGCTCCACCCATGTAATGCCTACCAGATGCAGTGTAACATAATGCAGACTTTGCACTTCGTTGTGTTACTTTTTTTTTTGACAATGCCACGCAAGGTGATGCAAATCAGCCCCTGCATGTTTTTGTAGATATTAGCTAGCATTTTGTGTTGTGGCTGAGCCAAAAACATAGCGCAACCACAACGCAAAACTTTAGTAATTAAAGTCCAGTCAATGATTTTTGTTTAAAAAGGAAAATTACTTTTATTACACACACACACTAATAAAAACTAGGCATTATATAACAAATACTTGAAGTAGATGGAAGTACCTTTGGTGACACCCTCATATCATAATAGCTCCTAGTGGGTCCTGAATGGGAAACATCCATTACAATGCAGGCATTACATTGTAATGCCTTTACAACGCAGGCATTAAATCGTTAGTGCCGTTACAACGCATGCCATTACAACGCATGTGCATTTACATCGCATGACTTTACAACGCATTCTTAAGGGAGGATTTATATTTTTACATGTATCATTTTTTGAAGTCTTTAAATTTGTGTTAACGAATGTTAATTTTTATTTGGAGTTATTTAAAATATTTGTATTTTTTTAAATATGATATATATATATATATCCACAAACAGTCTCCAGGCAAAGGGGCCCCCGACCCTACAGGGCGGCCTCAGGACAATGGGTCCGGAGCAGCCCATCAATTGACTTTCCAAAAACACGATGAGGCCCAATACCGGAGTCAAAGCATTTTAATTGCAGGCTCAGCAGCGCAGTAAGTTTCTCCTTTTCCTTACGCGTTTCAACAGCAATGTCTTGATCACAGGTGGAGTTTAAAGTGCAAAGTGCATTTGTGCGCGCCTATTTATTTAAAAAGTCACATGACAGTCTTTGAAAAATACAGTCCCCATAATGCATGTTACTTGGTGGTTGTGAAGTAATGCATGGAGTCTGATTACATCCATATGCTTTTTCAGTGAAAAGTTCGATTTTTTCATACATGCATTATATTTCATAGTGGGCTTATTTACTCACGATGTCTTGTGCTGCTTAACATGCCAGGTGCTCATTTTTCATTGTGGCCTTACAACAATGCCTGTCCTCCGGCACGATCAGAACAGGGAATCATCCCTTTCTGAATCCCTTCCTGCGCCGTCACAACTTTGCTAATTAGCATTTCCTCTCGTGGGCTTGTGCAGGCGAGTGGGTCATGCCCCAGATTTAAATCCACAAACAGTCTCCAGACAAAGGGGCCCCCGACCCTACAGGGCGGCCTCAGAACAATGGGTCCGGAGCAGCCCATCAATTGACTTTCCAAAAAACACGATGAGGCCCAATACCGGAGTCAAAGCATTTTAATTGCAGGCTCAGCAGCGCAGTAAGTTTCTCCTTTTCCTTACGCGTTTCGACAGCAATGTCTTGATCACAGGTGGAGTTTAAAGTGCAAAGTGCATTTGTGCGCGCCTATTTATTTAAAAAGTCACATGACAGTCTTTGAAAAATACAGTCCCCATAATGCATGTTACTTGGTGGTTGTGAAGTAATGCATGGAGTCTGATTACATCCATATGCTTTTTCAGTGAAAAGTTCGATTTTTTCATACATGCATTATATTTCATAGTGGGCTTATTTACTCACGATGTCTTGTGCTGCTTAACATGCCAGGTGCTCGTTTTTCATTGTGGCCTTACAACAATGCCTGTCCTCCGGCACGATCAGAACAGGGAATCATTCCTTTCTGAATCCCTTCCTGCGCCTGTGATCAAGACATTGCTGTCGAAACGCGTAAGGAAAAGGAGAAACTTACTGCGCTGCTGAGACTGCAATTAAAATGCTTTGACTCCGGTATTGGGCCTCATCGTGTTTTTTGGAAAGTCAATTGATGGGCTGCTCCGGACCCATTGTTCTGAGGCCGCCCTATAGGGTCGGGGGCCCCTTTGCCTGGAGACTGTTTGTGGATTTAAATCTGGGGCATGACCCAGTCGCCTGCACAAGCCCACGAGAGGAAATGCTAATTAGCAAAGTTGTGACGGCGCAGGAAGGGATTCAGAAAGGGATGATTCCCTGTTCTGATCGTGCCGGAGGACAGGCATTGTTGTAAGGCCACAATAAAAACGAGCACCTGGCATGTTAAGCAGCACAAGACATCGTGAGTAAATAAGCCCACTATGAAATATAATGCATGTATGAAAAAATCGAACTTTTCACTGAAAAAGCATATGGATGTAATCAGACTCCATGCATTACTTCACAACCACCAAGTAACATGCATTATGGGGACTGTATTTTTCAAAGACTGTCATGTGACTTTTTAAATAAATAGGCGCGCACAAATGCACTTTGCACTTTAAACTCCACCTGTGATCAAGACATTGCTGTCGAAACGCGTAAGGAAAAGGAGAAACTTACTTCGCTGCTGAGCCTGCAATTAAAATGCTTTGACTCCGGTATTGGGCCTCATCGTGTTTTTTGAAAAAAAAAAAAATATATATATATATATATATATATATAAAATATAATTTTTTTAGATATGGGATGCCAGGAAAATAGGGGATATGGGTGGGAAAGTGTATTAATAATTGGGTATTTATTTTAATACCCAGGTATTAATTGTAACTTTTCATACTTTGAAAATATTTATATATATAATTTAATTTAGTTTAAAAGGGTTATGACACCTTTTCTCTGGCACGGGATGCCAGGGAAATAGGGATTTTGGGTGGGGAAGTGTATTAATACTTGGGGATTTATTTTAATACCAAGGTACTATTTTATTAAAAATTATTTCTATTTGCAAAAATGCTATTATATGTAAAACTTCAATTTTAATTTTAAAATGTAATATGTGTTTATTAATATGATTGAAACCTAAGAATGTAGTTTTTCTAAACATTGTTTATTAAATATTAAAAAAGGCTCAGTAGTTTTATTGAAATATTAAAGTTAAAAAATTGAGCAATTCAAACAATGTAAACATATTTTTAAAATAAAAAGTATTAATGAACTAAAAAAAAATTATATTAATTTTGTTTAACATAAAAATATTTTAAAACATGTAGAATCCATTCTGTAATAAAAGACAATAAATAGGACACAATACTGAATTTTAATTTAATAATCTTTTATTTAAAAATATATAAAACTAACGCTTCCATTTTTTTAAATTAAATATACACATACATATATTTGTTATGAGATTTATAAAAAGAGAAAAAACATAATAGATGTACATTTACATTTAAAAAACATTTTTTTAACAATATTCCCATGGTTTCCAATTGTATTCAATGGGTGAAATTGTCCTTTTTTCGTTTTTACTTTTTCAAATGACGTACGCGTTTGAGCGCATGTTTCTACAGTTGGTAGAGCGTTGCGGTCAAGATCAGATGCAAGGAAGAGCTCCGGTCAGGTAAGTCAAACTTTACTTTTTTAATAGACATTATAGCAGGCATACATTATTGTAAGGAGAGTACAGGGAGGTAGTTTGATGTATGTATGTATGTATTTGTGTACACTAAGGGAACTATAGTGTTATTAATGTAGGCATGAATAGTGTATATTTGGCTGAATGGATGGGGTGTGGATTTAAACGTCCCATCCATCATCCAAATATCACTATTATCCAATTTCAAAAGGTTACGGGGTGTGCTAAAGATTAGTATTCTCTTTTGAGGGTTTTTGTTGTTGTGCAATAGAAAGGTTTCATTAGTAACAGTGACAGAAAGATCAGGAGGAATGTTAAAATCAGAGAATGTTTGGGGTGTTACATGCTGGGGGTTACCTGCCTCTTTTTTCCTTTGAATAATTCTTCTTAAGTTAGGGATTGTGGGCATAGAACTAGCAACATGCATAGGAATGTTTTGGGATACCTCCATTAAAACTGAGCCACAGGGTTCATTGGAGGCGCATGCACGGTCTTTCATTTGATTAATGTTTTCTCTTACCTCCATCTCCATCCATTGCAGAGGCAGAGTGGTTATGCTCTGTGGTCCTTTCAACAGTGTCTCCTAGGGTAACCGCTCTGCCTGTGCAATGGGATGAGTAATATTGCACACACCTCCAATGACTCCTGGGCTCAGTTAGTCTCTCCTTACAATAAAGGTAGCCAGCATGCTTTAGGAGTCAATTTCTTCTTTGTGATTTGATGTAGGTGGCTTGTCTTCCTGATGCCATTTTTAAAATGTCTGAAAAAGAGGGGAGAAAAGGAGGTTATGTAGTTTTATTTTTTAACATCAACTATTAACCTGCAAAGAAATTGATGTTGGTTTTATAGGTTTGACAATGTTTATTTCAGAAAATATATTTTACAATGGTTTACGGTATCTTTTTGCTTGTTTGCAACCTGCAAAATGGGTAAAAGAACATTTGATGTCTATTCACTTTTCAAAGAACATGTTTTTAACTTTGTTAATTTTCAATTTTACCTGCTGTTCTTTTTTGATTATGTTTTTCTGTTGAATCCTAGTGAAAAATAATAAGCAATTTTCATTATTTTGAGGTTTTATGCTTTACCCTTGTAAGGTTTCCTTCTTTGTTTGTTCCTCCTTTAACTGTTGTACTTTGGTATTTTCAGTTGTTTTCAGAGTTTTGGTTTTCTCCCTCCTGGGTGATGTTTGTTAGGGCAAAAAGGAAACGTGGAATTTAAATGGTTCATGTTTACTTGGAATTATGGTTACTGAAAAGAAAGATTTGTGTTAGTTTTGGTTGGCACGTTATGTTTTTGAATAAGTTTACCTGTGAATGCTTTTTTGATTTTTACACACTTGTTTGATTGGATGTTTGACTTGATGGCTTTGATGATTATGCCCCCCACCACTGACCAGCACCTTCCCTGAGGCATGCACCCTGTGGAGTTAGAATAGTAATTTTGCCCCCCACCACTGTCCAGCACTTTCCCTGAGGCATGCACCCTGTGGAGTTAGAATCGTAAATTTGCCCCCCACCACTGACCAGCACTTTCCCTGAGGCATGCATCCTGTGGCGTTAGAATCGTACTTTTTCCCCCCACCATTGACCAGCTACTTCCCTGAGGCATGCACCCTGTGGAGTTAGAATAGTAATTTTGCCCCAACACTGACCAGCCCCTTCCCCTAGGCATGCGACCTGTGGAGTTGGAATAGCAATTTTGCCCCCACCACTGACGAGCAACTTCCCTCAGGCAAGTACCCTGTGGAGTTAGATTAATAATTTTGCTCCCCAACACTGACCAGCACATTCCCTGAGGCAAGCACACCGCGGATTTCGAATAGTATTTTTGCCCCCCACAAGTGACCAGCACCTTCGCTGTGGAAAGCACCCAGTGTTGTTAGAATTGTATTTTTAGCCCCCACCAGTGACCAACCCCATTCCTTGTGTTAAGCACCCTGCGGATTTAGAATAATATTTTTGCCCCCCAGTACTGTCCAGCTGCCAGTGTATTTCTTTCTTGGTTTTTAATATTTTTATCAACATACTATATTATAAAATGATTTTGGATATTACAAATCTTAAATTAGACTTTTAAATTTTTTCACATCTATTACACAACCTTTTTGTACTTGAAATATTCACTTACTAATTTAAATTAAATTCAGAAAATATCGTTGGATGTTCTTGAAATTCTGTGAAACAATAATAAAAAATGTTTTAATTTTACATTTGCCAAATCAATGTTTTCTTTCTAATTGTGCTTTATGTTTGATGTACACTTACTTTGGTCAGCAGATGGCAGTGTTTTCAGGTGGAAAGTGTCAGGGCCTGATTCACAAAAGTAATCTGAGACAAAATCCTAACTTTACGACTTTCGGTATTCACAAAAGGCATTTAGGAGTAGTAAAGTTAGGATTTTGTCTTAAGTTTGTCTTAAGTTTTGGTCTTAAGTCAAAATCGTAACTTAAGTTTAACTTAAGTTTAACTTAAGTTTAACTTAAGTTAGGATTTTGTCTTAAGATCAAAACTTAAGACAAACTTAAGACAAAATCCTAACTTAAGTTTAACTTAAGTTCAACTTCAATTAGGATTTTGTTTTAAGACCAAAACTTAAGACAAACTTAAGACAAAATCCTAACTTTACTACTCCTAAATGCCTTTTGTGAATACCGAAAGTCGTAAAGTTAGGATTTTGTCTCAGATTACTTTTGTGAATCGGGCCCGCAGTTTTCTCCTCCTTCACCCGATGTGTGTGGGTGTCAGGAAAGTCTGAGCACCACTGAGAACAAAATGGTGGTCGGCTCAATTTATACGTTTGAATGGGTAAACGAAATTTTAAAAGAAAATATGTTTCTTAAACAATTTTTCTGCGTGACTCAGAACCTGACAGAATGTATATTTTTAATTTTGTGTGTGAAGGTTTGGTTTTTATGTTCCGTTTTTGAATGGCATCCATTTTGAGTACAGGATGGCTTGCCTGATGTTGTAGAAATAGTTGAAGGACACAATTTTACACTTGCTTTGTATGCCGTTAATGCCTTGTTTGTGGAGGCTCTATTTCTTGAGTGTTTTTATTCTATGAAAAAGTGTTCTATATCTTCATTAATGTGTAATTTTGTTCTTGGGTGACTGTTTTAATTTTTACAAAATATATGTATTTTTTAATATACTAGTTTTAAAATTAGTGCTTGGGTATTTATATTAATACCCGGGTATTAATACACTCCCCCACCTAAACTGCTGTTTCCCATGCATCCCATCCCCGAGGGTGTTTGACAAAAGAAAAAACTATATTAATATTAATAAATACTATCGTTTATACGTTGTTAATATATGCGTTGTACTAGCCTGCGTTGCAATGGTAGTTTCAATGTATCCCTATCTACATGCGTTGCAGTAGCATGCGTTGTAAAAACTTGTGATGTAATGGTAATCGCGTAGAAAAATTGTGCTGTACAAGCATGCGTTGTAATGGTGTGCGTTGTAACGTCATATATTCGTCCTGAATCCCATGCTCACAATGCCTCACCCACCTATACCAGATATAAGTTCCCACTATAAGGTGTGTCATGATTCATTAGGCAGGTCTACTGGCTTTGGCATGGGGCCACCACATCAACACATAAAAGGCAAATCTATTTCCTTTTGCAAGGGGTTACCACATTAATATATATATAAGGGGTTACCTCATTAATAAAACAACCACATATCAATATTCACCATTAAAACCAACAGAATCAATGAATGCATTAAAATGCTTTCATTATTACTATAAGCATTGCAATGTTCATTAATAATCATTATCAATTAAATATTGCAAATAAATCATATCAAATCAGTCTGATGTGTTTCTGAGTCTTACATTCAGTTGGCTACAAACCGCAGTCATAAGTCTAACCACAGGGGTCCCCCACACTCTAGAGACCAAAATTAAAAGCACCAGTCTAGAAATGCTTGGAATCATCACAAACCTCTTCCGGGGCCATGAATTCCATGTCCCAGGAGACATACGGTTAAGTTTTGTAGTAGTGATGGGAGGACTGCTTCATCTTCTGCAGCCCCCCATAACTCTATTAATTAATATTGGCAGTGCCCCTGCCCCTCCTTGGGGCATCACGAGTAAGAGATCAGGCAAAAGATAACGCTGTTGCAGGGCATAATGGGGCATTCCTCTAGGGAGTATTGACTATCTTAGTAGCTTACTAGCGGGTCTACCGCTGTTTTGTTTTATGCGGTTTTGTGCTTTATTTCCCTTTATTCTGTGTTTTTTAATGGGTGTGCTGGTCCCATCCAGGACACTGACAGCTGTACAACTCATTTGGGTACACGGAGACAGCCGGCATCTTTCATTTGACTCCCACGGCGGTGGAAGCAACTCCTTTTCTCATCCTGCGGTGGAGCAGTTCTGATCTCTATATGCTGGGCATACAGGTCAGTCTTCCTGCTTCTGTTTGGTTCCTGGTGCTCCTCTCCTGCTGGTGGGAGTATCCTGCATAGCCCTTCTGCCACCAGTTAGCATAACAACCTCCTGCCACCACTTCCCAGGCCCCAGAGCCTCCTGGCCTCCTAAATAGGCAGAACCCAATTGCTACACATTTGTTTTACTCCCTTTCTACTTTTTCCTACTAGCTCTACAGATACAGTCCCAAGTAAACTGGTGGAGGAGTAGAGGTCAAGGATATCTTATGGACAAAAAGCTGACAAGTACTCACCAAGCCCAAATGTATATCACCTGTCACCTACTGCTCTCCTTTTCATACACTTTTTAGCTGGCATATAGGGCTTGTCTGAACAACTGAGCATTCACAGATGCTCTTATACATGCCACAACTGATCTCACTAGGAACTGCAACAATCTCTGTATCTTTGGAGACTTGAATATTTGACCAAACCATCCTCTAACAAACAGGAACCCTTCTTACAAACTTTAAAGCTTTAAGCTTCTGGCAACTTAACACTGGGTCAACACACACAGACGATTCAGGAACAAATCATCACTTCTGGCTTGTTAATTGGGAACAATGTGAGTCCTTTACAAGAAGTAAGTCTAAAAAGAACCTGGGCTCAATACCTCGTAAACAAAGTACCTAGAAGATAGGCTTAACTTAAGTAAAAATGTACAAAGCATTTAGCAGTGCCAAAACAATTAAAAAGTAAAAACATAACACAATAAAATTCCACAAACAATTTCTGAAGATCAAGAAAATTTAGAAAAATGACACAAAATGATTACCTTTTTTGACCCAAAACATCAGGAAAAGGTAAAGAGACAATTAGAAGACACGGTCTGTGGTTGACCAGAATATAGGTGTAATATCAGACAGATCAAGATAAAGAAGACACACCAAACAGGTTGCCGATGTCAGTTTTTACCTTCTTACTTAGGACCCAATTTAGAGTTTGGTGGGTGGGATACTCCATCGAAAACCTGGCGATATCCTTTCCACCATAATACAAGTGCATTATATCATTGGCATCTTTAAAAAGGGGAACAGGATGTCTGACACATTTGTGATGTAGTGACCTGTCCGCTGAACTCTAAATCATACCCTTAATCTCTTTTAAGGAGGTCATTTTTCCATTTCTTGAAGACCTTTTGTCAGCCGGATAAGTTTTCATGCTTTCCTGGTCAAGATGTCTATGTTCATTTACATTCTATTACGTTCTATTACATTACATTCTATTTTTAGGAGCTCAAAAATCTACAGCACTACAAGCCTTGAAGCAGGAGCTGGGCTGGGCTGGTTGTACCAAATTCAGATACCTGATTCGCAACGGTCTGCTGAAGTCTTCTTTCAGGTGGCAAAAAGCTGTGCTCTGGGCCAAAATAATGCTGTTGCCCATCAAGGTTGTTCTTTGGGTGGTTGGTATTGCTTCTCTGGAGGTCTTGAAGTTCACAATTTTACCAAGTCTAAACTTTCTGAATAACATTCTCGTGGTCAATTCTGAGGATTCTAGGACCTCAGTGACAGCACTCAGAGCCCAGGACCTACTCCAGCAGCAGCCACCAGCACAGTCCAGTCCAGGTCCACTTACTGTTGGTCACTTGTTCACCCCCCCAAAAAAAGCCTCCTGTAACTTCTGGTGTCCATGCAACCACACAGGAAGTCAACTCTTTCCCTTGGGGTCCACTTCTTAATCCTGGATACAGGTGAGAGCAGGTGCGGCCCTTACGGTATCTTCTGCAGGTCCAGATGAGTTCTGAGGAGCTTGGTATGAGGTGCCACATTCATTAATCAGTGAACGGGGTGACTCTTGGACTCTCCCTAACCAAGGGGCAAAAAGTTCCCAATGGCAAACCTTCTCCCATTTGCATCACATTCTGTTTGCCTTCCTGCAACATATCCCTCAGTGTACCATTCTCTGGGAATATTGAGATGGCAGAACCTTTCTGCCCCTGATAAAGACAGGTGGCCCACCCGTGGGTGAGTCTAGCGAAATGAGCAGTCCCCTCCCACTCATTCACACCAAAAGGGTTGTGGGACCAGCTCCCACTGGAATGAAGAAAACGGGCTACAGGTGGCTCTGGGACCAAATAGCTCCTCGTTCATAGATCTCAATCTACAGTTAACTATGAAGGGGCATGTCTCACATGGTCCCTTTCATGTTAATGAATTTCTTAAACTCTTCCCAACTGCCTTTTTGAGAGAGAATGTGTTGCATACCTCACACCTGGTCTTCCTGCCTAAAGGTGGCATTGCTTCTGCGCTGGGAGCTGTTTTCATACTTAATCAAGGGGAAAACATTGGTAGAGTGGGCTGCTGCAGGCAGGCTAATGCTATTTAGCCTAATATAATGTCAGGCAAGCAAAGTCTTGCTTTTGAAACTTTACTTTTCATGTAAAGTTATCAAACATCTGATGGTGCCATTAAATAGGATCTTTAATAAATATTATAAGCAGTGATTGAATTGAATCTATGGCTTATTCCAAACCAAAGTTACCAAAAACAATATTTTAATAGTCCACTGTATTACCCACAGAAACAGCTACAGTCCTATACAGTGAAAGTTGTTTTTGAGGTCACTGTAGGAACATGCTAACCATAATTCTCAAATGTTTCACTCTTACATATTATGCATCCTACCTCGTGAGCAACAAGCCCTACTTGTGAATGACTTACTTAATATTTAAATGTTGGGTTCCTTTCTGATAATAAGGGCTAGTTTAACAGATATGTCTGCTGGTTTAAAACCTGCAACAATCAGGCTACATATATTGGCCTGAAGCCAAGTTGTCCTTCTAAGCCTAGTGCATGCCACAACATTTACTTCAGTCCAGAAATGGCATTTAGCATCAATGCCTTTGATGTATATCCTGCACTATACGATGGCCTTCCTGGAAAGTTAACCTTGTCAGTTGGAGAAGAGCTCATTTGACTATGTTTTAGGTGTCAGAGCGTTAAATTGCAGTTTAGCCCCAGTTAGCAAAAGTCAAAAGAGAATGTATTTAAACTAGACCTCATGTTTAGAGCAAGTCTTTTAGATGATATATGTAGCATCTACCTGTAGGAAAATGAAGTATTATGTGGTGTGGGGGTTAGACCTCACCATGTAATACTATCACAATTCCCCAAAGATGGTCCTTAGATTCACACTAATAAATCCTTAGCTCAGTCCTGGTAGTGTGGCAAAGAGCAGTCAGGCTTTACTAGAGGAACATGTGTTAAACAGTTCAGAGTACCAACATGGACGATAAATAATTGACACAACTCGATAGAAATCTGACATCAATTCATAAAAAAGTGCATTTTTATTTTAATTTAGACACAGAAACTAACAGAATGGATTTAAGAAGCAATATTAAATCAGTGCAAAATAATACATAGAAAATACAACATTGCGGTCATTATGAAAAACCACTGGTGACAATTAGTCACTTGTAGGTCGAGTTACGTAGAACCCTTACAGGGTTAAGGTCATGCAGGTCCCCGGACCAAGCCACAACAATCAGTTCAAATTTAACTAGCCCGTGGAATCCAGGTGCAGAGTTGTCCTGGTTGTCTGTGGTGCTGAACGGGGACCGCAGGATGCTGGTTTTACAGCTTACACGGTGCTGCAAGAAAGCAGAGTGCAAAAACACAACAGATGAACAGTTACTGATGTCGGATAAAGGTTGCATGGTGTTCCCTGTAGATGCAGCGTCAAGTGTGGGGTTAGTTACCGGATTGGTGACCAACAAGCTTTGGCAGTGGTAAGCAAAGCAAAAAGGTACTGGCACTTCACAGGGTCTAGGGAGCAAGGTAGCAGCCTAGAACTTCATGGCAGGCAGGACTACAACTCCCATAATGCACTGGACCACCTGGATTTGAGCGATGCAATGGAGGGCCCGATGGCCAGTGATTCTTTGCATCCGGTGAGTGTTTTCACCTGCATTTTGTAGGGGAATAGTACCACTAGTTTAGGTCTAGGGGCGTCTGCAGGTGATTCTGGCTTCCACAGGGGTCCCTTTCTGAGTGAGTGCTGGGTTTTAGCCAAGCAGGAGGCTTATTCACGCAGTCCTAAGCCTGTTGCCGCAGGCAGAAAATATCCCTCTTTTGCTTTGGTGCTGTGGGCAAAGTCCTGTTGTCGGCAACACAGGTCTCCTCTTGGTCCTTCCTTGATGCAAGATATTCAGAACTGAGGTTCTGGTGTCAGAGGGTTCCTAAATCCTAGATTTATGGGTGCTAGGGATATGGGAGCTAGTAGCCAATGGGCAGCTAGTCGTTGCAGCTAGTCCGCCCCTCAGGTGACCACATCCATGAGTGTAGGTCACATTTTCTACCCAGACCCCTCTATTCTGCTACTACTAAAGATGGCAGAAAACTAAGTGCAGTGTACAGGCCAGGTTGCCCACCCTGGAGGTGTGGATAGCCTTCTGGGATCGCACACCTCCTGGCATAACTAATTTCCGGCCTGCCTGGGAGCAAATGTGCCTGGGGCAGGGGGAGGGCTGTTTCCTCCACTGGGAGTCAGCCCTGATACATTTCAGAGGTGGTGCAGCCTTTGAAGCTCACCACCTTGATGTGATATTTCACTAGCCTGCTTGGGAGGAGGGAGGTATGAACTCCTTTCTGCCCAAGCCTTTGTTCCTGACTCCTGGGAGTGATCATACTGCCTTGTAGGAGGTCAGAAAGAATCTTGTCTTGCTAACAGCAGATTCTGGGAAGTGTGGGCTTGACAGTCAGAGCACATAGAAGCTGGGGTAACTAGGTGGGGAACCTCTAAGGTTACGACCTGGGTACATGCCACGTCACAGAGGGAATGAGATTTGTGTCAAGGGTAAGAAAGCATGCAGTTTGACACCAAACATTATATATTTTGGTGATACCATAATGAAGCTGCCAACCTCGAAAATGCCCAGGTGGCAGCCCATGTTATCCTTTGGACCGCTAACACATAGAGTATCTTCCAATGGGGAACACACCCATAGGGACATATAGGCTTACACTGCTATGTCCTCACCTTTAATATACTGAACCCTCCCACCTGGGTTGAGAAGGCCTTCTTTACGGATATTAAAGATAGTGTACTGACTGTGCCACACATGGTGAAGGCACAGTTGAGTTAGAGCAGTTTGCACTGCTCATGAAGTCTGGAAGGGCAGGCCTGGTGCCAGTAGTTTGCTTGGGTCACCCAGGGTGGCACAAAACCGTGCTGCAGCCCAGGGGACCCCTTTGCCACCTATGCCCTGGGTGCCCCATGTACCATTATTATTATTATTATTAATAATAAAAAAGACTTGTAAAGCGCGTAGCTACCCAGAAAGGGTCTCCCAGCGCTAAAGTAGGCAGCGAGCAGAGATGCAGAAAGGGACGGAGAGAGCACAGCAACTAACCTGGCAACATGGAGCTCAGTCATGATAACTGAAGAGCAGAGTCTTCAGGTACTTACGAAAAGTAAGTAGAGAGTGGCAATTCCTGAGAGCTACAGGAAGAGAGTTCCAGAGTTTCAGGCCCAAATAGGAAAAAGAGCTACCCTTCATGCAGGCTAAAAGAAACCTGGGCGTACCATTTACTAGGGACTTAAAAGGGGGTACAGTCTTTGACAATTTGGGATTACCAAGTCGAACATAACAGTTTTGGGAGAGACCAAGGCACTGGGGTCTGTGCATCAGACTCATAACCATCAGCATTTGGAGCAAAAAAGTAGGGGGGTGACCATACAAAAAATGGTACTTTCCTACACGAGACTCCAAGACGAAAGGTGATGAGCAACATACCTATCTGCTGGTAGATCTCATCATCTAAGTGGAAAAACCTGGAAAGGCCATCTGCATTGGCATGGTCAATCCTTGGTCTGTGTTCCACTGTAAATTCCATACCCTGTGGAGAAATAGACCACCTCAGCAGTTTGTAGGTTTTCTCCTCTCATTTGCATCAGACATCTGAGATGCCTGTGGTTGGTTTGAACCTTAAAGTGAGTCCCAAACAAATAGGGTCTCAGGTTCTTCAGGGACCAAACCTCAGCAAACGCTTCCCTCTCAATGGCACACCAACGCTGCTCTCTAGGAAGGAGTCACTTTCTGATATAGGCAACTGCCGTAGGATAAAAGGAGAAGCCTACTTCAAAGACAAACCTACCCCTGATGAGGAAGTTGACAACAACCTACGATAAAGATTGACCTTTTGCCTAACACGACTGTCCCAGTGGAAGTTGTGGCCTTTGAATAAGCACCCTACAAAGATAATGAAAACATGGATAATAAGGAATTTCAACCATTTCAGAACGTCACCAAAAAGGAGAGGTAGGCACTGAAAGAACTTACAGACAACCGGGATCTAACAATAAAACCTGCAAACAAAGGAGGCGGGATTGTACTTCTGAAGAAAAGTAATTACCACATTCAATGTGTGAAGTTACTCTCTGTTACTCAGTATTTTGAACCCTGTGTCAACGATCCTACTCCCAGACAACAGGGCTAGATAGGGTTCATGCTGGAAGAAGCTGAAGTGAACAACTGGATCTCCAAAAAAGAAGCAGAATATCTACTCACCCTGCACCCTAAAACACTATATTTCTACTCACGTTCTAAAATACAAAATGCATAACAATGTACAACGCACCCCCCCTCAGGGCTCCCATTTGTGTCTGGAATGAGCCCTATTCTGGAACCACTATCACAGTTGACTGACCACTTTCTCCAGCCACTTGTACAGTGCACTTCAACCTACTTAAAAGACTCCAGAGACCGGCTTAATCTTCTGAAAGACGGCAACATTCCTTGTTTGGCATTTAAACGTTAGCGATGACCATATCAAAATCAGGAGATAATAGTCCAAAATAACTGTGCATAGTGAACACCATATTGAGAAAATGAAATTAATTTTGAAGACCAACATTGTAGCCATATCCACACAAGAATTTTCCTGTGCAAAATGGCTGGATAGCCCCCATAATCCTACTGACAATGACAACTTCCATGAATTAGAATGAGGTTAACAACCAGGACAGGTCCTGCCTTGAGTGATTTTATAATAGGAGGGATAACCACCAGACACTGTCACTTGACACTCTTCTTAAGGAATACCATACTGAGACAACAAAGTGGATCAAAAAGACCCACATTTACCATCATTTTAGTGTCAAAGTCACTGGCAGTAATAATTTTTGCACCATAAGCAATGAACTCGGAGTCACTAACATATTGCTCAAACTACTGTGATTTGGTTCTTAATATCCAGATCGTTATTATTTTTTTTTCCAATTAAGGGATCCCATCAGATGGCTCAAAACAAATAGGGAATTTAAGGGTACTGAGAACAACTCCTCCCTACGGTCATTAAAGGAACTGCTGTTGTGTCCCTTTATGCCAGTCTCCACAGAGGGGAAACACTTAATCCCTATTTAGAAACATTTATTTCTTTTTGTCACAATATCACAGCGTCAATTGACTGCTACATTTAATTTTTCTAAGGCAACCTTTAGAACACTCGTCACCTCTATGTCTACCATCACAAGTACGGTGACATATGTAGCCATCCATGTCGTTTTGAAAATAAGGGGAACATTCAGGCCTTTTCCAATAGCTGAACTCACTATGCTGCGTACTGAAATTAAATTCAATCTTTCGAAGTAATCACTGGCGGCTTTAAAAAGCTGAAACCCTCTGCAACGCGTCTTTCTTCCAGGATGGGTGAGAACGATTTAGGCTAACACGCTGAGGGCCCGCACTTGCCACAATTGTAGTGATGTTTCTTTTACCACTGCTGCAGTATTCCATGACGGGGCGGTCACTGATATAAACAAGCATTTGCAATGCAATAGGTCTCACATTTGCAAGAGTTTAAGCTATTGGCATTGTAAATGACAATGCCTTTTTTCATTTATGTGTTGTTCTTTAAAACATAAATAAAAGGCATTGTCATTTACAATGCCAATAGCTTAAACTCTCCCAAATGCGTGACCTATTGCATTGCAAATGCTTGTTCTGTTTTTTGCCATCTCATTCACTAATGGGGACCACTTTAATTTTTGTACCATTATACCAATGCTTGAAGCCCACGGACCAAAAACAGGTCTTCCTATATATAGTTTGTATGATTTCTTGGAAAAATATTAGTCTGATAAGACAGTTAAATTTGTATTAAAGGCTAGACCCAACAAGAGCAACAACCTGGATCCACTGGGCTGCGGTTACAGAGGCTCCGGGAATCAAGAATCGCAAAGGTTCCCTTCCACCAGGCTGGGCCTCAAATGGAGGCGATTGCAAGCTACTCACACTGTATGCCTGGTGGGGAACCATGCTAAGCAGGGGTGGCACTGTCAGAAGTTAGCAGGGGAGTACCCCTCCTTTCACCCCGTTCCCAAAACCACAATAACAAGAATGCCTGTCTAGGCGGCACTCCCAGAAGGACACTCCCCATCACTGGTGCCCTGCCTGCCCCTGGGCCTCACAGAACAGCCAACAGTATGCTGGCTGCTCAGTGCCAGGGCACTGGGTTGGTGTTTGGAGGGATTGTAAAAGTTCTAGCTCCCCGTCTGACACAACGTGTGAACTTTTTGTTTAATGTTCATTGCTCCATTTGCTTTCAAGAACAAGAGCCTCGACTCCTTTCGCCATGGATTCGAGTTACTGTCACAAGACCCTCCCGTGTTTGCGCTATGTATTCTCAATGCGCCGTTTTGACTCTACTCGATCAAAGAACTAGGTTTGACTCTCGGCTCCACCACGGCCACTGCCTGTGATCCTGAAATAACAAAGAGATCATTTAGTTATTAACTTTTAAAGAAGGAGATGTTTGAAGATTCAACTGGAGGGGCGTGGTGCAAAGAATGAAAGATCTTTACAATGCGGAGTCCGGGGAGGGAACCTGCAGCGCAGCTGCTAAACTCTGTGCCTTGAACGAATACTGTCTCTGCCCCCCCACATCGCAGCCTTGTTTCCTCTCTTCTCATCTTTCTTCTGTGCTATCTGTGCCATGAGGGAGGCTTTTCCAAATACAGGCTGGAGAGGGAGTTCCCTACCAGACAGCCCATGCAGCACAGGCTCCCAGGCGAAGGAGGAGCAGGTAAAGTGTCCTCTCCCTGTGGACTGCCTGGGTGGAACTTCAAACTCCAGCGGGACCTTTAACAAGCATGAAGAGAGAACTGTCTGCTGCTCTCAGAGGGAGAGGTTGTGGTTCAGGGGTCAGAGCTGCTGACTCGGGAGCTGGGGACTAGTGTTCTAGCCTTGGTGACCGCTCAACATCTGTATTTATTAGCTAATCCATATCTAGCACTTTAAATTACAAATAAATAAATAAACAGCATCTCTGGAGGGCAGGGGTGGGAGAAAGATAAAACGAGTTTGGCGAGCTTCACCAGTTAAAAAAACAAGTGACGGGCTGCTTGGAGAGTGAAAGCGCGCATGGCATGCTGAATGTTGCAGCAAAGCTTGTCGTGCCTCCAGTAGGAAAAACTCATTAAAGAGAGTAGTGCTTACAGACTAAATAACACGTACCGTGTAACAACAGAAGTAAAAGGGCCAGTAGTCATGGGAGGTTACAAATGAAGACAAGGCCGTACTAAGGAGGGACTAACAAGCCGATTACTGAATCAGAAGCCAGCATTTACGAAGAACAAAGACACAAGCCAATGAAAAATATGGGCAGAGAGTGGGCGGGGCTTCTATTCCATACTCCAGTACAGTAAGTCTTGCAGAGCAGTGCATGTGCGCTGACTCTAGGCTTGACCTAAAAATGGACTGCTTGAAGAGTAACATATCCTCTGAAAATCATACCATCAGTCTGGGCAGATAAACACCTGTTTAATGTGTATGTTTAAATGTGTTTCAATCCCAAAATTACCAGGCAAGGTCATTTAGATATTACCAAGAAAAAAACTCAATTTTGTTCAAATTAATAGTGCCAATACCACAGAGCAGAGCTAGTAATCTCTCCTCATTATCTCTATTTTTAGATTGGCACAATACCCTCGCCACACCTGGTGACTATGAAGCAGAGTCACAAACACAATAAGGTATTTATTACACACAACATTGTGAGAGAACTTAAATGGTTTTTAGGACTTTACAGAAATTGATTCCTAGAATGTACTTTGGGCACACCCATGCTCGAAGCAGCTATACCGAAGGGAGCATGTACAATAATTTTTGCGATCAGCAGCGCATCCAAAGATTGTTTTCCACACACTTAAGGAATGAGCACTCCACCCATCACCTCCCCTGCTGTCCAACCAGGCAAACAACGGTTTTACTGTGTTTTGCAAGTACCCTGTAGGATAATGCATGACTAAAGAAAACACACACTTTCAGAATTTGGATACCATGCCTGTACCTACACACACATTAACGTTGTGATACAGTTCCAGCATACCCAGCACAAACCAGATATAAATGCACAGGCTTTTTAGATCATCACATTGGGTACAACAGACATAATAACATGGGTATATGTACACAGGAATGTCACATTGTGTACAATCCAATCTCTGATTTTCTTTTCTTTTTTTACTTTCTAACAGGCTCAACACAAGCCTGCATAACATCCTGTTATACAACCACAATGAAGACCCATGAGTAAATTAAACTTTCAGGACATATAACAAAATGATTGCCGAAGAGATCTGCTTACTACTATGAAGGTCCTGATGAAGGCCTGGACCCGTTAGGGCAATGGAGGCCAAAACATGTTGATCACTCATGTGTGATGCTACGGACAATTAGCACATCCAAATAACATCACCGCTCCACCTTTTAATATTACCCCTATACTCTTCATCCACATTAAACTTCACATTTTAAGGTATAGGAGGTAATTTTATAAATCACTGCACGGCGGTACTCACCTGGGGAAGTGAGTACTTCAGTGTGAAACCCAATGATGACACCACCCAATAAAACGCCATAGTGGTGACTACTTACACCACCAGTGGCAATTACTGGTTGACGGTTTCGGGTTGACACTCAAGGGACGTGGGCTCCATATACCAGTGCAGTTCACTCTCCTTTTGATTAAAACCAAAACTAGTTGGTCCTTGCCCTCATCATTTGTTTGTGCAATACTGCCCCAATCCCATGTTAAGAAATGCCTGTTTGGACAACAAACTCCTTTCCATAGTCAGGTGCCTTCAGTACAGGTGCTGAGCACATAGCCTCCTTCAGGGTATCATAGGTCTTTTGGCATCCTGTTGACCAGATGACCTTCTTAGGTTGTTTCTTTGAGGTAAGTTCAGTGACTGGGGCCATAACGGTCCCATAACCCTTCACAAACCTCCTGTAGTACCCAGTCAAGCCAAGGAAGGCCCTGACTTGAATCTGGGTTTGGCAGCCCCTCATGTCCAGAATAGTCTGTATCTTGGGCTGAAGAGGTTTGACTTGGCCTCCACCTACTAGGTGGCCCAAGTACACAACAGACCTCTGCCCTATCTGGCACTTACTGGCCTTGATAGTTAGGCCTGCCTGATGCAGGGCCAGTAACACTTACTTGAGGTTTCTAGTTTCAAAGTTTATTGTATGATCAATTAAAATATTCACAATGTCATCACAAGTATAGATAAAAAGCTTTCATGTACAGCTCGTTAAAACCATTATAATAAGCTATCATATTATGAGGCATTCCCCTGCATTCCCCCGCATCTGGAAAACGACCGCCGGCGGCAGATCCTTCTCCCACCTCGCCGCCAAGACCTGGAACACCTCCCCACCAACCTCCGACAGACCCAAGACCTACTGGCCTTCAGAAGACTCCTCAAGACCTGGCTCTTCGATCAGTAGCAGCACCACCCCCCTCTTCCCCCAGCGCCTTGAGACCCTCGCGGGTATGTAGTGCGCTTTATAAGTGACATGATTGATTGATTGATTGATTGAATGTTCACTGAGTGCAATACAGAATCATAGACTGTGCAATCTTATAAATATCATCTTTAACCTGATGTCACAGACTCAACTCAACATGAACAATTAAAAAACATATACATAAAAACATGTAAGTTCTAAAATCAAAATCTTTCACCCTGGGCAATGTATCTGTTTGATAATGTGCGTAAAAGTTAGCCTTCCAAAGAGGATATGTGCTATGGACCCTCAGTTTCTCTATTATTATTGCAAATAACTAGGAGTTTCTTGCTAATTCCATAGGTACCATACATGTGTAAACATAGTAGATTGCCTCCTTACAATATTGAATGCCTTGCTGCAAATATATTGACCTTAGGGAGAAGGCTCCTCGGAAGCAGCAGTGATGGGCAGCAACACAATAGGTGAATCACTGATTCTGAGGAATGGGTACACAGACTGCCCTGCTGCAAAACTGAGGAGTGTGATTTCCAGTGCGCTCTAAATTTGCAGATTGGCAGTGTCAGGAGTCTGGTATGTAAGATGTTCCTAAAGGACTGCTTTCAGAAGGCGGTTTTTAAGTATGGCTAGCAGGTTGTGTCCATGTGCGAGTTGTGGAGCCCTAAGGTGCCTGGAATCTGGCTGATCACAGGCAAGTCTTGTTCTTTTTATTGATGCTTTCCTTGCTTCTTTAATATGCTCTTTAGGTATGGCAGAGTCAGAGCTTGCTGTTTTAGGTTTTCCATAATAAGGTTTAGCTTTGTAATAACTCTGTTAAGGTATCTTGCCCAGTGTTAGAAATGGGGTTTCTGGTTGGCAGAGTATGCACCCTGTCCAAGCAGGAGCCAGAATCCTAGTCAGGGTAAGTCAGTACACAACCTAAATTATCCTGTGCTCACCCTCAGGTAATTTGGCACAGAACAGTTAGGCTTAATTTAAGAGGCAATGTGTAAAGTATTTGTGCAACATGTAAACAGTAAAACAGTGAAAACTCCAAAAAAAGACTCCACAACAGTTTAGAACTGACTTTATAAATAAAACAAGAGAACAACGATGAAAATCCAATATGCAGAGGTTGAGATTCGAATTTTGGAGGAATAAATGTCAAAGTAGCGCTTAGAAGCAAATAGCGCTTAAAGGGTTAACTGCTTGTGCCGGACCGGGACAAAGTCAAGAGTTCAGGGATCTACTTAGGCCAGCTGAACAAAAGTACCTTGATCCTAGGTTGGCATCGACAGAGGTTGGGTGCAGCCGAGAAATGCTTCGATGATCCCCAATGCAGCAGTGGCGACACGACAAGGGCCATGAGTGAAGCGTTGGTCTGGGTGTGCGGTGGGCCTGAATGCAATGCGGCAGCTCCACTGTGATGCGCAGATCCGATTCCAGTGAATGCGGGCGATACATCAATAACACTGCAGCTGACCCCCTAGGCCCACGTCAAGGGTCCAGGACTGGGTTGGCAACACTTGGCAGGACAGATTCATAAGCAGATGAGTCCAAGGGTTGGAAAAGGAGAGTTCTAAGTCTTTTGTGTCCCTGAGACTTAGGCAAAAGGATGCAAGCCAGCAATGCCTTGGAGTCACTCTGGGTTCAAGTGATGCAGGTCCAGTCCTTCTCACCCAGGCAGAGAGAGAGTGTTAGCAGGGGGAAACACAAAAAGGCAAGAGTTCAGCAAACAGCAGATCCAGCAGAGTGACAGTCCTTTAGCAGCACAGCAGTTCCTCTTCTTCCTGCAAGAGTGGTCACAAGTCCAGAAGTGTATTACTTTGATAGGGTCAGACATACCGTAGTTATACCCAAATGTGCCTTTGAAGTGGGGTGACTTAAAACAAGGGTCTTTGAAGTGTACAAGGTCTTCTTCCCAGCGCTCGCTCCAGACTATCAGTAGGGGGTAATCAGTCCATTGAGTGGAGTCAGGCCACTATCAAATGGAGTGTAGGTGTCAGCCCTTCCCTCCCTTCCTGCCCATCAGAAAGCAGATGTATGTGGATGGGTACACAGACACACCTAGTCTTCTTGTGTGTGTGGCTGTCTAGAAGGAATGCACAAAGTGCACCTGGCACCCACCCCAGTTTTGTATTGGAGGGAGGCTGCAAGGCACACAGAGCTATAAGCAGAAAAATTCCCACTCTCTAAAAGTGGCATTTCTAAAATAGTAATGTTAAATTCAACTTTACCAGTAAAGAGGATTTATCATTACCATTCCAAAGATATAAAACATAATGTAGCTACTCCTTTCTGATAAGGAATTTCAGTTTAAAAGTGCGTTAAAGAATTCCCAATGTTACCCTATAAGAGGAGTAGGCCTCACTGTAGTGAAACCAAATTGAGCTGTTTGTCACTACTAGGACATGTAAAACTTGAGAGTACTTGTCCTACCTTTTACTTAAACAGCACCTTGTACTTAGGGCTACCTAGAGCCTACCCTAGAGGTGACTTCGGTATAATGAAAGGGAAGTTTAAGGCTTGGCAAGTATCTTTAAATACCAATTCGAAGTGGCAGTAAACTCCATAAGCAGGCCCTGCAATGGCAGGCCTGAGACATGGTTAAGGGGCTTCTTATGTAGTGGCACAATCAGTACTGCAGGACCACTAGTAGCATTTAATTTACAGGTCCAGGGCACATGTAGTGCACTTTACTAGGGACTTATAAGTAAATTAAACATGCCAATTGGGGATAAACCAATTTTACCATGTTAAGGGGAGAGAGCACAAACACTGTAGCACTGTTTAGCAGTGGTAAAGAGCGCAGAGTCCTAAAGCCAGCAAAAACAATGTCAGAAAAATGGAAGGAGGCAGGTGGAGCTAAAGACAACTATATCATCTAGATATGCTGCACTTAAGTCATCCAGGCCTGAAAGGACTCTATTCACCCACTTCTGGAAGGTGGATGATGCATTTTTTAATCCAAAAGGCATCACTCTGAACTAGTAGTGGCCTTTTGGAGTAAAAAATGCTGACCTATCCTTTGCTCTGTGGGTGAGTCCAATCTGCCAGTACCCTGAAGTTAAGTCAAAGGTTCTCAAAAATCTCGCTGCACCTAGCTGGTCAAATAGGGGGATGGGGAGGGGTGATCATCAGCTTTGGTAACTGCATTTAAACCCCTGGAATCCACACAGAACTATTCATCTCAGGTTTCCAACCTGTGGAATGAGGTCTGGGGACCAGTGCCACTGGGCTGGCTCAGGGGCTGTCAGAGGGTTCAATAACCCCAAGCTCTAACATCTTGCTGACCTCAGCCTTAATGCAAGGCTTAATTTGGTCTGACAATCTGTACATTTTATTTTTGACAGGGATGCTGTCACCAGTGTCCACATCATGTTGTCTAACCAGAGTTCAAGGAAAAGCACTCAGCAAAATGACCTAGGACTTGCCTATAGTCCGATTGCTGTTTCACAGGGAGTGTGTCAGAAAAAAACAAACCTTCAACTGAGCCATCCTGTGGGTTGTTTGACAGCAGGTCAGGGAGCAGTTTACTTTCCTCCTCCAGTGACCATGAGTATGGTCGTGTCAGCTCTATCCTGATGGGGTTGTAGGTGATTTACATGGAGAACTCTGGGAGGGCTCCTTGGAGTGCCTAAGTCAACCAAGTGGGTGACATTCCCTTTCTTCTCCAAGATTGGATAGGGCCTAGTCCTCGAGGGCACTAGGAGCCAACACCCACACTAGCTGATGTAGTTGGTACTCCGCCAGTTCTTACTGTTAGTCATACCAATAGTTGATAAGCTCCTGGCTGGCCTCTAGGTTCTTGCTTGACCTCTTCATATACACTGTCAGACATGAATGTAGGACTAGTACATAATCCACTATGTCCTATTTGGGCTATTTGAGCTGTCTCTCCCATCCTTCCATTACATGGTCTTGCCCATCCTTCCATTACATGATTCGGTGGACCCCTAACAGGATGGTCAAATAAACGTTCAAGATTGTTGAATGCAACCCCCTTTAGTGGCACCTCTCTGTGGGCAAACAGTAGGTAAGGTAACAGGTTATCTCCTTCAGAGTTTTTCAGGGAGGTCCATTATCATGCCTTTCATGGTTTTGTTGAACCTTTCAACTAAACCATTAGTCTAAGGGTGATAGGGTCAGTGAACTTGTAGCTCACACCACATCTATCCCACATAACTTTTAGGTATGCAGACATGAAGTTAGTCCCTCTATCAGAGACCACCTCTTTAGGAAAGCCAACCCTAGTGAAGATGACAAGGAGGGGCTTTGCTACTGCAGGAGCCTTTGCAGTCCTGAGGGAAATTGCTACTGGGTATCTAGTGGCATGGTCCACCTTCACTAGGATGTAGTTTGAGGAACAAGGGGACCAACAATGTTAATCCCTACCCTCTCCAACGGAGTCCCAGCAACTGGTAGTGGAATGAAAGGAGCCTGTTGGCTGTGTGCCTGTATTTCCACTGGCTTGACAGGTCACACAGGAGAGAAAAAACTCCTTCACATTTTCAGACATCTAGTGTCAAAACTGACATTACCCTCTTCTTGACTTGCAGCTTGGTGCCTAAAGCCTTCAAACATAGTGTACTGCTTTTGCCCTTCTCATAGGTCTTCTCTGGAGCGTCCCCCTGCACTTAAGAGTTCTGCCAGGGCAGGCCAGACTCCAGCAGCTGCAGTTCCCTCCACAGGCAATAAAGGGGAAAAAAACCTAGGCAAGTGTACACAGTAGAAAATATATACGGGCAAAGCAATAATTACATTACACAGGTCAATTTGCCATGCTTACAAATATTAAACATGACACATGTATTTTGATATATAAATGGTTTTAAAATTTGTATTCCATTTATCAAAAAATAAACCTTGGTGAATAATTTATGTTATTAAAACCATCATTACATTGTCATACATTGTCCAGCATTATTGTGCCCTTGAAAAGCGATATATTTTCATTTCACATTCATACATTTTCTTTTAACCTTATACAATACATATATATGTGAACATAACACAGTATGAAAAAATGGCGAGATCCAGAACATAAGTAATCTAAATGAATGAGAAGGCTGGCGGTAGGTTGAGATGCCCTGGTGCCTCCACAGGCACCAGGGCATCTCCCTAAGGAAAACTCTCCCCCTGGTCCTTTGACCTTTTAGCAGCTGCCTTACCATACTTCTTGCCCTTTCTCTTGCTTTGAGTCACTTGGCTCACTGCTTCAGGATCCACATTCCTATGACTTCCCTCACGTGTTGCCTGTGCTCTGGTAGTAACGTCACCCACTCAGGGAGACACAGCATTTCTGCCTGAGCCTTCCTCCCCAAATCTGCCCATGCCGAAGTCTCATGATCATATCCAAGCTACACTCCACTCAGGATGGTAGGGGACACAACCACCTTCTTTGTGCCAGTAACCCATCCCCACTTTAAGCTTTTCAAGGCCATTGGATGGAGCTTAGGGGCATATGTATCAAAAATGTGATTTGCGAATCTCAAATAGCGATTTTTGCGAATCGCTAATTAAGAATCGCAAAACGCGATGTAATACATTTTTCTCAAAAAATTAGCGATTCCTTAAAATTTGCAAAATCAAATAGCGATTTCCAAAATAGCGATTCCTTATTAGCGAATTCGCTATTAAGAAATCGCAAATTTAGCGAATCTGCAATTTAGGTGCAGCTTGATGACATTACACCCAGGAAGTTTGAATGCCCATGCTGTACCTGATTGCCTGAGGCTGTGTCAGAAGCTGGGAGGAGAAGCACACCACTCTGAACTGCAACACCACCAATACACAATGGATCCACAGGAGAAGGATAATGAGGCAGCTGTCAGGAAAAGAAAACACAAATTCAGTGAGAATGAGCTGGAGGTACTCATTGAGGAGATGGTTAAGAGCCATGAAATGCCTTTTGGCAAGAAATCCCTGTATGTTCCTGAGTTTCAAAAGCGCAAAATATGGCTGGACATACAGCCTAAGGTGAATGCCATAGGTGTCACACAGCGCTCCATTGGTGAACTATGCAAGCGCTGGTATGACATGCGCTCAAGGTCTAAGGACAAGGTTGCCACCAGGCTTGCGGAGGCGAAGAAAACCGGTGGGGGTACTTTCACAGAGCCTGAATCCACACCCCTTGAGGAGTTGGTGGAGCCCACCCTACAGCCTGAGAGCATCAGCGGGGTTGCAGATATCGACAGCTCCAACACGCCCAACACCAGACAAGGTAAGATGCATGCTAAATCAGCCCTGACACATTACCAACTTAATAACACTCAGGAATGCCCCAATTACGAAGTAACAATGCAACTTCATTCCACATTTTCCAGCCCACCCAGCAATGCATCATGGGAGATGTAGTCACACACATAACACAGTTGAGCAATGACACACAGCAATGTATCAGCAGTTAACACAAAATAGTTAAGCCAAAAATGTAACACAGCAATTAGGTGACCAAAATGCAAAAAAAAGTATTCAGTGAACAATGGAAAGCAGGACACACAATAAGTAGTGCTTTTGTATTTACAGCTGAACCTGAAACACAGGGTGACAACACCGAAGCCGAGGAGGCAGCACAGACACAGGACCAGACAGGGGGAGAGGACACAGATCAGACAACACTGCCAACACTGGTCCTAAGAAGACACCGTCACATTGTGCCTCCACTCCCGGTGTTGGAGGGAGAACCCGAAGGCATAGAGGATGAGGCACATCCAGAGCAAGAAGAGCATGCATGGCAGGAACATGATCAGCCCCTATGCACCGTAGGGATGACAGTTGCAGAAGACGCAGTCCAAGGGCACAAACCAGCACAGACGCAGGAGATGATCCTTCCATATTTTCCGGCCTGGAAGGCACAATGGTGAAGGTCCAGCGCCTGCAAGCCAAAAGCATGAGATCAATACACATGCAGCTGGTGTCTGTTAATCATAATCTTACAGACATGAAGGAGGGCATCAGAGAGCTCAATCACAAAGTTGTCGAGGGAAAAAAGGCCTGTGCAGACAGCATTAGGGAAATGACTGGAGCAATCAAAGAACTCTGTGCCACAATGCAAAGGGACCATGCATCCAGATGCAGGGGAAAACAACGTCTGTTCACCCGTCTGGATCTATATAGCAAGGCGGTCAACCGTTTGTCAAATGCCACATCAGTACTGTCACGACGCACAGTGACGATGCAGATAGAAATGGCACACTGCAGCCAGGATGTTGCCAAAGGTTTGGTGCAGGTCACCAATGCAGTTGACCAGCTGCAGACAGCTAACATAGGTGGCACAGGTCTCCTGGGGGCAGGGGACAGTGAGGAGCTCTCCAGCCGAAGCAGCATCACCCCACCAATTACAGAACCCAGACGGCGTAGTCTGAGGCAGGGAACACCATCAGATGCCTCAAGGGAGAGCAGTCAGCACCCTGAGCGTGCAACTGCAGGACGTGCACAGAAGAAATAAACTGAGTTGCCACAGCTGAATGCTAATGGGTGAAGTAACCCATAGCATATGGACATTTGTAAATTCATTACTCATGCCCTGTGTACATGACATGTGCAACAGCAAGTGCCACACATAAAGTGTGTATGTAGGCTGTGTGAATGCAATTTACCTGACGCTAAGGTACATTAAAACACAGTCATTCTCAAATCATAATTTTCTTTGTGTCATCATTACTCACCTAGAAATAGTTGTGTGTTATTTCGTCACGTCTCCGTCGGCCATCAGCTGCCCCTACACCACCTGATGGTTTGCAACGTGGACCTGGTACCTCATCCTGATCTGATTCTGTATCTGTGAGTTCCACTGGTATGCCTTTTCTTGTTGCAGTGTTGTGCAGCATGGCACAAGTCGCCATGATCTTGCAGCAGGTCTCTGGGCCATATTGTAGTGCTCCTCCACTTTTGTGCATGCAGCGGAACCTGCTCATCAGTATGCCAAATGTCCACTCGATCACACACCGTGTTGACTTGTGTGCACGATTCTATCTTCGCTCTCTTGGATTAGCCGGATTGAGGTATGGTGTGAGGATGAATTTGTGCACTGCATATGCACTGTCACCTACAGGATGAAAGACATACGGTTAAACACTGTCCTCTCACTTCAGCTCTTAACTGTGTATAAGAGTGCTTGACATGCATTTACCTAGCAGGTATCCCTCGCCAAATTTGCCCCCAGTGAGACGTGTGTATATCCCACTGTGTCTAAAAATTAAGGAATCGTGTGTACTGCCAGGGTATTTTGCCACTATATCAGTTATGATATATTTAGCGTTGCAGATGACCTGTATGTTGATTGAATGGAATGATTTCCGGTTTCTGAATACGTACTCATTGGCTGAGGGGGGGTGAGAGGGCTACATGGGTTCCATCTATGCAACCAATAACATGGGGAAATTGGGCAATCTGGTAGAAGTCCAGTTTGGTTTGTTGCAATGCCTGTTGTGTGGCGGGGAATATGATGTGATGATGTATCCTCTGTACCATTGCATCCAGGAATGCATGGAAGAAGCGCAACAGGCAACTCTGGGAGACCCCTCCTGCTGTCGCTATCACCCCCTGGAAGCTCCCTGATGCCAGTAAGTGCAGTGAACACAGGACCTGCACATGTGTTGGAATTGTTTTGGTCCTGCGGGTTGGGTGTTCAAGCATAGGTTTTAGCTCAGCAATCAAGTCTAATATAGTAGCTGAGTCCAGCCTATACTTCTCATGTATCTCTTCCTCTGCCTGCTGGAACAGAGTGATGCACACTCTGAAGACCCGTTCCTGACTCCTCCTTCTCTGTGGCTATCACATACAGCGCTGGCATTGTGGAAGTCCCAGTTGCATTGTGGGCATGTTTAAATATGTTGCACCTGGTTACCACCTGGTTTGAGTTGGTGGTAAAAATCAGGTGCAAAATTGCAAATTTTGAAGATTTGCAATTTGCGACTTTTTGATACATTGGTTTGCAAATTCGCTTTTTGCGACATGGCTTTTTGCGAATTTGCAAATTGTGTGACGGTATTTGCGAATTCGCAGGTGATTATTCGCAGAATGTGGGCCTCGCAAAATAGGTATTCGCTATTTTAGTGAATACCTATTTTGCGATGCGAAACACTGCCATACATGGGAGGAGGCTATTTTGCGATCGCAAGCACTGCTTTTTTGCAATTCGCAGCTTTTGCGACCTCAAAATACCTTGATACATCTGGCCCTTAGTCTCATTGTCAACATTAGTAATCTGGTGACTGACACAAGGCAACATTTGGCCTAGAAAATCAGTCTAGCTGCCGCCATATCTGTATGGCACCTGTATCCCACAGAGCCTCCACCTCAGTCCTATTGATCTTTGGCCTTTATCTATACTTCTCCAAGCTTGGAGGTAATACAGCCAGGGCTTCAATACCCAACCCACGCAGGAAAACTGAAGTAGCCTCTGTGTATCCTCTGGCCTCTCCAGAGCACACTTCTATCCCCACTCCTATGCTAGTCAGTCCCTTGGATTGTCCCAGTTCTTACCTTGGTACCCTTTGGCTTTGGACTGGAAGAAGTCTCGGGGTCCACTCTCCAGAGAAGTATTTTGGGGGCCTTTAGAGAACTCCTTCACTTTTTCTTGTTTGTTGCTCACCTCCTTTCCCTTTTTCTGGCCACTCCCACCGTGGGTCTTTCTGGATACCCTGGTTCTGAATATCATAAAGTGGGTGTATATGCTCTATCCGAGACCGGTAGGTAACGGCACCCAGGTAAATCGGTGCTCACCTTACATTTGTCTCTGACTTGTGTGAGATCAAAGAAGAGTTTTTATGGATATATACCTGGGTGTGTATATATATATTTATTAGGGTCCTCACCCAGAGGTACCACCTGTGGTTTGCTTCATCATTGGACCCTCACTCACACACATAAGTTGTGTGAGTGGACTTGACGCGTTTGTGTAGTGTGCTGGCCCCACGTGTTCAAGTGACAAAGTAGACGTAGCCGAGATGAAGTTGATGTAGTTTATTGAATCCATAAGTAGAGTAGATACAGAGCCCCACCAGGAGCAGCCTCCTAGCTGCTCAGCCCATCATTTATGGCGACGATCTGGAGCTAATCTCACACATTGAAGGTAGTTGGTGCCAACTAAGGATGTGGAGTACAACAGGACTACGTGTAGGAAAGAACCTGCTATGTGTACCGATGAAGAGCAACAAGAGTAACAAGAATATAGTAACTTTTTCAAGGAAAAGAAACCAGTCAAGCAAGAAACCAGTCAAGCACGCCTCGCAGCCCCACCAGTGTCCACTACACCGGACAGCCCAGCCCAGGCATGCTGTGTTTCCATCTCTACATCTACAACATCTTGTTAAAGATCCTATGCTACTACAAATGGCTACAGGGCCACATCAAATGTCTACAGTGCCACGCCACAACAGTGCCTCTTCAAGTAAGGTAATCTGTGTCTGCCTGTGTTTCTGCCCCCAGTGAGGGTTAAATATTTTTGTTTGGCGTTTGGCATTTTGGTTCAAGATCATCGTGTGCTACTTTGTGTGCACAAGAGGAATGTTGCTGACTTTCAAACCTGCTTTGTGTGTGTACTTTCGTCGTGATCTAAGACATTTTCAAAGAAGTGTGAGTTTCCCTTTGATGCTGCCTCTGTCTCGACGTTGGATTAGATGTAAGCACACATGTGTCTGTTTCAGGATGTTAATGAGGGCATGCTCGTGTTTTGCGGGACTTTCATTGTTATAAAATTGGTTCAGGGAAGACACATTTATTTTGTCAGTTGAACCGCCGTATCTCCCTTGCACGTTGATGCTCACAGTGCAGCCTGTTTGAGCCTATTTGATGTGTGGGAGTGAAGAACCCAGATGCCCTGTGCCGGCGTGAACTGTGAGGGTGAGACTTTTTGTAAAATGTTCAGATTGTCTTCTTCACCCCTAGTCGTGTCGCAGTTTGTTCTCAGCTTTGAAATTTTAAAAAATAGGCACGACTTGCCTTCAGCACGTGCACTTCTACCTGTTTGATGGAGTCCTGGAGTTCCTTCGTGGGAGCCTCTGTGACGCTGTGATCTCTGCGAAGTTCTGGGCTGCTGAGAGATGCTCTGCAACATAGACGTGCTGAGAGCCATTCGGCATGACGTCCACTACGAGCCGCCATCTTGGGCTTGGAGGCACCAACGATTTACCGGAGCCATGCTGTGTTGTTTTTCACAGCTTATCAATGTGTTCTCTGCCAACCACGATTCTGTGTTCTGCCAACCACGATCCTGTCTGAACAATAAAGTTTATCTAACGTTGAAGATTTCCGGCAACCCCGAGGGGCGAGGAACGTCTTTTCTTCGTGGCTTTTTGCTTCTTGCTTGTTGGTCTTTGGTGATCAGCTTGTAACCACAGGTACACTTTTAAGCATTGCACATAGTCGTGGGCCAGATTTCGTGTTGCTCTGCTAGCGCTGTTGTTTTTCAAGATGTAACTCCTCATGCAGCGTTTTTGCCTCCAGAGAAATTTGTGCAGTTGTGACAGAGGAATATCCACTCCTAAATGTGTACACACTTTAATGGATCTTTATTGTCACAGCTTATGGCACATTAACGATTCTGAATAGCACCAGTGTTGTGACAATGGATTTATTTCTGTTGTAATACGGCCTACCTGTCATTAATCCAACCAGTTACTTTACTCTGCTGTTTGCCGCCTGCCTTGCACGATTGCAGTTACAGGCACACCATTGTCATTGTTAGATTACGAATTTGTTGTGCATCTCTACAAGGTATAACACTATAATGTCTTGTTTTTACAGGAAAAAGACATTTATGAATTTACGGTAATTTGTTTTTGCTATATGCCAACAATTGTTATTTTGCATTTCACATGTTGATGTTTTGTTGGCATGGGAGTCGGTCCTAGTCCCATTTCTCCACTTTACGTTCTTGTTCCCTTATTTTAGGGTTTGCTTAAGGGTTTTGTTCCCCTGTTATGTTAGGTATGGCCCCATATCCACGCTATTGGTCTATACATGTTTGAGTTAACTCTCACGCTGTTTGGGGTTATGGGGTGTTTCCCCATTTACGTTTGATGGACACTTCTTTGCTGTTTGGGTGTTTTTGGGTGTCAGTCCCACCACCTTGTTGTACGTCATGTTGTGTGTAAGTCGCCCTGCGCCTCACCTTGCTGTGTCCAGTGTGTAAGCCGCCCTGCGCCTCACCTTGCCTTGTTGTGTGCAAGCCGTCCTGCGCCTCTTGTTGTCTGGATGTGTGTGTGTAAGTCGCCCTGCACCTCACCTGTTTTTACGTCGTCATGTGTGTGTGTAAGTCACCCTGTGCTTCACCTTGACGTTATGTGTGCATGTGCCACACTCTGCTGCTTTTGCTGCACAAGTTCTTGGGTGTCAGTCCCATGCAACGTTATCTACTTTACTTGGGTTTTGTCCCATGCAACACTACGTGTTACACTGTTTTCGTTATGGACCAGTGTCCCTCACATCAGGGGTGGCGTTTTTCCCTTCGCCACGTTCTCCTTACTTGAGGAGTACTTCTTTGGGTGCTGTTCACCCACTGTGTGAGTCTTGGGGTATGCTTTCCCCCTTTACTCTTGTGTCGTGCTCACTTGTTGCTTGTGAGTTAATATTACACTATTTATCTTTTCTTTGTTTACTATTAAAGGAGGAGGAAGGTGATAGTGTATTTCTATTCTTTCATTCTTCTTTCCTTCTTCGTGCTTCCGTTTTCCCTCTCGTGATGTGTTGTATCATGCATCCTTGGGTTTATGGATTATTTACATCATTTGTACATTACTGTCTATAGTTGTTTTTATTTTAGTTTGGGTATATTTCATTTTCAGTGTAAAAGGGAGAGGATATGTAGTATCCTCAGGTCATGTTGATATGTTCCCTATCATCATGTACCTAGCTGCTCAGCCAGTGTGAGTGTTCCGTGTAGAATGTTAGTGTGAATGGAATGCTTGGGTGCCTGGTGTGTGTGTAGTCAGATGGAAGATGGGCTGAGCAGCTAGGAGGCTGCTCCTGGTGGGGCTCTGTATCTACTCTACTTATGGACTCAATAAACTACATCAACTTCATCTCGGCTACGTCTACTCTGTCACTTGAACACGTGGGGCCAGCCCACTACAGTTTGTAAGCTGAGTTTTGTGATAACTGTGAGTGAAGGCAGGGGATCTTGGTGAGTTTAAAATAACCTCCTAAACCTAGAAAGTTATTTGATGGCGTAAGTTTAGGGGCTAGATTAAATGTATGAAAAGTGACACTATATCAGGATATAATGGTCCCAAGTGTCTAATTGGTCGACATGTTTCAGCTACAAACTGCCCGAAAGGTTAATTGGCTTTCTTCAGGACCTGTGTTTTCCCTTCTAGTTATAATAAACAGCCTATTGGCATGTACAAATCACATCATTTTTTTTTTTTTTTAAAGCATGCACATTTACAAACAGACCATACACTGAGGACCTTTTCCTTGTATGGGCAACTGCTGAAACGAGAGAAATTCATAATCAAATTTGGGCGTCCTTACATTTTTAATGCGCACCCTTAATTTTGTGCATAATAAGTGCTAAATGGTTGGTGTGTTGTATCCAGTGACATTTCTTATTATTAATACACATGACCGACACACAACCTTTAAAAACATCAGACAGACAGTGGTGTTTTACACTCGATAACAAAAAATGGCAAAATTGAGTAAGGAATACCTACATCTCTAAATGATGTGCCGATATAGTTATGTCAACTGTTTAGTTCAATTGAAATGAATTCAATTCAATTCTAAAATGAAAATACATTTATTATTTCTTTTCAGCCCTGAAGAAGCAGCGTAGTCTGCCACGAAAAATTATTGGATGAAAGTTGTAAAGTTGGCTCTATACTTAAAAGTGATACTAAGTTATCTTTATGTTGTAACCATGGATATCTGCTACCTGTTTGAATTCCAGAATGAATGAATAATTTAATGACAAGAATATATTGGCCCCGATTCCTAAAGTTTATACATTAGAGTTCTATATTTTAAATAAAAGGAATGAACCTTACTGATATACTTTGGATTATTCTAAGCGCCCAACAAATATTGTTACTATTGTCTAAATTTATAAGCCAGATTGGACAACTGGCTTTTATTGTGGCAGCTAGCAGAGGGCCTGATCATCTTATTGCCTATTATCTCTGTCACCCTCAAGGTGTGGTTAGCATTCTGGGGTTGTAATCTCCTAGCATAACTAACTTCCCACCTGCCCGGGTACAAATGTGCCTGGGGCAGGGGGAGGGCTGTTTCCTCCACTGGGAGTCAGCCCTGATGCATATCAGAGGTGGTGCAGCCTTTGAAGCTCACCGCCTTGATGTGCCACTTCACTAGCTTACTTGGGAGCAGGGAGGGGTGACCTCCATCCTGCCCAAGCCTTTGTTCCTGACTCCTGGGAGTGATCACACTGCCTGGCAGGTGGTCAGAATATTGTCTTTTAATCACTACTGGAGAGCAAGAGAAAGTCAAATCAGTTGCACTCTCCCACTACTGAACATTTAAATCACATAGGCAACTGATTAAATGCTTACTTAGAACTATATCCAGTTCCCTCTTTTTAATAGGATGTCAGGTGTATTTTCTGCTTGATAGTTTCCTTCTGATGGGGTATCCAAAGATTTTGGAGTAGACGCCTCACTCACTTATCGTGACATGCTTCATCATTGGCGCCTATCCACACCCTGGTCAGATGATACTACCAGGGCGGACTCAACCATAGTTGGTAATGGGAGTTCTTAGATAAAGCAAAAACTGGATGTGCAGGGACCCAGATAGGTGATATATTAAAAGTACCTCAAGATATACCCTAATTATTATTTTATTCCATGGGTACCTGGGGTATAAGATAAAACCAATTATATTGAGGGTTCCATTGAAAATGTATTGTTCAATTATACCCTCACTTTACTGCCAACATGTTTCGGCCCTCACCAAGAGCCCAATCAGGTCTGGGGCCTTCGTCAGGGCTGTCTCGTCAATGTCCCTGCCTGTTATTCCTGCACACACTCTGTGCAAAATGTGAGGCCTTATGCTCTCACCTGCCTTACTACCAGAATCTTGTCTTGTCAGTAGTAGGCGTGAGAAAGTGCAGCCTTGCCAGCCTGATCACATAGAAGCTGGGGCAATCAAGTGAAAAACCTCTAAGATTGCCACCTGGGTGCATGCCACGTCACCCAGGGCACTAGATTCGTGTCAGGGGGGAGAAGGCACATTGTTTGATACCAAACATGACATATTTCGGCAGTACCATAATGGAGCTGAAACCTCGAGAATGCGTGGGTGGCAGCCTATGTTATCCTTTGGGCCGCTAACACTTCCAGTAGTTTCCAATGGGGAATGCCACTGTAGAGACATATAGGCTTGTACGTATATTTCCTTATCTTGAATATACTGCGCCCTGCCTCCTGGGCTGAGGAAGCATCCTTAGGGGTGCCTGCCATATATCAATGATAGTGTAAAGACTGTGCTATACATGGTGAGGGCACAGTCGAGTTTGAGCAGTCTGCAATGGCAGGCCAGCTGTTAGTAGTTTGCTTGGGTCACCCAGGGTGACACAAAACCGTGATGCACCCTTCGGGACCATTTACCACTCATGCCCGTAAGGTACTCCTGGTACTAAACACTAGGGACTTATAAGGGGTAAAGTCTTTGCCAATTTGGGATTACCAAGATAAACATAAACGTTTTGGGAGAGAGCACAGCCACTGTGGTCTGGGAAGATTCATAACCATCAGCATTTGGAGCAAAAGGTAGGGGGTGACCATACCAAAAGGGCACTTTCATACACTACCCCAAGTTGTGGAGCTTATCTATCTCCCATTGGTGGCATCTGTTGCAGATATTCTCTTCTCTCATTCTCTCCTTTGATATCTCTAAAACACTATTATTTCCTGAGCCTATTGGAAATGGACATTCACTTTTACAGCCCTTTACCAAGAGATACCTAGTTTGCAACCTTAAACTTTTTAATATTTCTAAAATGGTTGTCAGGAACGAAAACTTAGACAAAAGAAATTAATTTTACAGAATGCTGGCGTATAGAAACAGACACTGCTCTGCACTGAGCAAGAGCAGCCCATCATGATACGACCCCTGGTGATCCCTCAGTTCTTCAAAGAGTGACATGGGACTTCATCACTCTCTGAGAGTGTGTCCAAATGTCAGCACATTCTCCATCATGAAACGCACCTCCACTTATGACCTGGCTGGCCATAAGGAATGGGAGCACACCAGGATAGATTAAGGCACAAGCCATCAATGGCCAAATTTATTTAATACCGATCTAATTCTCACAAACTGACAGTCCCATATGAAATCAATGTCATAGGAACGAAGGATATGAAATGGAGTAACAGTTTTCACAATTCCACATATATTTGGACCATTTATGAACAACTTGAGGCAAATGAAAACTAATTTACTGTTGTTTAAAAGTTCAAGAGTTCCTTACTTAATTTTCAACATATGAATTATGAAAATAATGGTCCAATTGAATCAAATTAAAAAGAAATGCAACATCCTAACTTCGTCAAGTAAGGCATTGCTAATATTAAAACTTGTTTTCTAGAGTGCTTGCCATTTCGAGGCACTGACAATAACATGTATTCCTATTTTCTAAATCGAGAAGTATAAATGGTGCAATTGGCCTTGACATCTGCCACATCAGATGTCGACATAGAGGGGCGGTACTCCTTAAGTTATGCTGTACTGAAGTATTCTATGACCCACAGTTTACTGAAAAGTACATCCCAATCTGAATGGAAAACTGTAATGCTGACGCACACGATTTGTATGAAATGTTTTAATAAGTAAACTAAACTGCTTACGTTCACAGAAAAAATAGCAAAGGGTAAAAAAGGAAAAGTTGTTGCTTTCCTGTTCCCTCCAGTGCCATAAAAAGCCTTGGCCATCTGTAGTTCATAATTTTTCTGGTCAATAATAGATGAACAAAGCCCTGGACCTGTGAATGGATAATCCATCAAACACAACCAAGGGCATGGTGATTTTTCAAAGCAATTTTACAATCAAGGCAGGAAATGCAATCATCTGACCACCTACCCTGCTGCATTTCCTGTGGCATTAATCGAGACATGCAAAAAGCATTAGCCTCCTGAGGGACGCTGATTACTGTAATTTCAATTTGGAAGAAAACTGGTCGTCAGTGCTGAGCACGTGACGTGACATTAGGACAGCGTCGTATCTTCCTACTTAAAAGCTCCCTCTGTGCCATCTTCAGTAATCCAATAACGGAGAAGAAAGAGTGACACAAAGACAGACTCCGGGTTTCATTTAAAGGGACAGACCGTTAACTAAGGAGTACTCGGGAAATTGAACGTCATTGTCTGCAGAGTATCAAACACTAATCGGATCAAACAGATTTG
Source organism: Calotriton arnoldi (assembly GCA_963921515.1). Classification (NCBI taxonomy): domain Eukaryota; kingdom Metazoa; phylum Chordata; class Amphibia; order Caudata; family Salamandridae; genus Calotriton; species Calotriton arnoldi. The sequence continues at coordinate 323,721 of CAWUFW010010528.1, forward strand.
CACGATCTAATTCGATCGTAATCTGCTGTGGCATGTTTTATTGTTGACGCTGCTGTCATTGCATTTCATAGAGTGTACTTTCCAACTGAAGAAAGTCCTTAGCTCGAAAAGCCATGGCTAAACATTCTACAAAGGCAACAAAGAAACGCCTCGTACTTACGTTTTCTTAAAAAACAATGGTATTTTTGTTGGCTAGACGGATTCGGACAAAAACTGATGGAAAAAAACGATTTTGGAGTATGTGACAATTCAAATAAAAATAAATATTGTTGTGGCACCAAAAAGAAATCGAGCAGTATTCCCACTCTATCCAATTATGTCTTTCCAAACCCAGGTTTCCAAGGTGTGGGAACGCTGGACCCGGTTTGCAAGCCAGAAAGTCACATGACGCTCAGGCTGCGGGCTTAGCCTGTCCTCAGGCCCGGGTCTCTGCCCAACACACTTCCATGGCATCAGGGGAGTATATTGGTCATTAGATTGGGGGTGGGGGTATAAGCACCAGATTTTCCAATAATCACGCTGGCATACCTTGTTAAAATACATTATTAGAAGCAGGACACGGGGGAGCTTCAAAGGTTGTGGAAAGAGACCTTATTAAAATACATTATTAGAAGCAGGACACGGGGGAGCTTCAAAGGTTGTGGAAAGAGAGAGGAGTGCGTATCTTTAGGGGTACTTAAACAGTAGCGGCCCGTGGAGGGAGTTCCGTGGGGCGGTGAGGCGGGTGAGGGGCAGGGTGGGGGGTAGTAAACAACGGAATATGGATGAACGGAAGTAAGTAAACATTTAAATAAATAAAACGAATTTCGTTGCGCGCGCTGCATTGCAAAATGCGTTGCAGCGCGTGCAGCGAAATTCGTTTAATTATTTAACTGTTTACTTACCTCCGTTCATCCATATTCCGGTGTTTACTACCCCCCACCCTGCCCCTCCCACGCCCCGCCTCACCGCCCCACGGAACTCCCTCCACAGGCCGCTACTGTACTTAAAACTCAAAAGTTTTCTAGCTAACCAAGTTTCAAGGCAGGGACGAGAAAGAGAGAGAAAGTGTGTGTGTATGTGTGTTTTTCTTAGTGTGAGCATGTACAAATCCTGGATGAAATCCAACAGATACCTCACCATACTCGACTGAAAGCACCTCTACCCAACTATTTACTACCGAATTCCCCCTGAAGCTACACCCCTGCATGGAATGTGGAGCGTGTAATACTGAACTTTGCAAGTCCACAGCCTTTGCTGTTTCCTGATACCCTCCCCATCCTGTGCCGCCTGCCCTATACCAGATGCAATGCTTCCATTTACCAAATGATCAGAGCAGGTGTAAAACAGAAACAGTTTTGCCCTCGGAATGGGGGCACTGCCTGCAGATTTGGACCCAGTTATTCTGGGTGTATATGTCATTCCCCTTATCAGGGGACAAAAATACTCCTGATAGCTGGAGTTATGTGCTGGGATACAGTTTGGAAACATTATTTACTGCCCATATTATCCCTAAACATAAACTAGCTTCCTTGTAATCGAGACAGTTAAGACAGCTAAAAAGGTTGGGTCTCTGAAGGGATCCTGCCCTAAGAACCATACCAAGTAATCATTTATGATAAGCCTGTAACTGTTTGCCCTAATAAGTGTTACCTAAAATAATTCTAAAGATACTGGTTTTAGTCCTATTGCTTCTTCTGGGTATCTTTTTTCTGGTTTTGTTGTTCTTGCTGGGCCTAGTTTATCTGATCTAGGTCCTCATATTGTACCTCTACCTCTTGTACTTCCTGCACTTGTTCCTTTTCCTCCTCCACCAGGTCCTCTTTCACATTACACTGGACCTTCTTATACTAGTCCTTCTAGTACTCATAAATGTGGTCATCATGGTCCTTATAATTGTGGTTGTACTGGTACTGCTAGTATCCCCACACCTCCTAGTCCCCTATCCCTCCTCTTCTGATCCTTGTGGCCCTTCTAGTGGTCCTGTCCTCTTAGTCATCCCAGTAGTGTTAATCCTGGCCCGCTTCTTACTAAGATTCCTGTTTTCCTCTTACTAAGAATCATGTTCTTCTTTCCAGCTCTGGTCCTCCTGGTCCAAAACGTCTTGATTCACCTGATCTTGGTCCTCTTGATCCTAGTACTGAGTGTCCTTCTTATACTGGTGCTCCTCATCGCAATCCCCTGGTCGTGGTCCTCTATTCCTGGACCTCCAAGTGGTCGTAGACATCGCTTTTATCCTACTTGGTCTCCTTCTGGCCCTTTTTATCAATAATAAAGTTCTAGCCCTTGTTCTCCACCTGGCCCTTCCTGGTGCTCCTTGTCCCGGTTCTCTTGCCCCTTGCGGTCCTGCTCAACCTCATAGTCCAAGTTCTCCTTGCTTACCTAGTCCTTCTGGTCCTTTTCCAAATAACGCAGCTGGATATGGTCCTCACAGTGGTACCCCTCCTCTGCCTTCTGATCTTCTTGTTCATCCTCCTCCCAGTACTCCTGGTCTTTCAAATCATGGTCTTCCTGGTCTGCGGGACCATCTGATCCTCTTCGTGGTCCTGGTCTTAGCCAACGCTTGTTTTTGGTTATTCTATTCCTCATGCACATCCTAGTCCTTCACCCAATCCATCTTTACTTCATCTTTATATTCATGTTTGTTCTGGTCCTCATCTGCTCCTGGTCTTTTATTACTGATCCTCTTGGTGGTTTCAGTACATGTTCCCTCAATATTCCTAGTCCACCTAGTGGTCTTTTTCCTCCTGTCTCTGGTTGTTCGCCTTCTTCTCTTCTTCATGCTAGACCTTTTCCTCTTCCTGTTCTTATTCCACTTAGTCTTACTATTCTTATTCCTTGCCCCACTCCTAGTTCGCTCCCTATACCTAGCCCTCTTTTAATTCTTAGCTGTCTTCTTTCTCATGTTACTAATCCTCTCCTTATTCATTTTCTTACTCCTCTTTCCAGTTATAGTCAAAGTGGTCTCCCTTGTCCTAATTCTCTTTCAAATCCTACATCCAGTCCTCTACCTGATCATAAAACTCTTCTTTCTCCAAGTATTCTTCCTCATCCTTGTCCCAGGACTAGCCCTCTTCTTGGACATCCCCCTAGTCCTATTCATCATTAGGTCCTGCTCATCTTCCTAAGTCAGCACCTTGTCATATTTCTCATTTTACCCTAGCATTCTTTCTAATCCCTATCCCCGTCCTAGCCCTAGGCTTCTTGCTAGCTCTGGCAGTAGTGCTGTTCATAGTGCAGTTCCTAGTTATCTTCCTAGTTCTAGCCTTCTTCATAACTACTCCAAGCTCTTTTCCTATACCCAGTCCTCTTAATAGGCCTAGCCCTAGAGCTCTTGCTGGTCCTTGTCATAGCCCTATTCTTCTTCACTTTCCTTGCTCTATTCTTAGTCCTTGTTTCAATCCTAGTCTTCTTCCTATCCTTGTTCATTATATAACCTTTGTCTTCTTCCAGTCCTCTTCATAGCCCACTTTATTGTTTAAAAAAATATATCTTTACTGTTTTAATAAGAAAAAAACAGTTACCTTGTACATATAGCTACAGACGTGTAGGCACAGATGGCGACATCACCACACATATCAAGTCACTAGATTGGCAAGCAAAAGGATCATACCAACTCTATATATCATAACCAACTAGCCGGTCACAGGAACAAACTCAACCCATCCAGCTTCTTCCGCTCCTCTCCTCTCCTCTCCACACCACCACCCCCCTCCACAATCACTTACATGTAAATCTCCTACATAGCTGTATAGAAACTGAGTGACCCTCAGGCTACCCCCTTCAAGTGTACCCCTGCAGTTCTCACCAACATTTGACTCTCCAGCATAGGCGGGTTGTCCACTCGCATGGTCACCTGGTGGAACTTCAAGCGGAATCAACCATTACTATCAGGGACTTCTGACGTTCATATGTCCTTCAGTCGATCCAAGTATACCCCCATTGATCCATGAGATGGCAGTACCCATCCTGAATCCTGGCATCAGCGCACACTGAGAGCTCCGCCTTGGCCGACCAGACCACATCCCTCTGCCACATCAAGATAAGAGGGGCCATCACCGCTTTCCAACCCATAGTGATGTGTTGTTTTGCGAGTACCAAAGACAAGCTCTGGAACCGGGTCAGGTGCCTCGTTAGCTTTGTTACTGTTCCAGTAGGCCAGAGGCCATGATTTCTGATATGCATTGAGTCACCTCTTGCCAATAGTCAACAATCACTCGGCATGCCCACACCATGTGAGGAAGTCTGCATTAACATCTTGGCATCTAGGACATACTGCTACTATACCCGCTAACATCTTCCCTTTCCTGTATGGAGAGAAATACGTATGATGTATGTAGTTGAACTGAATAAATCCAAAGCAAGCCTTCCTCGAGATTATCCTGACAGAACCCAGGCACCTCCTCCATGCCGGGTCCTGAAATTCCATCTCCAGCTGCTCCTATATCCATCCCTTAAGAGCTCAGATGTCGGCATTAACTGAGTCTCAAAGTAGCCAGAGTATATGCAGGACATTATGCCAGCAGAAGCTACCATCAATTCAAGAGGACGAGAAACAGGAGACAAGTCACCTTTGGCCCGCCACTCCCCACAGTGCTGACTAGAGCAGGAACTGCCATGGGTACAGTTCATCTTCATCCACCAGGTCCTCAAACGTGTGCAGTCTCCCCTCTGCCACTACATTAACCCATGTTACATATCCACATCAGTCCATTGACCAATCGGATAAACCAATCCCAGCTGTTTACAGAGTGGGGGGCCCATAACGGCAGCCCTGAAGTTTATTGCACCCCTCTCTTTCCCCTATGAATGTATTTCCACCAGCACTAAACTGCCACCTTCTGCAATACAATTGGGATTTTATGGAAAGGGGGGGTCTTCCAAGAATCACTCCAACAGTGTTTTACCCCCACAGTCAAAGCCCAACATATCCCGATCAGGGTTCTTAGTGTCTCATAGCCATCGTAATGACCATTGACGCTGGCCCGCTGTGTAATACAGCTCATAGTTATGCACCCCAAGGCTCCCGCCCTCTAACGTGGCATATAAAGTGACTATTGCCACCCTGTGTCTCTTGTTACCCCAGATAAAGGAGGCTAACAGACGCAGCAGCTCTCTGAAGTATGGCAGCCTCAGCACCATCAATAGTGCTGCAAAGAGGTAGAGGAGCCAAGGGAGAACCAGCATTTTCTCTATGGATACTCTGCCTATGGGAGACAGGGTAACTGTGTCCAAAAGGGTAATGTCTGAAGTACTGCCTTCAATACTTTACCCAAATTGCTCTCAATGAGATCATGTTCAGTATGATAAATCTGTATCCCTAAGTATTTGATGGTGTCATACTTCCAGGGCAAGGGGTAAATTTCAACAGGGCAGCGTAGCAGTTCAGGCAAAGGCAGCAAAGGGAATAAACATGTCTCTCCCCAATTAATGCGCAGGTCATAGACAGCCCACTTTATACTTCTAGTATTCTTCGTTGTTTATCTCCTAGTTCTCTCTCTCTTCCTAGTCTTGCGATCTTCTCCCTGCTTCTATTTTTTCATCTTTTTAGTCCTATTCCTTAACCTGGTGATTTTTATATTCCTGGTTCTCTTTCTAGTGCAAGGCCCAATCCTAGCCCTCTTGCTATTCCTAGTCCTCTTCCTTTTCCACTTCCTTGCCGAAGTACTCTGCCTAGTGCTAGATATATTTTCCTCCTTAACACTAGTATTAGTGCCATTCCTTGTCCTAGTCCTATTCCTCTTCCCTGTTCTTTTCCTTCTTTTATACGTAATCCTTGTTGCAAAGTCATCCTTTGTGCCCTGTGCACCCCCATTTATTTTTTGTTTACTGGTACTGGTGGTAACTGACTCTGACTGTCCCTTGGCTCTGTCTAACCAGTACCAGGGCAAGTGCTATGTGGAAAATACAAGTGAAAAAACCAACATGCATTAGGATACACTATATATTAGTGTACACTCACAATTGGCATAACCTACCCTAAAGGTCCCAAGTAGATAATAGGGCAGGGGGATTAAAACTACCCATAAGACCTAGTATATAATATGGAATGGCCGTTCAGAGGCCTGCATTCCTTTCTGCACTTGCATGTATGCACTGCTGAGGGCCTGGGGTCATTTTAAAATCAGCCCTGTGTTGCATCACTGCTTTTAAAAGTAAATTCACTGCAAACTCGACTTTGGTTGTAGGGGCACTATAAGAGTGATAATGTACAATATCTTTATATATTAGGTACTCCCAGGATCTCCTCTAGGCGTCCCAGGGGTGGGGGTCATGTAATTATAAGGAGGGCCCTTATAAAAGATGACCTGGGGATAAAGAAATTCCACATTTCACTTTCCCCCTTGTAGTAAAGTGCCGCCCAAAATCGATGTTGGTGCTAGGAGCACTGTGGGGTGTGGATTTATATTATTTTTGCATATTCAGAACCTCCCAGATCTCCCCTTATGTGTCCCAGGGGTGGGGGGCATGTAACTATAAGCAGGGCCCTTATATAACAAAACAGGATATTTTCGGGATCGCAGAGACCGTTTCAAACAACAAAGCACACAAATTACAGGACCACAACAAGACGTTTTTGCCTTGAAGAAGCCCTCGACCTGCTGGCCAATGAGCGAAACACATGTCAGCTGTTCTCTGTCTACTTGTACTGTTGGAACAATAATTAAAACGGCATACTATGCTTAAAAAAGTTCATTGGATTTTGGGAATTATTATCCAAGATAATATTACTGATTAAGAGGCACAGACCTCCCTTTAGACCTTAATCAATTCTCTATAACCCGTGGCTTTTGGGTGTAGCCACTTGGGAAGCCCTTGCCAACCGCAACATTGGGTCCTGACCTATTTTGGTGTGAATCTTAGCACCATCCACCCATTTGCAAACAAACCCTTATATACGATGTTTTGTGTGCCCTGGTGTGGGAGAAATTGCACAATTCATTTTCTCCATTGTAAATCCCCAGCCACATAGGATAACATTGTAATAGTTTATGAACGTATAAATATTGCTAGGAATTAAATAAAAAATATCATTCAAGAACTTAGGAAAGTGGTATTGATAAATCCAACAATATGCTATTATTGAATGTATCCTAAAATGTACAGGGAAGAAGTTATAAGACTTTTTTCTATGTGAGCCAAAGTTCAGGGTTCCTGCAGTCGTCCCTGATTGTTCAGAATTAACATAATTAACCAGGTTGCTTTGATGATGTGATAAGTGGCTCACCCATTGTTGGAGAGAGCTCTGCTACACAGGAATTCCAGAGCAGGGTGGAGGGGCCGTAAAGCTTCAAAGGATGAATAGGGCAGGCAGGGAATGCCAGGTCCATCTACCCCTACTTCCTGTGACCCAGCCAGATAGCAGGCTTAAGGAAGGAATCTGCAGATGTTAGGGGGAGGAGAGCTATTTAAATGAGCCATACTTGAGGTTGGTTTAGCTAGTTCTTAATCCTCTGCTGAGATTTCAGTCATGTTGAATTTTGGAGGAATGGTGCTTTCTGGGAGAAGATGATGCCACACTTTAGGGGAAGTGGTCATGCTCCGGGGTGTTGCTTTGTACCCCATTGGACAGAATGGCTCTGTTTCTTGAGCCCAGAGAACACTTAATAAATATGTGAGAGGGGCAGAGCATCTCAGATTTGCTGCTTGAAACTAAGAGAAGAAGAAGGAATGTCATTCTGGAACCTTGACTTGCACCACCAGACCCTGCATTCTGACTGACTGCACCTGCTGCACTATCTGGAACTACATCCCTGTGGATGTACCTTGCTTCTGAAGGATTGCAGAGTGGACTCCCTGCAAGCTACAGGTTAACAGAGCTTACCTGGAACATCACCACCAATATTCCCCTGCCTGGAGTGCATTCAGTGGATTTGTAAGGGTTTTGTCCAGGTTCAATGTGGGAATTGTGGTCCCAAACTTCCAAGGACAATCCTTGAGCTTCCAGACCATTGGATTGTGTTTTGGACAATTTGGCCACTGAAGAGGAACTTCAGGAAGAAGTTTCAGAAGTTTGGAGCAACTTTGAAAAAAGGTCCATTAAGTGACGACTCAACTGCTAGAGCCAAGCCGGCCACCTTCAACATCGACCCGGCCAGTATTCCAGGTTCATCCAGCTGAAGAGTTCCAGAGGTCAGACTTCCAGTGTTTGACCAGGAGTTGACTGAAAAGTCAAGCTGGTGAACTCTCACTGAATCCGGACTGGTGAAGAGAATTGAGGGACCTCGGTGGAAAAAGCTCCAGAAAAGATTCTAAGTCTGAAGGCAAAATTTTGACCAGGGCCTCCCGCTCAGTGTATCCGTGCAGGGCTCCATTGCAGTTGGCCTGAAAGTTTGACTTTTTTCTGGTCAAGCGTGACCAGATGCCCTAGAGTGGTGCTATAGGTTTCTATGTGCTAGAAAGTAGTTAATCTTTAAAAATTGATGTCACTGGTTCCTTTCATTGGATTTCTTTCGTTTTGGTGTCATTTTAAAAATAAAAATATTTCCTGTTCTTTATAACTTGGTGTGGGAATTTTTTTTTTGTGTCTTGATTATTTACTGAATTGGTGTTTTTAAATGCTTCCCATAAGTGTCTCCTAAGTTTAGCCTGCCTGCTCGCAGCCAAGCTACCCAGGGTTGAGCATGGGAATAATCTACTGAGACCTATTCTGAGGCCTAGACCGTGTTAATGGCCTTATGGCCAGTTGTAGATGCATATTTACCACTACTAATAACCCACTTTCCAAAATTCCTTTTCCCACTCCATTCTTCCTCCTAATCCTCTTTCTAGTCCCATTCCTCTACCTGATCCTAGTCCTTTTCCTAGTCTTAGTCGTTGTCCTAGCCCTCTTCCCATTCCTAGGCACTTTGCTAATTATTCCTAGTGATCTTCCTTATCCAGGGATTCTTTCTTCCCATAATCCTCTTCCTTTTCATCATATTAGCACAAGTTGTTACCCCACTGCTTGTTTATTCTAAGGGCTCTGATTCAGAGTTCTTTGAATGGGTTACTCTGTCACAGCATGACAAATGTCCATTCACCTTATTACAAGTGCTATATTATGTAATGCACTTATAATAAGCCATACAGGGTGTCAGTCACATTTTTAACAGAGTACCCATCTGCCAAACTGTAAATCAGGCCCTTATTTCTCTTCCTAGTCTCAGCCTCCTTCCTAGCTCCAAATCTAATCTTCTGCCTAGACCTAGTTCTATTTCTACTCCTTGCCCAGTCATGTCCCTAGTTATAGACACTTTTGTAGTCCTGGGGCCTCATTACGAGTGTCTCGAAAGATTCCAACCCATGCATAAACTCCTGTATAGGCAAGGTCAGAATTGGGAGGTTGAAGGCATTTAACACATCTGATAATTATCAGATGCGTTAAATAACTCAAAATTCATTAAATTTTGGCAGGTTAAACCTGCCAAAATTTAACAGGGGCAAACATATTGTATTTAGGGATTCATGTGAATTTTGGGGACTTAAACACCAAAATCTGCATGTTATCCCCACAAACTTGTTAAAGGTGTTATTTATCACGCTGGATAAATAATGTATCCCATGGTATCGTTATTTATCAGGGTGATAAGTAATGCCTTAACTTGTAATTAGTGTCCTAGTCTATTCCTAGTATCTTTCTAGTCCTTCTCTCTTCCTAGTCTTAGTTGCCTTCCTATTTCTAGTCCACATCATATTCCAAATCCTCTTCCTAGTCTCTCCCTAATCCTCAGACATGTTCTATTTCTAGTCCTAGTTCTTGTTCGAGTGCTCTTCCTAGTCTGCTCCATAGTCTTAGTAGAGTTCCTATAACTAGTCATTTTTTCAGTCCTCATTCCAAACATTTTCCTAGTTTGTGTTTCTCCCTAGTCTTCATTATTTTACTGGTTCCAGATCTAGCCCTCCTTCTAGTTCTAGTATTCTGCCTAGTCCTTTTATTTGTCCTAGCCCTTTTCCTCTTCCAAACTTTAACCAATTTAATTTTCCTATTCCTATATTTTTTGTCTTGGTTCTTTTCTAGTCCTCTCATGCACCTCCTAATCCTTCCCCCTTCGCCACCCTCCCACCTACTTGAAATACACTCTCATGTGATATCTTTCTCACAACCCGGGCTCTGAGAACATGACTCCATAAACAGTAGTCTGACACTGGCAAGGCTTTCTTTACAAGGTGTTTCAAAGCAGCTTTAGAAACAAGTTGGCACATCCAGAGATTGTAAGAAACAGGAATGTGAACATGTGCAGTGAAGTTTCCCTGAACCAGCAACTGAATAGGATAAACCTGCATTTGCCAAATTACATTAAAAATCAATTTGATCCTTCTTGAGAGCCTGTTACTAAGGTATTTAAAAAAAATGTTTAATATGCTTTATTGAAATATAAGTAAGAACAATAGTAGTACATTGTAAAATGCAAATCTGAATACTTGTAATACATACAATAACTAGAAAGGGATATCATTATGGCAATCATGCAAGAATTATACATTATATAATGCAGAGATCAGTACATAATAAATAAACGTGAAACAATTTACTATAAATGAATAGCTTTTTTAGGATTTTTAAATATAAGGGGGAGGAAGAAACTAAAATGGAAAAAGAGGAAGGGAAAGGAAAGGAAAGGAACGAGAGAAAAGAAATTGAATAAATGTTAATATATGCAGAAATATACAATTGCAATGTTTATGACCATAGCAACCAAATAATAGTAAAAGGTTTCATGAAGGTTCAAATGTGAAATCAGTAGTTAAAGAGGTATCCTTTTGTTTAGACAGATAGGATGTAAGTGGCAACCATAAAATATCTCTTTTGATGAACAACAAAGTTGTGTTGGCATGAGCTCTAACCAGCCTTTGATTGTGACAAAGTTTGTTCCACCAGCCAATATGAAATTTTAGCGGTGTCTTTCCAATTAGAGGTAATAATTTGTATTGCAATTGCTAGTAACTAATCAACAAATTTGCCAACCGTAGCTTGAGATTGCCATAAAATAGGGGAGCCTCCTAAAAAAATGTGTGTATGAAAAGGTATGTGAGTAGATAAAATTATGTTTATTTTATTCCAAATTTGTAACCAAAAAGTTTTAACTTGAGGACATTCCAAAAACCTGTGTATGAGATCACTATCTTCTTGAAAACAAGACCAACATTTGGTGTCTTTGGACAGTTTAAACCGGTGGAGAGACTTAGGAGTAAAATAAAGTCTGCTATAGACGTAAAATAATGTTTGAGTTGTACTTGCTGATCAAGATGTAGTGTGGATCTTAGGCTCAATTTTTCTCCAGGTTTGTAAAGAGAAAACTTGATGTAAGTCAGTTTACCACTGTAATTCTACCTGGAATTTAAGTCTACCAACTGGGGACCTAGTGAGATTTTTGTAGATAAAGGATGCCTTTACATGTGAGGAAAAGTCAAAAGAGGGGGAGCAAGTACGTGTGATAGGGTGCAAGAGTGAAGGTTGAGAGAAAAATTGTAGAATAATAGTTTTGAGGTGTTGATATTGTGCGGCATATTTAAGGGAGATGCTGAATTTTTGCTGACTATCCAGAATTTCATGGAGATTACCATTAGAAGATATATGACCAATTGTGATTATCCATTTATGAATTCATTCTTTCCAAGAGAGAACTCTATTGTTCAATTTTATGTTTTTATTGTACCAAATAGCAGGGTTGTCAAGAAGTTCTGCAGGAGCTATAGATTGAGAGAGTAAGGGTTTAGCAACTGAGATACAATTAATAAGTATTGGTGAAAGAAGGGATTTTGGAGGTTGTGAAAAATAAAGTGAGTTATGAAATGAAAAGGATGGGATTTGTGAATGTTCCAATTGACCCCATAGAGTTGGTTGATTAGGATTGGAGAACGAGAGAGAAGCCCATATTTGTATGAGAGTAAAGGCAGAGTGATATTTCCAAAAGTTTGGAAAATTAATCCCTCAATTATTTTTGGATTGCTGTGATTTAGCTAAGGAAATAGGGGATTTCCTCTTATTCCATAAAAACTGTAGAAGCAGATTATTGATAGATTTAAAGAAGCTAAGAGGAAGTGTAAGTGGTGACAAATAAAAATTTATAATAGGCAACATCATCATCTTGATTGTGGCTACCCTTCCCCACCAAGACAAATGTAAGGGAGACTAACTTTCAGACATATTGGAAAGTTTCGATGTAACCTCATTAAGATTCTTTTTAATGGTATCTTTAATAGAATTAGAGTAAAGAATTCCTAGACATTTAATGGTGTTGGGATTCCAAGTGAAACCGATGTCTTTAATTAACTCAGGAAAGCAGTACTTATTCAGGGGCAGAACTTCCGATTTGTTTATGTTAAGTTTATAACCCGATACAGATGAATACTCCTATAATAGGCGGAGGAATTAGGTATTTGTAGTTTGAGGGCCGGCAAAAATATATATATATCGTCCTCATAAGCTGTAAATTTAATCTCTATGTCCTTATGTTTAAAACCAGAAAAAAGAGAGGATCTACGGATTTTTTCTGAAAAAAGGTTCCAAGGATAGTATAAATAATAAAGGGGATAATGGGCAACCTTGACTAGTGCCTCTACAAAAGGGAAAATACTTTGACTGCTTGCCATTAACTACTATAGAGGTAGAAGGGAAGCATATAGTAAACAAATATAATTATGGATATGAGGGCTAAAACCATGCCATTTTAGTGCACCAAACATGAAGTCCCAGTTGACATGAACAAATGCTTTTTCCGCATCAAGAGTTATAGCTGATATAGGAGTTGCGAGCTTAGAGGCCTTATGAATGATATTGAGGAAAGTTCTAGATTTATAAGAAATGTGCCTTCCCTTCACAAACCCTGTCTGTTGTTTACCAATTAAGTCTGCTATAAAGTGATTAAAGCGTAAAGCAAGTACTTTTGCAGAACGCTTGCAATCTGTGTTTATCAGAGAAATAGGCCTATAATTGCCACATATAGTTATGTCCTTGCCTTTTTTTGGAAGTAAGCATATCATAGCTTTAGTAAAGGTGCCAATTGCTTGGCCTTTGGTAAAAAAAAAACTTAAAAAGAAGTACAAATTTAGGAATTAAAAGATGTGAAAATGTAGAATAAAATTCAATTGAAAAGGCATCAGGACCTGGAGCTTTATCTTTTGGGAGTGTGGAGATAGCCTTTTTGATCTCTGTTTTAGAAATTGTGGTATCCAAATGGGAAAAATCCACCTATGGATCAGGTGATTTAGGAATAGAATGAAAGAAACTATCTACATCTTCTTCAGTGAGGGAGCTCTCAGGGGTATATAACTTATTGTAGTATTCTGTAAAACACTCCAAAATGTTAGAATCATTAGTCTGTCTAGCCCCACAGTTGTCATTGATGACAGTTATCCTAGATTTCTACTTCTTTACTTTCAGATAATTTTCCAGTAACTTGCCAGACTTATTTCCACCTCCATAACACTTTACATTAATTTTGAGAAGGGTATGACATGCACTGTCCAAGGACTGTTTATTAAATTGTAAATTAGCCTGAATTAATCTAGATTAGGTATGTGGTGTGTTGGAGGAAAAATATTAATTTTCAAGGCTTTTAATCTGTTTAAGCAGATTTGAGGATTCCTTCAAGGGTTTTTTCTTCTTAATTGCAACATAGTTGATGATGAAGCCTTTAGCTGCTGCCTTAAAACTATCCCATATAAAATTACTTTGTGAGTCAGAAAATAGATTAATAGAAAACAAATCATTAAAAAATGTGTAAATTGTTCAATGAATAAAATATCTTGTAGCAGTACATTATTAAATCTCCATCTGTTAGAAGGAGGTGTGTTAGTTGGAATTTCTAAATCCACTATAACAGGAGCATGGTCCTACATAAGGATAGATCCTTTCTCTGCATGCATCATAAACTGGAGAACGTGCCGTGTGAGTAATAAATAGTCTATTCTAGATTGTGATTGATGCACAGGAAAATCAAAAGTGAATTCCAAAACATCAGGATGGGAAACTCTCCAGACATCTGTTAAACCCCTAGATGCTATTAACTTCTGAAAGGCTTTCTGCATATTATTGGGGATATATCTTGTCTGGGAACGACAATCCAAAAAAGGGTCCATTAGTTGATAACCATCCCATCCAACTATTAGGTTATCTATTGGATATGATGATAAGGTAGAAGAAAAGCACTCCCAAAATTGTGGGTCAACAACTGTAGGACCATAAACATTACATATGGAGATCTGAGTATCATTGGTCTTTATGGTCAGTATAATCCATGTAGCCGATTCATCATTAACTTTGCTTAAAATCTGAATATGTAAAGATTTACAACACAGTATTACTACACCATTTTTGTTATTGACTGCTGAAGAACCAAAAAACTTGTCCCACCCCATGAAGATGTAAACTATCAATATCTTTACCTTTAAGGTGTGTTTCTTGCAAAAGGGCAAAGGGGCAGTTTAATTTTGACAGATGAGTAAGCACCCTCTGCTTTTTAACGGGATTACGTAGTCCTTTCATGTTCCAAGAGACTACACATATACTATTGATTGAGGTGGCATAGGGAACAGAGAGACAACAAAAAGACAAAAAGATCTATAGACTATATAACGTTTGAGTGAAGTGATAGAATGAGATTTGATGGAAATATAACAAGACATGGTTGCATTTTGAAGAATAGCCTGCATTAGAGTAAAGGAAAGAATAAAGAAAATGGGGAAGGGGATGAAAAAAGAAGAGAAATGAGAGAAAATAGAAGTGAGTGGGAGATAAGAGGGCTCCCCCTTGATATAAAGAAAAAAAGATGACAAAAAACCAAATGGCTTTAGTCATAATAATAATAGAAAACAGCGAAGTAAGTCTTGGTGAGAGATTGGGTGAAGTGAGAAAAAGAAGGCAGCCAGAGACAAAACCCCTGAGGATGAAAAAGTAATACAATAATTAAAGGAGGAAACACATTGCAGAATAAATATAAACAAGCAAAAACTAACAGCTTGCATTTGCACTTACCAACAAACTCGAACACGAGAACATGAAGACACAACACCAGAATCTAGTATAACGAGGAGAGTGTGAAACCTGCAAAAAGAAAAAATCAATCCAAGGTTAGGGAGTCCGGAAAGACCAGGACAAGTCAAGTCTTACTGAGTTCCATAGCTTCGCCTTTATGGGTATATGTGAACTGCTTCAGGTCTGATGGATTGTCAAATGTAGTTGTTTTGTCTTTATGGGTGACCTTAAAAAAACAAGCATAGATAAAACTGCATCTGGAGTTCATAGATCTTAACGCTGGTCTCAAGTCTAAAAATTATTTCCTTTGAGTGGCAGTAGCTTGAGAAACATCCTGACTGATGAAGACCTTGTGCCCAGCCCAAAACATTTGTTTGCGTTGTTTAGCAGCAGACAAAACTTTCATTAAGTCAGAGTATTGTAAGCAAAGGACTATAATCCCTCGTGGTCTGGTAAACCTAGAAGTGTGTGCTGAACCAATGCGGTGAGCCCTTTGGATATTGAAGTCAGATAAATCAGGCGAGCCAACAATTTTGGGAATATGAGTTTTTTAAAATGTAATCAAATAGTGCCCTGCAGAGTCTTCTGGAATACCATAAATGTGGAGGTTATGCTGCCTATTATGATTTTCTACATCCTCAGACTGTTTTTTGTGCACACTAACTTCTCTAGCTAAAGCTTCCACTTTGGCGATAACGCCCTGGGCATCACTAACACGCTTTTCCACCTCGGTGCATCTGGAATCGAGGTGAGACCATTTCTCTTCAATTTATTGCAAAGCCGCATTTGTTTCAAACAAACATATGGTTTTATATGTTTGAGTTCATCCATTATATCCTCCAGTGTTAAGGGAAGAGGTGATTTACTGGGGGAGCATAGGTCCGTCTTGACTCTCTTTCTGGTGCTCCTGCCCGATTTCTTGCAGCCATTAGTGATGGAAGCAGAAGAAGGCTGTATCATGTCCATTGTGAATGCAAAAAAACAAAAATACAACAGCCCCTTCAAAGGTACCACCACATGCGTGAAGAGACTTACATTTGCTTCCAGTATGCCAGCCAATGATTAAAAAAAGCGATGCGTGAGGTACTAAGAAAGAACAACACCGCCAAAAAGGACCCCTGAGGCATGTAAATAAAAGGCCCTCCACTCAAAGAAGATTTACATCATGGAGAAAAAAATCTAGATATGAGCACTTAGCAATGAATGACCTAATGATAAACACACCTCCATGTTGAGGAGAAGAAAAAAAAACAGAACTTCATGAGGCACCTAAAATGACGGCTGCCACAGAGCAAAAACGTGAGTGGTGGGATAAACCAAAAAAAAAAGATATACAGACTGCATTTAAGTCTGTGAACTCACCGCGCCGCTCCCTAATGCTTCCGACATCATTTTCTATTAATGAAAAGGAATTGTGTGCTGAGAAAGTGTTCCTCCGGCGGTATAATTCTTCTCGGAGTGGGACCGCCCCTTGCAAAACCAGGTTGTTTTGTGATAGGTAATTTTGAAGTGGCCTCAATAGGTTTTTGGCCCTTGCCTGTCGCGGGTACTTGACCCACCCATGCGAGTGAGGTACCATTTTTATCAGGAGACCTGGGGGAATGCTGTGTAGAAGGAAATTTGTGGATCCACGCAGATTCCAGAACTTTCCCACACAGGAATTTGAGAAAAAAGTGATTTTTTCATCTAAATTTGAGGTTTGCAGGGGATTCTCTGTAGGGAAATGTTGGGGGACCCACGCAAGCCATACCTTTCTGGACCCCCAGGGTGTCTAGTTTTCAGAAATGTGTGGGTTTGGTAGGTTTCCCTAGATGGTCGCCGAGCCCGGGGCCAAAAACTCATGGGACCCCCCCTTGCAAAACCAGGTTGTTTTGTGATAGGTAATTTTGAAGTCGCCTCAATAGGTTTTGGGCCCTTGCCTGTCGCGGGTACTTGACCTATCCACACAAGTGAGATACCATTTTTCTCGGAAGACTTTGGGGAATGCGGGCTGTGTGAAATTTTGTGGATCCACACAGATTCCAGAACTTTCCACCACAGAAATATGAGGAAAATGGGTTTATTTGACAGATTTTGAGGTTTGCAAGGGATTCTGGGTAACAGAGCCTGGTGAGAGCCAGACAAGTCACCCCATCCTGGATTTCCCTGGGTGTCTAGTTTTCAAAAATGTATAGGTTTTCTAGGTTTCCCTAGGTGCCGGCAGAGCTACGGTTCAAAATCTACAGCTAGGCACTTTGCAAAAAAAGGGTCCGTTTTCACCGTGAAAATGTGTTGTGTCCATGTTGCGTTTTGGGCCGTTTCCTGTCGCAGGCACTAGGCCTACCCACTCAAGTGAGGTACCATTTTTCTCGGAAGACTTTAGGAAATGCGGGGTGGGTGGAATTTTGTGGATCCACGCAGATTCCAGAACTTTCCACTACAGAAATGTGAGGAAAATGTGTTTTTTTTACAAATGTTGAGGTTTGCAAGGGATTCTGGGTAACAGAAGCTAGTGAGATCTAGACAATTCACCCCATCATGGATTTCCCTGGGTGTCTAGTTTTCAAAAATGTATAGGTTTGCTAGGTTTCCCTAGGTGCCGGCAGAGCTAGGGTTCAAAATATACAGCTAGGCATTTTGCAAAATAGTTTCAGTTTTCACTGCAAAATGTGGTGTGTCCACGTTGCGTTTTGGGCCGTTTCCTGTCGCGGGCACTATGCCTAACCACACAAGTGAGGTACCATTTTTCTCGGAAGACTTTCTGGAATGCGGGGTGGGTTGAATTTTGTGGATTCAGGCAGATACCAGAACTTTCCACCACAGAAATGTGAGGAAAATGTGTTTTTTTTGACAAATTTTGAGGTTTGCAAGGGATTCTGGGTAACAGAACCTGGTGAGAGCCAGTCAAGTCATCCCATCCTGGATTCCCCTGGGTGTCTAGTTTTCAAAAATGTATACGTTTGCTAGGTTTCCCTAGGTGCCGGCAGAGCTAGGGTTCAAAATCTACAGCTAGGCACTTTGCAAAAAAAGGGTTCGTTTTCACTGTGAAAATGTAGTGTGTCCACGTTGCGTTTTGGGCCTTTTCCTGTTGCGGGCACTAAGCCTACCCACACAAATGAGGTACCATTTTTCTCGGAAGACTTTGGGGAATATGGGGTGGGTGTAATTTTGTGGATCTGCGCAGATTCCAGAACTTTCCACTACAGAAATGTGAGGAAAATGTGTTTTTTTTTTTACAAATTTTGAGGTTTGCAAGGGATTCTGGGTAACAGAACCTGATGAAAGCCAGTCATGTCACCACATCCTGGATTCCCCTGGGTGTCTAGTTTTCAAAAATGTATAGGTTTGCTAGGTTTCCCTAGGTGCTGGCAGAGCTAGGGTTCAAAACCTAGATCTAGGCACTTTGCAAAAAAAGGGTCCGTTTTCACTTTGAAAATGTGGTGTGTCCACGTTGCGTTTTGAGCCTTTTCCTGTTGCGGGCCCTAGGCCTACCCACAAAAGTGAGGTACCATTTTTCTTGTAAGACTTTGGGGAACGCGGGGTGGGTGGAATTTTGTGGATCCGCGCAGATCCCAGAACTTTCCACTACAGAAATGTGAGGAAAATGTGTTTTTTTTTTTACAAATGTTGAGGTTTGCAAGGGATTCTGGGTAACAGAACCTGATGAAAGCCAGTCACGTCACCCCATCCTGGATTCCCCTGGGTGTCTAGTTTTCAAAAATGTATAGGTTTCCTAGGTTTCCCTAGGTGCTGGCAGAGCTAGGGTTCAAAACCTAGATCTAGGCACTTTGCAAAAAAATGGTCCGTTTTCACTTTGAAAATGTGGTGTGTCCACGTTGCGTTTTGGGCCTTTTCCTGTTCCGGGCCCTAGGCCTACTCACAAAAGTGAGGTACCATTTTTCTTGTAAGACTTTGGGGAACGCGGGGTGGGTGGAATTTTGTGGATCCACGCAGATTCCAGAACTTTCCACCACAGAAATGTGAGGAAAATGTGTTTTTTTGGACACATTTTTAGGTTTGCAAGGGATTCTGTGTAACAGAACCTGGTGAGAGCCAGTCAAGTCACCCAATCCTGGATTCCCCTGGGTGTTTAGTTTTCAAAAATGTATAGGTTTGCTAGGTTTCCCTAGGTGCTGGCAGAGTTAGGGTTCAAAATCTAGAGCTAGGCACTTTGCAAAAAAAGGGTCAGTTTTCACTGTGAAAATGTGGTGTGTCCACGTTGTGTTTTGGCCCGTTTCCTGTCGTTGGCCCTAGGCCTACCCACACAAGTGAGGAACCATTTTTTGGGAAGACTTTGGGGTACGCGGGGTGGGTGAAATTTTGTGGATCCACGCAGATTTCAGAACTTTTCACCACAGAAATGTGAGGAAAATGTGTTTTTTTGGACAAATTTTGAGGTTTGCAAGGGATTCTGGGTGATAGAACCTGGTGAGAGCCAGTCAAGTCACCCCATCCTGGATTCCCCTGGGAGTCTAGTTTTCAAAAATGTATAGGTTTGCTAGGTTTCCCTAGGTGCCGGCAGAGCTAGGGTTCAAAATCTACAGCTAGGCACTTTACAAAAAAAGGGTCAGTTTTCACTGTAAAAATAAAGTGTGTCCATGTTGCGTTTTGAGCCGTTTCCTGTCGCGGGCACTAGGCCTACCCACACAAGTGAGGTACCATTTTTATTGGAAGACTTAGGGTAACACAGAATTGTAGAGCACCTGTTATTACCTATTGACTTTCGATGCATTTCTGCCTTCCAAATGAAAGACAATGTGTAAAAAATAATTCATTTTGAAAAATGACCTATAATTCTCATGCTAGTATGGGTACTCACAATTTCGGAACTGTGCAAATATCTACTGTTTCTAAACTCTATATTTTGTTCCAATTTCAGAAATACATAGGTGTCTTTCATACCGATTTTTCCATGTATATATTTTCCCAAATTAATTGCTATATACCCGGTACATAATAAAAAACCATTGCAAGACGCTGCTCAGTTATTGGCTCTGGGTTCGTCGGGTTCTTGGTGAACCTACAAGTCCTATATATCCCCACAACCAGAAAGGTCCAGCGGATGTAGCGGTATATTGCTTTCAAACAGCTGTCATAATTAGAAGAAGTTACAGGTGAAAACGTTGACACAAATGGCTGTTTCTTTCAACTAATTTTAAATTTTTCCTATATTCAACTGTTAGTTTCTATAAAGAAACCTTGAAGGATCTACACAAATGACCCCTTGTTAAATTCAGAATTTTGTCTACTTTTCTAAAATATTTAGCTATCCAGGATACATTATTGCTTTCATACCCATTTCTACCATTAACTGGAAAGAGGTTGAAAGCACAAAAAATAGCAAAATAGGCTAAGTCCCAGAAAAATGCCAAAACTCTGTAAAAAGTTTTGGTTTTTTGACAAAAGTCTGCTTGTCCCTGAAAGCTGGGAAGATGGTGATTTCAGCACCACAACCCCTTTTTTGATACCATTTGCAGGGAAAAAACCAGATGCTTTCATCTGTAGCTCTTTTTTCCCATTTTTCCCAAAAAAAACCAAAATTTACCAGTATTTGGGCTAATTTCTGGGTCCCCTCCAGGGGAATCCACAAACCCTGGGTACCTTCAGAATCACCATGATGTTGGAAAAAAAGGACGCAAATTTGGCGTGGATACCTTATGTGGTCAAAATGTTACAGGGGCCTAAGCACAAACTACCCCAAATAGACAAAAAAAAGGCTTAGCACAGGGGGGAAAAAGGCCTAGCAGCGAAGGGGTTAAAGAGAGTAACACAAATTATTTCGCTAAACAAAGAGTTTAACCATTTAAAAGAAAACAGTTAAAAAAATTGATGAAAACATAGATTCTTGTTTTCTGAAGTTTAGTTGTTATATTTGTCAAATTGTTAATTTCAAAAAGAAACCCAAAACACATGCTCTTTGAACAGCGTTTTGTTTGTATCAAATAGTTGAATAAAGTTGTTTTTTTATTTTTAGAAAAAGGTTGATATTTAAAAATTAGATCATGGCAGTTAATCCATGCACTATAAAAACAGAGGGAATTGTTCATACAAAAAACCTGTTACCTAGACCACAGTTACAGTGCATCACAGTTCCTGTCTTCATAGCTGCAGATTAACAACACTTTACTATTCATAAGCTTCTGCTGTGATAATTGCAATTTAGGGCCTCGTGTACAAAGCCCTTTTTTTAATGCAAACCCTGCGATTCACACAATCACAGGGCTAGTGACAGTTTTGATATCCTTTAGGACTTTTAGGACCACTTACCCCTTAGGAATTGTGTTAGCAGCTTTGAGGAAAGTTGCCAGTGGTCCAGTAGATGACTTCCTGTTCACCTTAAAGTTTTCCAAAATGGAACGTCAAAAACAAAAAACAGCACTTTTTTTCTCTTAAGTTACTTGTGTGGTTTTTTTGATGAAAAACATTTTTTTATTTGGAATGCAATCAGAGGGGTTTTGGTCTGCTGTCACTTGGAGGCCACCATCCCCCTGATTGCAACCAATAACAGTGATTTGCAAATTGTGAACTGCTTAATGAATATTAATTAGGCAGATCGTTCTGCCACCGCCTCTGATTTGGTGTTAGTACATTGGTCAGTTCGCAAAATACTATTCCAATTTCAAAATCTGAGTGTGTAATTTGAAACCACTTTTGGCTAATGGTATAGTAGCACATCAGTCCCTTAGTCCATGAGGAATTTTACTAGTAACTCATTTATCTGGGTTTGCATGTCTCTAATGTGAAAGTGCTTGCACAGTACCAATATGCTACACAAAAAGGCAGCGCCTTTCTGCAATGGCACAATTTTTATTTCTTTCTCATGGGAATTATTTCCCCTTAAAGAAAACCCTTCCCCTACACTCTCACAAAGTATGAGGTATTCTGCTCCACTTCCAGATTGAAAAGATATTTACTCCTGCTACATCCAAGAGTAAATCTCCAATTATTTCCAATGTGTGAAATGGTCAGAGTGCCTGATGCTGTGACACCCCATTTTCATAACTCCTATTTATCTTCCTACCAGGGTGGCAGTAGCTGAAACCTCCATTTCGGGACACAGACAGGGGCTAAGAGGACCCGAAGTATAGCAAGCTATTAATTCACAAGAAGGGCTATTTTAGGATGGCCAAGTGTAGTGATGTGGTAATTGACTGAATATGAAGTAGAAGACCCTGCTGGATAATAAAGGCAACACATGCTTCTTACCACTAAAATTGAAAAACAGCCTCAGATCTATTGTTAAGAAAACATTCACCCTAATTACATTGATGAACCACCTCAAGGAGAGAGTGGAAAAATAAGCTGGATATGGCAAAATGTCAAATATCAAGCATTGTGGACACTTCTAATACACATCTCAGAAAGATCCTTCCTAAGGAAAAGGACTTTGGGATCAGTAAGCCAAAAATGAAAATTAAAAGTCTATTCATTTCACAATAACGTAACAAGTTTTGGCCTGGAAAAAATTACCAGTAATGGAAAAGTAGACCAATTTATCTAGAACAGATTATCTGAACATGTAGGTTGAGCATACTTCTCTGATCTGAACATGACTGAAAGGGTACATCTACCTCACTCACTGGCCACCTAACTGCCCAATGCTCCCTTAACTGCTAAATTATGTTGAGATTATGTCTAAAGAAACTGTTCCATTTATATAGATTTCACAGTTGTCATGTAACATGCAAGACAAGCAGTAACAGATGTGAAAAATAAATCCAGCCACACAGAATATAAAATGCAATGCTTTACTCAGCAAGGCTTAGTGAAGGTTCTTCTAGACAACAATCCTAAAATCTTCATAGATACTAAGGAAGCTTCCAAGTTCTTGCTGTCACACATTGCAGGAGGAATCGAGAAACAGCAAGTCAGAAAAGGAGCTGTACTGACCAGACCCAAGGACAACACCACCTGTGATGCTAAAAGACTCCTCTTTTCTTTAAAGTACTATATGCAGAGTTCCCATTTGAACTGATTGCTGGCCAGGGTCATGTGCTAGAAGGTGGCATGCACACATAGGGGCCGATTCCGATTTGGGCCGGAAATCTCTCCGACCGAGCCGGACCCGGAGAGATTTCCGACCGAATCGGACCCGTGCAGCCCGAACGAACGAGTACGATGCGCACGTATGCCATCGGACTCGATTCGGTCGGACTCCCATTGAAGTCAATGGGAGCCTGTCGCACAACGCGTACGCGGGCTCCCATTGACTCAATGGGTGCGAGGCGGACAAGGGCGCCCCTACAGCGTGTACGCGGCGAAGTGACTCGCGCCGTACACGCACAGGTAGGGGGACCCATGGGTCCCCCTGTGTGCGACTCGCACGGCTACGCGCACAGAGGGGTCCGACACGGACCCCGAAGTACGGCTCCGACTGCTCTTTTGAGCCGGAGTGCGCGGCTCGGTCGGACTGCTCGCGGCGCGCATCGTACTTACCCGGCCGGGGAACGTCTCCATTGCCCGGTGCGATTCGTGTCCGAGCGAGTCGGTCGGTGCGGTTAGACCCGGGAACGAGTCGGTCGGAGCGGTTGGGATGCCCGAACGAGTCGGTCGGCGATTTCGCATCGTACTCGCTTGTCCGGACGCGCGTACGAATCGGTCGGGAAATAGGGCTCCGAATCGGATCCGGTTAAGCCAAATCCGATTCGGAGCCCTACCGGCCGAGATCGGAATCGGCCCCATAGTCTTATGTATTGGTGATGAGTCGTTCTCTAGATAATATATGCCAGTGCCAGAATTTTCTGTTCTTTCACTGCTGATATGCTTTGTGTTCTCTATCTTCTATCCCACATATTACACTTTAGAATTGTGTCATTGTTTCACATGGTCTGCCAGGGGTGGAAGGAACCTTCCCCTCCTGTCATCAGTAATCCCCCTTGTGATTGGGTGTACTATACTGTCTCGTTTGGAATGGCAGTGTGAGAAGGTGGAAGTTCACCACAAATAAAAAGGTCACTATTCTTTTTAGGTCCAGTAACAGTTTAGTAATGTAAACTGGAGCTCAACCCTTGGTACCTATGGCACGGAGCAGACAACCAGGCTTAACGTAAGAAAATGTGTAAAGCATTTAGAAACAAATAAAAAAACATAACATAGTAAAAATCCAACTCCAATTATAAATATAGAGAATAATTTGACACCAAAGTGACAAAAACCTAGTAAGGAAAACAATATTTATGATTTTTTTAAATGTAAAATATAAAACTAGCTCAAACAAACATTGCACTTGACCACATTGAGGCATGATTTAAGATTGACCTCAATGGAGCAGGGGTCTGATACAGAAATGAGGCTCATTACAGTCAGACATTTTACCAACTGGCTTGCTCGCTAAAATGGAAGTCAAAAATCCTCAATGGGGCAAAAAAGCAGGTTATAGCCGAGAAAGGCTCCATAAGGCCGGATTGCCATTGGACGAGGTCCCGGTGAAGCTGTTGACTATTGGTGAGAAAACGTCGAGGAGGAAGGTCCCTTGCTGGCAGAATACATCTGACACCTTCCCCCATTGCAAAGTTCTACATTTGGGCTTAGTCACTTTTTTGGGGTTCAGATTTCCCAGGTGGACTGAAGCTGAAAACCGTAGCTGAACATGGCTCTACTAGGCCGGGTATCCTCTTCGGAAAGTCCTGCTGAAATGAACTTGCTGCTGCAGAAAAGCACGGAGCGGGCACAACCTGCAACTTTGGTTCAACACACCTTCATCAGATTGATTTGCCTGGTTTGTCCTGGTACTACTTTTGAGTCAAAACCGTTTCTAAGTCCCAGGATATTCAGGATATATTCTGACAGTTAAGTGTTCAAGGACCTCAGAAACAGTACTTGTGGGGGCAAGACTCACTCCAGCAGAAGTCATCAGGGCTAGTCTAGCTGGAATTGATCATCTAGGTTATTCAGGAATACAGCTTCTAGCAGTGTGTTAAGTCCCAGTAGCTTAACAGGAGATCAGCCAACTGACCCTTGAAGACTACATACTTGTCCTGGGTGCAAGTGGAAGTAGGTCCAGCCTGTCAAGTCTACTAACAGGTCTCAACAGCAGGTGCAGTCCTTTTTTCACAGGGCCAGTAGTGTTCTAAAGAGCATGATATGGGGTGCCACATTTATGGGTGGCACTTTTCTGTGGGGGAGTCTCTTGGCCCCTCCTTAACCAACAGGGAAAAAGTTCCTGTGGGTAAACCTCCTCACTTTTACAGCTGTCCCTGTGTGTTTTACTGCATACAATTCCATACTGCCCCCCTCTGCTTAAATCAAAGATAATGAAACCTTATCCCATTGTGTAGAGCCTGTGCGCCCAACCCTGAGGTATGGCCAGGACAATTATCAATCCCTCTTTTGTTGTCACTTCAACCATCTTTGAAGGCAGCACCCCTCCCATTGGGTTTGGTGCCAGCCTGAGTAGGTGGATAAAAAAGGGCCCTGGCCAGGTGTCAGTTAACTTTTGCCCCATCACAATGTAGGGCTTTTCTTTTGGAAGTTAGTCAAGTTTCTGAGCACAGCCCAGAGGGTCATCCTGCCAAATGAACAGAACACCTACCCACACCCAACGTCTTTGTCTTAGAACTGGGAACTAGATAGCACCTCATCAAGGGGGCGATTCAGCTCCTGAGTGACAGTTGGAGCTTATGCAAAATAAGCTTCTAGTGGCATTAGGCAGGGGAAAGGTAACTTTCTAAGAGTACCTTTTCCAAAATATTTATTACAAATCCAACTTTCCCAGTGAATTGGGCTTGTTATAAATATTTTAAAAGATTGAAGTATGAATTTTGTAGTGGTTACCTAACAGGCAATAACATTAATAATTATAATATTGTATCCAAATGCTTTCCTATGGAGCAGCTAACCTGACTACAGTAATAATAGTATTTGGGGCCTTGTCACTATAAGGACATGTTAAACATTAAACCTTCACATGAACTACTTTTAAATACCATGCACCCTGTCTTATGCGCAGGAGGTCCTACTTAGGGATGACTTCTTAATATTTAAAATCAGGATTTAGGACAGTCAAAAGGACTTATTTTGGCATGTCACATTCGCAGTTTTGAAACTGCACAGACAAGCTATCACTCAATCAGGACTTGTTGAGGGAGGCTAATCACCTGTGAGGGTATCCAGGTGCTGGGATTCTGCTGCAATCAGTGGAAGAGCCATGTCTTGAGTCCATTTCTGAATTCCGTTAATGAGGATGCATTTTTGGAGGTGGAGGGCAATGTTGTGCCATGACTTGGCAGCAAGGTAGGAGAAGGACCGACCTCTGCTGTAGTTTCGATGAAGGCGGTGAGTGTGCGCGAGGGCAGTGGAGCGCAGGTGTCTGGAGGGCTGGTGGAAATTCAGGCAGTGGTTGATGTATGTTGGTCCTTGGTCATGGAGGGCCATGTAGCCATGTGTCAGCTTCTTGAATTGACATCTTTTCTGGACGGGGAGCCAGTTGGGGTTCCTGAGATGGGAGTGATGTGAGTGCTTTGGGGGGGTTCAGGATGAGTCTGGCTGCTGAGTTCAGAATGGTCTGGAGTCTGTTCAGTAGTTGGGTGAAGATTCCTGCATAGAGGGCTTTCCGTAGTCGGGTCGGCTGGTGACTAGGGCTTGGGTGGTGGTTTTCTAGGTATCGACGGGGAGCCATCTGAAGATCTTTTGAAGCATGAGAAGGGTGTGGAAGCAGGCAGAGGCAACTGCGTTGATCAAGCGCGATCTGTTAGTGAGGGTGTGGGTTCAAGTTCGGAAGGCCACCAAGTGTCATTCTACAGGGCATTGTTGTTTCTGAAGATCAACAATTTGGTCTTGACTATGTTGAGCTTCATGCAGTTGATCCTCATCCAGTCTGTGATGCTCATCCTGCAGTTGTGGAGGTGGAATATAGGCTTCTGGGCTGTAGTGAATGTCACATTTCATTTATCAAATTTAACTTACAGGCTACTCTCTAGCTAATCTGGACTGGAATCATCTTTCCGAAGCTATGAACACATTCTCGGTGTGTCTATCACTTTTACAATTCTGACTCATATTAGGCCCTCATTACAAGTTGCATGGTTCTGGCAGGATGCAAAATATAGACCCATAATTGTCAGTTCCCTTGTAGAAACACACTGCCAGTATCATGCAATTATGAGTAAAACTCAATGGAATGGGTATTAACTGTGCAGACCCAGATTTATTGAATGTTAAATCACATGGAATTCCTCCTTCCTTAGGGTTAAGCATTCTGTCTAAGCAGATGGTACATGTGAGTTGGGACATTTCCTTTGCAGGGGTGTCATGAGGAAGGCTGAAAGAGTATGAGATACCCTAGCAGGGGAGTCCATAGCTCCCCATTGCCTAAAAAAAAAAATAGCCCTCGTCAGGAACCAGGAAAAATGCTTAGCTGTTGTTGCAGCTAAAGTCTCAAGTGATTTTATCAGCTGGTCTTTCTGTCCACTAAAATAGGTCCAGTCTTTCAGCAGCAGGAAAACCTGGGTGTGGGAACACCAGCCCACTTGAGCTTGGGTGGGGCAAAATTCCACATGATGAGTCTGCTCCACCTGACTTGATGGTGTTCCACATTCCTCACGAAATATTTGTCAATAAAGCTGAGATGTGAACATAATGGAACAGTTCATACAACTCAAAAGATAAATGTAAATACCATGCCTTTAACAACATAGATGATATCAAAAATACAGCAAATCCTTTACGGAATTATTCATTGCAGAATACTGGCTAAAAGATATCACCTTTAATTAGTTTATGCTTCCTATTAGCAGATGCAGCCCATGGAACCCTTATTCATCAAAGTAATAGATTTAGCTGCAGATGGAACTAATTATTGAGCAATTCTTATATTCACACAACTGGAGCCCCCCCCCCAGTCCCTCCTAATAAACAATTAATCTTGCAGAACTTGCTAAATAACAGAACTGCACTATTGTTTATATATGACACAGTTCTACTATGAACTGCAAGCAAGAACACTGGGCCACCTGAAAGTTTAAAAAACAGGGGCAAATTTACAGGGGGATTGAGCCACAGAAACATCACTTTTAAGGTGCAATACCCTGCACCATATTTAACAAATGGTGTTAAGCCACTTTTTTGTGGCTTAACGCAGCTTTGGAAATATGGTACCCTTTCACGCAGGTATCTTCGTGAAAGGGTCATGCAATGGGTGTTGCTGTGGGCGTTCCACAACAACACCCATTGCTTTATGACACTGCCCCAGATTTGCAAGGTGATGTAAATCTGAAGCAGCTCAAAAAACTAATGCCATGCAATAGCAGGTGTTAGAATGGTGCAACAAGCTTTTGCGGCACATTTAGAAAGCGCAAAATGCCATTAATGATTATTTATATGCAGGAAGGCGTCCTTTCCTGCATATGAACAATCATTAAATGATGGTGATTTGCTACTTCTATGTGTGCTGCATTCAGCCGCACACATAGAAGTAACAAATCGCCATTAGTGATTGTTTATGTGCAGGAAAGGAAAGGACACCTCCCTGCACCTAAACAATCAATCCCTGCATTGCTGTAAATACGGCGCCTGCCTGCATTTTGGAAATGGCGGAGCGTGGCACTGCAAAATTTGCCACAGCTCCAACCTCCGTCATTGAGCCAACTGAAAATCCAAGCCACTCACAAAAGGTTTAGGAAATACACTTGCATTACAAAACAAATTTATACAAGATCAGTCCCAAGAGGACTTAAGTCCTTTTTTTCTCAAGAAAGAATTGTTGAACTCAACAGACAAACTAATTATAGATTTATAATAGACATCCATTATGTGGCTATTCTTTAAGACACTTCCTATACAAGCACCTTTGACCATACAGTTTAGGTGTCGAATCAATCTCATGTTGCAATCACAGTAGTGGATCACACTTCAGTATTTGTCAGTGTTTAAATAGCACTAAAACTGAAGTTAAAGTGATCTTCCAAATTAAACTATTGCCTTTACATGGAAATGGAAAACACAAAGGTTTTATCTTGGTACTCCAGCTCAGTTAGAAATGCAAATGAATCCATCATTATTTACTAACAAGAGCTTTGCACAACAAGAAACAAAACATTTATTTTTATATATTTACTGTTAAAATTTGTCTTTGAGAGGATTTTAGGAAAGGCACTCAGGTTCCTCACAGGGTGATGGCAGTGTAGGGCAATGATAAGGTAGACTAGGAGTGGATATGCACATTTCTGTAAGTCTTATAAGTGAGTATGAATGCCTAAAGCACATGTAGCTACTTAGGAGTGTTCAAGAAGGTAGACTGGGAATGGTGTATGAGTTTGTGTCAGGAATCAGTCGCAGGCTCAGGGTTCTCCGGGGTCAGACCTACAGGAATGGGTAAATGGGTAAATGAAAACGGGGAAGGCCCTATACAGCTGGGACTGTGAAGTTCAGGTCTGAGGGGTTAGCTACTGGTTTAACTTCCATACTATGAGAGGCAGTGCCAGTTAAAAGGAGAGCAAGTATGGAGTACTTAACTTGGCAACAGTGGTCGTTGGGCTTCTTTCACTTCTGACTAAGTTCGCACTCATTTGGTGTTCTCACACATTTTTTGCATTTTCAGTTTCCTCGGTTCCCTCAATACTCTCTGTAGTTAGCTCTTGTTTAGATAGGGGTCTTCCAGTTTCCCTCTTCCCTTTGTTCCCTACAGTCCTATGATACTCACCAGCTGGCATTCCTCCAATGCATTTGCTCACTGACCAAAAGCTCCAAGACCGAAATTCTGCTGGATTGATGCTCCCTGCCCTTTCAGTTTTCTAGTGGTATCATGATAGCTGGGGTTATAGTTACAGAGTTCCCCTACTCATTCGGGATAAGCTATATCATATTGGTTCTGGGCTTTGGAGTGATTTTATCATTGCTTTAGACCTGTTTCTAATGTGCTGTGTAATTTCAATATAAAATCCCAAAGGTATAGATTGACTTTGTGAATTTCAGATACGTGCTGACCTGCCTTACCATCCAAGATCTCACCTGTCTTTCTCTATTACCCTGATCCCTCTTTTACTCAAAGAAACTTTATCTTCCTGTGTGGTGCTTGTCAAGCTGAGGGCGCTCTGTCTTAGCGAGACAGAGGATTATCTTTGCTCATGAGAATACATGGCCGATCTAGAGTTCTGACAGCTGGTACCTGTTTGTTCTCATGTTTGTGCCTGGTCGAAAAGGCTCTTCAAAACTAGTTTTAAATATCTTCCATCCTTAAGTACCCTCCAAAAACCTGAGCTTAGCCATCCACAGCACTTTGTTACATGGCCATAGAGGCTTAAGGAACATTGTTTATCTACAAAATGGGATTCTATTGATGATAGTGTTTTTAGATATTTAATGTAAACTAAATCACTATTGGTATAATGATGAAGTGAATTTGCATAGTATGTTGTACAGAACATTGTATTATTTAATACTGTGATGCGAAGAGCATGCCATTTAGACCCCTTCTATAGTCACCCCCTTCCTGGGATTTTTACAGTGGAAATATGGCAATTAAACTATAGTGTTTGGTGTGGATGCTCCACATACGAAGATCTTCACTATGGAATATCTTCCTTACCTCATGCTTGAGAAAGATTTCTTGAATTTCCATAGATTTAAACTTCCCCTCTTCTGCTCAGCATTTGATTAAAATATTCTGATGAACCCTGTTTCTCCCAGTGTTCAGTGGAGTACATGTGAGTGGCATAGAGTGGAGTGGCATAGAGAGGATCAGGGTGGAGTGGAGTAATGTACAGTGTATTTTGGTATTCACAGAAGGCACTTACTCATTTTGGTATTCACAGAAGGCACTTACTCATTTTGGTATTCACAGAAGGCACTTACTCATTTCGGTATTCACAGAAGTTAGGACTCCTAACTTTACTACTCCTAAACTGAGAAAAATCCTAACTTTAAGACTTTCGGTATTCACAGAAGGCATTTAGGAGTCCTAAAGTTAGTACTCCTAACTTCTGTGAATACCGAAATGAGTAAGTGCCTTCTGTGAATACCAAAATGAGTAAGTGCCTTCTGTGAATACCAAAATGGTAGTAAGTTTAGGATTTTGTCTTAAGTTAGTTCTGTGAATCGGGCCCATAGAGTGGAGTGGTGTAGATTGGAATAGGGTACAGCGGACTGGTGTAGAATGGAGTTGTGTATAGTGGAGTGGTGTAGTGAGGAGTGGGGTATGGAGAAGAAGCATACAGTAGAATAGCGTATAGTGGAGTGTGGTAGGGTGGAGTGCTTTACAGTCGAATAGCAAAGAGTTGAGTGGCGTAGAATGTAGATGCGTGCAGGGGAATAGCGTACAATGGAGTGGCGTACAGTGGAGTGGCATACAGTGGAATAGCGTACACTGGAGTGTTGTAGAGTGGATTGGCAAAGAGTAGAGTTGCATAAAGTAGAATAGCATACTGTACAGTGGCAAAGAGTGGAGTGGTATGGAGTGTAGTGTGGTAGAGTGTAATAGCATACAGTGGAGTAGTGTAAAGTGTAGTGGCATAGAGTCTAGAAGTGTACAGTGGAGTGATGTACAGTGTAGAGGCATACAGCACAATAGCATAGAGTGGAGTGGGATGGAGTAGAGTATAATAGGGTATAGTGGAGTCACGTACAGTGGAGTGGTGTACACTGTAGTGGCACATAGTGGAATAGCACATGGTGGGTTGTCCTAGAGTGAAGTGGCATGGAGTGACATAGCATAGATGGGAGTAGTGAGAGTGAAGTAGCATACAGTGGAATATTGTAGAGAGTATTAATGTAGAGTAGAGTAGCACAGAGTGGTGTGGTGTAGACTCGAGTGGCATAGAGTGGAGTGCTGTATAGTGAAGTAGCATAGAGTGGAGTAGCAAAGAGTATAGTGGAGTAGACTGGTGTAGATTCGAGTGGCATACAATGCAGTGGCGTACTGTAGAATAAGCTATATTAGAGTGGTGAACAGTGGAGTGGCATAGAGTCGACTGACATAGAGTGGAATTGAATACAGTCAAGTGTCGCACAGTGGAATAGTGTAGAGCGGATTAACATAGAGTGTAGTTGTGTAGAGTGGAGTGGTGTGGACTGAAGTGTCATACAGTTGAGTAGCAGGCACTGAAATAGCATGCAGTGAAGTGGTGTACAGTCTAGTGGCGTACAGTGAAGTGTGTTAGAGTACAGTAGCGTACAGTAGCGTACAGTGGAATAGTGTAGAGTGGAGCAGCATACAATGGAGTGGCATTGGAGTAGCACAGAGTTGAGTATTGTAGCTTGGACTGGCATACAGTGAAGTGAGGTAGAGTGTAGTGGCATACAGTGGAATAGCATGGAGTGGAGTGGCTTAGAGTGGAGTGGCATACACTGGAGTGGCATACAGTGGAATAGTGTACCCTGGTGTGGGGTAGAGTGGAGTAGAGTACAGTAGAATAGCATACATTGGAGTTGCATAGAGTGAAGTGAGGTACAGTGTAGTGGTGTACCATGGAACAGCATAGATGAGAGTGGTGTAGAGTGGAGTGGCATACACTATAGTGGCGTAAAGTGGAGTTTTTTTAGAGTGGAATACAATAGAGTGTAGTGTTGTTCTGTGCTGCGAGGTGTAGTTTAATGGGGAATACTATAGTGGCATACCGTGGAATAGCATACTGTGGAGTGGCATACAATAGAGTCTTGAAGAGAGGAGTGGTGTAGAGTGAAATTGCTTAGAGTGTAGTGGAGCAGAATGGAGTGGCATAGGGTGGAGTGGTGTAGAGAGGAATAACATTGAGTATTACTGGCGTACAGTGACGGAGAGTGGAGTGGAATAGCATAGAGTAGAGTAGCATAGAATTGAGTGTTGTACAGTGGAATATCATAGAGTGTAGTAGGGAAGAGTGGATTGGCAGAGTGGAGTGGTGTAGAGTGGAACAGTTCATAGTTGTACACTAAAGTGACATACAGTGAAGTGGCATAGAGTGGAATAGCGTAGAGGGTGGTGTCATAGAATGGAGTTGCATACAGTGGAATAGCATACAGCGGAGGAGCTTAGAGTGGAATGGTGCATAGTGGAGTGATGTAGAGTGCAATAGCTTACAGTGTACTGGTGTAGAGTGGAGTGGCTTAGCATGGAGTGGGATATAGTGGTGTGGCGCATATTGGATTGACTTAGAATAGCGTATAGTGGAGTGGCGTAGAGTGTAATAGCGTACAGTGGCATAGAGTAAAGTGGTGTACAGTGGAGTGTGGTAATTGAAATAGATGCAGCATGAAAGTGCATGAATGGATGTAGATGTAATGTGGCAGGAAAATACATTCGTCGGGGGCTCATAAAGATGTCGGGTGGAAAGCCTACGCCCGACACTGACTCGGAATCGGGACCGACACGACTTGCAGTCGGCGGTT
The DNA here is from genome assembly GCA_963921515.1 of Calotriton arnoldi. NCBI lineage: Eukaryota > Metazoa > Chordata > Amphibia > Caudata > Salamandridae > Calotriton > Calotriton arnoldi. The sequence goes on from CAWUFW010010528.1 coordinate 356,938, forward strand.
CTGACTGCCAGATTACAATGCGACCGAACACTATTCGTTCAGAGTCCCATTTTTCCTCATGGGAGTTTGTGTTCCGCCGGACAACCGGCCGTAACACAGGCTCCTATGGAGAAATGTGATGTTTGAGGAAAACCCTGCATCCTGTCGCAGGCACCCCACTGTGCCTGCCACACAGTGCAGGGTTTCACAAGGGGGTCCCTTAGGTGCCCCCTCGGCCATCAATAGTAGGCTACGGGGGCAAGGGGGCCCTGCCAGGGGCTCCCAAAGTCACTTTCCGACAGCCTTTCTGTGTCGGACAGGCCGACACGGAAAGGCTGTTGGAAATATACATTGTAATCCCGAGGGCGTAAACGCTGTCCATAGGGGTGTACAATGCGGTTCTGACAGACATGAATACTCCGTGAGTCGCTCCGAACCAATTCAGAATGACCGCACGGTTTACATTCCGACAGTGAACATTGTAGTCGGGCAATCGGAATGGAAACTGACCGAGGAGATTCCGACTGCCAGGAGGAGGCTTTCTGCCTGACATCGTAATCGGCCCCTTGGTGTAAATGGTAATTTTGGGTAGTATGTATAAACAGTGTAAGTAGAGTTAAAGTTATACATTTTAAAATACTTAGTTATATGTTGTGCCGCAGTATACCGCTGTAATTTCACTGTAAAATGTGGTGCATGCGCATGACAAGGCAGTATGTGAGTGGCTAATGGCTGTGTTATTAAATGTAAAATGCAGCTAAATAGTTTTCAGCACAGTTTGGCTGCATTTTGTGTGTTTCTGCGTTCAGGGTTAGTGTTTTAGATATAGGTAAGTATTAGATTTTATTGTTGTTCCCTACCTATTACCACTTTAATAAAATGTTTATAGGTAGAGAAATTATATTATAATTTTTGATATATTTTTCCAGCAATTTAGGGAGAACTGTGCATTTTTTTGTAATTTATTAAACTAGCGCAGTAACTTGTAGGTATTATCATGGTACTGCATTAAATTTTGTTGTGAAGATTTAAATATGTTAAAAATAGAAACTACACTGTGCTACACTATATTTGTGAAATATAGGGCAATACAGTGTATTTTTTAACATTTTTTTTTATTTAATTCAGGTACTACAGTACTCCCAATGTAGTACAGCGGTACTCCATACAGTTCTTTTAAATATGTAGAATTTATAAAAAGGTTTCCCTACCTATTACCACTTCAATAAAGTGGGAATAGGTAGGGGAAAAATATAAAAAGTAAAACCTATATCTAAGTACAAAACACAGAATACAGCCAAAGTGTAACTAAAAACAACATAGCTGCCTTTAACTTTTGTAAAGAAATCATTAGCCAATCACATATTGACTTATCATTGCTATGTACCTTGGTACTTCCTCGAAATACAGCAAAACTTTGCGAAAATAATGGGCCTACAATTATCACTCAGTTTAAATGACTTATCCCATAAAAATGTTTTTCCTACTTCCCTGTACCACTGAAAAAGATCATCTGTGCACCATAATGTGTAATCCTGCCAAATTTCATATAAAGTTGTTCAGCCTTTTTCACAAGATACAAAACTGTATGGAAAATGCTTTCGGGAAAAATGCATTTTGGGAACCTCCCTTTTATCTTTGCACCCCTTTGGCTAATCACAGTGAAACTTTCCATCCTCCGCCAATGTAGAAAAAACAATAGGTCTGGAAAGTTTTGTGGGTATTTTTCAAACAGTGTTAAAGTTATTACCCACCTAACTTCTGAGGGATTTCTATACCTGGGAGCCCTAATATAACTAAACAGTGGCTACTAACACTCTGTAATTTTAGATTTTCTGATTTTACTTCTTTTCCTGGAAAAACAACTTTATTTTCAGTTTGAATTGTGTCATGTGGTCCAGTTCCTGGAGATTTTACAATACAAAAATAAGCTTTCTTTAAGTGCATTTAATTATATTAGAAATCCACTTAGCTTCCCTTACAAATATTGTAAATTCCCTAAACACCATTTAGTTGCTTCTTTTCGTCAATGAAATTGCAATTCCCTAACAATGAAAAGTGTCATGTGGTTTCTGACTCCGGGCAACTTGTGAGAGTGGTTATCAACTGCTGGCTAAATTTCAGACAATATGTTTATTCCAGTTAGACTTGTTTTCAAAAAGCTTCTAGAAGATTGCTTGCGCTGAAAAGAACAAAGCACATAAGACCATGCTGAAAGTGTTGTTTGTCTTTCATACTGCAAATTACATATGACTATACTTTGACATGCAATTGTATTATGTGAACAAGAGGATGATGACATGGTGGCATAATTTAGCCAAATTAAAAAAGGATATCCGTTATTCTTATCTCCAGTGAGATTGTTTTGAAATGTTGTGCATTATTTCAAATCTAAATGTTTCATTCATCTTTGTTTACTCTGAGCCTGGTTTAGAGTTCGGAGAACAGGATATTCAGTCACAAACGTAATGGATATTACAACTGCCACAGGGTAAAATGTTCTTGTAACACGGCGGGCGGAACCTGTCACGTTTCTGACAGTGTATCCCGTACTCTGAACTTTAAATCAGGCCCTCTGCTACCTTCAGATGTCTTGGTATACTGATCTTTTCTTCAAAGAAACATAACTTTTACAAAGAAGGATGGCCATTTTGACCTTGGCACACGTATTGCTATGCTTGCTGTGCTGCAGAGTCAATAAGGACTTCACTTGTGCCTACTCGGTGAAGGACTACTCACTATATTAAGATGTCACCATATGCCTGGCATCGATCATTTTGCAAAAAAGTGCTTTCACCTGTGAAGCAGGCAATAGCCCTTTTGTTTAATTGAATGCAAGGCACGCAACTACGTCGGACAAATTTAGGCGTTTGCTTCTGAAATTCTTTTTTAATAAATACATTTAGCATCAGAAGCCATAAGGCATGGTTCATGTATATATGTTAATAAGGTCTTACTTATGTTTGAGTAACTCGTTATTAATCAATAACATCATATTCTCCTATACACACTTCTCAATCACAAAATATAGTGAAGCAATCCAATTTTCTTACATCGGGCATCATTAAAAATATGCATTCACAATCACATTGATAAAAAGTGGACCACAAGAAGAGTATTATATTTCCATGTTACACAAATGTAATCTTTGATACAGTAGCAACATTCCACATGATTGAAAATATAAGGCGACTATACAAATAATGTCGTTTTAATCTATACTCAATGTCAACCACAATTTACAAGTGAACACACAAGCTGGAAATAAATACTTGTAGTTTTTTAAAAATATTTCATGAGGTAGGTTCTTGTAAGGAAGTTCACGGAAGTGAGAAAGATTATGGCTGCTTAGCTCTCCAAATCCATCAAAATACATTGCAGATCATTTCTAAATCCAATATTGTTGACAGCAGAGAAGAGATCCCTGTATCATCCATGCAGCTGAAATGGCTATTTTTTTCAATATTGGAAGTTGCTGGTAAAGGTCAAATCAAATAAATCTGTATTCTGAGGGCTCCTTTGGGCTAATGAGTTTTCAAGACTGATGCCATTCCTTTTCATGGCTGAAAGCTAAATGGGTCTCTGAATAGATACATCAGTGTCTCAGTGAGTCTGCCATTGGGTGTCTCAGTATCTAAGTGAGTCTCTAGTTTGGTACATCAGTGTCTGAGACGGTCTCTCAGTGTGTGCATCAGTGTCTGAGCGGGTCCCTAAGTGATTGCATCAGTGTCTGAGTGAGCCTCTGAGTGGGTGAATGAGACTCTAAATGGGTCACTGAGTGGATACGTGAGTGTCTGAGTGTGTCTTTGAGTGGGTGCGTCAGTGTCTAAGAGAGTCTGTGACAAGGTGCATCAGAGTCTGAGTGCAGCTCTGTGTCGGTGTCTGACTCTCTGAGTGGGTCTCTGAGTGGGTGCATCAGTTTCTCACTGGGTCTCTAAGTTGGTGCATCAGTGTCTGAGTGAATCTCTCAGTGAGTGCATCAGTGTTTCAGTGGGTTTGTGAGTGAGTTGTACATCTATGAGTGGGTGCATCAGTTTCTATGTGGGTCTCAGAAGGGTTGTGTGAGTCTTTGACTACGTCTGTAAGTGGGTGTGTCAGTGTTGGAGTGTGACTCCGAGTGGGTGTATTGATTTCTGAATGGGTTTGTCACTGGGTGCATAAGTGTCTGTAAGATAGTGTGTGACTGTCTAACTAAAAGTCAAGGCGGGTGTGTGAATATATATATATATACATATAATATTTTCACCAATTTTCGTGCGTCTTCGCAATAGTCGAGAACTCCCCATGACGGTACACAGGGGGCTGCGCTGATAGCCACTCGTCTTCGTGAATATTTTGTGTGATAAAAAAACAATTTTGGACATACAAATTGTGTCACTAACACCCCCATTTGTCAAACATGGGGTCAGAGTTCCTCCACCTTTATCCCTTACGTCACCTTTCACACAAATTTCCAGCCCCGGGAACCATTCCCTGATCTATAAAATGGCATCCGCAACTTTCTCTTCAGGTTGTGGCCAGCCAATCACAGCATTCCTTTCACCTTGCGTTGTCGCAATTATTTGCGGTCTCTCCGTGAAATATCCTCGGCCATAGATATCACTAAGTAAAAACTACTGGCTGGATTGAAACCAAATAACAAAAAGCACAATCTTTGTAACCAAATCTACCTTTCTACCAAATTTGGTGTAATTCCATCCAGCGGTTCAAGTTGTAGACGCGTTGACAGGTCCTATCGGAATGAACATTGGAAAAGCATCCTTTTTTTAACTCCATTTTTCTCTGCCCCCACTTCACGAATTGCCCCAACACATTTCCATGTGCAACAAGATTCACCAGAGCACTTTTTTCCAAAGGTTTTGTGAAGATTTGTCAAACAATGCCTAAGTTAAAGGCAAGTCAAAAAACGCGTTTCTATGGAAAGTCGTGTACGATGAGCGTTCAGTATGCGAAGAGTGCGCGGTTCTCGGCCCGCGTAATGTCACGTACTTATTTCCGGGGGTCGCGCCAGGTGCGCGATTCCACTACAAATTTTTAAGTTTAAAAAGTATATGTATATAACTTTAATATGTATATTATACCAAGAGATTATTTAACATAATTGTAAATATCATATATTTGTAATTGTAATAAAGATATATTATTGTTAAATATAGTTTTCAGAAATCGTGTTGGGTGCGCGCTGGTTGCGTGCCGGGTGCGCGAAGCCCAGGTGACTTCAAAAGAAACAATTTCATTGGTTAAGAAGCTTTTGATTCTAGAACTTGAAGGACCCCACCCATTTTTGTCATTCTTTCAAGTGCATCTCAGCAGACACACTTGTTGTCTTTTGCTCCTCTTCTTTGCCTTTTTTTGGTGTTTTTTTTTCCATCTGAAAATGGCAGCTGGCAATCCATCTCAGCAGCTACCACCTGAAGAAGAAGAAGACTTGGAGGAACCAGTCAAGACCAGATACAAGAGAATTGTTTGGGCATTTTTCTCCATACCACCTGGGGAGAAAAAGGTCAATGCCTCAAAAGTTACATGCACCATTTGCGACAAGGTCCTCTCACGAGGATCAGAAAAAAGTATTCCTGTGGTACGTCATCCATGCTAAAGCATTTGCAAACAATGCACCCACGGCGTCTCGCAAGGGAATAGCTGCGACGAGAGCAACAGAAGCAGGCAACTCAGGATAATGCTGCTGGACCTAGCACTTCTTCTGGTACCACAGCAACTGCAACACCAAATATCATCCCTGAGTTTGCCAGAGTGGAACAGCATTGTGTTAAATTCAAGAAAATATTATGTTTTGGCGAGCATTCAGTGGATGCCATCGTGGTTGCCATTAAGAACCACCACAGTTTTTTTTTGTTTTTTTTATGCAATGACTTTCTAATTGCATAATTTTTTTTTACGTTTTCACTGTTGGGTCTGTTTATTTTTTTTCATTTAAAAAAAAAATTTTTTTTTAAAATGAGTTAAAAAAACAAAAAAAATATAAAACAAAAAAGAAGAAAACATATGGTTCTTTTCAGAACCGCCTATTTGGTTAAAAATAGACAAATTTGTAAGTGTTGTATGAATTGTGGCAAGAGGAATATATGGAGAAGTGTATGGATAGTGCATGTGTGATTGCATTAGTGCATGTGTACTGCCTGGGTGATTTCAGAAGTGCATGTGTACTGCCTGAGTGATTGCATGAGTACATGGGTACTGCCTGGGTGATTTTATAAGTGCATGGGTATTGCCTGGGTAATTATATGAGTACAGGGTTAGTGCCTGAGTTATTGGACGAGTGCAAGAGTAGTGCCTGGGTGATTGAAGGAGTACATGGATAGTGCATGGCTGATTGGTGGAGTGCATGGGTAATGCCTAGGTGCATCAAGGAGTGTATCAGTAGTGTCTCTGTGATTGCATGAGTGCATAGGTAGTGTCTGGATGATTTTATATGTGCATGGGTACTGCCTGAGTGATTGAAGGACTGTCTGGGTAATAGCTAGGTGATTGCATGAGTGCAAGGGTAATTTCTGGGTCATTGGAGAGTGCATAGGTAATGCCTGAGTGATTGCATGCGTGCCAGGGTAATGTGTACGTAATTGGAGAAGTGCATGAGTAATGTTTGGCTGATTGCATGAGTGCAGGAGTAATGTCTGGGTGGTTCCATGTCTGTAGTGGTAGTGTCTGGGTGATTGGAAGAATGCATAAGAAATGCCTGGGTGATTTTATAAGTGCATGGGTACTGGCTAGATGATTGCATGAGTGCATGGATAGTGCCAGGATGATTGCAGCAGTGCAAGAGTAGTGCCTGGGTTATTCTATGAGTGCATAGCTAGTGCCTGGGTGATTACATGAGTGCATCAGTAATGTCTGGGTAGTTGTATGAGTGTAGTGGTAGTTCCTGGGTGTTTTCACGATTGCATAAGTAGTGCCTGGGTGATTGGAGGAGTGCAAGGGTAGTGCATGGGTGATTAGAGCAGTGGATAGCTAATGTATTGGTGATTCCATGAGTGCAGGGGTAATGTCTAGGGGATTAGAGGAGTCCATAGGTAATGCCTGGGTAATTGCATGAGTGTAGGGGTAATGTCTAGCTAATTGCATGAGTGTAGAGGAACTGGCTGGGTGATTTTATAAGTGCATGGGTATTGCCTGGGTAATTATATGAATACAGGGGTAGTGCCTGAGTTATTGAAGGAGTGCAAGAGTAGTGCCTGGGTGATTGAAGGAGTACATGGATACTGCATGGCTGATTGGAGGTGTGCATGGGTAATGCCTAGGTGCATTGAGGAGTGCATCAGTAGTGCCTGTGTGATTGCATGAGTGCATAGGTAGTGCCTGGATGATTTTATAAGTGCATGGGTACTGCGAGAGTGATTGAAAGACTGCAAGGGTAATAGCTAGGTGATTGCATGAGTGCAGGGGTTATGTCAGGGTCATTGGAGGAGTACATGTGTAATGCCTAAGTGATTGCATGAGTGCAGGGGTAATGTGTAGGTAATTGGAGGAGTGCATGAGTAATGTCTGGCTGATTGCATCAGTGCAAGGGTAATGTCTGGGTCGTTGCATGACTGTAGTGGTAGTGCTTGGGTGATAGGAAAAGTGTATAAGTAGTGCCTGTGTGATTTTTTAAGTGCATGGGTACTGGCTGGATGATTGGAGGAGTGCATGGATACTGGCTGGGTGATTGCAGCAGTGCAAGAGTACTGCCTGGGTTATTCTATGAGTGCATAGCTAGTGCCTGGTTGATTGCATGAGTGCAAGAGTAATGTCTGGGTGGTTGCATGAGTGTAGTGGTAGTTCCTGGGTGATTGCAGGAGTACATCAGTAGTGCCTGTGTGATTGCATGAGTACATAGGTAGTGTTTGGATGATTTTATAAGTGTATGGGTACTCACTGAGTGATTGAAGGACTGCATGGATAATACCTAGGTGATTGAATGAGTACAGGGGTAATGTCTGGGTCATTGGAGGAGTGCATGGCTAATGCCTAAGGGATTGCATGAGTGCAGGGGTAATGTCTGGGGGATTAGAGGTATGCATAGGCAATGCCTGCGTAATTGCATGAGTGTAAGGGTAATGTCTAGCTGATTGCATGAGTGTAGGGGTAGTGCCTGGGTGATTTTATAAGTGCATAGGTCCTGGCTGGGTAGTTGCATGAGTACAGGGGTAGTGCCTGGGTGATTGAAGGAGTGCTTGGATAATGCCTGGGTGATTCTATGAGTGCAGGGATAATGTATAAGTGTTTGGAGCAATGCAAGAGTAATGTCTGGGTGATTGCATGACTGCAGGGGTAATGTCTGAGTGATTGCATGAGTGCAAGCATAATGTCGGAAGATTAGAGGAACACATAGGTAATGCCTGGGTAATTGCCTGAGTGTAGGGGTAATGTCTTGCTGATTGCATGAGTGTAGGGGTAGTGCCTGGGTGATTAGAGGAGTGCATAGGTAGTGTCTGGGTGATTTTATAACTTGAAGGGTCCTGGCTAGGTGATTGGAGGAGTACAGGAGTAGTACCTGGGTGATTGGAGGAGTGCATAAATAGTGCCTGGGTGATTTTACAAGTGCATGTGTACTGCCTGAGTGAATAGAGCAGTGTATAGATACTGCGTGGATGATTGAAAGAGTGCAAGGGTAGTGTCTGGGTGATTGCATGAGTGCTGGGGTAATGTTTAGGGGATTGGAGAAGTGTATAGGTAATACCTAGGTGATTGGAAGAGTGTACGAGTAATGGCTAGCTGATTGCATGAGTGTACAGATAGTGCCTGGGTGATTGGAGGAGTACATAGGTAGTATATGGGTGATATTATAAGTGTATGGGTACTGGCTAGGTGATTGGAGAAGTGCATGGATAGTGCATGGGTGATGGGAGAAGCGTGGGAATAGATGAGTGCATGGTTAGTGTTTGAAAAAATGGATGAGTGCAGTAAAAGCGACTGTAAACATTAGTTCATATTATCATGCTCATTACATTATTTCATCCTACCTTTTTTATTAAAGAAGATACAAAACTCAGTGGAACAATTTTACAGTAGTTTTGTTGTAAACTGAATTTAAAATCTTTTCAAACTTTAGTATTACCTTCTGAAGAAAAACTGTTATTGCATATAATATTATAGTTTTAAGAACACAACATAATTTTAGAATTACATAACATATTCAGTTTCCCTTTTTGCTGTTCTCAGATTCTACTGAATTTCACCATACACAGTGATTTCAATGTGGATCATCATATAACAGCGGAGCAAAAAATACAAACATGAGATTGTGAAAAAACCCAAATCTGTGTTGAAAATATTTACAAGTGCAACTATCTCTTTACCTATCTAAAGTTTCTAAATTACATTCTTCAACTACATTAAATCTTTTATTTCTCTGAAGTACATTTTGTAAAATATACACTTACATTTACATCACGTATAATATAAAGATCAAATATCTAAACTACTTCTTTCAAACGCAATTTTGGAAATGCAATAAGAATTAGCACAAACAATAATCCAAACAGTAATTGTTCACATCTTCCCAATAGGCCGAATATTGTTTCCAGAACCATTTACATTGAAAATATCGAAAATAAACTCGTTATTTCTTGTTCACATCTTCCCAATAGGCCGAATGATGTTTTCAAAACTTTGGCATCAAAAATATCAGATATGAATTTGGTAATTCGTAAGGCAACCTACATTTGAATTCCAAATGGGCATCTTTGTAATGTGTCCATCCTTTATTGCACTTTAAATACACAGTATAGTGTCCAGATGTTGTAGTAGGTCCATCATGAAAAATAATAGCCATTGCTTTAAAAGTTCTTCCTGAAATTGATACTTGACTTGAAACAAAATTTTTTATTTTCGTTTCCAATTTTCTTCCATCTGCCCTACAACGTTGTAGATTAAAATGACATATTGTCCAAATCTTTCTATAAATAATGTTGACAACATTTCTGATTTACAATGAGAACATTTCATATCTTGATTAGGTGTTTTTAGTAACTTGTTTAAAGACACTGATTTGCAATCTGGCATTATCAAATATATGAATCGTTCAGTGTCTATTATAGTGGAGGAAGAAAATGAACACTCTTCACATTTATGATCCCATCTGTAACTTAGTCCAAACAAATTTTCAATTTCTATTCCTTCATCTTCCAATACTGCAAGCATAAACATAAGAAATTCTTGTGCATCTTGTTGTACATTCAATGTAAATTTCAATGATCCACTACATATATCCAAAAGATGCCGAATGCCAGAAGCAGTATGGATTTTAGCTCTGTCAGTTATTAACTTTTCAAAAATATAATATAGTAAAGAACAGAATCTTTTTTCTCGATTTTCCATAATTTCATGATGAAGATCCTCTAGATAAAACACAACATTCACGATTACATTAGCATAGCAGTTGATACCTGAACTATTTTCTAACTGGTATCCTGCAATATCATCAACTGTGTCCATTTTCATTTTCTTTGCAGTTTCATCATTCTCTTGAACTGTTTTCTTTTTTTGAATCTCAGCGAAATATTTGTCATATTTCCGTTTTGGACACACTATATGTTTCTCATATACAGGATATTCACCTAAGTTAGGAGCATAAAGTCTTCTTAGACGATTGTACTCTCTTACACAATTTACATCAGCACTAATCTTTTTCTCATCAAAAATCAATCAAATACAAACCAGATAATGTCCTTATTCGAGACAATGCAACATATGCCATGTCTTCTTTAAACACTGTATTTCCAATATTTACCAAAGCACTGTCTACACTTAAACCTTAAGATGTATGAATGGTTACATCATATGATAAAGAAAGAGGAAACTGTTTTCTACAAACATACAAGTCTTTTACAAGCAAAAAACGAACACTACAACATCCAATCTGTTTTACCTCTTCAATCTGATCAAATTTAATCTTCAAAAATTCAATTCCATCTCTGTTCTGAAAATTTACAAAATCAACAACTTTTCCCATTGCTCCATTTACTAAACCTTCTTCTACATTCAAATTACACTGTAAAATTACCCGACAGTTCACACATACATATAAAGTCTTTTTTAAACCTGCAGTCTTAGACACCAACTTTTCCAAAGAATCCAATTTTGACTGTAATTTCTCTGAGAGAAGAATAGTAACTGCTTCGTGTTCCATTTTATTGATAGCTTCAATTTCAGTATTGGTTGTTTTTCCAATTTCAAAAGTTCTTGATTGAATGTAGAACACTCTTGCAGTGTAGGCATTAGGCAAACTATAGACTTCTTTTCTTCAATTTTTTTGTATATCTTTTCAGGTGCTATGTTTTCATTTGGAAACAAGTTAATTAAAAGCCGACTTTGTAAAGCTCCTTTTCCATGTTTTGTTAAAACACCAACTCTTATCTCTTGAAGAATGTTTCCATAATGTTCATCACTTACTTGTCGCATATTCTTAATAAGTTCTTTATAGTCATAATAAGGCCAAATGTTGACATTTCCAATACTTCCCAAAGATTTCTTAGTGTCTTCATGGAGAAGTGTTTTAAAAACAGGTTGTCCTTTTACAGGAGTAAGTTGTAGTAGGTCACCGAATAGAATTACATGTTTTCCTCCAAATAGAACATCATTCTTGTTTTTAAAATCTGTTGCAGTCTTAAATGTACAAAGGCAAGCATTAAGTTTGAGACCATGCTCACCTCATCAATGATTAGAAGTTTCATTTTCTTGAGTACTCTTGAAACTTCATAACAAGCTACTCCAGATAGCTTGTGATATTCCAACTTATTCTCATGTTCAACTGGTAGAATGAGTAATCGATGTAACGTAATCCCTTTAATGTTGTGTGCTGCTAACCCAGTTGGAGCGGTTACAACACAAGATAAATGTGATTCAGTGGTTTTATGTAGGTAACTGGTCAAAACTTTAATTAAGAAACGTTTTCCTGTTCCAGCTTGCCCACAATGTACATCCGAATAGGTTTAAATGATGTGCCTTGGCATTCTTTTTTTTCATGCAGTAAACCATGCTGTATCTATTGTGACACTTGCTGATATATTTCTTTTTGTTCAATATTTAGTTTTTCTTCTAATTTTTCCAACTCAAAAATATCCTGTTGTGCTTGTTGCATTGCTGTTTCTACTTCATTCCTGGCTACTGCTGTTCGTTTTCAAGAATTGGTTGTCCTAGTGGATCTTGACTTAGTGGAGCAGAACTTTGACTATCTTGAGAACTGTCTCTAGCTATTTCAGCTGCAATAGTATTTTCTTGTTCAATCTCTTCATTTAACATTTGTAGATCAGTTGGAAAAATTGTGCATTGAATGCTATGTTTACATGCATTAAAAGAATCTTCATAGCATTAAAAATCTCCAAGTAATTCCATTTCACTATGCCAAGGTTTGAAGAGTTGAGGAAGTGCTAAATAGAAAAATTCCCTTTTATCTGGAGTGTGTTGGTGAAAATCTTCACGGGCGGGAGAAGGACGTCGCATATCAGGCCGGTGGACATCGCTTTAGATAATATGGCAGCTAGTGCAATGAGCCCACTTATGGATGTGTAGGTTTAATACACCAACACAGTGCGGATTGAAGTGTGGTTATCATACCACCCGTTTTGTTTCAACTACCTACGGTGATTGGAGTTTGGACTTAATAAAAGCGCTATTGCGATCAACTATCCGGGATATAGATCAGATATCAGATTTACTTCTACACTCAGAACTTTTTACATACAACGCTCCAATCCTATCTACATATCTTCCAGTCGTTTCAGACCGATATTGCCCTGGAGAAGTCCTATGTTATAGGATGAAACGCGTTGGCTGTTGCTTTTTAAGATTGAAAAAATAAAGAAGAAAGAAAATGTCCTCACTTTGTGCCTCATTGAAGAATGATTGGACTTGTTAATTGCATAGTGGTGTGGCTCTGATTTAGTTTGTAAATGTTATAGTACTCTACTTTTATACATTCTCTTCCTAATGTCTTTATATTCTTTCATCCTTCTTTCATCATAGATTGTTTACCCATAACCTGTTTTTCCATTAATATGTCCTTTTTTCGTTTCCTTCTGATTGGTTGTAGTACTTTTCTTTCTCTTTTCCCCATTTTGAAAATTAATTATGTTCTTTAAAAGTCTTTTAACAAATTCTTTAGTTCTCTTACCAGAAGTCTTTTTCTTCAATGTTACATGTTGTACTTCATCTAATTTCTGCTTTTCTCTTTCCTTTAAATAGTACTGTTTTTTTCTTTTCTTTTGATCTTTTCTTGCCATACGCAATCTTTACTTCTAATAATGATGAATATCTGAAAACAATGAAAAGTTTTAATTAAATAGTTTCGTTAAATAATTTTATATTATTAAAATAAGTATATACAAATACTCTCATTTATAAATAAATAAATATTTTTAATTGCATTGCAAACCTATGTCAGACACTGCACAATCCCTACAATTAGAAGACATCACAACCTATACAACAGAATCACACAGCACAACTAAAGGATTTCTCTACTGCTACCCAAATCAAATGTAAAGTGCAGTGTATCAAGTTTTAAGGCCTGCATGGTGTTGTGATTGAGATATGTCTCTACTTGCACATGCATTCTCATATGTGTCATACATTTGAAGATGCTTTACATATAAAACAGAAGTATACATATATTTGTATGCATCTTTTATATATAGTGCACTAGCAAAAAGTACAGACTCATGCATGCATAGTTTCAAAAAGACGGTGAAACCTACAGCAGAAACATGTGAAGGGTTGCTCCTTTGTTTTTGCCTATACTCAATACCTAACTTTTGCCCCTTTCTATATCCTTCTTCCCTCTTTCTACACCTCTCTTCCCTCTTTCTCCACCTCTGTTCTCTCTTTCTGCACTTTTCTTCACTCTTTCTGCACCCCTCTTGAATGTTTCTGCACTTCTTTTGTCCGTTTCTGCAACTCTCTTGCCTCTTTCTGTACTTCTCTCTTTCTGCAGCTCTGTTGCTTCTTTCTGAACCTCTCTTGCCTCTTTCTGCATCCCTCTTGCCTCTTTCTGCACCTCTGTTGCTTTTTTCTGCACTTCTCTTGCTTCTTTCTGCACCTCTCTTGCTTCTTTCTGTATCCCTGCTGCTTCTTTCTGCACCCTTCTTCCGTCTTTGTGCATCTCTGTTGCCTCTTTCAGCACCTCTGTTGCTTCCTTCTGCACTTCTCATGCTTCTTTCTGCACCTCTGTTGTATCTTTCTGTACCCCTGTTGCCTCTTTGTGCACCCTTCTTCCCTCTTTGTGCACCTCTGTTGCCTCTTTCTGCACCCCTCTTGCTTCTTTCTACACTTATTTTGTTTCTTTCTGCACTACTCTTGCCTCCTCCTACAGCCTTCTTGCCTTTTTCTGCATTTCTGTTGTTTCTTTCTACAATGCTCTTGCTTCGTTCTGCACATCTCGTGTAAATTTCTACACCCCTCTTGCCTACTTCTACACCTCTGTTGGTTCTGTCAGTACTGGTCTTCCTTCTTTATGCACCTCTTTTGCCTGTTTCTACAACTCTCCTTACTGTTTCTCATCCCTCTTTCCTCTTTCTGCACCTCTATTGCTTCTTTTTGTACTTCTCTTCTTTCTGCACCTCTCTTGCTTCTTTTTGCACCCCTATTACCTCTTTCTGCACCCTTCTTTTCTCTTACTCCACCACTCTTGCCTCTTTCTGCACCCCTGTTCCCTTTTTCTGCACCTCTCTTGACTGTTTCTGCAACTCTCTTGCCTCTTTCTGTAGTTCTCTTCCCTCCTTTTGCACCTGTGTTGCTTCATTCTGCACATCTCTTGCAAATTTCTGCACCCCTCTTGCCTCTTTCTGCACCTCTGGTGCTTCTTTTTGCACTTCTCTTGCCTCTTTGTGCACCCCTCTTGTCTGTTTCTGCACCTCTGTTGATTCTTTCTGCACTAGTCTTGCTTCTTTTTGCACATCTCTTACAAATGTTGCCACTCCTCTTCCTTCTTTCAGCATACCTCTTTCTCTCTTCTGCACCTCTGTTGGTTCTTTCTGCACTACTCTTGCTTCTTTGTACACCCTGTGCCTCTTTCTGCACCTCTATTCCCTCTTTGTGCACCCATCTTGCTTATTTCTGCCCTTCTGTAGCTTCTTTCTACACTTCTCTTGCCTGTTTCTCCACCTCTCTTGTCTCTTTTTGCACCCCTGTTCCCTTTTTCTGTACCCCTCTTGTCTGTTTGTGCACCTCTGTTGATTCTTTCTGCACTAGTCTTGCTTCTTTCTGCACCTTTCTTATAAATTCTGACACTCCTCTTGCTTCTTTCAGCATACCTGTTTCTCCTTCTGCGCCTCTGTTTGTTCTTTCTACACTACTCTTGCTTCTTTATACACCCCTCTTGCTTCTTTCTGCACCCCTCTTCCCTCTTTCTGTACCTCTCTTGTCTCTTTCTGCACCTCTCTTGCTTATTTCTGCACGTCTGTTGCCTCTTTCACTGCCTCACTCTTTCTGCACCCCTCTTCCTTTTTTCTGCACTTCTCTTGCTTCTTTCTACACTTCTGATACTCCTTCTGCACCCCTCTTGCCTCTTTTTACATCCTTCTTCCCTCTTTCTGAACCTCTCTTGCCTCTTTCTGCAACCCTCATGCCTCTTTCTGCACCTCTGTTGCTTGTTTGTGTACTTCTCTTGCTTCTTTCTGTACCTTTCTTACTTCTTTATGTACCCCTGTTGCCTCTTTCTACACCCTTCTTCTATCTTTGTGCACCTCTGTTGCCTCTTTCTGCACCCCTCTTCCCTCTTTCTGTACCTCTCTTGTCTCTTTCTGCACCTCTATTGCTTCTTTCTGCACTTTTCTTGCCTCTTTCTGCACCTCTCTTCCTTCTTTCTGCACTTCTCTTGCTTCTTTCTGCACTTCTCTTGCTTCTTTCTACACATCTGTACTCCTTCTGCACCCCTCTTGCCTCTTTTTTCATCCTTCTTCCTTCTTTCTGAACCTCTCTTGCCTCTTACTGTAACCCTCTTGCCTCTTTCTGTACCTCTGTTGCTTGTTTGTGTACTTCTCTTGCTTCTTTCTGCACCTTCCTTGCTTCTTTCTGTACCCCTGCTGCTTCTTTCTACACCCTTCTTTCATCTTTGTGCATCTCTGTTGCCTCTTTCTGCACCCCTCTTCCCTCTTTCTGTACCTCTCTTGTCTCTTTCTGCACCTCTCTTGCTTGTTTCTGCACTTCTCTTGCCTCTTTCTCTACCCCACTTGCCTCTTTCTGTACCTCACTTACTTCTTGCTCCACTACTCTTGCTTCTATCTGTACTTCTGTTACTCCTTCTGCACCCCTCTTACCTCTTTCTACATCCTTCTTCCCTCTTTCTGCACTTCTCTTGAATTTTCTGCACCCCTGTTCCCTTTTCCTGCACCTCCCTTTCCGATTTCAGCAACTATCTTGCCTCTTTCTGCAGTTGTATTGTCTCCTTCTTCACCTCTGTTGCTTCTTTCTAAACCTCTCTTGCAAATTTTTATACCTCTCTTGGCTCCTTCTGCACCCCTCTTGCCTCCTTCTTCACCTCTGTTGGTTCTTTCTGCACTGCTCTTGGATCTTTCTGCACTTCTTTTGCCTGTTGGTGCCCTTCTCTTGCCTCTTTATGCACCTCTGTTGCTTCTGTCTGCACTTCTCTTGCTTCTTAGCTATTTATTTTGACTATGTTCAATACCTAACTACTAGTAAAATGGTAAAGCAGCAGCACCAGAAAAGTAATGTTTAGCATAAGTTGAGTGACAAATTACTGATTATTATACTTTGTAAGACTCTCTGGAAAAGTTCACTTGAAGTGCACTTAATAAATCTAAGTGTCTCTTTGAAATATGAGGTGCACTCTCTCAACTTTTAACGTCTTCATGGTCTTCTGTTTAAGATATGTATGAACTTGCACATGTATTGTGATATGTCTTATGCATCTGAACATACTACACATATAAAACACAGGTATACATCTATTTGTATGTTTCTTTGATATATGATAGTACTAACAAAAGGTACAGACATATGCATGCATGTTTTTAAGAAGATGGTGAGACTTACACCAGAGACAGAAGAAAGATTGCTGCTACATCTTTCACTAGGCCCAACACCCTATGTAGTCATAGAACGATGAAGCAACAGCACAAAAGTGAGGTTTAAGGCATATTAAGAGAAGAATCAGTTATAACGCTACTTTGTATGAGACTGTAGAAAGCTGAACTTCAAGCATACCACATAATTGTCATTATCTGCTACAAATCTGAACAGCAATCTGTCAAGTTTTAAGGTCTGCATGCTGTTGTAACTAAGGTATATCTCTACGTGCACATGTATTCTGATACATATTATGCATCTGAAGATGCTAGACATATAAAACACAAGTATACATTTATGTATATAATACTTTAATATATGATATTGCTACCAAAAGGTACAGAAATATGTATAAATGGTTTCTGCAATATGTTAAGACTTACAGTGTCAGTGATTGCATGACTCCATGGGTAGTGCCTGGATGATTGTTTGAGTGCAAGAGTAATGTCTGTATAATTGCAAGAGCCATTGGATACTGATTAACTGAATGCATAAGTGCAGAAGTAGAGATTGTGTGCATGAATAAGGGCATGAATAGACCCTGAATGCATAGATGAGTGTATAAGTAGTGCCTATATGAATGCATGAGTGCAATAGTACTGTCTAGGTATGAGTGGAACAATACTAGCTGGGTAATTGCAGAAAAGGATGAATAGTAATTGGCTGATTACATAAGTGTGTAAGTACTGCCTGAGTGATTTAATGAGTGCTTCAGTAAATGGAATGACTGCACAAGTTGTGACTGAGAGCATGGATAACTGCCTGGATAGTGCCTGAGTGATTACATGAGTGCAGGGGTAGTGCCTATGAAATTAGAGGACTGCATGAGTACTACCTGAGTGATTAAAAAAGTGCATAGGTATTGTTTGGGTAATTGCATGAGTGCATGGCTAGTGCCTGGGTGATTGGAGGAGTGCATGGGTACTCTCTGAGTGATTGAAGAACTGCCTAGGTAATGCCTGGGTGACTGCATGAGTGCAAAGATAATGCCTGCGTGATTAGAGCAATGCACAGATGCTGCCTTGGTACATGGAGGAATGCATGAGTAGTAGCTGACTGATTGGAACAATGCATAGGTAGTACCTGGGTGATTGCATGAGTGTAAGGGTTGTGCCTGGATAATTGGAGAACTGCATGGGTAGTGCTTGGGTGATTGCATAAGTGCAGACAAAGTGGCTGAGTGCATCTATGAGTGCATCGGTTGTGCCTCGGTGATTGCATCAGGCACAACATCTGTACTGCCTGGGTGATTGGAGGAGTGCAGAGATAGTGCCTGAGTGATTGCATAAGTGGAAGGGTAGTGCCTGACTGATTGAAGAACTGTATATATAGTGGCTTAGTGCATGGGTAGTGTCTGGATCATTGCAGACTTACCGCTGAGACATCTCTTCACGTTGCTGCTTTATATTTGTCTAAACCCAACATCCTGAGTATTAGAAGAATAGTGAAATAACAACACAAATGTGTGGTTTATGACATGGCTTACACTTTTCTAGTACAGCTTCACCATTCTCTAACTGCTCAGGGTATTGGGCCTACCCAAATATAAACCATCAAACCTACACATACCTCTGTTATAAATCTCACCATATTCCTGAAAGCATGTATGCATGTGTCTCTACCTTTTACTAGTACTACCGTATATAATAGAAACATACAAATAAAGATATATTTCTCTTTTATACATGTAGCATCTTCAGATGCATAACACATATGAGAATACATATGCAACTAAAAATACATCAATCACACGACCATGCAGACTTTAAAACTTGACACACTACACTTAACATTTCAAACAGACACCTAGATGTATGTGGCATACTTCAAGTAAAGTTTTACATAGACTCTTTTAAACCACCATAATCAGTAATTCCTCACCCAACATATTTTAAACATCACTTTACTGCTCCTGCAGCTTTACCATCCTACTACTACTACTACTCAGATGTACAGGTTACCAAAATACAAAGCAACAACCCTTCACATATCTCTGTTGTAAGTCTCCCCATATTTCAAAAAGCATGGATGCATGAGTCTCTACCTTTCCCTAGTGCCATCATATATAAAAGAAACATACAAATAGATATATACCTGTATTTTATACATCTACCATCTTTAGATACATATCACATATGAAGATACATCTGCAAGTACAGACATACCTCAGTCACAAGATGATGTACATCTTAAAACGTAAGAAGCTGCACTTTTCATTTCAAGTAGAGACCTAAAATCATATGGTGTATTTCAAGCACCTCTCGTTTCAAGTAGAGACCTAAAATCATATGGTGTATTTCAAGCATACCTTTCCACAGATCATAGAAGGAGTGTACAGCTAATGCCTGGGTGACTGCATTAGTGCAGGGGTAATGTCTGGGTGATTGAAGAAGTGGATGGCTACCACCTGAGTGATTGAAGAAGTACATGGATAATACCTGGCAATTTGTGTGAGTGCAGGGGTAGTGCCTGGGTGAATGGAAAAGTGCACGGGTACTGCCTAAGTGATTGCATGACTGCATGAGTAGTGTTTGGGTGATTAGAGGAGTGCATGGGTACTGCCTGGATTATTGCATGAGTGAAATCATAGTGTCTAGGTGATTGAATGAGTGCAGAGGTAGTGCTTGGGTGATTCCATGAGTACATAGGTAGTGTCTGGGTGATTTTATAAATGAATGGGTACTGGATGGGTGATCGGAGGGGTGCATGACTAATGCCTGGGTGATTGCATGAGTGCAGGGGTAGTGTCTGGGTGATTAGAGGAGTGCATTGGTAGAGCCTGGGTGATTTTATAAATGCATGAGTACTGCCTGAGTGATTGAAGGAGTGCATGGGTACTGACTGGGTGATTGAAGGAGTGCATGGGTACTGCTTGGGTGATTATAGGAGTGCAATGGTACTGCCTGGGTTATTGCATGACTGCATAGGTAGTACCTGGGTGATTGCATGAGTGCAGAGGTAGTGCCTGGGTGATTGGAGGAGTGCATAGGTAGTGCCTGGGTGATTTTATAACTGCATGGATAGTGCCTGGGTTATTGCATGACTGCATAGGTGGTGCATGGCTGATTGCACGAGTGCAGGGGTAGAGCCTGGGAGACTAGAGGAGTGCATAGGTAGTGCCTGGGTGATTTTATAACTGCATGGATAGTGCCTGGGTTATTGAAGGACTGCATGCGTAAAGCATGACTGATTGCCTAAGTGCAAGGGTAGTGCCTGGCTAATTGAAGGACTGCATACATAGTGCCTCAGTGCATGGATGAGAGCATCAGTAGTAGCTATGTGATTGCAGACTTACAGGTGAGAGATATAATGGTTTGCTGCTTTATATTTGACTACACCCAACATCCTGGGTAGTAGCAGAATAGTGAAATTGCAGCACAAAAGTGAGGTTTATGACATGGTGTACACTTTTGTATTGCAGCTTCACCATTCTGTAACTACTCAGGCAGTTGGGTGTACCCAAATGTAAAGCATCAAACCTACAGATATGTCTGTTATAAATATCACTATATTCCTGAAAGCATGCATGCATATGTGTCTACCTTTTGAAATCATCATCATATATAAAAGAAATAAACAAATATAACACACTATATATTTGAAAGACACAGCTACATTTCTGCAGTGTATTTCAAGTTTACCTTTCCCCAGACTCATAGAAAGTAGCCTAATCAGTAATCCCTCTGCCAACATGTCTTAAAACTCACTTTTGTTCTGCAGCTTCACCATTGTACGATAGTTGGGCCTAGCCAAACATAAAGCAGCAACCTTTCACATGTCTCTACCATAACTCTAACCATATTCCTAAAAGCATGCATGCTTCTATCTGTACCTGTTCCCAAAACCATAACCCATATCAGAATACATGTGAAGTAGAAACATAACCAAACTCACAAGACCATAAAGGCCTTAAAACTTGACAAAGTACACTTAACATTTCAAACACACACCTAGATTTATGCAGCACATTTCAAGTGAACTTTTACACAGACTCTTATAAAGTACCATAATCAATAATTCCTCTCTGAACATATCTTAAACATCACTTTTCTACTACTGCTGCTTCACTATTCTAGTACTAATCAGGTATTGAGCATAGATAACAGCAAAGCAATCCTTCACTTATCTTTGTTGAAAGTCTCCCCATATTTCTAAAAGCATGTATGCATATATCTGTACCTTTTCTTAGTATCATCACATATAAAAGAAACATACAAATAAATCTATACCTGTATTTTATAAATCTAGCATCTTCAGATGCATAACACATCTGCAAGTACAGACATACCGCAGTCACAGAACCATACAGATCATAAAACTTAAGAAACTGCACTTCTCATTTCAAATAGACACCTAAAATAATGTGATATATTTCAACCATACCTTTCAAAAGACTCATACAAAATACCCTTATCACTAATTCCTCTGCCAACATGTTTTAAACCACAGTTTTGAGCTGCAGCTTCACCATTGTGCAACTACTTATGCTATTGGATCAACACAAATATAAACTAGCAACCCTTCACAAGTCTCTGCTGTAAGTCTCACCATATTCCTAAAAGCATTTATGCATATGTCTGTACCTTTTGCTAGCAGCATCATATATAAAAGTAATATACAGTTAGATGTATACCTGTGTTTTATACATCTAACATCTTCAGACGCATAACACGTACCATAATACATGTGCAAGTACAGATATACCTCGCTCACAACACCATCCACAGCTCAAAACTTCACAGACTACACTTCAAATTTCAAACAGACACTGAAAATTAGGCGGTATATATGAAATACAGCATTCCACACATCATACAAATTACTCTAATAAATAATATCTCTACAAACATATCTCAAACCTCACTTTTATGCTGCTGCTTTACCATTCTACAACTACTTATAATGTTACACCTAGCCAAATACAAAGCAGGAACCCTTCACATGTCTCTGCTAAAAGTTCACCATATTCCTAAAAGCATGCATGCATATATCTGTACCACAACACTATCCACACCTCAAAAATTCACAGAACAAACTTCCAATTTCAAGCAAACACCAAAAATTATGTGGCATATTTCAACTGTACCTCTCTAGAGACTTAAAAATGAAGCCTAATCACTAATACCTATGTCAACAACTTTTAAACCACACTTTAATGCTGCATCTTCACCATTCTACTACTACTCACAGTCTTGAGCCTACCACATAAAAAGCAACCACACCTCTTTGTTATACATCATGCACCTTAAAATGTATAAGACATATTAAAATACATATACAAGTAGAGACATACTTCTGACACAAGTCCATGCACACCTTAAAACTTGACAGACTGCACTTCCAATTTGAAAGCGACACCTAAAAGTATGCAGTATACTACAAATGTTCATATCGACACACTAAAATAAACAACCATAACCACTAATCCATCTTCCAATATACGCATATTACTATACAGAATCTATTTCAAACAACATTTAACTACAATAAAACAAACTGCAATACACATCTCTACATTTAATAATATATTTCAAACATCACAGTTCTTGAATATTTTTTAAAGATTAAAAGTAAAGCTAATACATAATACACCTCTCAAATGTATAACCCACCTTCCAAATTGATTTGTAGAATATGAAATATCACAAACTCATAAAAGATTTTCTTATGCACACAATCAATGTAATGCACCACTCTCAACAAGGTAAAATCAGTAATGGCAACCTTTCCCTCTCTTTCTCCACACAAATAAATGTAAGTAACAAATCACATTGCTTCCTACATAATTTCAAATTGTAAAACACATTTCTATTGGTTAGACATATTAACCCTTACCAACTGACTTCTAAAAGTGCCCAAACTGGTTCTGGAATTTTTTGGAGTAGCGACTCCACAGTGCACCAACGCGATGGAGTCGCGATTCCATACAGGAGGTCAAAAATATATTACAAATAAAAATGCCACTATTTTTTAAGAATACACCACTTCTAAAGATAGTACTGACTTGGGAAATTATACTTTAATAAGTTATTGCTTATATATAAATTACAATTTCACATTTTAACTCCACAGTTAAGTTTTAACCCTTCCCCCATTCTGCTTAATGCCAGTTTCCATAGTAACAGTTCATGGAACATTCAACTAAACTAACAGGTCACAAGTTCACCATATTTTCAAGTTCAGCACACAAGGTTACAAATGCAAACAGCAGGTGTGGTTGACGTTTGCAAAATATCACCTTATCCTATCTACTGTACCTTTCAAACATTTTCTACTAGCCAATAAGAAACCTGCTTTTTAAAGAAAGTAACATGCACCCTATTTTTAAATCTACAATGTTCTTAAACAGCCAATCAATTCTCTACTTTTTAAAAAACAGCATCTTGTCCACCATTTTATATACCTCTCATTCTACCAACTGACTACCTCAGCTACAGACATCTTTTCATTACTTCCAGACATCCCTTCAAGATGCTTACAGTATGGATTGCTGGACACAGCTATGTTTTCTGGTGCAAAAGGTATGCTGAACGCAGAGGTATTGATAAAAGACCTAGCTTTGCAAAATGTGGATATTAAATGGATTGCACAGAGAGGATTAAAGTGGCACCAATTGATGCCTTTGGTTAAAACCTTTTTGCATCTCCAACCCCCTGACCTCATGATTGTGCACTGTGGTGGCAATGACCTAGGCACATTGACTGGGGTAGGTCTGGGAATGATAATGAAGGACACCTTTGCACAATTGATGTTCCTTTTACCTCAAACTGTCTTTGTATACTCTAATATATGCCAAAGACAGAAATGGAAGTGGTCAAATTAATTCTGTCCACAGATTGAGAAAGCTAGAAAGAATGTCAATAAAACTGTTTCTGCTTACCTCAGAGACCATAGGATGGGCTCCATCTATAACAACAATCTACGTTTTGATATGGATGACATCTATAGAAGTGATGGAGTACACTTTACAGATCAAGGAAACAGAGTCTTTCTCAAGAACCTAAAGCGGTGCATCCGCACTTACATGTAGCTACAACAAATTCATAATGAAAACAAGGGCTCTTTTTAGAGCCACCCTATAACACAGTAGTAAATATACATTTTTTACACATACATTTTTTTTTCAATTTTTTGTGGATTCGCGCAACCAACGCGAATCTGCAAAAGCATGCATCCAATGTACTACAACACAATACACTTTTCAGGTTTAACTATTCATTTTTAATTTTATATATTTTTAACAACTCTATCAATTGTAATCTTGTCATTAACGTCAATCACAGTACCTCTTTAAAACAACTTCACAAATACAACACTACCTTCTAAATGGAATACAACACTACCTTCTGGATGGGCGGTCCCAGCAGGTCCTCCTTCGCCCACATGTCTCCTCCTCCTGTTCCATGGGTTGTGGAGTTCCTCAGGGTTCGGCGTTAAGCCCGACCCTGTTTAATATCTATCTTGCCCCTCTGGCATCATTAGTTGAGCATTGTGGCGTGCGTATAATCTCATATGCTGATGACACGCAGCTGGTGTTCTCATTTAAAGACACCGAGAAGGCTGCATTTGACAGCTTTAGGCATTGCCTAATTAGGATCGTTTCTTGGATGACAGATAATCGCCTCAAGCTGAACACTGATAAAACTGAGGTGATGTTTTTTAACCAACCATCACCTCCATCGGCTGATCTATGGTGGCCGATGCAGTTGAATCCCCCTCCCACCCCGGTCATATCTGTCAGAAATTTAGGTTTTAAATTTGACTCAGAATTGTCGGTGAAGGCCCAGATTGGCCAAGTTTCCAGAGCGTGTTTTTGGAAGCTCAAAACTTTGCGCAGATTTCTTCACCTACTACCGATGGACTGTCGGGCCACTATAGTCCACGCCTTGATTACATCCCAGTTGGACTATGCTAACAGCTTGTATCTGGGCCTTCCTGCCTATCTAATTCAAAGGCTCCAGACAGTCCAGAATGCCGCTGCTAGGTTTCTCAGAAATGTGTCTCTCCGGCATCACATTTCCCCCCATTTGCGTAGTCTTCACTGGCTTCCGGTGAAAAGGAGAATCGAATTCAAGGCCCTGTCTCTTGCCTTTAGAGCTACCAGAGACAGCGGACCGGGTTATCTGAGGCTCAGACTTCAGAAATACCATCAGAACAGGACCTTGTGCTCGAATTCAAAGCTACTTCTCTGCTCTCCTTCTTACCATAAAGCCAGGATTGGAGGGCACGCCTTTGCTGTAAGAACAGCCGCCCTTTGGAATGCTATGCCTCTCTACTTACGCAAAGCTGAATCTGAATCCATTTTTAGGAGTGCCTTGAAAACCTGGCTTTTTGATCTGCCTTAGTTTGTCTTTTTTTCTTTCTCCTTTTCTCTTTGTCTCTTCTTAGTGCCGGGACACCGCCGTTGGTGGTAGCTGTGCGCTTTATAAATGTTTTGGTATGGTATGGTATGGTAAATTATATACTACTAAATTATTTATTTGAGGTGAATTCGCGAATCCAACGCAACGTTACACGGGGGCACGCTGAGAGCCGCATTGGGGTCGTGAATCCAAAATAGAAACAAAAAAAACCACCCCACTTCCATTACTCGGTATTCGCCCCAGGGACCCCATCCCCCGGGGCATTAACTCTCTTATTATTAATTAAAAATAAGGGACGGGGCCAGGTGGCCCCCCTTCCCTCAGCCACTATTGGCCCCGGGGACCCCATCCCCCGGGGCCTTCCAGCATTTTTTTTTTTTGCAATTTCTGAGGGGGGCCGCATGCCCCCCCCCCTAAGGCCAATAATAGCCCCGGGGACCCCATCCCCCGGGGCATTATCTCTTTTTATATTTAAAAAAAAATAGATAGTACGGGAGGGGGGCCGCCTGGCCCCCCTTCCCAGGGCCACTATTGGCCCCGGGGACCCCATCCTCTGGGGCCTAGCCACAATGTTGGGGACTGCGGGGGGAGCCCCAAAGCCCCCGCAGTACAAGCCGGCTCCCCACCTCCTCCGGGAGCCAGTATTACTTTTGGGCAAGGGGAGCTGCCAACAGGTGCTCCCCTTGCCAAAAAGCAATTCTGCTTTGCTTCTTGGAAGCGAGAGCAGGTTTTCTGCTCTCGCTTCCAAGAAGCAAAGCAGTGTTTGCTATGGCAGTGTGGGAGCCGTGCTCCCGTCCTGCCATAGCAAACAGCAATGTTCTGGGGGTGGGCACCCAGGGACATTGCAGGAGCCGGCCCGGGGTGGTGGTGGTGGTCCCAAGGGCCTTGGAGAGCTCCAAGAGGGAGGCCCCCTCCCAACATCTGACTGGCCCCGGGGAGGAGGTGGTCCCTGGGGCTTGGGGGGCCTGCGAGGCCCCCATAATCAATTAAGCCCCGGGGAGTCAGCGGTCCCCGGGGAGTTGGCGGTCCCCGGGACTGCGGGGGGGCTGCGTGCCCCACCATGTAATCAAGATCGCCCCGGGGAGGTGGTGGACTCCAGGGCTGTGAGGGCCTCCGCAGGGCCCCCGCATACATTTTACAAATAACCCTGGGACCTCGCCCACCCGGGGGCCCATTAAAACGAAGCATGGGAGACCGCGCTTTGTTTTTTTTAATTTTCTTGGTGGGATTCGCACACCCACCGCGACGTTACACGGGGGGCGCGCTGAGAGCCACATTAGGGTCGCGACTCCAAATTAGAAAAAAAAACGCCCCACTTCCATTATTCGATATTCGCCCCGGGGACCCCATCCCCTGGGGCCTGCCAGATTTTATTTTTTTATTAAAAATTATGCCTCCTGAGGCCAATACTGGCCCCGGGGACCCCATCCCCTGGGGCATTGCCTCTTTTTAAATATTTTTTAAAAAAAAAAAAAATAGTACAGGATGGGGGGCCGTGTGGGCCCCCCTTCCCACGGCTACTTTTGGCCCGAGGACCCCATCCCCTGGGGCCTCGGATTATTTATTTTTTATAAACATTTTTTAAAAATTACAAAAGGGAGGAGGGCCGCGTGGCCCCCCTTCCCTGGGCCACTATTGGCCCCGCGGACCCCATCCCTCGGGGCCTGCCCTCAACGTTGGGGGCTGTGGGGGATCCCCACAGCCCCCGTGGTCCCAGCCAGCTCCCCACCTCCTGTGGGAGCCAGCATTGCTTTTGGACACAGGGAGATGCTAACATGTAGCTCCCCTTGTCCAAAAGCAACA
This sequence comes from Calotriton arnoldi, assembly GCA_963921515.1. Classification (NCBI taxonomy): domain Eukaryota; kingdom Metazoa; phylum Chordata; class Amphibia; order Caudata; family Salamandridae; genus Calotriton; species Calotriton arnoldi. The sequence continues at coordinate 384,105 of CAWUFW010010528.1, forward strand.
CTGATTTGCTTCCTGGAAGCGAGAGCAGGTATCCTGCTCTCGATTCCAAGAAGCAAAGCAGTTTTTGCTATGGCAGGGCGGGAGCTGTTAACCCGCCCTGTACCCCGGCACATTGCTGGAGCTGGCCCTAAGGGGTGCCGGTCCCCAGTGCTTGGGGGGGCCTGCGAGGCCCCCTGCCCATAATTAATCAAAGCCCCGGGAGGTGGCGGTCCCCGGGGCTTGGGGGGACAGCGAGGCCCCCATAATTAAATAAGCCCCAGGGAAGTGGCGGTCCCTGGGGCTATGGGGGGCTGCGTGCCCCCCCATGTAATCAAGAACACCCCGGGGAGGTGGCGGTCCCCAGGGCTGCGGGGCCTCCTCAGGGCCCCGCATACATTTTAGAAATACCCCCAGGACCTGGCCCACACAGGAGACTGTGCTTCATTTTTAAAAAAAATTCTCGGCGGGATTCGCTCACCCAGCGTGACTTCCAGTGAAAAAACAAAAATGCTTTTTATGGCCCTGGGGGTCCCTGTGGGACCCCCTGTCCAGCCCTAAGGGGTCAGGGTATTTCTACCCTGCCCCCTTTCCTACATTTATAACCTTTTTTTACCTTTTTGATGTGACTCGGTTCACAAAATGTCTGTCAACACATTCTGGTTTGGAGTGTTGGCAGCCAATCAGAATGAAGCTCGTGCTCGGGAGGGTCTGCGAATCCTCCTCAGTGCTCGGATATCATTATTTTTATTTTTTTAATACCTCAGGAACTACTGAACGGATTTACACCATTTAAAAAATAAGCATGTTTTCTGAACCAAGACCTACCGTTTTGCCACATTTGGTGTAATTCCGTTCAGCAGTTCAGGCTGTAGCTTTGTCTAAAGTTCCTATGGAAATTAACATGGGGAAAATGCGTTTTGGGACCCCCCTTTTTTCTCGGCCCCCGCTTGACGAATCACCCTAAAACTTTCAAGACAGGAGCTGACCTGAGTGAACCATTTGTTTGGAAAACTGTGCGAAGATTCGTCAAACGGTGCCAAAGATATCGGCAAAAGAAAAAACGCTGTTTGAATAGAAACAAGGTCTTAACTATAACTACCTACTGGCGACCGCCAGTAGGTGATATATATATATATATATATATATATATATATATATATATATATATATATATATATATATATATATATATATATATATATATATATATATATATATTTTATCTACTGGCGGTCGCCAGTAGATAGTTATAGTTACAACCTATTATCCATAGGAAATCCGCGACATTCTATTTGAAATAACTCTCTTGCCGGTTGACGTATCTTCGTGAAATTTTCAAACTTTGTGGGGCGCTCCGGTCCGCTCCTACCCTGAAAGTCTCGGGGTGATACGTCAAGCGGGGGCCGAGAAAAAAGGGGGGTCCCAAAACGCGTATTCCCCATGCATTTTTCCATAGGAAACTTTAGACACGGCTACAGCCCGAACTGCTGAACGGAATTACACCAAATTTGGCAAAGAGGTAGTTCTTGGTTCAGAAAGAACCCTTTTTGTTAAATGGTGTAAATCCGTTCAGTAGTTGCTGAGAAAATCAAAAGTAAAAGTACATATATATCTATGGGCACGGAGGATTCGCGCACCCTGAGCGCACCCTGCGCGCACCGTCCCGATCACGAGCTGCATGTTAATTGGCTGTCAGCTGGCTGTCAACATTCCGATTCAGGAAATGTTGGCAGCCATTTTATCCCTCGGTAGAACCGAGGGACAGAAACAAGTGCGCAAAGCGCACAAAGGGAGCAGGGTAGAAACACCCTGACCCCTAGGTTGCTCAGGGGTCCCACAAGGACCCCCTGGGCAAAAAAAAAAAAAATTTTTAATCGGCAGGATGCGCTCAGGGTGCGCGAATCCTGCCGAAAAAAAAAATTGAAGCGCGGTCTCGCGCGCTTCGAGTGTATTTTGCCCCCGGGTGGCCCAAGTCCCGGGGGCATGGTGGGGGTTTAATTTTATGTGTGGGGGCCTCAAAGGGCCCCCAAGCCCCGGGGACCACCACCCCCGGGGCTTTCTTTTAAAATGGTGCGGGAGGGCTCTGAGCCCTCCCGCAGCCCGAGGACCACCACCTCCCGGGGCTTTTTAAAAAAATTAAACAACCTGTGTGGGGGGCTCCAGCCCCCACACGCCCGGGGACCGCCACCTCCCGGGGCACTAACAAATTAAAATGAGGGTCCGTTTTGGACCCCCGAAGCCCCGGGGACCACCACCTCCCCGGGGCTGTGCTGATGTAGGGAGGGGGCCGCGCGGCCCCCCTCCTGGAAGCCCTTGATGACCCTGGGGACCGCCACCCCCAGGGCCGGCTCCTGCAGTGTCCCGGGGTGCCTACCCCGGGACACTGCTGTTTGCAATGACAGGACGGGAGCCTCGCGGCTCCCGTCCTGTCATTGCAAACTTGCTTTGGATATTGGAAGAGAGAGCAGGAAACCTGCTCTCTCTTCCAATATCCAAAGCCGATTGCTTTCCACATGGGAGCAGCATGTCAGCTGCTCCCCATGTGGAATAGCAATGCCGGCTCCCAAGGGACGTGGGGAGCCGGCGGGACTGTGGGGGGATTGGGGACCCCCACAGTCCCCAACGGAGAGGGCCAGCCCCGGGGGATGGGGTCCCCGGGGCAAGTAGTGGCCCAGGAGGGGGGCCACGCGGCCCCCCTCCCCAAAAAAGAAAAAAAACAAAACAAAAAAAATATGGAAAGGCCGGCCCCGAGGATGGGGTCCCCGGGGCCTTAAATGGCCTTAAATGGCCTGAGGAGGGGGGCCACGCAGCCCCCTCCCAAGAAAATAAAAAAAGGCCATGCCCCGGGGATGGGGTCCCCGGGGCCAATACAGGCCCAGGGAAGGGGGCCACGCGGCCCCCTTCCCGTTTTTTTATTTAATTAAATTAAAAAAAGGGGTAAGGCCCTGGGGGATGGGGTCCCCAGGGCCCAAAAACAGGAAAAAGGAAGGGGGGCCACACAGCCCCCCTTCAGGGGACAAAAACATATTTTTTTTTTTTTTAAACCCTTCCTTCACCACTCTGCAAACGCGCCCCTGGCGCGTTTGCAGAGGGGAACGAATTCCCCTTGAATACTGGGGGTCCCTGGGGGCCAACTAGCCCACCAGGAACCTCCAATATGCGCCAGGGGCTGCGTTGCAGAGACGTGTAGAGAGGCCACACCCCTTTTACACCTCTCTGCAACGCAGCTCTGTGGCGCTTTTGGAGGTATATGGTGGGCTAGTTGGACTCCGAGGACCCTCAGGATTCAAGGGGACTTAATCCCCCAACTTAAAACGCGCCACGGGGCGCGTTTGCACAGTGGTGAAGGAGGGGCGGGGCTTCAGGTGACATGTGTGCAAACAGGCCCCGTGGCGCGTTTTAAGATGGGGAATTAAATCCCCTTCAATCCTGAGGGTCCCTGGGGGCCAACTAGCCCAACAGGTACATCCAGAAAGCGCCACAGAGCTGCGTTGCAGAGAGGTGTAAAAGGGGTGTGGCCTCTCTACACGTCTCTGCAACGCAGCCCCTAGCGCATATTGGAGGTTCCTGGTGGGCTAGTTGGCCCCTAGGGACCCTCAGGATTCAAGGGGACTTAATCCCCCAACTTAAAACGCGCCACGGGGCGCGTTTGCACAGATGTCACCTCAGGCCCCGCCCTCCCTTCACCATTGTGCAAATTTTCTTCTAAAATCGTCCGAAATACGAATTCCGATTTACTCACCTGTTATCAGGAGAGACCTCATTGCTGTATCTTTCAGCCCAGTACTGGTACTGAAAAGTAATTTTAACCGTACTTACCAGTAACTTGAATTTCCTTCCATAGGCTAACATTGACTGGTTTCACTTGGAAATTCTTCTAAGTGTGGAGTTTTGGAACTTTAAAATATTCCTCTAAAATCAGCCAAAATACGAATTCCGATTTACTCACCTGTTATCAGGAGAGACCTCAGTGCTGCATCTTTCAGCCCAGTACTGGTCCTGAAAAGTAATTTTAACCGTACTTACCGGTAACTTGAATTTCCTTCATAGGCTAACATTGACTGGTTTCAGTTGGAAATTCTTCTAAGTGTGGAGTTTTGGAACTTTAAAATATTCCTCTAAAATCAGCCGAAATACGAATTCCGATTTACTCACCTGTTATCAGGAGAGACCTCAGTGCTGCATCTTTCAGCCCAGTACTGATCCTCAAAAGTAATTTTAACCGTACTTACCAGTAACTTGAATTTCCTTCCATAGGATATCATTGCCTGCTTTTTGCTGAAAAAGTTTCTAAGTGTTGATTTTTGAAACATACAAATATTCCTCTAAAATCAGCCGAAATACGAATTCCGATTTACTCACCTGTTATAAGGAGAGACCTCAGTGCTGTATCTTTCAGCCCAGTACTGGTCCTGAAAAGTAATTTTAACCGTACTTACCAGTAACTTGAATTTCCTTCCATAGGCTAACATTGACTGGTTTCACTTGGAAATTCTTATAAGTGTGGAGTTTTGGAACTTTAAAATATTCCTCTAAAATCAGCCGAAATACGAATTCCGATTTACTCACCTGTTATCAGGAGAGACCTCAGTGCTGCATCTTTCAGCCCAGTGCTAATCCTGAAAAGTAATTTTAACCGTACTTACCAGTAACTTGAATTTCCTTCATAGGCTAACATTGACTTGTTTCACTTGGAAATTCTTCTAAGTGTTGATTTTTGAAACATACAAATATTCCTCTAAAATCAGCCGAAATACGAATTCCGATTTACTCACCTGTTATAAGGAGAGACCTCAGTGCTGTATCTTTCAGCCCAGTACTGGTCCTGAAAAGTAATTTTAACCGTACTTACCAGTAACTTGAATTTCCTTCCTTAGGCTAACATTGACTGGTTTCACTTGGAAATTCTTCTAAGTGTGGAGTTTTGGAACTTTAAAATATTCCTCTAAAATCAGCCGAAATACGAATTCCGATTTACTCACCTGTTATCAGGAGAGACCTCAGTGCTGCATCTTTCAGCCCAGTACTGGTCCTGAAAAGTAATTTTAACCGTACTTACCGGTAACTTGAATTACCTTCATAGGCTAACATTGACTGGTTTCACTTGGAAATTCTTCTAAGTGTGGAGTTTTTGAACTTTATAATATTCCTCTAAAATCAACCAAAGTACGAATACCAATTTACTCACCTGTTATCAGGAGAGAATCCAGTGCTGCATCTTTTAGCCCAGCACTGACCCTGAAAAGTAATTTTAACCGTACTTACCAGTAACTTATATTTTCTTCCATAGGAATCCATTGTCTGGTTTTCAGCAAAAAAGTTTCAGTGTTGATTTTTACAAACTACAAATATTCCTTAAAAATCACCTGTATGACTTAAACGCATTCTTTCAACTGTTTACAGGAGATGCACCAGTGCTGGATCCAGGATCCAACACTGAGTAAGAAAAAGTAACGATAACAGTTTTTACCTGCTAAGTGAATTTCCTTCCATAGGATAACATTGATGATTCTATGAGAAAAAGTTTCTGTCAACTTTTAAAATACAATAATATTCCTTAAAAATCACGACTGTAACCAAAACGCTTTTACTCAACTGTTTACAGGAGATGTACCAGGACTGAATCTAGGATCCAGTCCTGGGGTTAGAAAAGTAATCCATAAAGTAACTAATTGCATTTAACTAGAAATTCACATTGAGCTGAATGTTGCATGTGTTTGGAAATGTGTTGCCCATTGCAACAACTGTAACTACTGTACTTAAAAGTCTATTGCCTATGTGCAAAGTATTTAAACTAAAGTAATTCATTCTGAGAAAGTATTTTTTGTAATGTAATGTATAATGTAATTACAATGTAATTTAAAAATAAAATATGTAAAAAAAAATTGTTTCTAAAAATGTAGTAAATCAGTATGAAAAAAATTAATATAACAATTAATACATTTAAAAATTGTCATTTACAAAACCTTTGAAATTCACTGAAAAAACCGTAGGTATCAGGCACGTTATAGTTAGAAATTAGCATTTAAAAAACCTTTGAAATTCACTGAAAAAACCATAGGTTTCAGACACGTTATAGTTACAAATTAGCATTTAAAAAACCTTTGAAATTCACTGAAAAAACCATAGGTTTCAGACACGTTATAGTTACAAATTAGCATTTAAAAAACCTTTGAAATTCACTGAAAAAACCATAGGTTTTAGGGACAGTTATAGTTACTTGGACATTGCACTCGTACAAAACCCGTGAAATTCCCCCGTTATAGTTAGTTCAGCTAACTATAACTCGCGCCCCGCAATGCACTGCTGATGACGTCACATATTACATCACTCATGACATGGTCAGTGACATCACTGATGACATCACTGATGACATCTCAAATGACATCACTGATGACATCATCACGTGATAATCTGATGCACCTCCTCACACCCTAATATAATCTTTGATACACCCACTCTAAATTACAGACTGCCATTCGCAAAACCATAGACACTCCAACACCAATAACCACATACCCACTCACTGATTCTTAGGTCTACACACACACATCCACTCACTCACCCGTACAGTCACTCATACTTACGGTCACTCAGTACAGGACTATCATATGCACTCTTACTCCTATATAGACACTCAAACAACGCCACTCATCCATAGAGATACTCAGACACCTAGTCAGTCATGCAAATAATTAAACACACTGCCATTTACTCACCTATACAGTTATACACACACCAGCTCACTTACTCATACAAATAGTAGCACATTGTTACGCTCTTATACAATCACTGATACAAGCACACACTCATCCATACAGCCACTATCACAATCACTCACTCTTGCTTATAGCTATTTATATACTCCAACACACATATATATCTGCCTTTCACATATGTAGTTACTCACACATGTACCACTGGGACATACATTCACTCACTAACACACTCTTACACACACTTACCCACCCATACAGTCTATCACAGATGCACTCTTGAAACCATCCACCCAGTGAATCACCCACTCACACATCTATGCACAGAGTTGCACACACCCCTCCCACACAAACACTCAGGCACCCATACAGATACTCAGACAAGCATTCAATAACTGATATAGACACTCATTTAGCTATTCACAAACACATGCAGCCACTTACACAGCAACAGACAGACGGATACAGACATTCACCCAGTTTAGTCACTAACCCATGCATTCAGTAAGATACGTTAAATCACTCACTTATAGAGTCAGTCACGCACCTACTAAATCATCCATACAGACACTTACACACCCACTCATTCTTCAATACGTCTTTTCCTATATATATTAAAAATATTTAAACTTTACAGAAACACACAGTCACTGGATGATGTCATCAGTGATGTCATTTGAGATGTCATCAGTGATGTCATCAGTGATGTCACTGACCATGTCATGAGTGATGTAATATGTGACGTCATCAGCAGTGCATTGCGGGCGCGAGTTATAGTTAGCTGAACTAACTATAACGGGGGAATTTCACGGGTTTTGTACGAGTGCAATGTCCAAGTAACTATAACTGTCCCTAAAACCTATGGTTTTTTCAGTGAATATATATATATATATATATATATATATATATATATATATATATATATGTATATATATATACAGTTGAAAAAAACAAAAGTTAAAGTAACATTATAGTTAGGTAAAAATTTCAGTGAGAATACAATATTTTAAACTCAAAAAACCACTGAAATTCACCAGTTATAGATATCTCAAGAAACTATAACTTGTGCCCTAAAGTAACTAACACTCCTACCCCCAGTATGCACAGTATTGTCATCAATGTTGTTATTTTAGATGTTGGCATGATGTTAATAAACATGTAACACAAATTACATGAGTGTTGTAATATGTGAGGTCATTAGCAGTATATGGCCAAGCCTTTCTCCCAAGTCTTTCTTTTACCATTTTTCAGTCCCAAAAATGCAATCTTAAAAACAACCACAAGAGGGCCTTGTACTCCAGCTAAAGGGCATAGAGCACTAGATGGGAATGTTTTTGAAAAACATATTAAGTTCACCTGGGGTGATTTAATGACATGTTCCTGGGGTCTGCAGCACTCCCTGCAGCACCTCTGCAATACAAAAAAGGCTTGGTGGTTCCCCCTCCTCTTCAATGGACATTACCTAGCTTGTGGCCCTCTCCCCTTTTTAAAATTAATTTGTCCTCGGGAATGTGGTCTCCAGGACCTGAGAAGGCTTAGGGAGGGGGATCATTATTAGAATTTGGCCCCAAGAGATGGGATTTATGGGGCAGCAGGAGGCTCAGGTGGGGGGCCCACTTGACCTCTCCCTTTCTAATGTATATCGACCCCAGGGGATCAGGTCACCGGGCACCTCAATGAGGCTCGGGATGGGGACTGCGCATCCCCTCCCCTAATTAACAATTTAATCCCTGGGAAAAGGGTCCCCAGGGCCTGCACAAGGCTTGAAGAGTGGGCAGAGGGCCTCCCCTCACTTGTATTAAATGGTGGGCCCCGGGGATCAACCAAGAGAGGGGGCCCCACACTCGCCCCCTCCCTAAATAATACTACATATTTATCCTTGGTCCCTGACCAACCCAGGGGTTATATTAATTTAAAAATATGGTGGCAGCTATTTTGGTTTTTTTTGTGTCTCAATCCATTGAGAGTACGGTAATATCACAGCAGAAAAAAACTTTTTTTCTCATGTTGACACTGGGGAGGTTCCTCTGGACCACCCCACAATGGCTAGGGTCCCTATCCACCCCCCTTATATATTTTGTTTTAAAATGTTCAAGTTAGTAATGGAAACCACATAATTCTTGTTCATGTTGCAGTCTACAAATCAGAGAGCTCACTCCGACATGAGGTGCCATGTCTTTTAGGATAGTCCTGTCATGTATACCATATTTTACATACATTGTCCCATCCACACGACAATAACAATTCTAAACAGGTGACCTTTTACCCAGTAGCTTGCTCCTGTCTCTTTGACACCAAGCTCTCAGCATTGTATCCTAATCCATGTATCTGACGTACATAAACATGTCCTCAGGCACGGTATAATTATTCTGTATAAGGGTCACCGCTTTTTTCATCCTTGGCCAACAGCCAGCTGTGCATGATCGCATTTGTTTGGAAAAACATTCATGATTGCTTCCAAAACATTTATGCTTGTTTTCAAAACATATTGATTCTAGAAGAAGCCCTGGAGTGACCACTTTAGCATAAAAGACCCTCACTCCCCCTTACAAATTGGAGGAGAATTCCTTCCAAGCTGACGCAGGGTCCTGCATGCTAAATCTTCAAAACGCAGTGGTCTGACATCCCTTGCGGGCTGTCATCCTCGAAGCAGAGACAGGGTCCTACGTTCTCAACCATCAGGTGAGGGGGTTGGTTATTCCAGAGGAGTTTCTTGGCTACATACATACATATACGCATAGTCATGCTACACATACAGATCTAGTCTAGGTACATTTAGGCAAATTACTTATGGCGCACATTTAAGGGACATGCAAGTGCTACTGTTTTTATCTGAACTGCTTATGTTCATCTTATTAGCACTATGTAGAAATGTATCTACTATTCACTATAATGGTACTAGGAATCTCTTTTGTATGCTTCTGTCTCCTGATTGTCGCAGCACATAGGTTTTACACAAGGCTGTCGCTGGACAAATAAATACTTATTGAAACGTCCTAATCGCAATCCTGTGTATTTTCTGAGAGTAAGCAAGCATGAGTATCTGAGCGAAACGTACTGTACTGTTTTCCATGATCCCTGAGGAATCAGGGTTGTCATGTTCAGTGGTTGCCAGAAGCTACCCACACCACTGTAGAATACAGGGGGGTGGTAGTGGCACTGTAGAGCTAGCTAGTCTAATGGCTGACATATCCTGTGGGGGTGTCCGGAAGCAGTTGGGACACCAAGCCCTCAGTTTAGGTCATCCAAAACGTGCAGGTCCTGGGAGACTCCTAGGAACTACATGACATGGCGCCACCAACGTTGGTTTGGTTCTTATAATAACAGTAAAAATCTGAGTAGTTCAGTCATGCTTTCTCAGAAAGCCCTACTCACACTTTTTCAGAGACGTCTGAAGTGGGAAGGGAAATCCGCCTCAGCTGAGGAGATATACCCTGTGTATTGGCTCAAGGTCTAAACAAGCTTGTAAGGCTAAAAGGTTCCCACATTGTGCAAAACCCTACCTCTTAACTTTTTCTTTTCTCTTTTAAAAATGACTGACTCCGCGAGTAGCTCAGGGGAAGAAGAATTTGCAAACACTCCTAACATCGCAGAGAACTGCAGACATGCAGTAACTGTAAAATTGTTAAAACACGGCGTACCTTTAACAGGTGGTTGTGTTACCTTCGTGATTGAGGCACACGAGGTGTTCGGATCTGAGGTAGTCTATTCTTGGGTTCAGTTCCCACCTGCAGATCCACAGACTAAATTGTTCCACACATATATTGTAGTTGAACCATCGGAGGAATACATTCCTTACAAAAACAGTGAAGTCTCGTTAACTTACCAGCAAAATAAAAACTGTTTTAAAGGCGCCTTCCCACACACAACATCTGTCGTGAGACTCAGTCCGCTCTCGGTCTTAGCGACATATACTCCACATCCAGAGATAAATGCACTACCAGTGGATGAAGTCCGTACAATATACAAAGACATAGTCAGGCTATACAGACACATTGTCCACTTTGTCATGCGAGCATTGACAGTCCAACCTGTGAGAAGTCCACATCAGACCACACCTACAATTAACCCACAGACACTGAAATCAGTAATAGGGACAATTCCATCCAAACAGGAGCAAAATCCGTTCTGGATAGCACAAAAAATTGCACAGCTGGAAGCAGTATTTCCCCATATGGGTCCGCAGGAAAAACATAGAATGCTAACCATTTGCTTGCCAATGGGTATGGTTCCCTCGATTGAAGATTGTACCACTTGGGGAACAATCTTTGCTGCTGTATACATTAGGATACACAGTACCCCTTCCATAGCAGTCGTTCCAGAAGTATTTAAACAGATACAGAATGAGTACGGGGCAGGACCTGCCCTGGACGTGGGGATGAAACTGATGGGTAATTTTGCCCAAGTCTCTGCAATCATGCTGAGCAACATAAAGGGGGAGGCAGCAGCAGTGGCCATACACAGCCTCCTACGGGAAATAGCACCTAGAAATAAGGAGCGAGAATTACCAAAAAATAACAAAGAAACCTATGCAGCATTAGGTAGAGATAATCTGGGAACTAAAGCAGGGAAGCCACAAATGGCGGGTAGTCCCGACAAGGACAACTAGAAGCAAGTGACCACTTCTTCTAAAAAAAAAATGGAAAAATAAAAATTCTAAAAATAAAAATTCTGGAAAGAATTCACAATCAAGGGGTGGGTCCCCCCAACAGGAGTCCTTCGAAAAGTGGTATAACCTTAGGAATCGTGATAACATTACGAAACCTGACAAGTATCAGGACACTGATACGCGTTCCTTTCATTCCTTTCAGGGTTCATCAATTACTTGGAGAAGGACGGGCGATCAGAACAAAAGCAAGAAGATCGACCAAAGACAAAAAGAGAAACACATCGAAATTCAGATTATATTATCAAACAGGAAGAGCAACCTAAAACGAAACCTCAATTCAAAAAGAAGAAAGTAGCTGGCTTAAAAATTAGACATGCCCAGGTTACTGAGGACTGTGGAGGGGGAATGGGCTCTGACGATGCTAGGCAGCGCGGCAGATGTAACAATAGCTCGCCAGGACCTAAAGGATTTTCTGATGACAGCAGTATTGAATGAACACATCACGGTGGAAAGACCTGATACCAGAGTTAGTGTCTCGCATAGACTGTACCGAATTAGAATAGAGGGGGACATCTCAAGAAAAGTTAAAGGTCTGTTTTGGGAGAACTTAAAATATGGATATGACATACTGCCAGCAGAAAAAGATTGGCCGCCTGAGTTTGTGATAGATTGCCCAAGAGGGGAAAGCGTCATTTTGCCTGCTTTCTCCGACCTCGTTCAGAATCTTTAAAACATTCATACGCGCAGGAGTGGGCGCTAGCGCTAGCTCCAGCATTATATTGCAACCATGTAGGGTGGACATGGGGTCTACTCACCACTAACCTTGGGCGTAAAACTCCACTCCGCTCGCGGAGTTTGCATATTTTTGGCAACTCCGTGTTCTGCGTAGAATGCAGAGTTACCAAAAACTCTGGCCTCCGCACCGGAGCAGAGTTTTTTTTGAGTTTGCGCACTCAAAATGTGTTTTCGCACGTGCTGGAGCGACTTAACGGGATGCCTGAGATCGCCAACAAGATTTCCCATCCGTTCGCGAGTGCCATGAGATTTGGTAGCCGGCCGCATGGTCCCGCGAGAGTGTGTGATCGCGAACACGTCATTCGGACGCACCATCGGATTTCCGGTGGAAGTTTTGTGAAGATCGCGATCCCGAACACGCTAAATTTTCAATCTGTAGAAGAATCTCTCTCGAGCAGCATCAAAACCTTCTCAAAATGATTATGTGGATTAAAAAAACTCCTCATATTGACATTTGGCTGTACTTTTTTGTGCAAGGAGTCCTTTTTCTTTTTTTACTTTTATTTTAAGAGAAAGGAAGTGCCCCAGAGTCTCCAACTTCCTGTGCCTGTCCAGCAGGCTCCTCCCAGTGCTTTGTCCATCTCCTGATCACTTTTCATTTACATTTGGAGCTGGAAGGATCACTCTTTGCGGCTGCTGCATCATCTATCATTGGATTTGAGGACTTTTGAATTTGAGATTTCACAAGCAAGTTGAAACATAGGTGTTGTTTGTTTGATTGGGGCATTGCACCTACATTTTTTTGTACTTTTCATCGTTTTTAAAAAAATGTATTGTGGTGGGTGGCCTGTAGTTTCAGTAGAGGCTTAGTTGTTTCTTTGTAAGCCATTTTTCATCTTGTATAAAGGAAACATGTTGCACAGTTCACTACATTTTCTCCAACTTTTGAAATTAATTTGCAATATATATTTAATTCATTAGCCCAGTAGTCTGCCAATGGGTCTTTCAGCCAGTAGGCCCAGAGCTACTCATGAGTGCATGGATGGCATTGGATTGAATTGGAAAATGTTTTTTTTTTGGTACTTCACTTTTTTTCATGTGTGTTAAATAAATGCCTTTGTTGGATGTGTGTGGTTGTTGTGTAACTTGCAAACCTTTTTTAGCCCTGTGGATTTTTATTTTTGGCATTGTTGCATTAAAGCTGTGTTGTTTAGCATGCCTCCTTTGTCTGGCCAGTGTGTGAGTATGTTTGTAATAGTGGGCCAGCATTTGCCTTGGCTGAGCCTCCCCGTTTGGCCAGGGGCCATTTTGTAAAGTCTGTGTCCATATAGGCCTCATTGTTTTCCAGGCCTCCTGCTTGTTGTGAGTGACCATGTGGCTGGTGGCCATTTTGTGGTAGTAGTTAGTGTGATTTTGCCATAGGCCTGCATGTCTTTCCTTTGTTCCTCTTGGCTTACTGCTTCTTGTTGTCGTGGCCTGGCCATGTGCCTGGTGGCCATTTTGTGAAGGCAGCCAGTGTGCTTTTGCCATACGCCTGCATTGTCTGTCTTCCCTTTCTTGTTGTTGTGGCCTGGCCATCCTGTTGGGCACCATTATGTGAAGGCAGCCAGTGTGCTATTGCCATAGGCCTGCATTGGCTGTCTTCCCTTTCTTGTTGTTGTGGCCTGGCCATGTGGCTGGTGGCCATTTTGTGAAGGCAGCCAGTGTGCTTTTGCCATAGGCCTGCATTGTCTGTCTTCCCTTTCTTGCTGTTGTGGCCTGGCCATGTGGCTGGTGGCCATTTTGTGAAGGCAGCCAGTGTGCTTTTGCCATAGGCCTGTATTGTCTGTCTTCCCTTTCTTGTTGTTGTGGTGGCCTGGCCATGTGGCTGGCCGCCATTTTGTGAAGGCAGCCAGTGTGCTTCTGCATTAGGCCTGCAAGCCTTCTTTGTGGTGGACATGCCTTGTTGTTGTTTTACATGCAATTTTTTCTTTTTTTACCCAGCAAAAAATGCAGCGCAGTTCATTACATTTTCTAATACATTTGCAATATCATTGATTTAAATTAGTTCACTATGTGGCCTAGTCTGCCAATGGGTTTTCCAACCAATAGGCCCAGAGCTACTGGTTGGTGCATGAAGCAACTGTTTCTGTGGTGTCTGTTGAATTTAAACATCATTTAGGGCATGGATGCATTGGATTGAATTACAAAATGTTTTTTTTTTTTGGTATTTCACTTTTTTTCGTGTGTGTTAAATACATGCCTTTGTTGGATGTTTGTGGTTGTTGTGTAACTTGCAAACCTTTTTTTGGCCCTGTGGATTTTCGTTTTTGGCATTGTTGCATTAAAGCTGTGTTGTTTAGCATGCCTCCTTTGTCTGGCCAGTGTGTGAGTGTGTTTGTAATAGTGGGCCAGCATTTGCCTTGGCTGAGCCTCCCAGTGTGGCCAGGGGCCATTTTGTAAAGTCTGTGTCCATATAGGCCTGCTTGAGTTCATTGTTTTCCAGGCCTCCTGCTTGTTGTGAGTGACCATGTGGCTGCTGGCCATTTTGTGGTGGTAGCTAGTGTGCTTTATACTTTTGCCATAGGCCTCCATGTCTTTCCTTTGTTCCTCTTGGCTTATTGCTTCCATCTATTGTCAGCTACAGCTCCGTGAATGCTGCATCAGACGTGATGCACAATGCCAAACTGGTTCCATTACATTTGTATTTTTGTTGTTCTTCTTCTTTCCTATCCTTCCTGAGTGTACACAGTACACCATGAAAGCCCTTGTTGTCAAAGACGCACAAATGGCTACAATGTTATGTTTTTTTAATAACTGAGGTAATAAAATTTTAAAATAACACTGACAATTGTGACCACATATACTAAGATATATATTATATTTGTTTGTTTGTGCTAGTAGTAATTGAACCATAACAATAAATGCCACGTTTCACTGATGTTCTTCTTGCTGCTTTGCTTTTAGGTGCACAAAAGAGGAGGAGACAACATCACCCATTGTACTGCCAGACTGAAGTCCTGCTGCGCAGGACATCACATGATTTGTGACCACAGACATCTCTTCAACTTTTGCCAGTGCGTGCTGCTGACATCTTCAAGTAGGCCTCAAAAAAAGGTACCAGGTCCAGTACCAAGAAAGTTGCCAGTGAGAAGAAGGCACTGCCATTTAGCAAGACCGGCTTGTCGCACAAGATCTTTTTTGGGAAAACAAAAATTGCGCCTGCAGCAGCGGTGTCCGGGGAGCAAGCTGGGAGCAGCACCCCACATCAGTGGTCCCACCCCTCCAACCTAGGCCCAAGTCCATGTCTGTTGCGGAGGCAGCCAGTCTAATCACGAGTCCAACGCCGACAAGCAGTGATGTTGAAATTGACTTATCGCAAAGTAGTACCCAATCAATGCAGGAGACTCAGATAAGTGGGCAACAACAGACGCAACCACCGCCTCAAATACTAGTTGTTCCTCCCGAAGTAGGGGCAGTTCAGGAAATCTAGCTTCCTGCAGAGGAAGAAGAGCAAGCCACTCTTTCAAAAGATCTATTGTATTCCAGATGCCCAGCAAGGAAAAGGAGGATTAGTCCATCAACTTCTTCTGCAAGCCCCCCTTCTGATGATCTAGATGCCACTTGGAAGCCACCAGCTCTGTCTAAGAGTGAGACACGCCACGGGACAAAGTTAGGGAAAAGGAAGGTTCCAGAAAGCCCTAAGGTTATAGAGAGATGTAGAAGAGGAGGATGATGATGAACCAGTCATCATGGACATTAGTCCCGCCCCAGTGGAGACCGACATTACCCCATCCCAAATTGCTGTGAGGGATGTGGCACGGATACCACCAACACAGATGCTACCACCAACACCACCTCCAGCTTCCATATTTCGCAGACAGCAACCTACATCCACCACACCACCTCAGTAGAAGTAGGTACTGCAGAGAGTCAAACTTCACGCCCACCTACGAGTTCATCCTGCATTGATAGTGGCACCAGCAGCACCAGAAAGCTGACCTCCCGAGTTTGGGACTTCTTTTCGGTATGCAGGAAGGAGGTGAACATTGCTATATGCTCCATTTGTGAACAAGGTGTTAGTCGGGGTAAGGTTAGTACAAACTATGGTACCGGAGGCCAAACAACCCATCTGAAAAAACACCACTTGATCCAGTGGGAGGCCTACCTTAGCGGCCAAAAAACTGCACCCATTATTGTTGGTGGGGTTGAAGAAGTAGAAGATCCGATCACTGTGGAAGGTGAATAAGAGGGAGACATTTTCTCTTATACACAAAGTAGCCCTGTCCCCAGCAGTGCAATGGTACCACCCACATCCTCATCAGCAGCATCGCAGTGGCACAAGAGCCAGGCTGAGACACCAAGGGGTCCCAGGCAAGAGTGTACCTCAACGAAAAAATGTGCGTTGAGCCTGACAACATCTGGCGTCAAGTAGTCACCTGCATCAGTGGCACCAGAAAAGAAGAAAATCCAGGCTACCATATCCAGCATCTTTAGTTCGGAGGGGCAGTATTAACGCAACCACCCAACAGCACATTTGTACAATGCAAAGCTGGCAAAAATGTTAACGCTGGACCTCCTCCCTTTTTCTTTTCTGAAAGGGGTGGGTTTTCTTGAATTTGTGACAGCCATCTGCACAAAATGGAAGGTTCCCAGCTGGTACTATTTTGCCAGAGTTGCTGTTCCAGCACTACATCACGACATGCTGGAATTGCTTGCACAAGCTTTGCAGCAGAGTGCTGTTCACACTATCCACCTGACAACAGACATGTGGACCAGTTGCCAAGCCACTGATTACATGTGCATGACTGCACACTGGATCTCTTCTGTGGGGGTTAGAGAAAAGATATCTGCAGCAGGTGTTGTTGACACTGCTGAGATTTTTAATGCCACTCGGAAACATGCAACTGTAGCCATGTTCGCCATGGAGAAATCTCATACTGCTGCAAAAATTTTGGAAGACTTTGACAGCAAGGTCTTTTAATGGCTGCGACCAAGAGGGCTTAACGTTGGTTTTGTTGCCATGGACAAATGGCAGTAATATAGTTAAGGCCATGGCCAATGGTGGCTATTTCAGGGTCCTGTGTTTGGCTCACTGCATTAACATCATTGTTCAAGACTTTCTGAAAAAAGAAGACCGAGTCATTAACTTACTGACCACCTGCAGAAGAATCTGCACACATTTCAGCCATTCTTTTAAAGCCTGGAAGCAGCTGAGGATCATTCAATGTGAGCATAAAATGCCAGTTAAAGCACTCATCCTGGAGGTGCCAACACGTTGGAACTCAACTTATTACATGCTTGAAAGTCTGTTTGAGCAGTACAGACCAATCAATGAATATGTCATGCAAAGAGGGGATGCTACTGTGAAAGGCATGATCATTGAGATGGACCAATGGAGCCTAGTTAAATGCCTGACAGAGATGCTACTTCCTTTCAAGCTCTTCACACGTGAAGTCAGCAAGGAGTACTGTACTATGTGCCAAGCTATCCCTTTGTTGCACATGCTACAGGAACAGCTGAAGGGGGTGTCTGTAATGTAAGCAGGTGTGGAGGAAAAAAAAGAAGCATATGAGTTGGTGGAGAGCTTAACCCTACGCTTATCTGAAAATACAAGGGTGCAAAGCGGCATTATGTCATGCAACCATTACATTTGTGCCACAATTCTGGATCCACGGTACAAAGCAGTACTGAACACATTGATTCCTTTTTCAGAAGGGGATGTTGCCAACTACAAAACTTGAATAGCTGTGAAAGCCAGTCGGTTAGAAAAAGAACGGCCGGGAATTAGAGGTCCGCTACTCCAGGCAACAACAAGAACTGCAGGGCAGCCGGTGTCAAGTTCAACTTCAGAGCCTGATGGCAGTGCAGTTGGCTCACAGCAGCCAAAACCACCAAGAACAGCATCAACAACAACAAGGACAGGAGCATTAGCCCCACCAAAATCAGCACAGGAATGGTTCCTACAGCAAGGGCTTATTAGGTCAAGTGCTTAGGCTAAGGCAAAACAGGCCAAGCAAAGCGGAGCACCTCTGAGCATTGAGCGGATGGTCCAGGCCTATCTCGATGACCCAACCCATTGCTGTATTGGTTTGGGAAAAGGCGCCAATGGCCAGTCCTCAGCAGGCTGGCGATAAACTATCTGGCTTGCCCTGCAGCAAGTGTCTCTTCTGAGCGTGTTTTCAGTGCTGCTGGTGCCGTTCTGACGGTGACAAGGACCAGTCTCTCGCCCCAAAATGTGGAGAGGTTAACCATGATCAAAATGATTCAGCACTTTATACCACCGGATTACACCATAGCTGAAGTGGCACAGCAGGAAGATGATGATGACGGCGACTTAGGTCTTGGAAGTAGTGTGTTAGATGACCTACTTCTGGGTGAACCACCAGAGTTTGCGGACGAGCTCTACTTCCCTGACAACAACTAGGCTTTTGACTTGTTACTTTCTTTCTTGCTTTAACGTCCCAAAAAAAGCCCCCCAAAAAGATACAGCTAAGGAATATTATTTACTTTTATTATCTGTGTGTGTCACTGTCTTTCTGGTTCAAATCACAACAAATCCATCACCACCGTCTTACTCTTTTATTGCCGGATTGGAGTTGCAACTGTGTGCAGTCAGTGAAGAAGTAAGTACACTCTTCCGAGTCCTCCTCCAGTCCTGACTCGCCCTAAATCCATTTCTCTCAAGCCATACATTGGATGGAGAATAGTACAAGAAATGTGAAATGTGTGCCTGCTTCGTCGAGTCCCTCCAAAGAACCTGAATATTGCTATCCTCCTTTCCGAGCCTAGAGGGACTTCCCCATAAGAACAGGTAAATGATGGCATGCATTGGACGCTGATTCTAAGTGATTGGTGTTTGTGTTGTTGTTGTGCATGATGTCTGGTCTACTAGTATTTAATGTACACACAGAAAAGTGACTCAAGTCAATGTTTCCCTTCTTGTTGTTCAATAACAACATTTTACTACTGCAGGCCGATCCATAACATTTTTGATTCTGGACTCACTCGGTACACTACAGAGTTGGACACCATGATGACCATACCATACTCGCTGTCAGTCAGTAGGATCAGAGATGATTGATGGAATACCACGGGGCATTTCATGAAGTGGCCTAAAAGGTAAACAAGTCAACAACAACAACACCAGACCCACATGTCTGTGTAGTGGTGGAGGCGAGTGTAGTGGTATGACTGACAGCGGTGCATTGATTTAGTTACTTAATTTGGAAAATGCTATGTTGCTGTGTATGTATGCTCAGTGCTGTCTGGCTCCAAAAAAATCTTAGCTAAGTGGAGGTTGGGTGGGCGCCGCAGGGCTGCTCCTGTTGTGTTGTTGTAGGTTAATGCTGGAAACAGAGTAGACATGATTTAGCCGTGCCGCCTCTGAAAGTTTTCTTGTTGCACTCCTCCTTAATTTATACAGTTTAACTTTACTTTTCTCCTTGATTTTTCAATATCCCTTTTGTTTTTCCATCTACACTTACAGGCCGACCTTTACTCTGTGCTATACTGGGAAAAACTACTCACACTTACCTTACCAACCCTCATCCGCCAGCCAGGCACCCAAGAGTGATGGACGGAGCGTCCATGGAAGGAAGGACCAAGAGGAATGCTGAGATGCAACTCCCAATTTGACCATAACATAGTTATAGTATCATCAATTCATTTGATTAATTTTTTCTCTTCAATCATTACGACTGTGTGTGTTGTTGTTTATTATGTTTGCTTAACATAAACAATGTGCCAACTCTGGAAACCCTACTGTTCAAGATCACAATAGACAATCAATACACTTTTAAAGGCCTTTTATTTTATCGACCTCCTGGCCCCCGGGCAGACTTTTTAACCCCTTCGATGCTCGTGACGAGCTCAGCTCGTCCTGCTGCGCGGTCGCGCTGTGCGCATGACGAGCTGAGCTCGTCACGACCACACCCGCGATCGGAATGTCCAGCACACGAGCGGAATTCCGATTGCGGTCAAGGGGTTATACATCATAGGTCAATGCTTGGATGTGATGTCCCAGTCATCAGACTTTATACTCCTGGGTGACTTCAACCTTCACCTCGAAGACCCATCAGACAGAGACGCAGTACATTTTATTGATATTATGAACAGCCTAGGACTCACCCAGCAGGTGACTGGCAGTACTCATTCTGGGAGTGATTTTCAATAAAAGATTCATTCTGACTGCAATCAAGATACATGAGTTTTTACTTTTTTCTGGGAAGTTAGTTTGTTTTCAATATATTTTTCCATAAATAATTTATTCCCCTAACAAAATAAACTAATGGAAAAACCCACAACACCTGACCCACCCCTCTCCCTAACCCCAACCAATGTCCAAAGATAAGAGTCTAATCCAATATCCACTCTAAAAGTCCATTGTCCATAAATATAAACCCCAACTTTTCCCCAACTCCCAAATACCACCCACCAAAAAAAAAATTAAAAAGGGCAAGGCGACAGGGTTCTAGCGGCCGGCTCGCTGTCGCCGGTTAATCTCCAGGACCTCCTTTATCCGCTCCTCTAGGCGTGCCATCCGGAGGAGCATGCAGCGCTTGAATGAACTACAGTAGCATCCACAGGGGGGGCAGCAGTGTTCAATGAAGTGAGGCGGGGGCTGCCAAACCACGGCACCGTACCACTGGGGGAGCCTGGCTGGGGCCCAGGGCATTGGAGTAGGATGCAGCTGCTGCCGCCAACAGTACAGTGTGTACACCCTTACAGCGACTGTGTAACTATTGTCAATAAGAAAGGAATATTATTGACAATAGTTACACAGTACAACTTAACACTGCCCGCCACTGCTGCTGGCTTACCCACCCCTGCAGCAGCTGCCGCATCTGCTCCCTCCTGGCTGGCGTCGCCTGCCCCGGCACTGGTGGTCGGTATGCCTTGAAAAAACATTACATATTTTTAAGATGCCATATACGCCTCCGCCTATTTATTTATTTTCACTAGCAAGATTGAGAAAATACAATACATACATACACCACATACATCACTAGTACAAATCGGGTACTAGAGTAGAGTGGACAGTAGTATGTCCTATCCTATCAAAAATAGTAAAATATCTGGTTGGGCATTTTGTTGGTGGCAATTGTCGAAAAGCCTCTCAAGATTAAGAAGAGGACAACCCAAAGGACTGGACTCAGTGGCCAGAGCTATTGGTGAATCTGAGTTTTAAAACGTTTAAAAAATAAAGGGTAACCAACAGGGCAAGCTACAGACAGACTAATAGTAGTACAGAGTCAGAGGCAGTTAGATTGATGTAAAAAAAAAAAACAGACACTAGAAAAAAATATAACTAAGTAGGAAGGTAATGCAGGGATAACAAGAATTTAGAAACAGATAGATCGAAGAAGATTTGGTAAAAAAAGAATTAGGAAACGGAAACAATAGTTCGGAAAAAATAAGGTGCAGTAAAAGTAAGGGAAATATAATTATTAATATTAACAACAGGTGGACTTACTGGGGCCAGCAGCAGAGCCCTCGGTAGGGGAGCGATTCAGGCACTGGGAGGCATTTCCAGTTCCCGCCTCAGACGACCCCGTCATCTTCTTGCCCCTGGATGCCGATCATGTAAGATATAATAAAGAGACAAAAATTGATTGGTGTGAAGCAAATAAAATATTTTAAAAAATGCTCTGAAAACATTTTTGGACAAGAAACAACAATTGAAATAAAATCGACCTATCTAATCCGATCGACTAGTAGTAGTATGGTGGACCGTCTGGTTATTATTTATTAATCCAGTGTTCCATTCCAGTTCCAGAATCCTAAACCTGTAAGTACCACTTAGCCTAGCCTGCCTATTTCAGAGACATTGGAAATGAATTGCCCAAAAATATATTTGCTTCTTCTAAGTTTCAATCTCATTCGAAATCATCAATAAATAAACCCCCTTTGACGGGTCAATTGTTCACTAAGTCTGCATTTCCATTTATTTTAGTCCTCAAAAATGCATAGATGGATGTATGCATATTGCATACACCAAATTGTTGGTTGGATGGTGCTGATGTGCTGATGAGTTGCTATATTACTCACTCACTAATAAACTACAAAAGGTTCTACTAAGGACTGGAGTCAGCAGCACGTGATGGAGGACGCATCACGCCATGGACCACTAACAAATGACCAATTAATACGTAGGGGCATATTAACAAGGCGGCGTTAATGAATTATCGCCGCTTTAGCGTCCGTTTTCGGACGAAAAGCGGCGATAATTTTATCGCCGAATTAACAAGGACACGCTAGCGCGTGATTCCTGACTTAGCGTCCGTTTTCTGCACGCCTCCCATCGCATCGCTAATGAGATGCAAAGGGGGCGTGCCTGTGTAAACAACAGGGAAATATCGCTAACCCAGGTATCGCCATATTAGCAACGTGGGTTAGCGATATTTTAAATTGCGTTAAGTATGCCTTAACGCAGGAATTTAACATCTGCTAAATTCCTGACTAAGGCATACCTAACATGGGGGTGGATTGTGTGGCTAAGACCACAGGCCCTATCGCCAAGTATATCGCCGTTTTCCATGGGACATCGCTGGAAAACCAGCGATGTTCCATGGAAAACATCGCTATCACTGGGAAATTATCGCCTTTGCGCTAAGCGTTGTTAATACAGCGCTAGCATGGCGATAATTTCCAGCGATAGCCGGCGATAGGATTCCTCACGCTAAGCACGGCCAGCGATAATTATCGCTGGTCGTTGTTAATATGCCCCTAAGTAACTAAACTACCTACCTACCACCACTATCTTAGTGACAGGACAAAGGAAAGGAGTCTCTCTAGCATTACCTAACTTAAGTTCTCTAAACTCTGTTACATAATCAGCTCAAGCGAGCACAAAGTTACAAACAAGTAAGATTAGTAGCGCCGAGCACCTGTCTGGTGTCTAGAAGAATAACAATCACATAATATAAGATTTTTAAACGTATTTTACCTGCATGTAAGCAGCAGCATTCTTGCTATTTGGGAAAAAAATAATATTCGCAATAACACAGAACAGAACACACAATACTACTATAATTAGCTACTCACCAAGCCCCACGACCTCAACACCTAGCAGGTGCAGCAGGTCCTGCTCCCAGTCCAAGATGTCGGACCACCGGTGAGTCAGCTGGTTGTGGGTGCGCCGGACCTCAGAGCAGCGAAACACTGCTCGGCGCACCCTCGCCCACCTTGCAGTGGCGCTCCTGGGTAGCGTAGCCGGAGCCAGGCCTGCCGCCTGCTGCCAAGGTTAAGGGGAGGTGGCTCTGTATAAAAAAAACAAGGGCGGCCACCTCCACCTCTGAGAACAGGGCCCGGGGCGGCACCCCTTCCGGGTGCCGTCTTCTGCAAGGAAGGAAGCTCTTGTTTGCACTAGCCTTGGCCTTCCCCTTCTTACTAGCCTTCGCCATGGATCTGGAGGGGTGGAAAAGAAAATGTAGAAGTAAAAAATAAAGTCAGGAAAAGAAGTAGGAAAGTAAAAAAAAAATAATAAGCAAGCAATAGAAAAACAGTACAAAAACGCAGTAGAATTCGAAATAAAATGCAAAATATACACTTAGGAAGAGAGAGGGATAGATAAAAGATCAGGAAAACAGTGTAAGAAACAAAGGATTGAAAAGATTGGAGAGGGATGAAAAACAGGCCCCAGAACTATGCAAAGAGTAGAAAAACAAGATGGCCGTGCCCATTGGCGACCGCGTGGTGAAGTTTGGCGATATTTCCCCACGAACACGCAATCCGCGTTGCTGAATGTCAGAAACGTCTCACGAGCAAGCACAAGCATGCGGAACAAGCAACTCTGTATGCTCACGGAACTCAGCGTAGCGTTGCAGAGTTTTTTTACCTCTTCGCATAGGTTCGCATAGCGCGGCTACGCAAACTCTGCCCTGGCTTACTCACCACAAAATCCAATTAAAATCTACTCCAAATCCACAGAGACAGTACCCTATTAAAAACGATGCAAAAAGACAGGTCAAAGTAATCTTAGACCAACTTGAATACCAAGGTGTAATTGAGACTTGCACCTCCCCAATGAATAATCCTTTGTTTCCAGTAATGAAACCTGACAACTCATATCATCTAGTTTTAGACTACCGATATTTAAACATATGCACGCGAACATTCGCAGTTCAAAACACATATTGTGCCGCATTAATGAATAACATTGTGCAGAAAAAATACAAAACAGCATTAGATATCTAGAATGGATTCTTCTGCCAAAATATAGCTCCAGACAGCAGATATTTGACAGCATTTTCTGCCCTCGGCACTCAGCGTCACTTGCATCCTTTGCCTCTAGGGTATAAGAACAGCACGGGGCTATTCTCTGCAAGAGTGTCAGAATTACTACAAACATGTGATGAGGAGGCAGTGTCCTATGTCGATGATATCTATCTGATGGACGAGGAATTACTTGAACACTTGAGCAGGGTGAACAACATAATTGTGGGGTTCGCCAACTTGGGCTACAAATTTAATTTAAAAAAATCTAAATTTGCCCATCTCAATGTCCTGTTTATGGGATATGAGCTCTATAGTGAAGGCAAAAGCCTGGCAACTAACTTTTTAAAAAAGTGTGCGCTGCTCCAACCTCCAAAGACTCTCAAAGGTTTGCAATTCATTTTAGGAATTCTGAATTTTGGTAGAACATACATTCTAGATTATGCAGAAAGAGTAAAACCTTTCTACGATTTAATCACACCTGATTTCACATGACATCAGTGGACATAGCAACAAACAGATACTCTCTGTTCAGTTTAGGCTGACATGATGGTAACTACTCATAATATCGAATTTTTAATATCGATATACTATAATATCGAGTTTAGTATATCGACAATACTAAAATATCGATGTTATATATATCGATGTCAAAAATATCGTTTTTAAAAAAAGATATATATATCGAAGTATAAAATATCGAATCAAAAATATCGTAAGAAAAAATTATAATTTTTTAGCGTTGGGTAAAATATCGAGGAAAAAAATATAGAATGTATAAAATATTGTTTTTTAAAAATATCGTTATAGTATTATTTTATAATAAAATATTGTTGTTTTTATGTAATAATAGTTGTTTAATATTGTAAAAAATATTTTCTGTAATAGAAATTTTAGGAGCGGGATGTTGGGTTTTTAGGGGATAAGGGTGGGGAGTGTTTTAAAATAATTAAAAATGCATTTTTTAAATTTTAAATATTTGATAATTTAAATTATGAAATGTTGTTTTAGGAGCTGGATGTTGGGGTTGTAGGGGGATAAGGGTGGGGAGTGTTTTAAAAATAATGAAAAACTTTATAAATTAATTTAAAATGTAAATTAAACATTTAAAAAATGTAGGGGTCTATTACAATGGCGGTCGGATGTCCACCGCCGGGCCGGCGGTGGTGCCCGCTGGACCGGCGGTGGACATCCGCCCACGATCGCAACCAAGAAAACCGCCGGTCAAATTAGGATGGCGGTGATGACCGCGGCGGTGGGAAATTCCGACCGCCGCTTTTCCACCGGTTGCCATCTGCACTCCTGCTTGGCAGACGGAGCAGGACCGGGATAATGGTGGCGGTGCAGAGCAGGCTCCGCCAGCAGGATTATGATGCCGGCGGTAGCCAGCCTTTCCTCAGCATTCAAACCGCCATGGAAAGGCATGCGGAGATTGTCTTCCGGGGTCCGTTGCAGGCCCCCAATGTGTTGGGGGGGTGTGGGTGCACTGGGGGGGTACCCATGGTCCCCCCGTACATTTCCCTGTACCAGGTTTCAGGTACTGTACAGTGCCTGCCATTCAGTGATTTGATTGTGGAATTTGTATAGCGCACGATTGCCCAGGGGCGTCTAGGCGCTTTGCAGAGGAGTTGCCGAAGATGGTATATTTTAGTTTGAAAAGAGGCATGTCTTTAGTAGTTTTATGAAACCAAGCAGTGTTGGGCAGCTTTTGATATTTATTGGAAGCAGGTTCCACAGCCTCACAGTACCCAGGACAAAGCTTCTTCCTCCCCAGCTCGCTTTCTTGAATTTTGGTGTTTGGAGGAGTTTGTTCTGTGCTGAGCGTAGGTGCTTTAAAGGATGGTACCATGTGATGTGTTGCTTCAAAAATGCTGGTCCATTTCTGTGGACAGCTTTGTATGCTAGACATAGGGTTTTAAAGTCTATTATTTTCTTCATAGGAAGCCAGTGGAGTTTTTCCAAGCCTTCAGAGATAGGCTGGAATTTGGGGACGTCTAGCAGCAATCTGGCGGCAGTGTTTTGTGCTCACTGAAGTTTAACCATGTGCTGTTTCTGAAGGCATAAGTATAGTGCATTTCCATAGTCCAGTCTAGCCATGGCTAGGACCGTTACTAGTGTTTTTACTGCTTCATGGGGAATGAAGGAGCGCACTTTACGGATTGATTTTAAAGTGAGAAACACCAATGAGACGACTTTGTTGACCTGGTGTTGGAAGGTCAGTCTGTCATCAAAAATGACACCCAGGTTCCTCACTTTATGGACTGGGGTAGGGTGAGCGCCAATACTGGAAGGCCACCAGTTTTGTGACCAGAAGGATGTGTCAGAGCCTAATAAGTGTTCCTCAGTTTTGGTTCCATTAAGCTTTAGACAGTCTGTCCCCATCCATTGGTTTATGTGGGACATGCACTGGTTAAAACGCTCACCTGTTTCCTCGGGCTTACTAGAGATGGACACCACTATTTGGGTGTCATCAGCGTAAGATATAAGTTTGAAGCCGAATTGCCTGATGACCTTAGCTAAAGGGGTCACATAAAGGTTAAACAGGGTGGGGCTTAAAGAGGAGCCCTGCGGCACACCACAAGGCAGAGTGAACTGTTCTGAGCAGGAGTCCCCTATCTGGAAATATTGGTATCTGTTGTTCAGAAAGGATTTGAGCAGTGTTTGAACAGAGTTCTTGATTCCCACCTCTTGGAGCCTTCTGATTAGAATGTCATGGTTCACGGTGTCAAAGGCCGCCGACAGATCCAACAGGATCAAGGCGGCCTTGGCACCCGTGTCCAGTATTGCCCGGATCTCCTCTGCTGCCATGATCAGGGCGGTTTCAGTGCCCTGTCCTTGTCGGAAACCATACTGTGAGGAATCCAGCAGGTCTGCAGAGGAGATAAGGTCATTAGTTGGGAGTTCAGACTTTTTTCCAGGACCTTGGCCGGGAAGGGGATCCTTGCTATTGGTCTGTAACTGCTGTTGTCATTAGGATCTAAATTGGGTTTTTTCAGTAGTGGGAGAATGGATATTGTCTTCCATGCATCTGGAAAGACACCTGAGCTAATTATTTCTTTAAAAAGTATGCTAAGTTGTTCACTGATTGTATCCGGTGCCATATGGAATATGTTGGGAGGACAGGGGTCTGATGGTGCTCCGGATTTTATTGATTTAATTGCCTGCTCCACCTGTTCTATGTTCGGTGGCACGAACGAATCCAAGACATTGGTGGGGCATGGGGAGATTGTGGCGGGAGTAACTACCATGCCGTCGACCCAGTCTGAGAGCGATTCGAAAGATGGTTTGTACTTTGTCCTTAAAATACCCCGCTAGTTGGTTGCAGAAAGCCACGCTAGTGTCCTTTTTTGTGGTTCGGGAAGCTTGACTAGCTTTTTCAATGTTGAAAATAGTGCTTTGCTGGAGTTGCCTGCCTGCTGGATTTTATTTGAAAAGTAGCTGCTTTTCTTGTCCAGTAACATCTTTTTATAGATGCTCAAAGATTGAGAATATAAAGTTTTATCGGCTATTGAGTAGTTGCTTCTCCAGCGCCTCTCTGCCTTTCTGCAAAGTTGTTTCTGTTTGCGCAGGGCATCACAGAACCAGGGCTCGGATTTCTTTGTGCGCTTGCTAGTGATGCTTTTTTCTGGTGCCAGTAGGTTCACTGCGGATTTAATCCAGTTGGTGAATGTTAGAAATGGGATCTCTGGTTGGCTAAGGCTTGCGCCAAAGCCAGACAGAGACCACCACTCTAGTCAGGGCGAGGGAGTTACACGCCAAAGATAACCCCTGCTCACCCCCTTGGTAGCTTGGCACGAGCAGTCAGGCCTATCCCGGAGGCAATGTGTAAAGCATTTGCGCAACACACTCACACAGCAGCAACACACTAGGCATACTACAAAAGGAACTCCACACAAGGTTATATAAAAAATAGCCTTTGTATTGTTATGTTATGTTATGTTATATATATTTATAGCGCGCACAGATACTCAGCAGAGTGTCCCGGCGCGTACTTGAGAAAAGAAACAAAGGCCAGAGCATCAGCTAGAAGAGAAGAGTTTTTAGCTTTTTCTTAAAGATCGCCGGGTCCTGGATGCCACGCAGCTCTAGGGGCAGAGCATTCCATGCTAAGGCAGCTTTCCGCACAAAGGAGCTCCCTCCAAGCCTTTGGCGGTTGAACCTAGGGGTCTGCATTAAAAGTTGAGGGGAGGAACGCAACTGTCTTACTGGGTTATAAAAAGCGAATCTCTTCTGTAGATAAATAGGACCCAGGCCATAGAGAGCTCTATGGGCAATGGTCAAAGTTTTAAATTTTATTCGGGACTCAACAGGGAGCCAGTGCAAAGAGCGCAAATGAGCGCGCACACTGCACCTGCCAGACAGACCCAGCAGTAGTCTGGCAGCAGAGTTTTGAACTACCTGCATTTTATTCAAGAGGTAGCCAGGGATGCCCACATAGAGTGCGTTGGCGTAGTCCAGGCGGGACAAAATCAAGGCACGAACAACAGTTTCTTTGGCGGGTCTTGGAAGGAGAGGGAGAAACTTCCTCAAAGCTTTCAGGGTGCCAAAACAGGTCCCAGCCAACTTCTTAACCTGGGATGAAAAGGTCAGGTTCTCATTGAACCAGACCCCCAGATTTTTAGCAGCGTTTCCCCTGCACTAGGCAGGGGGAAGCCAGGGGGCCATAGTCTCTCTCTGAAATTGGCAGGAAATGTGCCATACAAGAGAACCTCCGACTTCTCTTCATTACACTTCAGCTGTGCCTGAGCAAGCCAATGAAAAACGGAAGCCAGACAGTGCTGAGCAGAGAGGACTGAGTCATCGTCCCTTCCCCAAGAAAAGAGGAGCTGAGTGTCATCCGCGTAGGCCAACACCTTAGCCCCTAATGTCTCCGCTAAATAAACCAGCGGAGTAACATAGATGTTAAAAAGAAGGGGACTAAGGATGACTCCTGCGGGACACCTGTGACCACCCGCTGGGGCACGGAGGCACATGGTAGAAGCCAGACCTGCTGGGTGCGGCCTTCCAAAAAAGACCTAATCCAGCCCCAAACAGACCCGGATATGCCAATCTCCAGGAGGCGGTCCAGAAGCAAGGAGTGAGGCACTGTGTCGAATGCTGCCGAGAGATCCAGCATAACCAGTGCGGCTCTCCCGCCGGCATCCAGACACTCACGAATTGCCTCTGACACCTCTAACAATACTGATTCCGTGCTATACGAAGCCCGAAAACCAGATTGAGCCGGGTGTAACAAACCCGATGCCTCGATGAAATTGGTAAGCTGATTAGTGAACACCTTCTCACAGACCTTAGCCAAGCTAGGCAAAAGCGAGATTGGACGGTAATTTCCAGGGATCAACGGGTCAAGGGACGGCTTCTTAAGGAGAGGGAGAATCTGTGCCTGCTTCCAGGACGCCGGGACTAAAGCCTCCCGCAAAGACATGTTAACAATTAAGTTAACTTCGGGGTTGATGGTATCAGCCGCAGCGGCCAAAAGTCTTGCAGCACAGGGATCAGTTGGAGAGCCTGACTTCAAAGCCTTAAGAATTTTGAGGGAGCAGGACAGATCTATAGGCTCAAAGGTTGACAGCATATTAGCAGGGCCAGCTACAGACTGGCCAAACGGAGAGGCCGTAAGTACCGTGGAACCGGAGGAGAAAGTAGCTTGTATCATACAGATTTTGTCCAAGAAAAATTTTGCAAGAGTATTACACCAGGATTCCGAGGCTGGCGCAGCACGAGCCTGAGCACTGGGAGACATAAAGCTTTCAACAATAGAGAAAATTTCCTTTGAGTTATTGTTGGCCTGGTCGATACGTGAAGTAAAATAATTGCTTTTAGCGACCGCTATGGTGGCATAATAGCTTTTTTGTTTTGTTCTAAGTGAATGTTTCGCCATAGGGCAATAACCACTAAAGCGCCATATTCGCTCCAATTTTTTACATTCATGCTTCAGGGCTTTCAGCTCTGAGGAAAACCAAGGTTTGGAGGGGGAGTCTCTTGCCAGTTTAGGCCGGCACGGTGCAGATAGAGTGGACACCGAGTCGGAGATCCAGTCAGTGAACTTAGACACATTCCCCTCCAAGTCTTGCTGAAAAGAAGGCCGAGATACAGCCAAAGTACTGATAAACTGGATAGGGTCAACTTTACTAAAAGTAGGAGGGCGATGGCGGCAAGCCTGCCGAGCAGGCTGGGAGACTTCCCAGGAAAAACAGATAAGAAAATGGTCCGACCAAGAGACAGGCACCGGCTTGACCACCTGAATGGGAAAATTGGAACAAATGGGGTCTAAGATATGGCCCCCTTGGTGGGTAGGATCAGTAACCCATTGGAAGAGTTGAGCCGAATGAAGGGAGTCAAGGAAATCAGCAGAGTCTCCGGCCTCACATTGTTCAAGATGAAGATTCACATCTCCCAGAACCAAGTAATGGGAAAAACGCAGTGCTCGCTCAACCACCGTGTCCCCACAAGATTTAAGAAAGGCACCAGCCGGGCCGGGGGGACGGTAGATGAGGGAGCCACCTAATGTGAAATGGGCCGAGAACTGTATGCTGAAATCCAAAGCCTCACACTCTCCCCAAAGGCTAGAAGTTTCGCTATGGAGAGCCCAGCGATCCCTATACAGAATAGCCAGGCCACCCCCTCTGCCCACTCGGCGATACACACGATGAAACTTATAGCCAGCAGGGGTAACCAGTGCAACAATAGGGTTGGATGAAGAGTCCAGCCAAGTCTCAGTGACAAACAACAGATCTAATGAGTTGTCAGAGACCAGGTCGAACACATCCACATAATGCTTTCTCAGAGATCTAGCATTGATGAGAGCAGCTCTGATACACAAACCCTTCGAAGATTTAATAGGCATAATACATTAGAAACATAATCACATAATATACACTGTGCCAACTGGCACTAGGCAATATTCACAGGGGAATTATATACAGGACCAGGCCAATCGGGCCCTGGTCAGACCCATCAGAACAGGTAAGTACATCCAAATATGAAACACAACCAGTAACTACTGGTAAAGTTAGGAACTTAGCATGAGATCCTGCAACGTAAAACAGAGGATGCATAAATCACTTTGCGCCTGAATCACCTTAGGCATAAAACTACATTAGGCCAAACCTCATTAGCATCACACATTACGCAATAGGCATTACAGTAGGCATCACAAGCATAAACACCTTAGGAAAATAATTGGCATAAAAACAGTGTGCCCCAATCGGGGGCACAACGCACTAAAACTGGCCCTGGGCCAACTGGCCTCTCACAGGGGCTCAAAAACCCAATGTCCAGAATGTCCGGGCTGTAAGGGGACCTCACACAGGGGCCCCCTGGCTGCCTTAGCAGCAAATACAAAGTGCGCAATTGCGCAAGCCTAAACGTGGCAGCTGCCCGCTAATTGCGGTGCAGCTGTGCAGGCAACAAAATGTGGGCACTGGAGAAACAACGCTGGGGCCCTGCTCTGGGGCTCTCCCAATAATTGTAGCCCAATGGGCACCGACAATGTGCCCCGATCGGCACCACTGTGCCCTTGTGAAGCCCCACTCCGGGACTTTGCAAAACAAATGCCCCCCAAAACGTTGCAGCTGCCCTCTCGCAAGTGGGGCAGCTGTAGAAAAATGGCCAAAGAGAGGTACGGGCACCACGGGCCCTGGGGACCCCC
Organism: Calotriton arnoldi; assembly: GCA_963921515.1. Lineage (NCBI taxonomy): Eukaryota > Metazoa > Chordata > Amphibia > Caudata > Salamandridae > Calotriton > Calotriton arnoldi. Next base: position 415,987 of record CAWUFW010010528.1, read on the forward strand.
CGGGACCCTAGAAACACAGATGCACAAAGATGCCCCTCGTTGGAGCGGCCCGCTGCCAGGCGGGCCGCTCAGACTCTGTGCCTCGAACAGGCACCAACAATGCTTCACAATTCAGTCCCCACTCACCGGGACTTTGCAAGCTTCTCTCTCGGCTCTTCTTGCTCCCACGGGGCTCTCTCCACTCACGCAAGCCCCGCTCACCAATCAGGCCTTGCTTCTCTTTGCCCGGTCCCCTTTCCTGGGACCGGGACTTCAACGGGGACTCGGGGAGCCTGCGAGGCTCCAGAGGGCTTCCGTCAAGGCAGGGGGAGGCGGAAGTGGAGCCCGCGAGGCTCCGATCAGCTGCCTCAAGGCCCTGCCCACAGTCGCGCCTGACTTCCGTTTCTGGTGCGCTTCCCCTCCGGGCCGCGGCGGTGCAATTCTCCTCTCCAGAAGCGCGGGGTGGGCTCCCGCCAAAGCAAACACGGCGGGGTGGGCACCCGCCGTAAATAAATATCCAGAAGCGGGGTGGGCACCCGAAAAATAAATAATAAAGCGGGGTGGGCTCCCGCCTTGCTCTCAGCACTTCAGGGGAATCCCTACGCTGGGGATTCCCTCAGAAACCAGGTGCAGCTCGGCGCTGCGGAGCTCAGGCTCTCCTCCATCTTGGGAAATTAGAATATAGCGCTCCTGAAGCGCTAGGCCCCTTTAAAGATCCTGGGGTAAGCTGGGACCAGGAATAAAAGGTCCTTGGGGCTGTGGACTCCCCAGCAGGGTGCAGCCAGGCAAGCCAGCACACAGGGAACACCAAGAAGCAGCAGCTGGGTCCGCAGCGTTTCCTCCTGGCAGAGTGTCCCCTGCAAGTCAGCACAAGCACAACTGAACATTTTTATGGGGTCACAGCCCCTATATTTATATGCCCTTTTCCTTTGTGACACAGCACAGGGCTTGGGGGGAAACCAGATGCAACTGGTTTGGGGGAGCTTTGGAGCACTTTGTTGTGCTCAGCTCCTCTCCTCTTTGTCAGGTGGGGGCTAGGTGCTCAGACGCACCACAGGGGGCGGATCCAGCATTGTGGAGGGAAGGCACAACCCTATTCAGGTCCCAGGTGCAACTCCTCCCTCCCATCTAGATGCAGATCTCTCTATTCAGCCCTGCACTGACTCACCCTGCCCCTCCTGGAGCCACACACACCTCCCAGCCCCTGTCACTCACAAGCCAGACATGCAATCCACATCAGGCAGGCAGACACAGAGCACACAGAAATGCCAACTTGTAGAAGTGGCACTTCTCTACCAGTCACTATAAATCTGCGCACACCATTGCGCAGCATTTATTCTCACGAGTTCGCACATACTAAACTTGACCCTGCACTCCTCTCACACCAGGAATTACCATGGACACACATATCCCCCATGCATTCCTATGGGAGGGCAGGCCAATCTCACCACACGCACTCAGAGAGCGCACGCACTTTACACTGGGCCACAGTGCGAAAGTGCCCAGGGGCCTAAAATCACCAACACTACACAGGGAAAAGGCTAAGAGACAGGCAAAAAGTTCAGGGGTGAACCTGCCAAAAGGGCCAAGTCCAACACAACCCCCTTCCAGCCAAAACGCAGGGCAGACCAATCACCATCGTCATGGGCTTCCCTGCTTGGGGCGATAGAACACGGACGCGGGCCAGCAACTGCAGGGACACCCTCCTGTTCTACGCCACTGTGAACCCACGTGGTTCCCTCTGTAAAAGCTCTCTGGACCAACTGGGCTACCCCACTGGTACTCCCTAGCTGTCCGTGGCTAGGACCAGGCCCTAGGCCACCCAGATGCCACTGGTCCTTGCCCATCCACAGAGTGGGGGGTAGTAACACCTGGCACATAGTAGCCATTTTTCACTCTTCCCCTCATCAGGGCAGTTCTAAACTGCCACTGATCCTCCAGCCCAGGGTCCGCACCCTCAGGCTGACCAAAAGTCACAGGCGTGGCTCTCTTCCCCCTACCTCTTCTTCTAGGGTTCCTCACTCTCCTCCTTGGAGAGGCACCCTCAGAACACAACTCTCCCACCAGTTCAGGACCTCTCTCCAAGAACTGGTCTCCCAACCTAGGGTTTAACCCCTCAGGTTGCACCGGGGTCAGAGGCGAGGGCTCCCTCCTCTACACCCCCTTCCAGAGTTCTGCACCCTCCCAACTGGAGCGGTACCCCTGGAAGATGAACCGGTCAGGACACTGGTTACAGACGTCCTTCCCTCCAGGTCAGGCAGATCCTGAACCTGGCCTCCCAACCTTAGGTCTAAACCCTTTGGCTGAGTACTTGCCTGGCACTCCAGGACATCTGAGGACTCGCACAGTAGCCCCCCGAGGGTAACACATGACTCATGTGTCGTGTGACAGTCTGCCTGGCGCAGACCTCCCGACCCCTGTCCACCTGACAGTGCGCGTAGATCCCCCAGGACAGACGTGGTGTCACCATGGTCACTTCTAGGAGACTCAGCCCTTCTGGCTGGTCCCTGACCCACTGGCTCTTCCACTGGGGAACACAGCCCCATGTCACCCCTCTCTCTGGACTTCTGTACCCTCGCAACTGGAGCGGCACCACCAGACACCAGAACCACTGGAGCTCTATTTACAGACGCTCCAGGTTCTCCAGACACTAGGAGATCCTCCTCAAATGGACTAACAGGACAGCCTAGGCTCCCAACCTGGTGTTCCCTGAAAAAACCATCCAGGTTCTGAGACTGGGTTTTGGGCATCTGGGGAAACTCAGTCCCACACTCACTCCTACTCCACTGAGACAGGACGTGAGCCCCTACACCCCTCCCACTACACTGGGACCCAGCTGGGCTACTCTGAACCTCTTCCCCAATACAGGACTGAAAGATACCTGAACCATTACTTTCGGAATCACTCCCCAGAGCCTCATCAGAACCTCGGGCCACCACCCAGAGGTCTGCTTCCCATGCAAGCTCCCTGGGATCAGAGGAATTACACCCCAACAGGTGTGGGTGCAATCCTGGCAAACAACGACTGAGCATCTGCTCTTTGATAACCACATTGGCCAGCCCTTCATAATCAAAATCCTCTGCTGTGCTAGCCATCACCCAATCGTCCAGTGCGTCACCACATTCCTCCACAAACTCCTCCCAAGACTGGTGAGACAGTTTCCTACTGCCCCTGAACTTCAACCTGTACGCCTCTTCGTGGGAACCAGGTACCCCACTGTGGGGACTGGGAAGGGGACTTCCTGCACTGGACTCCATATTGCTGCCAACATTGGACCCCACCCTTACTGGTGAATCCAGAAAACTACAACTGCACTCAGGGGATAATCTACCCTCCCGAGCTAATTTCTCCCTGGCGAAGACCCTCTCAGCCTCCGCCATCCTCTCCTGTGCTAGGACCCTCTCGGTCTCTAACTTTTTCTCCTCCACACTCAGCTGCGCTATCTCCTTGGCATACTCTAACCTGAGCATCTCCAAAGCCAGCTGATGCTCCCTTTCTTCCCTCCTATCTACCCACTCCTCTGGGGATAGGGAAAGGGGTGGGGCACTGCCCCCGACACTGGACCCAGCAAGAGACTCCCTATCTATGGGGTCCTCACTATCTACTGGAGTCCCTGTCCTGTCATGTTCTTCCTCCTCTTCAGACTCCTCAGGGCCACCCTCAGACCCACCACCCTCTTGGAGTGCGGCCTGGTCCCTGTCTATCTGTCTCCATCTATCCTATTGCCAGTGTAGCAGGGCTGTCCTAAGGGATAGCTGAGTTCTTCCTCACACACTGCTAAGCTTCTCTCATCACAGAACCCCCTTAACTCCAACATACTGTATTCCAACAGATTATATGCATTAAAGGTAGGTTCCATTCTGGCAAGGTTCTTAAAACACAGGTGCAACACAAGAGACCTAGGCGTCTGAGCTGAAGCAAGAGTACACAATTAACAAATGACACTTTAAGGAGAAAAAATCAAATAAAACTCAGAAACAATAATCCCCAAACATGTGATTATCTAAATGCAGAGTTTGTAGTGCAACCAGTTGTCACTGTGGTATTGCACAAACACAAGTCCTATCCTCACCGCTGACAACCAATGTTAGAAATGGGATCTCTGGTTGGCTAAGGCTTGCGCCAAAGCCAGGCAGAGACCACCACTCTAGTCAGGGCGAGGGAGTTACACGCCAAAGATAACCCCTGCTTACCCCCTTGGTAGCTTGGCACGAGCAGTCAGGCCTATCCCGGAGGCAATGTGTAAAGCATTTGCGCAACACACTCACACAGCAGCAACACACTAGGCACACTACAAAAGGAACTCCACACAAGGTTATATAAAAAATAGCCTTTGTATTGTCATAAATACATTAGAAACATAATCACATAATATACACTGTGCCAACTGGCACTAGGCAATATTCACAGGGGAATTATATACAGGACCAGGCCAATTGGGCCCTGGTCAGACCCATCAGAACAGGTAAGTAAATCCAAATATAAAACACAACCAGTAACTACTGGTAAAGATAGGAACTTAGCATGACATCCTGCAACGTAAAACAGAGGATGCATAAATCACTTTGCGCCTGAATCACCTTAGGCATAAAACTACATTAGGCCCAAACCTCATTAGCATCACACATTACGCAATAGGCATTACAGTAGGCATCACAAGCATAAACACCTTAAGAAAATAATTGGCATAAAAACAGTGTGCCCCAATCGGGGGCACAACGCACTAAAACTGGCCCCGGGCCAACTGGCCTCTCACAGGGGCTCAAAAACCCAATGTCCAGAATGTCTGGACTGTAAGGGGACCTCACACAGGGGCCCCCTGGCTGCCTTAGCAGCAATCACAAAGTGCGCAATTGCGCAAGCCTAAACGTGGCAGCTGCCCGCTAATTGCAGTGCAGCTGTGCAGGCAACAAAATGTGGGCACTGGAGAAACGACGCTGGGGCCCTGCTCTGGGGCTCTCCCAATAATTGTAGCCCAATGGGCACCGACAATGTGCCCCGATCGGCACCACTGTGCCCTTGTGAAGCCCCACTCCGGGACTTTGCAAAACAAATGCCCCCCAAAACGTTGCAGCTGCCCTCTCGCAAGTGGGGCAGCTGTAGAAAAATGGCTAAAGAGAGGTACGGGCACCACGGGCCCTGGGGACCCCCGGGGCCCTAGAAACAAAGATGCACAAAGATGCCCCTCGTTGGAGCGGCCCGCTGCCAGGCGGGGCCGCTCAGACTCTGTGCCTCGAACAGGCACCAACAATGCTTCACAATTCAGTCCCCACTCACCGGGACTTTGCAAGCTTCTCTCTCGGCTCTTCTTGCTTCCGCGGGGCTCTCTCCACTCACGGGAGCCCCGCTCACCAATCAGGCCTTGCTTCTGTTTGCCCGGTCCCCTTTCCTGGGACCGGGACTTCAACGGGGACTTGGGGAGCCTTCCAGGCTCCAGAGGGCTTCCGTCAAGGCAGGGGGAGGCGGAAGTGGAGCCCGCGAGGCTCCGATCAGCTGCCTCAAGGCCCTGCCCACAGTCGCGCCTGACTTCCGTTTCTGGTGCGCTTCGCCTCCGGGCCGCGGCGGTGCAATTCTCCTCTCCAGAAGCGCGGGGTGGGCTCCCGCCAAAGCAAACACGGCGGGGTGGGCACCCGCCGTAAATAAATATCCAGAAGCGGGGTGGGCACCCGAAAAATAAATAATAAACCGGGGTGGGCTCCCGCCTCGCTCTCAGCACTTCGGGGGAATCCCTACGCTGGGGATTCCCTCAGAAACCAGGTGCAGCTCGGCGCTGCGGAGCTCAGGCTCTCCTCCGTCTTGGGAAATTAGAATATAGCACTCCTGAAGCGCTAGGCCCCTTTAAAGTTCCTGGGGTAAACTGGGACCAGGAATAAAAGGTCCTTGGGGCTGGGGACACCCCAGCAGGGTGCAGCCAGGCAGACCAGCACGAAGGGACCCCCAAGAAGCAGCAGCTGGGTCCCTCGGCGTTTCCTCCTGGCAGAGTGTCCCCTGCAAGTCAGCACAAGCACAACTGAACATTTTTATGGGGTCACAGCCCCTATATTTATATGCCCTTTTCCTTTGTGACACAGCACAGGGCTTGGGGGAAAACCAGATGCAACTGGTTTGGGGGAGCTTTGGAGCACTTTGTTGTGCTCAGCTCCTCTCCTCTTTGTCAGGTGGGGGCTAGGTGCTCAGATGCACCACAGGGGGCGGAGCCAGCATTGTGGAGGGAAGGCACAACCCTATTCAGGTCCCAGGTGCAACTCCTCCCTCCCATCTAGATGCAGATCTCTCTATTCAGCCCTGCGCTGACTCACCCTGCCCCTCCTGGAGCGACACACACCTCCCAGCCCCTGTCACTCACAAGCCAGACATGCAATCCACATCAGGCAGGCAGACACAGAGCACACAGAAATGCCAACTTCTAGAAGTGGCACTTCTCTACCAGTCCTATAAATCTGCGCACACCATTGCGCAGCATTTATCCTCACGAGTTCGCACATACTAAACTTGACCCTGCACTCCTCTCACACCAGGAATTACCATGGACACACATATCCCCCATGCATTCCTATGGGAGGGCAGGCCAATCTCACCACATGCACTCAGAGAGTGCACGCACTTTACTCTGGGCCACAGTGCGAAAGTGCCCAAGGGCCTAAAATCACCAACACTACACAGGGAAAAGGCTAAGAGACAGGCAAAAAGTTCAGGGGTGAACCTGCCAAAAGGGCCAAGTCCAACAGTGAAATTACCTGTTGCTTCATTTGCCTCATATTTTAGGTCAGGTTTAGATGATGCCAGAGTGTATTGCATCTGCTGGGGCCCAATATTCCTCCAGTTGCGTCCTTTAATTATCTTATGGGGTATATGCGCACTGGAGATGTGATGTGTGGTGGTTATTGTGAACAGGATGGCTCTATGGTCTGACCATGGAATTGGCAGGATTTCTTGTATTTTTAGGTGGGGATTGGATGTGAAAAGTCCATCCAGAGTGTGACCAGCATCATGTGTGGGGTGCAATACTTTCTGTTCCAGCGAAGCATTAGACATCATCTCTATTAATGATGCTGAATTATGGTCTTCTAAATCTTCAAGGTGGTAGTTAAAATCGCTTAATATACAGTAGTCCTCTGAGTTGGTGCTTGATTCTATTACTGGGCTGATAATTTCCTCGAATTTGCTTTTGCTTTTCGAGCTGGAAGGTCTATACAGTAGTGTGCCATTGAAGGTGTAGTTAGCACTCAGGGTGATTCTGAAGGAAAGTAGTTCGCAATCAGGGCTACTTCCTGCCGGGGATCCTTTCAGTTCCAGGGAGTTATTGACTATGATCGCTAGTCCGCCTCCCAGTCTGTCTTGTCTATCATTTTTGATAATTGAGAATCCTTGAGGTATAGCTAGGGCCAGGTCACAATCAGAGGTGCTATTTGCCCAGGTTTCGGTTACAAAGGCCATATCTACTTTGTGTGCGGTCAGTAGTTCTGCAAATTCTATGTTGTGTTTTATTAGGGAGCGGGTATTGATGAGCAAGCCTGTAACTGTCTTGGGGGCTGGTGATTGCCCATATAGGACATATTTTTCTGTGGAACATGCCTTAGTTTTCGTAAAGAGAAACTTTGCCTTGCAGTGGGGGCATGCCTTGGGCTCATTGGATAGGTCGAGCTGAAGGCAGGGGGCTTTAAGATATGTTTTATTGAGGTTCATAAGAGTAACATTAGAGTACGTCAGTCTTGTCCCTGATTTTGGAATGTGGCGGACAGGGGTCATGGCCCTGGGCCCGGTCCAGGCGCGGACGGGCGCGGACGGGCGCAGACGGGCTTGCCACAGGCGTGACTTTGGCGCGCGTTTGGCGCGCCCGCTGCTGCATCCTGTATTTATGCAAAAGTGGTAGGGAAATTGGCGCGCACACAAATGACTGCCCCCTTTAACCCGGAAGTCAGTCAGGAATTTCCGGTTCAGTCTGCCCTCCACTGCAAACGGCACCAGCTGCGGTGGAACGGGGCACAGAACACAGGAAATCAGGTAATTGCAATTCGCGCTAGCGTCGCAATTAAGAAAGTAAAAACAATTAAAACTTTTTAAGAACAATTAAAAGCTTTACAGTGAAGTCCTGCTTGTTGCTAGAGAGCTTGGTATAATTCGTGCTAGCATCGCAATTAAAACAGTTAAAAAGCTATTTACAGAGCAGTTTGAAAAGCTTTACTACAGTCCGGGTTGTTCCTAAAGTGCTTGGTGCATATTAGTTCAAATCAATGGCAGCATGCGTTTGAGAGCATGAGCGTGCGGCATAGACCTACCGCTGGTGCAGGGAAATGCAGGACATGCTCCTTTCGGCATCGCGGTGGTGCTGTGGGCAGCAGCAACTACCGCAATGTTTAGACCCACGATCCGACCGCGGCGGTCAGAGTTCGACCGCAGGTCATCGTAATTCGACCGGCGGTGATGTCGCGGACCATGCGAGCGGTCTTTTCCCGCTACCATGGTGGTCGGGGAGGTTTCCCGACCGCCATCATAATAGGCCCCTTAGTTATTAGGAATGGGATGTTGGGTTTATAGGTGATGAGAGTGGGGAGAATTTAAAATGTGTAAAATACATTTTAAAATTAAATTGAATTTTTATATTTTTTATTTGAAATATTTAATTTATGAGTTCAAAGTTGTGTTTATAGGGAAGAGGAATGGGGAGTGTATTAAACAGTAATGTAATATTTTAATAAATTTAAATTTCTTTTAAAAAATGTACAAAATGTTTTAAATTAATTATTTCAATTAAATTTTAATAATTAATGTGTGTAAAATTTATGAATTCATGGAATTTTTATTATAAAACATTAAGGGGCCGATTCCGATCTCGGCCGGAAGCACACCTAACACTATTCGTCCGGAAAAAATACAAGCCGAATGCGTGTTTCCCGACCGAATCGTACACTCGTCCGGACGAACAAGTACGATGCGTATAACAACCCAGTTACCGAACGAGCCGTACTCACCCAATCCAGCTCCTGTTTCCCGCCCGAGCCGGATCCGTAAACGCCGATTCGAGCCGCACGTAAGCAAATACACAGCACCTTCCGGCCGGACTAGTACGATGCGCATTCCGTACATGCCGAACCCGTCGCTACGTCCGGCACGTTTGAGCATCCGGGCGAGCCGTACATAAGCTCCGTTTCGCGCCACAAGACAATCCACGGCTACGAGACGAACAAGCCAGCAACGAGTACGAGTCAAAGACACGAGAAACCCGAATGAGACGATCCAAGCATGAATCCCATTGCGCAGGTCCTACCTATACTCTACATCTATTACCGGGACCGGCACGGACGCGTACGGCGCAGACGGTAAGTCAAACATCAACAATACAAACAAACTACACGTACCCGAAATATGTCACACACACATAGGGATGCACAAATGACGTACACAAGCTACAGCAGAACCATAGGGGTGGGATGGCCAACACCAATGCCATACACACCCATAGGGGGATGGATGCCTACCACCAACACCACCCTACAACCACCCCTACTTGTGGGTGGCTAGATGCCTGCCACCACCACCACCCCTACTCAGGGGGGCTGGATGCCTGACACTACTACCATACCCACCCTTAGGGGGCTGGATGCCTGCCACTACTACCACCCCTACTCCGGGGGCCTGGATGCCTGTCACTACCACCACCCCTACTCGGGGGGCATGGATGCCTGTCACTACTATCCATCCCCACCCTTAGGGGATGGATGCCTGCCACTACCACCACCCCTATCCAGGGGGGCTGGATGCCTGTCACTACTACCATCCCCATCCTTAGGGGGATAGATGCCTGCCACTACCACCACCACTATCCAGGGGGGCCTGGATGCCTGTCACCTCTACCATACCCACCCTTAGGGGGCTGGATGCCTGCCACTACTACCACCCCAACTCAGGGGGGCCTGGATGCCTGTCACTACCACCACCCCTAATCATGGGTGCCTGGATGCCTGTCACTACTACCATCCCCACCCTTAGGGGGATGGATGCCTGCCACTACCACCACCCCTATCCAGGGGGGGCTGGATGCCTGTCACTACTACCATCCCCAGCCTTAGGGGGATTGATGCCTGGCACTACCACCACCACTATCCAGGGGGGGCTGGATGCCTGTCACTACTACCATCCCCACTCATGGGGGGCTGGATGCCTGTCACTACTACCATCCCCACTCATGGGGGCCTGGATGCCTGTCACTACCACCACCCCTAATCATGGGTACCTGGATGCCTGTCACTACTACCATCCCCACCCTTAGGGGGATGGATGCCTGCCACTACCACCACCCCTATACAGGGGGGGGCTGGATGCCTGTCACTACTACCATCCCCACCCTTAGCGGGATGGATGCCTGCCACTACCACCACCACTATCCAGGGGGGGCTGGATGCCTGTCACTACTACCATCCCCACTCATGGGGGCTGGATGCCTGTCACTACTACCATCCCCACTCATGGGGGATGGATGCCTACCACTACCACCACCCCTAATCATGGGTACCTGGATGCCTGTCACTACTACCATCCCCACCCTTAGGGGGATGGATGCCTGCCACTACCACCATCACTATCCAGGGGGGGCTGGATGCCTGTCACTACTACCATCCCCACTCATGGGGGGCTGGATGCCTGTCACTACTACCATCCCCACCCATGGGGGATGGATGCCTACCACTACCACCACCCCTAATCATGGTTGCCTGGATGCCTGTCACTACTACCATCCCCATCCTTAGGGGGATGGATGCCTGCCACTACCACCACCACTATCCAGGGGGCCTGGATGCCTGTCACTACTACCATACCCACCCTTAGGGGGCTGGATGCCTGCCACTACTACCACCCCTATCCAGGGGGGGATGGATGCCTGTCACTACTACCATCCCCACACATGGGGGGATGGATGCCTACCACTACCACCACCCCTAATCATGGGTGCCTGGATGCCTGTCACTACTACCATCCCCACCCTTAGGGGGATGGATGCCTGCCACTACCACCACCCCTACTCAGGGGGGCCTGGATGCCTGCCACCACCACCACCCCTACTCAGGGGGGCTGGATGCCTGTCACTACTACCATCCCCACTCATGGGGGATGGATGACTACCACTAACACCACCCCTACTCATAGGACGGGTAATGCATGACACAACCAGCATACTCCCACATAAGGATTGACAGAAAATTACATCCCCCCAACACCCTGACAAGCGTGTGTAGTCTGTGTCAAATGCCTACAAGACTGAACATGACATTGAACATACAATGTGACCCCCTAACACATGTGTCACACATAAATGTGTGTGGCCTCCACAATGCAAGCCGACCATGGCCACTGTGGCAATGGGCTCGAACACCCCATCACCACAGTGACCAAAAGGGAAGTGTGGTGTCCATAGCTGATGCACTTTTTGAACAGTGTGGCAATGGGGCCTAAAGCCCCATCACCACAGTGACCAAAAGGGAAGTGTGGGGTCCACAGCTGATGCACTTTTTGAACAGTGTGGCAATGGGGCCTAAAGCCCCATCACCACAGTGACCAAAAGGGAAGTGTGGTGTCCATAGCTGATGCACTTTTGAACAGTGTGGCAATGGAGCCTAAAGCCCCATCACCACAGTGACCAAAAGGGAAGTGTGGTGTCCATAGCTGATGCACTTTTTGAACAGTGTGGCAATGGGGCCTAAAGCCCCATCACCACAGTGACCAAAAGGGAAGTGTGGTGTCCATAGCTGATGCACATTTTTGAACAGTGTGGCAAAGGGGCCTAAAGCCCCATCACCACAGTGACCAAAAGGGAAGTATGGGGTCCATAGCTGATGCAACTTTTGAACAGTGTGGCAATGGGGCCTAAAGCCCCATCACCACAGTGACCAAAAGGGAAGTGTGGTGTCCATAGCTGATGCACATTTTTGAACAGTGTGGCAATGGGGCCTAAAGCCCCATCACCACAGTGACCAAAAGGGAAGTATGGGGTCCATAGCTGATGCAACTTTTGAACAGTGTGGCAATGGGGCCTAAAGCCCCATCACCACAGTGACCAAAAGGGAAGTGTGGTGTCCATAGCTGATGCACTTTTTAAACAGTGTGGCAATGGGGCATAAAGCCCCATCACCACAGTGACCAAAAGGGAAGTGTGGTGTCCATAGCTGATGCACATTTTTGAACAGTGTGGCAATGGGGCCTAAAGCCCCATCACCACAGTGACCAAAAGGGAAGTGTGGTGTCCATAGCTGATGCACTTTTTGAACAGTGTGGCAATGGGGCGTAAAGCCCCATCACCACAGTGACCAAAAGGGAAGTGTGGTGTCCATAGCTGATGCACATTTTTGAACAGTGTGGCAATGGGGCCTAAAGCCCCATCACCACAGTGACCAAAAGGGAAGTGTGTTGTCTATAGCTGATGCACTTTTTGAACAGTGTGGCAATGGGGCATAAAGCCCCATCACCACAGTGACCAAAAGGGAAGTGTGGTGTCCATAGCTGATGCACATTTTTGAACAGTGTGGCAATGGGGCCTAAAGCCCCATCACCACAGTGACCAAAAGGGAAGTGTGGTGTCCATAGCTGATGCACTTTTTGAACAGTGTGGCAATGGGGCATAAAGCCCCATCACCACAGTGACCAAAAGGTAAGTATGGGGTCCATAGCTGATGCAACTTTAGAACAGTGTGGCAATGGGGCCGAAAGCACAATCACCACAGTAATCATAAGGTAAGTGTAGTCATGGTAAAAGCTGCCAAAGCCAAACTGCATGGATGAATCCTGGTCACACAACAACAAACACATCAGTGGCATAGTAGTGCTTGTGTCCCATATCAACATAGATTGGTCGAGGCAAACAGTGCAGTGTCACTGAAACATCGTTTTGGCCATGTGCATACAAACATCACCCATGGGGTCCCACATTGTCAACATTCACAAATAACACAATGACAGAAGTGACCATCATAATGCTGACCCACATATCTGCACCAATGGACACACAAATGTAGATATCCTGTGGAGACTGTAGATGTCAGGTGAACAAATACCATACCATGGCAGCAATGGGACATACAAACCATGATTATTGTGCTGACTTATGACCTAGGAGTCTCAGGGACAGCAGGGGAAAGCCACCAAACAACATACAGCCAATGGCACACTCAAGATATGCCAATGCAGTGGTGCTAAGGCACAAACACAAACAGGCAGACTCACACTGCATATCAAACACAACGGGTGATGGGGGGGTTTGCCAGTGTCCCCAGGCAACCACACCACACATGAGGAGGCCTGAATTCCAACCACACAGATGTGTATACAGTGCCAGACAAAAGTTACTCATGGATCGGATACCCCTATGTGGGCAATCGGGCATTGTTAGATGAGAGTGAGCCCAAATTACACATGTCACACAAGCTTGTAGGAACAGCAACTAACACAGCAAGAGACAGACCCACCACAGCACTACCCCCAGGGACCCCACATTGTGCTGACACTAGCCTGCATGAGAATCCCACTGTGATGACAAAGGTAGATGTCGTTCACACTGTGAACCACAGCCATGTGTCCTGAGCAACAAACTACCATCACACCTACACAAGCTCTAATCAATCAGCACGGCCTGCCAGCCAAGGCCAATATGGAGGTAGGGGTCTAGCCGTGCAACAACTCACATTTGCACACACTCAACACCACACACCCTGATCTCCACCAATGTGCAGCAGTGAAGCTCACATGGACTGGTGACATTGCACATGCACCCATGACAATACCAGGGGTGGTGGTGGGAACTAAGGTGCAGAAAGCCATCACACATGGCCAGTCAACAAGACTTGTCAATGTCTGACACACAGCACAGTACGCTGTACATGGGCATAATGTGAAATCCACCACAATCAATGGGATCCTGGCCATAGTCACACACCAACGAAGAAGCCAAGGTGACACACTAAGAACACACGTACACAACTTCCAACATTGCAGCTCTGACCCTGAGGAGTGGCAGCAGTCACACACACAACGTGTCACAATCACTGAAAGCTACCACAAACTGTAAATCACATGACTTGTGTAAACAACAAGTGCCAAGGGGAATCCTGAATGTGTCCCATCTGCGTTTGACCACATCCCCAGCCCTGACAACAAAGACAACCTGGGATGACAACCTCATGAACATTAGTTTGCCATGCACCCACATCACGGAGAAACCAGGTCCAAGATGCTGGATGAACACAGAACAACTCCGCAAGCATCACAAACAGGAACATACCTAGGGACACAGCCTGTGTAGGAAAAGGGAAGGGAACACGCACAGACATGCTTACACAACACACAACACAGGCCCATGCAATGTCACCAGATTACACACTGCCATGAGGGCACTCCACTCCTGTGGAAGGTCCGCTGTGCCAAACCTTGTCTGTGCACGACCCAAACATGTCAGCAGAACACTCTGTCAGTCAGTCAACAACTACAACACACAGAAGGCTCTGCTCACATCATCCTGGGTACGGGAGTGTCACGTCAGTCATCTGCATACACCCAAAACACGTGTCAAGCAAGTTGCACTGTATACACAGATGAGTCCTTCGACATTGATGTGCAAAACTGCATGTCCAGTGGAGCTGGGCACACAGTCAGGGAAATCGGAACATTGAACAGTGGTAAGCCCACCAGATGTGCATCAGTGTAAGACAAAGATGTTCATTTACAAATGCTAAACGTACATCCCTGTGTCAAATGCTGAACATTACACCCTCAGACTGCAGCAAAGGATGCCATAGATCCAGACTACAACAGGACACATCCCATGGACCACACGGAGTCCATCACAGCAACACTTCATTTTCCTGATATGAACACTATTACAACTGCAAATGCAGGATGCTACTCATCCACATCATGTACATCAAAAGAAAAGCCACAATTAAACAAAAAGAGGCTTTATTCAGCAAAAGTCAAGGTAAACTCTGAAGTCCAAAGGAAACTAAGGCCAATGGCCAGTCCAAAATCACAGTCCCAACAGGGTGATAAGTGACAACTGGTCACCCATTGCTTCCCTGCACTGGTACGGACAGGGGACATCCCCCTTGGAGGGGCATACAAGGGGCAGGCCAGGCACTGCATGGACAGGATCAGGGGATGGCAGAGTGAGGCAGTGAAGGGGTGGTGGGTGCAGGAGTGTCACCGGCAACTGCAGTGGAGGTGTCTGACTCAGGGGGGGCCGGCTCCACCGTGGTACACAAGTCAGTTGGTTTGGGTGCTGCAACCACTGCAGTGGGCTGGCCTGATGTAGTGGACTGGGTCCCCACTGCAGTGCCCGAGTCAGACGGGGTGGTTGTGGACTCCACTGCAGTGCATGACTCCAAGGGAGTGGAAGGGTGGGCAGATGAGGTGGGCAGGACAGAGGGGGGACCCGGTCTCCACACCAGTGGCACTAACAGGCAGAGCGTCTGGGTTGGGGGTGGAAGAGCAAGTGGCAGGGGGGAGGGCCTAAGCAGTCTGGGGATGCAGTATCGGTGTGTGGGGGAACCTGGGGAAGGGTGTGGCGGGGGAACCTGTGGAGTGGTGGCCTGGGGGATGGAGGAGAGAGACTGGGTGGTGGAGCTGCGTGGTGGTGGTGGTGGGGTCTTGCTCTTCCTGGTCCGGGGGGACTTCCGAATGGGGTCCTGTGTCTGCCTGCGCCTGGGGGAGGGCGTCTGGGGGCGAGGGGCACTCCCCTCTGTGTGGGTGGACTTCCTCTTCCCCCGGTACGCTGGATCAGCAGGATCGGAGGGGAAGAGGCCGAGGTCACACAGGAAGATCTGCTGTGTAGGTGGGGTAGCAGGTGAGGCAAGGGAAGGGGTCTTGGAGGGAGAGGATTTGGAGGACTGCGGAGTGACTGTGGATGCCTGTGTGTGTGTCTGTTCCCCATCCCCTGTGTGTGTGGTCTCAGTCCCCTGAGGATGCTTGTGTGCACGTCTTGCCTTTCTCTTGGGTGTGTCTGTGCTGCTCGTGTCTGTGTGCTTGGGTGATTGTGCAGGTGTGCATGTGCTTTGGACAGGTAGGGTAGCAGGAAGTGTGGATGGGGCAGAGGTGGGAGGGGTGAGGGACTGTTGGAGGAGGGACACGGCTGCCGTCAGGGAGGAGTCCATGGACTTACTGCTCCTCTGTAGGGCAGACATACCCGTCGAGATGCCCTCCATGAACGACACCAGCTGTGTCAACAGAGTGGTGTGTGCATGGAGGACACTCAGCATAGCTGTCTGCCCTAAATGGAGCTGGCGAAGTAAGTACACAGACTCCTCACTCAGGGCAGCAGGGGACACAGGGGCAGGGGGTGCGGTGCCTGGCACGAAGGAGACATGCTCCCGAACACGGGAGCCTCCACGGACCTCAGGAATGGGAGACAATGGGAGGGCGGTGGTGGTGGTGGTGGTGGCGGGGCCAGACAGACTAGCTGGCCATTGGAGGCTGCTGAGACCCACCTCCACAAGGGAGTCATCCTCCGAGCTGCTGTGGTCCTCAGCTGAGGTGGATGGTGCTGAGGACTCCTCGGTGTGGCTCCCCTCGCCCTCTGTGCCACTGGGTCCCTCTGACCACTCGTCGGATGCTGACCCAGTCTGGCTCCGCTGCTCCTCCTGGTCTGTGGAGCCGTCCCCTCCTGTGGCCGTGGACGTATCTGCAAACAATTAGGGAAACAGACAAACATCAGTCACCTGCACTGACCGCACACACCACAGTAAGTACAGCACATCACAGAGCAAGCCCTGGCATCCTTAGTTGAACATTGCCTAAAGTCCTCACACAGATTCGGGGAAGCCAATTGTCAACCATGGGACTCACACCCCTCCTGCCCTTGCACCCATCTGTCTGGTGCCTGTCTGATGGTAAGACCCCAGTGTGGACACATGCACCACCTACACAGTTGTTGGACATTGCAGGGAATACGGTGAAGTATGTGAACATGCACACATCACATCTGAGTCAGTGTAGGTGTCCAGAGAAAGGGATGGCCAGAGTCTAAATAGAAATGCATGTGATGCATACCAGCACCAGACACCATGATCCACCCATGTCCGGATAGTCAATGCCACAATGGGATGCATGTTGCACATGTCACTCCCCTGCAGGATCAGTCTTAGGAAGTTTAATGCCATGACACAGGCATGCGGGCAAATTCATACATCACTGTCTCCAGTCACATGGCCATGGCAGCCAGCCAACACCAGTCTGCACTGTGTCACAGTCCTAGGACATGGGGAATGCAAGTTATGTAACTGACAAGTGCACATGTCCATCCCCCAAAAACAACATCATCTGAACTACTATTTGTCCACGTCATACCAATTGGACATATGGGGGACACGAAACACAACTCTCTGAACATGAGCACCTCACAGTGTGCTGTGAATGAAAAACAGCTGCCTGAAAGTCAGAGTCGCATACACCTGTGTGCACAGTCAAGTGATCAGACACCTATAAGTCACAGAAGTATTGTCTCTCATGGTCACATCTCAGATGGCATGCTGAGCCATAACCGACAAACATACCAGTAGTCCTGACAACGAAGCCACAGCACAATGACACAGAGGCAGACACCTGAGGGAACATGTCACTGATCACAACATGTCAGATGATCCACGGGAGTGGGAGTACAGAGTGTATTGTATGCCCTGGAGTAGGCATGACTGTCCAGCTCCACCTGTAAGAGGGATGAGTCTGGACAGTAGGTAGGTGTCTAAGCATGTGTGACACACTTGATATACATACTCCTGAGGCCCAAACATTCTTCCCGCCCACAGCATGGGGGTGTGCCAAATACCCCAGGGACATGTGGTGAATCAGATCAGCAAGTGGACCACAAATCAAAGTTACACCCAGATTACATGTCAGGACTTGGGCATTGTGTGAGCAATTGACCCACCCATGAATCCCACAACATAGTCACCGGAACAAATGCTGTCCCCCACCTTGAGCAAAGCAAAATGCAATGACACAGTCCCCAAGTGACACAATTTCCTGACTGTAAGGGCCACACATATGCGTATCAGATGAGGAGTGGGCATGTCACAATAGAGGGACATGGGTCCTGGACCACAAGACTGATGTACTGTGGAAGTTTAACCAGGCCAGAGGAGGGCACATAGCATGTCAGACAAAGTGCACAGTGCTGTCATGGACTCACCCCTCCTTGCTGCTGTCTGGCCTTCAGCTGCCCATCCAGGTCAGGGAAGACCACCGCCAGGATCCTGAGCATGTGGGGGGTCAGGGTCCGGTGTCCGCCCCTCCTGCGAGGAGGCGACAGCTTCAGCTGGACCCTTGCGATCCTCCGGGTCCAGCCTCGAAGGTCCTGCCACCTCTTCTGGCAGTTGCGGATCCGGCGCTTGTAGTCCGCCACGGACGATGGTCAGCCAGATTTTCAGTTTCTGGTGGGCATCAACCTGTGAGGATGACAAAGTGAAAATGCCATTACTACACATGCAACATGTCCGTGCATCACACAGTTGGATATACATGTCTCAATCACTGGGGCACATGATGTACACAGGCAGTGCAACGATGGCTATGAACAGTTTGCCAGCAGTTACTACATGGTATCATTGCATGGAAAGTAAACCTTGTTGGAATGCACTGTTACTGCACTGTACCTGTTCAGTGCATGTAACTACACACTTTGGGGGCTCAGAACTACTCAGTGAGCATGCTAGCCAGTGGTGTGCACACTGTAAGTCCTGCTAGTCAGACAACATGCAAAATTAGAAAGGCAGTGGACAGCACACTCACCTGCTCCCCTGGTGTCCCATACAGCTTGATGTACTGTGGAAGGAGGCTGTCCAGCAGGGCCTGGTTCTCCTCTGCGCTGAAGGCTGGGGCTCTCTCCCCAGTACGTGCCATTGCAGTAGCCAGAGGATGCAGAGACAGCAGCAGTGTTGGTAGCAGATGTCGTCCTGGAGCATGTAGTGCAGGCAAGTGAGCTCTCAGGGGAACAGCCAGCATTATATGTGTGCTGCAGAGGCAGATACTGTCCCATGTGTCCAAAGTGATAGGTCCAAGTCTTTTGCATCTTCTGAATCTGACCAATCCATGGAATAGCAGCACTAATACACGCCCACAGCATCCTTCAAATCTTCAACTTCATGACACCCATGATTTTGCAACATTGTTGTGGCTGGCCAACTGAATTTACTGCATCAGACTCGTTGGAGCTTCGAAAACGCGTCCGTTGCCATGCCAGGCCCCAGCCAATGCGTGCACACCGATCGGTCCATTGCTGTACAACGCGTATTTCGGGATACAACGCGTACCCGCTCACAACAGATGCAATGGGCCGGCGGGGCACACCGATCGGTCCATTGCTGTACAACGCGTATTTCGGGATACAACGCGTACCCGCTCACAACAGATGCAATGGGCCGGCCGGGCACACCGATCGGTCCATTGCTGTACAACGCGTACCCACTCACAACAGATGCAATGGGCCGGCCGGGCACACCGATCGGTCCATTGCTGTACAACGCGTATTCCGGGATACAACAGATGCAATGGGCCGGCCGGGCACACCGATCGGTCCATTGCTGTACAACGCGTATTTCGGGATACAACGCGTACCCGCTCACAACAGATGCAATGGGCCGGCCGGGCACACCGATCGGTCCATTGCTGTACAACGCGTATTTCGGGATACAACGCGTACCCGCTCACAACAGATGCAATGGGCCGGCCGGGCACACCGATCGGTCCATTGCTGTACAACGCGTACCCGCTCACAACAGATGCAATGGGCCGGCCGGGCACACCGATCGGTCCATTGCTGTACAACGCGTATTCCGGGATACAACAGATGCAATGGGCCGGCCGGGCACACCGATCGGTCCATTGCTGTACAACGCGTACCTGTACAGGTCACTCGCATATGTCACCATGCTTGTCACTGGTGAACGTATGCCAGCCACATATACCTGCCAGAGACACAGGGGCACACCTACAACACCACACCCAGTCCACACTGTTTCCTAAGGCATGTAAGGCTGCATTACCTTTTCTGTGTATGGGGGTTGACATGTGGTTTCTGTGGTGGCACTTGTGGGCAGCCACACCCAGGCTGTGCATGTGTTAATAGGGACAGGGTCCTTTGTGTGTTGTGCACATGACCACTGTGATGTGCAACAGTTCATTTTGGAGCATGTGGCATGGTCACATTTCCAGGTTGTGTATGTGTGTGACATGTCACATACCCCCAGGGTCCCATGGGGGAAGGCAAGTACGTCACAGGATGACCAATAGCCACAATAGTGATGTCCCTCCACAGTCTGTGTGCATGTTGGGTTTCCGATGTCTCTGATTCCATGTGCAAGATGGGAGACAGTCTCCACATCAACGTTGTTTGTGCATGGACTTTGATGTTGTGCGTCACTGGCGTCCATGTCTGTCCTGCGGAGGCGACCGGGGCCACTACCTGTGGGAGTCATGTTTGTTTTTCTGACGTGTACATGATACGCCATGTCATGCCAGTGTCCATGTGGCAAGACAGGGTCACTGGGAATCTACCTGTCAATGAGCTGTGATGCCTGTGGCGCATCTGTCCAGACATGTCACTGTGGTGTGTGTGTGGAACGTGACAGCAGGAAATGGGGACTGTGACACAGCCTAATGAGTTTCCCATAGCACAACCTGGTACCTGTTGTGCACACATGTTGTACTGAGAAGTTAGATGATGGGCATGTAGGTGTGAGTTATGTCCGAACAGAACGGCACACACATCAAGTACTTGTGTCTCGTAATGATGTATCATGTGAAATTGAGTATGGTGAATGGCACATATGTGGGGTGACTGACAATCTTTCTTTCTTCAACCTATGCACTGCAGGGCTCCAGCTGTCCATAGACCATTCCCTGACCTGGCAACGATGGTGGAACGTGACAGCATCCGACGGTACCGCTTCACCAGGCAGCTGATTGATGATTTGGCAGTGCGCTTGGCACCACATTTGCAACCTGGCCGGCCGTACCCTATGGCGCTGACACCCAAGGTGAAGGTAATGGCAGCCCTACACTTCTTTGCCACCGGTACCTTTCAACACACTGTGGCGACTGCCGGTGGGATGTCACAGACTATGTTCAGCTGTGTGCTATGCGATGTTTTGGAGGCAATGTTGAGATGCCTGAACCAGTACATCTATTTCCCTACACGTCAACAACTCACTGACGTCAAGAGTGACTTCTATACCCTGGGGAGGATGCCACATGTCATTGGCTCCATTGATGGGACACATGTGGCTTTGATACCACCACAGGCACATGAGCAGGCATACCGGAACCGTAAACATTACCATTCGATCAATGCTCTGGTGGTATGTCTTGCAGATATGACCATCACACATGTGTGTGCCCGTTTCCCTGGTTCAGCACACGATGCCTATGTGATGAGGAGTAGTCGCATCCCGAGGATGATGGCACAGATGCAGAACCAGCGTGCCTGGCTTGTCAGTGTGTACTGACTTTGTACCATTGTGTGTGTTCTGATCTGTAGTATTCCACCCACTTTTCCAACTCGGCTAATGTGCACTTGTCTGTCCGTAGGTGACTCCGGATACCCCAACATGCCGTGGTTGCTGACACCCCTCAGGAACCCTGTGACACCAGCACAGATGCGCTACAATGAGGCACATGGTCGGACCAGGAGAGTGATTGAGCGGACCTTTGGTCTCCTGAAGAGCCGCTTCCGCTGCCTGGACAAGACAGGAGGGGCCCTCCCATATGCCCCAGCAAAGGTGTGCAAGATTGTCATCGTCTGCTGCATGCTACACAACCTGGCAGTGCAGAAGGAGTTGCCTCTCATCCTGGATGACAATGACCAACGTCCGCCACCTGTGGAGGATCCTGGCCTGGACCACGATGCCAGTGATGATGATGATGGTGATGTCCACACACAGCTCATCACCAACTTCTTCAGCTGAATGTGAATATCCAGGGAGATGTAATGTGAATGATGTGAGTTTGCATGAACTGTGTGGGTGGTGCTCTGGTGCTGTTTGAGTGTGGCCATGTGCTACTTGACTGGATGCATGCAGCAATGTGTCCTTACAGGTAGTCTGTACTCCCCAACAGTTTTGACATGCTAACTTGGTTTTGTGTAGTTGTCTTGTGACATGTATTGGGCATGAGTATTGCAGTTCTGGCCTGTTCTTCAGTGGTTTTAACTGTGTGTCATGTCTATCCTTCACAGGGTGCTTACTGAGTACTTTGGTCAACTTGGATCCCCCGACACCATGATTCAGCTTTCAGGATAGCAGCAGTAGTTTGCCTACAAGTGATGTGCCACACACCCCTGGAATTTCTATCTTCTGCACTTGTTGACTGTGTGGCCACTGCCACGTGGGTAAACCTTGCATTTGTAGTGGAAACAACATGTTGCAAATGTGTAATGAACCTGTGCTTCACTTTGGGATGTGCGTTGTCTGTGGTCACACATCTGACTGACATTTGCTTACTGCACCTGTGGGCTAGTTGACACAGACTCTGAATAGGTGTGGTGTCTGTGCATTCCACTGTATTTCCTGGCAACATCACTGTGGGCGATGAGTCCGATGGCCCTGGTGTCTCTGTGTTGTGTAGCCCTAGTGGTGTGTCTCCCTCATATGTGTCACGTCACCATGACTCACACGACGGTGTTGTACTTGCTGTAGCAGTTAGCATACACAGTGTAATTTAGCAGGTCATCATCACCATTACAGTATCCACATTTGAATAACAACAGAGGCAAGTATGGTGTACTAGTGATTTTATTTACAGAAATGTGTGTGTGATAGTGCACAGGATGGTGGGTGCTGTACATTGGGATTGTGATCCAAAGTTCCCAGATGAGTTGGAAGTCTTGGTAGCAGAAATGTCCTGAGTGAAGTCCACAGTCATATGATACATTAGTCCAACTTGAACTCCCCATGTCATGTGGGAGAGTAGTGTTGCATTCGACAGGGTGAAACGTTTGCACACAAAGGAGAATTTCCAGAACAGGTGTTGGCTTCCTGGGGGATGTACGTGGCCATAAACCTCTCAGTTTTCCTTCCTCGGACGACCCCTCTTCTTTGGGGGGGACCCTCACGTGCAGGCTGCGGCGGTGCAGGGGCGTCTCCGCCAGAGTCCTCCTCCCTCCCTGTGGCGGTGTCAGTTGTTGCAGCACCAGATGTTGTGGGCACACAGGGAGGTGTGGCCATGTTGGTGCTAATCTGGCGGAGGCATGTCAATATGTCCCTATGCACCGCTGTGAGTTCTTGCAATGTGTCCCACTTGGACTCCATGCGAGACATGTGTGTCTCCACATGGGACATGTGGGAGTCCAAGCAGGCATGATGGGAAGCCTGCTGCTGTTGTATGTCCTTGAGGATCCCCACGACCTGTCTGACCTCTCCGGTGCTATCCTGGTACGCATCAGCAATGCGTGCCAGTTGTGGGTCATCATGCAGTCCAGACCCCTCTGCAAGCAACGACCTATGTCTACCACCCCTCCCACCACCCCTGGCGACACGTGCAGGACCTGCGGTGGCACGCACAGGTGACCCAAGGCCCCCTTGGGGGTTGTTAGTGGTGTTGTCGTCCATTGCTCCACGCTGGGCCTGGGGCTCTGTGCTGTTGCCATCGGTGGTCCTTGGTCTGTCAGTGTCGGCGGGGGTGGTCTGTGTGTTGGCAGTTGTTGGAGGGGTGGGTGCAGGGGTGCAGGTGTTGGTCCAGCTGGTGCTGCATGATGACTCACACCGGAGGTGCCAGGTAGGTCTTCGCCATCCGAGGAGGGCAGAGGCTGTTCCACACCAGTGAGCTCTGTGTCCCCCGGAGCCTGGGACAGGGACTCCTCCTCGCCTGCTGCTGTGTCCCCATCATCATCACCTGTATTTGGAAGAGACACACATTGTATGTTATGTTTCTACAGGCTTCAATGGTTCACACACCTGACAGTTGTGACTGTCCCTCTGGATGCGGGCATGTACATTGCATTGTCCTAAGTTGTCACAGTAAGAGGTTGATATTGGTGTAGCACATTGTCATGCATACCTGGGGCATTTCAATGTGAATGTTGAGGTGTGTGCATGGCCAGCATTGGTTGTATTTGGTGGACATCCGGCCATCCTTCTCCACCTAGCCCAGTTATCCCACCATGAAGCATGCCACCCTTGCAGTGGGTTTAGGTTGACTCTCAGGATGTCATTCAGTGGTGTCTTGCTGTTGGTTGTTGCACAGTTCCCAGCAGGGCCTTGTGCTCCCCACAGCAGTACCCAGTGTCAGCCATCTTGTCAGTCCTTATCCACTCCCTGTGATGTGAGTATGGTTCAGAGTGGTGTTGATGGGCCAATTGTGAGGGTGAGCAGTTTCTGTGACTACAACTCCCATCATGCTATTGCCTACACCCCCTTCCCAGCATGCCCGTACTTCCTTCCTTTGGACTCTGCTTCCTGTGGGGTAGTGTGCCTGTGCTGACAGGAAGGCTGACAGTGTTGTCCTTGCGTTTGTTTGGCTACAAGTCCCAAGAGTGTCCCTGTGCTTCACACAGTATTACCCAGGGTGGTGGTTCTTTGTGGGATCTTCATTTGGTATGTTAGGCATTGCATTCTCCCAGGTGGGTTATGTGGAGTTTGTGTTGAGGGGGTGTGTGAGGTGAGCTGCTTGTAACTATGGTCAGTGCTGTGAGTCCTCCTTCCCACCCAGCCAGATATCCCACCATGCAACGTGCTTGCATTGCAGGGAGTGCAAGTTGGCTTTCAGGATGTCAGGCAGTGGTGTTGTGCTGTTTGTTGGTGCACAGTTCCCAGCAGGGCCTTGTGCTCCCCACAGCAGTACCCAGTGTCAGCCATCTTGTCAGTCCTTTTCCACTCCCTGTGATGTGAGCATGGTTCAGAGTGGTGTTGATGGGCCAATTGTGAGGGTGAGCAGTTTCTGTGACTACAACTCCCATCATGCTATTGCCTACACCCCCCTTCCCAGCATGCCCGTACTTCCTTCCTTTGGACTCTGCTTCCCTGTGGGGTAGTGTGCCTATGCTGACAGGAAGGCTGACTGTGTTGTCCTTGCGTTTGTTTGGCTACAAGTCCCAAGAGTGTCCCTGTGCTTCACACAGCATTACCCAGGGTGGTGGTTCTTTGTGGGATCTTCATTTGGTATATGAGGCATGGCATTCTCCCAGGTGGGTTATGTGGAGTTTGTGTTGAGGGGGTGTGTGAGGTGAGCTGCTTGTAACTATGGTCAGTGGTGTGAGTCCTCCTTCCCACCCAGCCAGATATCCCACCATGCAACGTGCTTGCATTGCAGGGAGTGCAAGTTGGCTTTCAGGATGTCAGGCAGTGGTGTTGTGCTGTTTGTTGGTGCACAGTTCCCAGCAGGGCCTTGTGCTCCCCACAGCAGTACCCAGTGTCAGCCATCTTGTCAGTCCTTTTCCACTCCCTGTGATGTGAGCATGGTTCAGAGTGGTGTTGATGGGCCAATTGTGAGGGTGAGCAGTTTCTGTGACTACAACTCCCATCATGCTATTGCCTACACCCCCCTTCCCAGCATGCCCGTAATTCCTTCCTTTGGACTCTGCTTCCCTGTGGGGTAGTGTGCCTATGCTGACAGGAAGGCTGACTGTGTTGTCCTTGCGTTTGTTTGGCTACAAGTCCCAAGAGTGTCCCTGTGCTTCACACAGCATTACCCAGGGTGGTGGTTCTTTGTGGGATCTTCATTTGGTATATGAGGCATGGCATTCTCCCAGGTGGGTTATGTGGAGTTTGTGTTGAGGGGGTGTGTGAGGTGAGCTGCTTGTAACTATGGTCAGTGGTGTGAGTCCTCCTTCCCACCCAGCCAGATATCCCACCATGCAACGTGCTTGCATTGCAGGGAGTGCAAGTTGGCTTTCAGGATGTCAGGCAGTGGTGTTGTGCTGTTTGTTGGTGCACAGTTCCCAGCAGGGCCTTGTGATCCCCACAGCAGTACCCAGTATCAGCCATCTTGTCAGTCCTTTTCCACTCCCTGTGTTGTGAGCATGGTTCTGAGTGGTGTTGATGGTCCAAATGTGAGGCTGCCCATTATCTATTACTATGAGTCCCATCATGCTCTTGGCTACACTGACTTCACCAGCATACACAGGATTCCTTCCTTTCTGTGAGCTTCCCTGTGAGGTGGTGTTCTAGTGGTGGCTAAATATCTGACAGTGTTTGTTGGTTATATTTGTGCCACTGCCTAGCTCAATTTGGTATTGGATTTGTACATGTCATGACACAGTTACATATCACTATGAGATGGCATGTATTGTGTTTATCTGTCTGACATACACATTTTGGGATGATTATCTTTTGTTTGCTGTTGATTTGCTAGGGGTGCATGGGTTGACTGTCCCCTTGACAGTGATGTGTGTGTATTGGCACACAATATTGTGTATATTAGTTGTGTACTCACCAGGCTCTGGGATGTTTGTTAGTCCATATACGCTCACTGGTGGTAGGATGGCCCGCACCTTCTCCTCCCAGGGCCTGAGGTATACTGGTTTGGCAGGAGGGCCACTGCCGGTGTGCTGGCTCAGGAGGTAATCCTTCTTCAGCAGGGCACTGACCCTCCTGCGCACATCATAACACCTGTTCTGGATGTCTTCCTTTGTGCGCAAACATGGTGATTGTGCGTTCACCCTGTCGACGATCCTCGCCCACATCTTGGTTTTCTGCGACATGGGGGTCTGTTGGACCAATGTGCCAAACAACTGTGGCTCTACCCTCAGGATCTCGTCTACCATGACTTCCAATTCACTATCTAGGAACTTTGTATTCTTCTTTAGGGGCATGGTGATGGGTGGTGGTGGTGATTGATGTGTGTGTGTGTGTGCAAGTGAGGGTGTGTGAGTGTAGGTTTTGCTGTGTGTGTGTGAGGGTGCTATTTGTTGAGGTGCTAATGGTGTGTGGCTTTTGTGTTGGATGAGCTGTGTGTGTGTCTGTGTTTGCTGTGTGATGGTGTTCTCTGCTGGCAGGTCAGTGGAATTTGCAAAGGATCATGGTAGGGATTTGTGGCCTTTATGTAGGTGGAGTTGGGGGTGTGTCCTTGTTCAATTTTTTTCACCCCTGTATTTATTGGCTTTGTCAGTGCTTGTTTGGCCCTCTTTTTTTGTATTTTTTCATTTGTGATTATTGTGCATGTTGGAGTCGTTCTTCTGACCGAGTAGGACGTTGCAGTTATCTCGTGCGCGCCTCTCCGAGTCGTTCCCGCTGTGTTTCAGCTCTGTTTCATATGCGGCGTACGCGCCGCTCGCGGTGTATTGTGTTTGTTCGGCTGGGTTTTGTATGCGTGTCAGTCGTACGGCTTGTGCTCCGTGCGAATCGGTCTGTTTTTGCACCCATTGCATCGTACTGCGCGGGTCGGAGTTCGCGGGTACGTTTCGTTCGGCTTTCTTCCTGGTGCGTGTCGGTCGGTTCGATTCGCGTGGTTTTCCGGCCGGATAGCTTGTTTCCGTCCGGGTCGGTCGTTCGCCTTGAGTTCCGTACGAGTCGGTCGTGATTCACATGCATTTCATCGTACTTCCCAGGTCGGGCAACGCCGGTACGTGTCGGTCGGACTATTTTCCCATACCGAGTCGGTCGTTTTTTTTTCCGGCCCAAATCGGAATCGACCCCTAAATATTTTTTTTATTTTAAAGTAATATGAATGGTAAAAAGATTGGTGAAAATAATTATTTTAAATGTTAATTTATTAGCTATATTTAGTGAATATATTTGAGTTTATTAATAGATTAAAATATTTAATTTTATCAAATTTATATAATATTTTTTTTTTAAAAGAAGTTGTTTTGTTTTATAATATTTATTTATTATATATTATTATTAATTATTTATTTTAATACATATTTAAAAAAAAAAAAAAAAATGAGAGTAGTGGTTTTATCAATTAATAATTATGTATAATATGTTATAATTAAATGTATTAATGTGTACTGTCCAGCACCTTCCCTGACTTAATACTAACTGGAGTGGGAATAGTACATTATATATCTTTAATGTCCAGCACCTTCCCTGAGTATAGATTAACTGGAGTTGGAATAGTAAATGATATATGTTTAGTGTCCAGCACCTTCCTGACTTAATGCTAACTGGGCTGGGAATAGTAATTTATATATCTTTAGTGTTAAGCACCTTCTTTTACTTAATACTAGCTGGAGTGGGAATAGTAAATTATATAGGTTTAGTGTCCAGCACCATCCATGACTTAATACTAACTGGAGTGGGAATAGTAAATTATATATCTTTAATGTCCAGCACTTTCCCTGAGTATATATTAACTGGTGTGGGATTAGTAAATTATATATGTTTAGTGTCAAGCACCTTCTTTGACTTAATACTAACTGGAGTGGGAATAGTAAATTATATAGGTTTAGGGGCCGATTCCGATCTCGGCTGGTAGGGCTCCGAATCGGATTCGGCTTTACCGGATCCGATTCGGAGCTCTGTTTCCCGACCGATTCGTACGTGCGTCCGGGCGAGCGAGTACGATGCGAAATCTTCGACCGACTCGTTCGCGAGACCCAACCACACCGACCGACTCGTTCGCGAAAGCCGACCGCTCCGACCGACTCGCACGGACACGACTCGCACCGCGCAATGGAGACGTTCCCCGGCCGGGTAAGTACGATGCGCGCCTCGAGCAGTCCGACCAACTCGCGCCGTCCGGTTCAAAAGAGCAGTCAGAGCCGCACTTTGGGGGTCCGTGTTGGACCCCCCTGTAGGCGTAGCCGCGCGAGTCGCACACAGGGGGGACCCATGGGTTCCCACTACCTGTGCATGTACGGCGCGACCCGCTTCGATGCGTACCCGCTGTAGGGGGCGCCCTTGTTTGCCTCGCACCCATTGAGTCAATGGGAGCCTGCGTACGTGTTGTACGACCGGCTCCCATTGACTTCAATGGGAGTCCAACCGAATTGAGTCCGATAGCATGCGTGTGCATCGTACTCGTTCGGTCGGACTGCTAGGGTCCGATTCGGTCGGAAATCTCTCCGGGTCCGGCTCGGTCGGAGAGATTTCCGGCCCGAATCGGAATCGGCCCCTTAGTGTCTAGCACCTTCCCTGACTTAATACTAACTGGAGTGGGAATAGTAAATTATATATCTTTAATGTCCAGCACCTTCCCTGAGTATATATTAACTGGAGTGGGAATAGTATATTATATATTTTTAGTGTCAAGCACCTTCTTTGACTTAATACTAGCTGGAGTGGGAATAGTAAATTATATAGGTTTAGGGGCCGATTCCGATCTCGGCCGGTAGGGCTCCGAATCGGATTCGGCTTTACCGGATCCGATTCGGAGCCCTGTTTCCCGACCGATTCGTACGTGCGTCCGGGCGAGCGAGTACGATGTGAAATCTCCAACCGATTCGTCCGCGAGACCCAACCGCACCGACCGACTCATTCGCGAAAGCCGACCGCTCCGACCGACTCGCACGGACACGACTCGCACCGCGCAATGGAGACGTTCCCCGGCCGGGTAAGTACGATGCACGCCTCGAGCAGTCCGACCAACTCGCACCGTCCGGCTCAAAAGAACAGTCGGAGCTGCACTTTGGGGGTCAGTGTCGGACCCCCCTGTACGCGTAGCCGCGCGAGTCGCACACAGGGGGGACCCATGGGTCCCCCTACCTGTGCATGTATGGCGCCACCCGCTTCGATGCGCACCCGCTGTAGGGGGCGCCCAGTCCGCCTTCGCACCCATTGAGTCAATGGGAGCCCGCGTACGTGTTGTACGACCGGCTCCCATTGACTTTCACTGGGAGTCCAACCGACCGAGTCCGATAGCATGCGTGCGCATCGTACTCGTTCGGTCGGACTGCTAGGGTCCGATTCGGTCGAAAATCTCTACGGGTCCGGCTCGGTCGGAGAGATTTCCGGCCCGAATCGGAATCGGCCCCTAAGTGTCCAGCATCTTCCCTGACTTAATACTAACTGGAGTGGGAATAGTAAATTATATATCTTTAATGTCCAACACCTTCCCTGAGTATATATTAACTGGAGTGGGAATAGTAAATTATATATGTTTAGTGTCCAGCACCTTCCCTGACTTAATACTAAGTGGAGTGGGAATATTAAATTATATATCTTTAGTGTCAAGCACCTTCTTTGACTTAATTCTAGCTGCAGTGGGAATAGTAAATTATATAGGTTTAGGGGTCGATTCTGATCTGGGTCGGAAAGCACTCTGACCGAGCCGGATCCGGAGTGTTTTCCGACCGAGCCGTACCCCTGGAGTCCGACCGAGCGAGTACAATGCTACCGCATGTTGACGGACTCGTCTCGGTCGGATTCCCATTGAAGTCAATGGGAGCCGGTCGTACGACGCGTGCATGGCCTCGCACAGCTGAATAGGTACGTCTCGCACAGGGGCGGCCCCTGCAGTGGGTACACGTTGGTGCCATCTGCACCGTACATGCATGTGAAGGGGGGACCCTTGGGTCCCCCCTGTGTTCGACTCGTTTGGCTATGGGTGAAGGGGGTCCGGCACGGACCCCCGAAGTCCGCTTCCCGGAGCTTATTCGAGCAAGAGACTCCGACTCGATCCGGCTGTCCGAATCGTGCATCGTACTGGCTCGGTCGGAAATCGACTCCATTGCGCGGTACGGTTCATCTGCGACCGAGTCGTACGGAGCGGTTCGGAGCCGGAAACGAGTCGGTCGGCAATTTTGTGTTCGTGCGCATCGTACTTGCTCGTTCAGACGACTGTTCGAATCGGTCGGGAAACCCGCGTTCGGCACGTATTTTTCCGGACGAATCGTATTCGGTGCGCTTTTGGCCGAGATCGGAATCGACCCCTTAGTGTCTAGCACCTTCCCTGACTTAATACTAACTGGAGTGGGAATAGTAAATTATATATGTTTAGTGTCCAGCACCTTCCCTGACTTAATATTAACTGGAGTGGGAATATTAAATTAGATATGTTTAGTGTCCAGCACTTTCCCTGACTTAATAGTAACTGGAGTGGGAATAGTAAATTATATATCTTTAGTGTCAAGCACCTTCTTTGACTTAATACTAACTGTAGTGGGAATAGTAAATTATATAGGTTTAGTGTCCAGCAACTTCCTGGATTTAATATTAACTGGAGTGAGAATAGTAAATTTTATATGTGTAGTGTACAGCAGATTACTTGATTTAATAGTAATTGGTGTAGGAATTATTACATTATATATGTTTATAGGTCTGTCAATTTAAATTATTTTTAAAATCTGTAGTGGTAATGTGTATGTATAATAATTTATTTTATATTTAGAATTACAATAATTATAACAATATATTTTGAACATACATATTAGTTAAAAAATATACATTGCATTAAAATATACATTTTAGGAAAATATTTAATAAAAATGAATTAATAGAAAAATAATCACACTTGTAAATTTTTTAAATGATCTTTATTTTTTTTTTAATAATAATATAGTTAGAGTAAAGAAAATATTTTATTAAGGGAATATAATACACATGATGAAATATACAAAGTAAATACATATTTTTAAATTTGTAACAAAGTATTTTGGATATATGTTTATTTACATATATTATATTTTTCAACATACATATTTTTAACATTGTTATATTTTAGGATACAGGTATTTATCTTTTGTAACAGAATTTTTTTTTGGTATTTTTGTTTAGAATATATTTGTAATATACATTAATTTTGCTATATAATTTTACAGTTTATTTTTGCATGTTTAACAGTTAATAATTAAATACATATTTTGTTATAATAAAACAATATAAATAAAACAGATTTATTGAAAAGAAATTAACATTTTAAGTGGTTAACAATTTTTGTACATGTAATATATCTTTTTAATTAAAATTATTAATGTATGATATATTAATAATATTAATTATTACATTGTTACATTTTATATAAACATGTTTTTGAAGAGGTAAGTTTTTATTTAATATTTGAAATTTTTGGAATTTTGTTTTTGAAAATTATACTAAATAATACAAATAAATAAGTATTTATAATAATAATTAACATATTTTATATTAATTATTATTATTTTACAATGTTGAAAAAATGTTACATTAGTTTTAACATATAAGTACAATATTGTAATATTTTTAGAAAACATATAAGTAATTTATTTATTATTGTATTACATGTTTTTAAATTAATTTCTATCTTTTTTATTATTTAACCAGCCATATTTCTTTTACAGGTTCTATTTTGTAACCGCTTACTGTTGTTTTGGGTTATTTCTGAGGGGACAAGCTCGCGGTTAGAAGCTGCGTCGCGTCGAGGAATGTAAGTGTAATATTGTTTAATTAAACTAAGGGGCCCATCACGATGGCGGGTGGATAGCCCCCGCCGGGCCGGCGGTAGTTACCGCCGGCCCGGCGGGGGCGATCCGCCCGCCATCCACCTGAATATTCCCACCGCCAAATCAGGATGGCGGTGGGAATGGGAATGGTACCGCGGCGGAGGAAATACCGTCCGCCGTGGTCCCGCAGGGTGGTCCTTTTCCGCCCACCTTGCGGGACACGGTACAATAGGCCAATGGCCGCAGTGCCGTGCAGGCACCACCGTAAGCATCATGATGCCTGTCTTCTGCGGCGGAGATCCCGCCGCAAGAAGACAGGCGGAGAATGCCTTCGGGGCCTGTTGTGGGCCCCCAGAGTATTGGGGGTGGGGGTGCACATGGGGGTACCTATGGTACTCCTCGCATCTGCATGTACAAGGTGGCAGGCACCGCACGGTGCCTGCCACGTTGTACATGCAGATGCACAACATGGTTTTACATTGCGGCGGGTGCTGCTTGCAGCACCGCCCGCCGCAATGTAAAATACGGGATGCACCCGCCAGTGTGGTGGGCGCATCCTAATTCGTATAGCGGGACCGCCGCACCTATGGCGGGCGGTCCCTTTTGCCACTGCGATGGCAGGCGGACTTTGTCCACCCTCCATCGTAATCGACCCCTAAGTTTTTACTTGAATTTGAATGTAGTTAGGTGGTAGGGGGTGTGTGTAGTGTTAGGTGGTTGTGTTTTTGGTGTGTTTTAGGTCTTAGTTATATTTTCGCTACATATCGATAGTTACTGTTTGAGGCTTAGGGGCCGATTCTGATGCGGGTTGGAAAAGCTTCCCGACCGAATCGGTTGGGAAATGGTGTCCGACCCACTCGGATCGGGAAAGTCCGACCGGCGGAGTAGGATGCATCCGGATGCTTCCAGATACGATTTGGTTGAACTCCCATTGACTTCAATGGGAACATTTGTTCCTAACCGCATCAGAATTGGGCCCTCGGTCGGGAAGACACGTTCCCGATCCGATTTGGAAGGAGCAAATGCCGTTAGGAGGCCTTCCTAACCGCATCAGAATCAGGCCCTCGGTCGGGAAGCTTTTCCAACCCGCATCAGAGGGGCCGATTCCGATATCGGTCGGAGGCGCACCCAATACTATTCGGTCGGGAAAAAAGCCATGCGAAAGCCTGTTTCCCGACCGATCCGTACAGCACACCGAACGAGCAAGTACGATGCGCACAACAGCAAAAATTCCGGCCGAGCCGTACTCACCCAAACCAGGTCCTGTTCTCCGACCGAGGCGAATCGAGTCGCACGGAAGGGAAAATGCAGCCCCGTCCGGCCGGACAAGTACGATGCGCTTTCCGTACGCGCCGAACCCGCCGCTACGCACGGCACGTCAAAGCATCCGGGAGAGGCGCACATAAGCTCCGAATCGCGCCACAACACGATCCACGGCTACGAGACGAACACAGCACCGACGAGGACGACGCGAAGCGACGAGGACGAAGCGAAGCGACGAGGACGAAGCCAAGCGACGAGGACGACGCGAAGCAACGAGAAGGACGAACGACACGAACCAACCATGAATCCCTTCGTCCCGATCATACCAATATTCTACATCTACTACCGGAACAGGCACGGACGCGTACGGCGCAGAAGGTAAGTCAGACACCAACCACAAAACACATACAACACGTACACGACACATCACACACATACACTGGGAATCTGAATATACTTACACCAGCAACAGCAGCACCATAGGGGCGGGATGCCCATCACCAATGCCACATATGCACACAGGGGCCTGAATGCGCGCCACCACCCCAACCCAGGGGGGCTGGATGCCTACCACTACTACCACCCTCACCCAGGGGGCAGGATGCCTACCACTACTACCACCCTTAGCCAGGGGGCAGGATGCCCACCACTACTACCACCCTCACCCAGGGGGGCAGGATGCCCACCACTACTACCACCCTCACCCACGGGGGCAGGATGCCTACCACTACTACCACCCTCACCCAGGGGGGCAGGATGCCCACCACTACTACCACCCTCACCCACGGGGGCAGGATGCCTACCACTACTACCACCCTCACCCAGGGGGGCAGGATGCCCACCACTACTACCACCCTTAGCCAGGGGGCTGGATGCCCACCACAACTACCACCCTCACCCAGGGGGCAGGATGCCTACCACTACTACCACCCTTAGCCAGGGGGGCTGGATGCCCACCACAACTACCACCCTCACCCAGGGTGGGCAGGATGCCTACCACTACTACCACCCTCACCCAGGGGGGCAGGATGCCCACCACTACTACCACCCTTAGCCAGGGGGCTGGATGCCCACCACCACTACCACCCTCACCCAGGGGGGCAGGATGCCTACCACTACTACCACCCTCACCCAGGGGGCAGGATGCCCACCACTACTACCACCCTTAGCCAGGGGGGCAGGATGCCCACCACTACTACCACTCTCACCCAGGGGGCAGGATGCCCACCACTACTACCACCCTTAGCCAGGGGGCAGGATGCCTACCACTACTACCACCCTCACCCAGGGGGCAGGATGCCCACCACTACTACCACCCTTAGCCAGGGGGCTGGATGCCCACCACTACTACCACCCTCACCCAGGGGGCAGGATGCCTACCACTACTACCACCCTTAGCCAGGGGGGCAGGATGCCCACCACTACTACCACCCTCACCCAGGGGGCAGGATGCCTACCACTACTACCACCCTTAGCCAGGGGGCTGGATGCCCACCACAACTACCACCCTCACCCAGGGGGGCAGGATGCCTACCACTACTACCACCCTTAGCCAGGGGGCTGGATGCCCACCACAACTACCACCCTCACCCAGGGGGGCAGGATGCTCACCACTACTACCACCCTCACCCAGGGGGCAGGATGCCCACCACTACTACCACCCTTAGCCAGGGGGGCTGGATGCCCACCACCACTACCACCCTCACCCAGGGGGGCAGGATGCCTACCACTACTACCACCCTCACCCAGGGGGGCAGGATGCCCACCACTACTACCACCCTTAGCCAGGGGGCAGGATGCCCACCACTACTACCACCCTCACCCAGGGGGGCAGGATGCCTACCACTACTACCACCCTTAGCCAGGGGGCAGGATGCCTCACCACTACTACCACCCTCACCCAGGGGGGCAGGATGCCCACCACTACTACCACCCTTAGCCAGGGGGGCTGGATGCCCACCACTACTACCACCCTCACCCAGGGGGGCAGGATGCCTACCACTACTACCACCCTTAGCCAGGGGGCAGGATGCCCACCACTACTACCACCCTCACCCAGGGGGGCAGGATGCCTACCACTACTACCACCCTTAGCCAGGGGGCTGGATGCCCACCACTACTACCACCCTCACCCAGGGGGGCAGGATGCCTACCACTACTACCACCCTTAGCCAGGGGGGCTGGATGCCTACCACTACTACCACCCTCACCCAGGGGGGCAGGATGCCTACCACTACTACCACCCTTAGCCAGGGGGCTGGATGCCTACCACTACTACCACCCTCACCCAGGGGGGCAGGATGCCTACCACTACTACCACCCTTAGCCAGGGGGCAGGATGCCTACCACTACTACCACCCTCACCCACGGGGGCAGGATGCCTACCACTACTACCACCCTTAGCCAGGGGGCAGGATGCCCACCACTACTACCACCCTCACCCAGGGGGCAGGATGCCCACCACTACTACCACCCTCACCCAGGGGGGCAGGATGCCTACCACTACTACCACCCTTAGCCAGGGGGCTGGATGCCCACCACAACTACCACCCTCACCCAGGGGGCAGGATGCCTACCACTACTACCACCCTTAGCCAGGGGGCAGGATGCCCACCACTACTACCACCCTCACCCAGGGGGGCAGGATGCCCACCACTACTACCACCCTCGCCCACGGGGGCAGGATGCCTACCACTACTACCACCCTCACCCAGGGGGCAGGATGCCCACCACTACTACCACCCTTAGCCAGGGGGCTGGATGCCCACCACAACTACCACCCTCACCCAGGGGGGCAGGATGCCTACCACTACTACCACCCTTAGCCAGGGGGCAGGATGCCCACCACTACTACCACCCTCACCCAGGGGGCAGGATGCCCACCACTACTACCACCCTCGCCCACGGGGGGCAGGATGCCTACCACTACTACCACCCTCACCCAGGGGGCAGGATGCCCACCACTACTACCACCCTCACCCACGGGGGCAGGATGCCTACCACTACTACCACCCTCACCCAGGGGGGCAGGATGCCCACCACTACTACCACCCTTAGCCAGGGGGCTGGATGTCCACCACCACTACCACCCTCACCCAGGGGGCCAGGATGCCTACCACTACTACCACCCTCACCCAGGGGGGCAGGATGCCCACCACTACTACCACCCTTAGCCAGGGGGCAGGATGCCCACCACTACTACCACCCTCACCCAGGGGGGCAGGATGCCCATCACTACTACCACCCTTAGCCAGGGGGCAGGATGCCCACCACTACTACCACCCTCACCCAGGGGGGCAGGATGCCCACCACTACTACCACCCTTAGCCAGGGGGGCAGGATGCCCACCACTACTACCACCCTCACCCAGGGGGGCAGGATGCCCACCACTACTACCACCCTTAGCCAGGGGGCTGGATGCCCACCACTACTACCACCCTCACCCAGGGGGGCAGGATGCCTACTACTACTACCACCCTTAGCCAGGGGGGCAGGATGCCCACCACTACTACCACCCTCACCCAGGGGGGCAGGATGCCTACCACTACTACCACCCTTAGCCAGGGGGCAGGATGCCCACCACTACTACCACCCTCACCCAGGGGGGCAGGATGCCCACCACTACTACCACCCTCGCCCACGGGGGCAGGATGCCTACCACTACTACCACCCTCACCCAGGGGGCAGGATGCCCACCACTACTACCACCCTCACCCACGGGGGGCAGGATGCCTACCACTACTACCACCCTCACCCAGGGGGGCAGGATGCCCACCACTACTACCACCCTTAGCCAGGGGGCTGGATGCCCACCACCACTACCACCCTCACCCAGGGGGGCAGGATGCCTACCACTACTACCACCCTCACCCAGGGGGCAGGATGCCCACCACTACTACCACCCTCAGCCAGGGGGGCAGGATGCCCACCACTACTACCACCCTCACCCAGGGGGGCAGGATGCCTACCACTACTACCACCCTTAGCCAGGGGGCAGGATGCCCACCACTACTACCACCCTCACCCAGGGGGCAGGATGCCCACCACTACTACCACCCTCACCCACGGGGGCAGGATGCCTACCACTACTACCACCCTCACCCAGGGGGGCAGGATGCCCACCACTACTACCACCCTCAGCCAGGGGGCAGGATGCCCACCACTACTACCACCCTCACCCAGGGGGGCAGGATGCCCACCACTACTACCACCCTCACCCAGGGGGGCAGGATGCCCACCACTACTACCACCCTCAGCCAGGGGGGCAGGATGCCCACCACTACTACCACCCTCACCCAGGGGGGCAGGATGCCCACCACTACTACCACCCTCACCCACGGGGGCAGGATGCCTACCACTACTACCACCCTCACCCAGGGGGGCAGGATGCCCACCACTACTACCACCCTTAGCCAGGGGGCTGGATGCCCACCACCACTACCACCCTCACCCAGGGGGGCAGGATGCCTACCACTACTACCACCCTCACCCAGGGGGCAGGATGCCCACCACTACTACCACCCTCAGCCAGGGGGGCAGGATGCCCACCACTACTACCACCCTCACCCAGGGGGGCAGGATGCCCACCACTACTACCACCCTCACCCAGGGGGGCAGGATGCCTACCACTACTACCACCCTTAGCCAGGGGGCTGGATGCCTACCACTACTACCACCCCCACTCATAGGATGGACAATGCATGACACAACAAGCACTCCACAACCTAGGGAATGCAAGATTAAGACATCCCCCCACCACCATGACAAGCGTGTGAGCAGGCTGTGTCAAATGCCTACAACACCGAACATGACTTTGAACATACAATGTGACCCCCTAGCACACGTGCCACACATATATGTGTGTGGCACCCACAATGCAAGCAGCCCATGACCATTGTGGCAATGGGGCCTAAACCCCCATCATCACAGTGACCAAAAGGCAAGTGTGGGGTCCATAGCTGAAGCACATTTTGACCATTGTGGCAATGGGGTCTAAACCCCCATCATCACAGTGACCAAAAGGCAAGTGTGGGGTCCATAGCTGAAGCACATTTTGACCATTGTGGCAATGGGGTCTAAACCCCCATCATCATAGTGACCAAAAGGTAAGTGTGGGGTCCATAGCTGAAGCACATTTTGACCATTGTGGCAATGGGGTCTACACCCTCATCATCACAGTGACCAAAAGGTAATTGTTGACAAAGAAAGAGCTGCAACTGCCAAACTGCATGGATCATTCCTGGTCACAGAACCAAAAACTCATCTGTGGCAAAGTAGTGTATGTGTCCCATTGCAACATAAATTGGGGGAGCCAAATACTGCAGTGCAAATGAAACATTCCTTTGGCCATGTGCAGACAAACAACACCCATGGGGGCTGAGACCGTCAACAGTCATCAATGACACAATGACAGAAGTGACCATCAGAATGCAGAACCACATATTTGCACCAATGGGCACACAAATGCAGATACCCTGTGGAGACAGCAGATGTGAGGTGAACAGATACCATACCATGGCAGCAATGGGACACACAAACCATGATCACTGTGCTGACCGATGACCTAGGAGTCCCAGGGACAGCAGGGGAAACACACCAAACAACATACAGCCAATGGCACACCCAAGATATGCCAATGCAGTGGTGCAGATGCACAAACACAAACAGGCAGACCAACACTGTCATCATACACAGCAGGTGAGGGGTGGGGGTGCCAGTGTCCCCAGGCAACAACACAACACATGAGGAGAGCTGAATACCAATCATACAGATGTGCATACACTGCCACACTAAGCTAACTCATGGATCCAAATCCCCTATGTGGGCAAGCAGGCATTGACAGGTGAGAGGGAGCACAAAACACACATGTCACACAGGCACGTAGGAACAACAACTGACACAGCAAGTCACAGACACACCACAGCACCACCCCCAGGGCCCCCACAATGTGGTGACCCTGGGCTGAATAAAAATACCACTGTGATGACAAAGCTAAATGTCGTCCACACTGTGAACCACAGTCAGGTGTCCTGAGCAACTAACTACCATCACACCTACACAAGCACAAATCAATCAGCATGGCCAGTAAGCCAAGGCCAACATGGAGGCAGGGGACTAGCCGGGCAACAACTCTCATCTGCACACACTCAACACCACACCCCTCGACCACCAACAATGTGCAGCAGTGAAGTACACATGCACTGGTGACATTGCACATGCACCCATGACTATTCCAGGGTGGTGGGTGGGAACCAAGGTGTAGAAACACATCACACATGGACACTCAACAAGACTCCTGAATGTCTGACACACTGCACACTACGCTGTACATGGACATGACGGCAATACCACACCGACCAATGGGATCCCAGCCACAGTCACACACCAATGAAGAAGCCAAGGTCACCCACAAAGAACACACATAGACAACAACCAACATTGCAGCCCGGACCCTAAGGAGTGCCAGCAGTCACACACACAACGTGTCACAATCACTGAATGATAACACAAACTGGAAATCACATGACAGGGGCAAACAACAAGTGCCAAAGGGAAACCTGACTGTGACCCATCTGCGTCAGCACACAAACTCTGCCCTGACAGCAAACACACCTATGGGTGACACCCTGATGACCAGTAATGTGCCATGCACCCACATCACAGAGAACACAGGGAGAAGACTTTGGGGGAACATAGCTCAAGTCAGCAAGCATCACAAACAGGTACAACACTAGGGATCACAGCATGCGCAGATGAATGAAAGTGAACACACAGACATGCACATACAACACACACCTTGGGCGCAGGCAATGTCACACGTGTACACACTGCCATGAGGGGACTCCACTCCTGTGTGAGGAAAGCTGTGCCATATGTTGCCTCAGTAGGGCCCCATCATGTCAGCTGAGCACTTGGTCACACAATCAACAATTAGCACCAAATGAGGGCTCCCATCACATCAGCCTGGTCATGGATGTGCCAACGGAATCATCAGCACAGATCCAACACACTTGTATAGCAATGTTGCACTGACTACACGAATGAGTCCCTCCCCATTGATGCCCAAACCTGCATGTCCACTGGAGATGGCAACACGGTCAGGGAAGTAGACAAATGCAACGATGGCAGGCACAACAGATGTGCAGGGGTGGAAGCCACAGATATGAAATTGCCAATGTAAGTAGGAAACCCATTGCCAAATACTGAACACATGACACCCTCAGATGCTGCTATTGATGACATGGATACACCACATGATAGGACACATTCCCCTGGACCACATGGGTTCCTGCACAGTGACACTTCATAATCATGAGACCAGATATCACCATCACTGCAGCAAGGGCATGGTTAGCTGCACCAACAACATGTACATCTGAAGCATGAGCACTAGAGAAAAGAAAGTTGCTTTATTCAGCATATGTGTTGTCTGATAACGACGTCCAGAAGAAATTAGAGCAAAGGCCAATGGCCAGTCCATTGTCAAAGTTCAAACAGGGTGAGACTGGCAGATGTCACCCTACGCATGCCTGCACAATACCAGGGACAATCCACTAGGAGGGGCAACCGGGGGGCAGGCCAGGCACCGCAGGGACAGGATCAGGGCTCACCAGGGGGAGTCAGGGAAGGGGTGGTGGGTGCTGGAGAGCCACTGACAACTGCAGTGGAGGTGTCTGACATGGTGTGTGCCGGCACAACTGGGGGGCATGACACAGATGTCGTGGGTGCCGGCACAACTGCAGTGGACCCTGCAGATGGGGTGGACAGGTCCGCCACTGCAGTGCCCAAGTCAGACAGGGCGGTAGTGGACTCCACTGCAGTGCCTACCTCCAGGGGAGGAGAATGGGGAACAGGCAAGGTGGGTTGGACAGAGGGGGAGGACACCCTCACCACATCAGTGGCACAGACAAGCGCAGCGGGGGGTGTGGTGCTGGGAGAGCAAGTGGCAGGGGGAGAAGGCCGGAGCATCTTGGGGATGGTATATCTGTGGGTGGGGGAACCTGGGGCAGGGTGTGGTGGGGGCACCTGTGCAGTGGGGGCCTGAGGGATGGAGGACGGAGACCTTGTGCCTGAGCTGCAGGGCGGTGGCGGGGTCTTGCTCTTAGCACTCCGGGGGACTTGCGGGTGGGGGCCTCAGTCCGTCTGCGCCTGGGGGAGGGTGTCCGGGGGCGAGGGGCACTCTGCTCCGTGTGGGTGGGCTTCCTCTTCCCCCGGGATGCTGGAGCAGCTTCATCGGTGGGGAAGAGGCCGAGGTCACAGAGGAAGAGCTGCTGTGACTTTGGGGTTGCAGGTGAGGCAAGGGAGGGTGCTTTGGAGGGAGAGGGAACTGAGGACTGCGCAGTGCATGTGGATGCGTGTGTGTGTTCCAGGGCCCCATCCCCTGTGAGTCTGGCTTCAGTCCCCTGAATGTGCGTGCGTGTGCGTTTTGTCATTGGCGTGTGTGTCAGTGTGCTGGATGTGTGTGTGCTGGTGTGTGCCTGTGCCAGTGTGTGTGTGCCTGGGATGGGTAAGGTGCTGGGGAGTGTGGATGGAGCAGAGGCAGGAGGGGTGAGGGACCGTTTGAGGAGGGACACTGCTGCCGTCAGGGAGGAGTCCATGGACCTATTGCCCCTCTGTAGGTCAGACATGCCCGATGAGATGCCCTCCATGAACGACACCAGCTGAGTCAACAGCGCAGTGTGCGCATGGAGGACACTCAGCATGGCTGTCTGCCCTACATGGAGCTGGCGAAGGAGGTACACAGACTCCTCACTCAGGGCAGCAGGGGACACAGGGGCAGGGGGTGCGGTGCCTGGCCCAAAGGAGACACGCTCCCGGACATGGGAGCCTCCACGGACCTGGGGAATGGGAGCCGATGGGAGGGCGGTGGTGGTGCTGGTGGTGGCGGGGACAGCAACACTAGCTGGGGTGTGGTGGCTGCTGACACCCGCCTCCACAAGGGAGTCATCCTCCGAGTTGCTCTGGTCCTCAGCTGAGGTGGATGCTGGTGAGGACTCCTCGGTGTGGCTCCCCTCGCCCTCCGTGCCACTGGGTCCCTCCGACCACTCCTCGGCTGCTGACCCAGTCTGGCTCTCCGGCTCCTCCTGGTCCGTGGAGCTGTCCCCTTCCGTGGCCGTGGATGTATCTGCAAACAATGGGGAAACAGACAGACATCAGTCACCTGCACATAATGCACACACCACTGTGAGCACAGCACATCACAGAGCAAGCCCTGGCATCATTAGTTGTACATTGCTAAAAGTGCACTAATTGAACAGGAGAAGTCAATTGTCAGTCTGATGCCAAGCATGGCACTCACATCCCACATGGCCTTGCACCCATCTGTCTGGTGTCTGTTGGATTGCAACACCCCAGTGTTGACACATGCACCAAGTACACAGTAGTTGGACAGTGCAGAGGACACGGTGTGGACACATCACAGCTCTTGCCACTGAGTCAGTACAGGTTTACGGATGTAAGGGATGCCCAGAGTCAAATAGGAAATGCATGTGATGCATACCAGCGACAGACACCATGATGCACCCATGTCCTGATAGCCAGCGCCACTATGGTGTGCATGTAGCACATGTCACTCCCCTGCAGGATCACCAATCAGTAGACACATGCCATGGCGGAGGCATGACAGCTAAGTCATACATCACTGTCTCAGTGATGTATGACTTTGCAGCCAGACAACAACACTCTGCACTGTGTCACAATAGTAGGTCATGGGGAATGCAAGTCCTGGAGCTGCACAAGTGCACATGTACATCCCCCCACAACACATCCTCTTAACCCTCATCTGTCCAGGTCATACCTATTGGACATATGGGAGACCTGTGACACTACCCTCTGAACCTGAGCCCCTCACACTCTGCTGTGCATGGGGAACAGCTGCCTGAACTTCACATTTACATGCCCCAGTCTGCATGGGCAGCTGATCAGACACCTATGTGTCACACAAGTATCATCTCCTATGGTCACATCTCCAGTGGCATGCTGAGCCCCTACCAAGAAACTCCACAGCAGTCCTGGCGACTAATCCACAGCACACTGACACAGAGGCAGACACCTGAGGGGTCAAATCACTGTGCACAATGTGTCCTCTGATACACGGGAGTGGGAGTACAGAGTGTATTGTATGGCCTGGAGTAGGCATGACTGTCCAGCCCCACATGAATGAGGGATGAGCCCTGGACTGTAGGCAGCTGGCTAAGTATGTGTGACACACGTCATATACATACTCCTGGGGCCCAAACATTGTTCCCACCCGCAGCATGGGTGTGTGCCAGGTACCCCAGCCACATGTGGTGGATCAGCTCAGCAATTGGACCACAGATCAAAGTAACACGCTGAATACATGTCAGAATACAGGCATTGTGTAAGCAATGGACCCACCCATGATGCCCACCACAGAGTCAGGGAAACAGATGCTGTCTCCCACCTTTAGTCAAGCAAACTGCAAGGACACAGTCCTAAGTGACAGAATTCCCTGCATGTAAGGGCCACACCTGGGTATCAGATGAGGAGTGGGCAGTGCACAATAGAGGGACATGGCTCCTGGACAACATGACTGCTGTACTGTGGCAGTTCAACCTGGCCCGAGGAGGGCACATAGCATGTTAGACAGAGTACACAGTGCAGTCTTTGACTCACCCCTCCTTGCTGCTCTCTGGCCTTCAGCTGCCCATCCAGGTCTGGAAAGACCACCGCCAGGATCCTGAGCATGTGGGGGGTCAGGGTCCGTGTTCCGCCCCTCCTGCGAGGAGGTGACAGCTTCAGCTGGACCCGTGCAATCCTCCGGGTCCAGCCCCGAA
This sequence comes from Calotriton arnoldi, assembly GCA_963921515.1. NCBI lineage: Eukaryota > Metazoa > Chordata > Amphibia > Caudata > Salamandridae > Calotriton > Calotriton arnoldi. The sequence continues at coordinate 460,294 of CAWUFW010010528.1, forward strand.
GGTCCTGCCACCTCTTTTGGCAGTTGCGGATCCGGCGCTTGTAGACCCCCACGGACCGGACAGCCCGGACGATGTCCTTCCAGATCTCATGCTTCCGATGGGCAGAAGCCTGTCAGGATGACAAAGTGATAAGGCCATTACTACACATGCAACATATCCGTGCATGACACAGTTGCATATACATGTCGCAATCACAGGGGCACATGGTGTACCCAGGCAGTGCACGGCTGCCCATGGACAGTTTTCCAGAAGTCACTACATGGTATCATTGCATGGGGAGTAAAACCCTGTTCAGAAGCACTGTCACTGCACCATACCTGTCCAGTGCAAGTCACTACACACTATGGGGGGTGACAACTACTCAGTGAGCCTGCTAGCCAGTGGTGTGCTGACTCTCAGCCTTGCTAGTCAGACAAAATGCACATTCAGAAAGGCAGTGCACAGAACACTCACCTGCTCCCCTGGTGTCCCATACAGCTTGCTGTACTGTGGAAGTAGGCTGTCCAGCAGGGCCTGGTTCTCTTCAAGGCTGAAGGCTGGGGCTCTCTCCACAGTACGTGCCATTGCAGGGTCCAGAGGGGCAGAGACAGCAGCAGTGCAGTGGCAGATGTCGTCCTGGAGCATGTAGTGCAGGCAAGTGGGCTCTCAGGGGAACATGCAGCAATATATATGTGCTGGAGAGGCAGATACTGTCCCTTGTGTCCAAAGTGATAGGTCCAAGTCGTTTGCATCTTCTGAATCTGGCCAATCCATGGAATAGCAGCACCAAAACACGCCCACAGCATCCTTCAAAATTTCAACTTCATGACATACATGATTTTGCAACATTGTTGTGGGTGACCAACTGATTTTCCAGCAACCGACTCGTTCGAATATTCGAAAACGCGTCCGTTGCCAGGCAAGCCCATTGTCAATGGGTGCGCACCGATCGGTCCATTGAGGTACAACGCGCACAGGGGTACAACGCGTACCCGCACACATTGAAAGCAATGGGCCGGCCGGAGGCACCGATCGGTCCATTGCAGTACAACGCGCACAGGGGTACAACGCGCACCCGCACACATTGAAAGCAATGGGCCGGCCGGAGGCACCGATCGGTCCATTGCAGTACAACGCGCACAGGGGTACAACGCGTACCCGCACACATTGAAAGCAATGGGCCGGCCGGAGGCACCGATCGGTCCATTGCTGTTCAACGCGCACAGGGGTACAACGCGCACCCGCACACATTGAAAGCAATGGGCCGGCCGGAGGCACCGATCGGTCCATTGCAGTACAACGCGCACAGGGGTACAACGCGTACCCGCACACATTGAAAGCAATGGGCCGGCCGGAGGCACCGATCGGTCCATTGCAGTACAACGCGCACAGGGGTACAACGCGTACCCGCACACATTGAAAGCAATGGGCCGGCCGGAGGCACCGATCGGTCCATTGCTGTTCAACGCGCACAGGGGTACAACGCGTACCCGCACACATTGAAAGCAATGGTCCGGCCGGAGGCACCGATCGGTCCATTGCAGTACAACGCGCACAGGGGTACAACGCGTACCCGCACACATTGAATGCAATGGGCCGGCCGGAGGCACCGATCGGTCCATTGCAGTACAACGCATCACTGTACATGTGACTGGCATATGTCAGCATGCCTGTCTCAGATGGACATATGCCAGCCACAGATAGCTCCCAGGGAGTGAGGGGCACACCTACATCACGACAGCCTGTCCAAACCTTATCATAAGGCATGTAAGGCTGCATTTCCTATTGTGTGTATGTTGGTGTACATGTTGTCCTGTGGGTGTCACCTGTGGGCAGCCACCCCCAGGCTGTGCACGTGTTAATGGGGACAGGATCCTGGGTGTTACGTGTACGTGACCACTGTGATGTGCAACTGTTCATATCTGTGCATGTGCCATGGTCACATTTCACAGTGGTGTTTGTGTATGTCATGTCACATACCCCGTGAGTCCCATGTGGGACGGTATGTTTGAGCCAGGGTGTCCCAGTGGCACAATAGTGATGGCCCTCCACAGTCTTTGTGCATGTAGTGTTTACAATGTCTCTGATTTCATGTGCACAATGGGAGACAGTCTCCACATCCACGTTGTGTGTGCATGGACTCTGATGTTGTGCGTGTGTGTCACAGACGTCCATGGCTCTCCTGCCATGGCAAGTGTGGCCACTACCTGTGGGGGTCATGTTTGTTTTGTTGTGGTGTACACATGATACTCCAGGTGATGCCAGTGTCCATGTGGCATTACAGGGTCCCTGGGAATGTGCCTGTCGTTGAGCTGTGGTGCCTGGGGCACATCTGTCCTCACATGTCACTGGGGGGTGACTGTGACACAGCATCATGATATCCAATGGGCCAACCTGGGACAAATTGATGCCACCTGTAGGACCGTGTTGACAGATGTTGGCCATGTATGTACCATAAATGTCGTTCCGGTACTGCACACTTCATGTAGTTGTGCCTCATGATGATGTATGTTGGGATCTTGAGTGTGTTCAATGCCGCATATGTGGGGTGACTGACGATCTTGCTTACTTCTCCTCTGCACTGCAGGGCTCCTGCTGTCCATCGGCCATTCCCAGACCTGGCAACGATGGTGGAACGGGACAGCATCCGACGGTACCGCTTCACCAGGCAGCTGATTGAGGATTTGGCAGTGCAGTTGTCCCCACATTTGCAGCCTGGCCGGCCGTATCCTACAGCGCTGACCCCCAAGGTGAAGGTGATGGCAGCCCTACACTTCTTTGCCACCGGTACCTTTCAACATACTGTGGCGTCTGCTGGTGGGATGTCACAGACCATGTTCAGCCGTGTGCACCGCGATGTTTTGGCGGCAATGTTGCTCTTCCTGAACCGGTACATCTATTTCCCTAGACTGCGACGACTCACTGACGTGAAGAGTGACTTTTATGCCCTGGGGAGGATGCCGCATGTCATTGGCTCCATTGATGGGACACATGTGGCTTTGGTACCACCACAGGCCCAGGAGCAGGCCTACAGGAACCGCAAGCACTACCACTCGGTCAATGCACTGGTGGTGTGTCTTGCAGACATGACCATCACACACGTGTGTGCCCGTTTCCCTGGTTCAGCACACGATGCCTTTGTGATGAGGAGTAGTCGCATCCCCAGGTTGATGGCACAGATGCAGAACCAGCGTGCCTGGCTTGTCGGTGTGTACTGACTTTGTGCCATTGTGTGTGATCTGATCTGTAGTATTCCGCCCACTTTTCCAAGTCAGCTGATGTGCACTTGTCTGTCCGTAGGTGACTCGGGATACCCCAACATGCCGTGGTTGCTGACACCCCTCAGGAACCCTGTGACACCTGCCCAGATGCGCTACAATGAGGCACATGGTCGGACCAGGAGAGTGATTGAGCGGACCTTTGGTCTCCTGAAGAGCCGCTTCCGCTGCCTGGACAAGACCGGAGGGTCCCTCCCATATGCCCCTGCGAAAGTGTGCAAGATTATCATCGTCTGCTGCATGCTCCACAACCTGGCAGTGCGGAAGGAGTTGCCTCTCATCCAGGATGACGATGACCAACATCCGCCACCTGTGGAGGATCCTGGCCTGGACCACGATGCCAGTGACGATGATGATGATGATGGTGATGGTGATGTCCGCACACAGCTCATCACCAACTTCTTTAGCTGAATGTGAGTATCCTGAGGTGTCATGTGAATGATGTGAGTTGGCATGATGTGTGGGTGGTGCTCTGGTGCTGTTGGAGTGTGTCCATGGGCTACTTGACAGGATGTGTGTTGCGATGTGTGGTGACAGGTGGGCTGTACTCCCCAACAGTGTTGACATGCTAACTTGGTTCTGGGTGGGTATCTTGTAACATGTATTGTGCATGAGTTTTGCTGTTCTGTCCTGTACTGCATTGCTTTTGACTGTGTGTCATTTCTGTCCTTCACAGGGTACTTTCAGATTCGTTTGGTCAACTGTGTCCACCGACGACGTGATTGCACATCCAGGCTGGTAGCTGTTGTGTCCCTACAGGTGATGTGCGCCACACCCATGGACTTCCTTCTGTCTACAGTTGTTGACTGTGTGCCCGCTACCAGGTGGGGTTACCTTGCATCTGTAGTGGTTACGGCATGTTGCTACTGTGTAATAAACCTGTGCTTCACTTAGTGATGTGCGTTGTCTGTGGTCACACATTTGACTGCCATTTGCTTACTGCACCTGTGGGCTACTTGACTACAACTGGGAATGGGTGTGGTGTCTGTGCATTGCACCGTCTTCCCTGGCAACATCAGTGTAGGCAATGAGTCAGATGGCCTAGGTGTGTATGTGTTGTGTAGCCCTGGTGGTGTGTCTCCCTCATATGTGTCACGTTGCCTGTACTCACATGCCTGTGTTGTCCTTGCTGTTGCAGTTCGCATACACTGTGTAATTTTGCAGTTCATCATCCCCATAACAGCACCCACGTTGGAATCACGACAGAGGCAAGTATGGTGTATTAGTGTGTTTATTGTGATAATAGTGCATAGGATGGATTGTGCTGTACATGAATCTTGCAATCCCAAGTTCCTAGATGAATAGAAAGTCCAGGTAGACAGGATCCCCAGTATCGGGGCCACAGTTGTCTGACACATTGTTCCAACTTGTACTCCCCATGCAATGTGTGGGAGTAGTGTTGCCATCAACAGGGTGAACAGTCTGTGCACAAAGGCGAAAATCCAGAACAGGTTCAGGCTTCCTGGGAGTTGCGCTTGGCCATCAGCCTCTCACTTTCCCCTCCTCGGACGACCCCTCTTCTTGGGGGGGGCCCTCAAGTGCAGGCTGCTGCGGTGCAGGGGACTCTCCGCCAGAGTCCTCCTCCCTCCCTGTGGCAGTTGCAGTTTGTTCGGTACCAGATGTTGTTGGCACACAGGGAGGTGTGGACTGGTTGCTGTTCATCTGGCGGAGGCATTGTAAAATGTCCCTGTGCACCGCCGTCATCTCATGTAGTACATCCCACTTGGACTCCACGCGGGTCATGTGGGAGTCCACACGTGACATGTGGGAGTCCACACGTGACATGTGTGACTCCACGTGGGACATGTGGGAGTCCAAGCGGGCATGATGGGCAGCCTGCTGCTGTTTGATGTCTCTGAGGAGCCCCACTACCTGGCTGAGCTCTCCGGTGCTGGACTGGTACGCATCAGCTATGCGTACCAGTTGTGGGTCTTCATGCACACCAGCAACGTCTGCAAGCAGCGACCTCTGTCTCCCACCCCTCCCACCACCCCTGCTGACATGTGCAGTGTGTGCAGTTGCACGCACAGATAACCCTGGTCCACCTTGGGGGTTGGTGGTGGTGGTGGTGTCCATGGCCCCAGGTTGGTCCAGGGTCACTGCGCTGGTGTTGTTCCTTATTCTGTCCATGTCGGCAGGGATGGTATTCGTGGTGACAGTCGTTGGAGGGGTGGGTGCAGGGGGTGCAGCTGGTGGACCTGCTGGTGCTGCTGCTGGTGGTCCTGCTGGTGCAGCATGTTGACTTGCACCGGATGTGCCAGGTTGTTCATCGTCCGAGGAGGACAGAGGCTGTACGACGCCAGTGAGCTCGGCATCCTCTTGAGCCTGGGACTGGGACTCCTCAGCGTCTGCTGCTGTGTCCCTATCATCACCTGTTTTTGGGAGACACAAACAATGTATGTCATGTTTCTGCAGGCATCAGTGGTTGACACACCTGACAGTTGTGACTGTGCCTCGGGGTGCGGGCCTGTACATTGTATTGTCCTAAGTCGTCACAGTCAGGGGTTGATATTGGTGTGGCACATTGTCCTGCATTATTTGGGCATTTCTATGTGTTCTCTGGGGTGTGAACATGGTCTGCATTGATTGTGTTTGGTTGACAGCCAGACCTCCTTCCCACCCACCCAGCCAGCCAGTCAGTTATCCCACCATGGAACGTGCTTGCATTGCAGGGAGTGTAAGTTGTCTCTCAGGATGTCAGTCAGTGGTGTCCTGCTGTTTGTTGGTGCACAGTTGGCAGCAGGGCCTTGTGCTCCCCACAGCAGTAGCCAGTGTCAGCCATCTTGTGAGTCCTTCTCCACTCCCTGTGATGTGAGCATGGTTCAGGGTGGTGTTGATGGGCCAGTTGTGAGGCTGAGCAATGTCTGTGACTACGACTCCCATCATGCTATTGCCTCCACCCCCTTCCCAGCATGCCCATGCTTCCTTCCTTTTGACTCTGCTTCCCTGTGGGGTGGGCTGGCTGTGCTGACAGGATGGCTGGGAGTGTTGTCCTGGCAGTTGTTTGGCTAAGAGTCCCAAGAGTGTCCCTGTGCTTCACACAACATAACCCAGGGTGGTGGTGCTTTGTGGGATCTTGTGTTAGGATGGAGGGCATTGCATTCTACCAGGTGGGTACTGTGGAGTTTGTGTTGGGGGGGGGTGAGGGGAGGTGCTGGTGACTATAGTCAGTGCTGCAAGTCCCCCTTCCCACCCAGCCAGCCAGATATCCCACCATGGAACGTGCTTGCATTGCAGGGAGTGTAAGTTGTCTCTCAGGATGTCAGTCAGTGGTGTCCTGCTGTTTGTTGGTGCACAGTTGCCAGCAGGGCCTTGTGCTCCCCACAGCAGTAGCCAGTGTCAGCCATCTTGTGAGTCCTTCTCCACTCCCTGTGATGTGAGCATGGTTCAGGGTGGTGTTGATGGGCCAGTTGTGAGGCTGAGCAATGTCTGTGACTACGACTCCCATCATGCTATTGCCTCCACCCCCTTCCCAGCATGCCCATGCTTCCTTCCTTTTGACTCTGCTTCCCTGTGGGGTGGGCTGGCTGTGCTGACAGGATGGCTGGGAGTGTTGTCCTGGCAGTTGTTTGGCTAAGAGTCCCAAGAGTGTCCCTGTGCTTCACACAACATAACCCAGGGTGGTGGTGCTTTGTGGGATCTTGTGTTAGGATGGAGGGCATTGCATTCTACCAGGTGGGTACTGTGGAGTTTGTGTTGGGGGGTGTGAGGGGAGGTGCTGGTGACTATAGTCAGTGCTGCAAGTCCCCCTTCCCACCCAGCCAGCCAGATATCCCACCATGGAACGTGCTTGCATTGCAGGGAGTGTAAGTTGTCTCTCAGGATGTCAGTCAGTGGTGTCCTGCTGTTTGTTGGTGCACAGTTGGCAGCAGGGCCTTGTGCTCCCCACAGCAGTAGCCAGTGTCAGCCATCTTGTGAGTCCTTCTCCACTCCCTGTGATGTGAGCATGGTTCAGGGTGGTGTTGATGGGCCAGTTGTGAGGCTGAGCAATGTCTGTGACTACGACTCCCATCATGCTATTGCCTCCACCCCCTTCCCAGCATGCCCATGCTTCCTTCCTTTTGACTCTGCTTCCCTGTGGGGTGGGCTGGCTGTGCTGACAGGATGGCTGGGAGTGTTGTCCTGGCAGTTGTTTGGCTAAGAGTCCCAAGAGTGTCCCTGTGCTTCACACAACATAACCCAGGGTGGTGGTGCTTTGTGGGATCTTGTGTTAGGATGGAGGGCATTGCATTCTACCAGGTGGGTACTGTGGAGTTTGTGTTGGGGGGGGTGTGAGGGGAGGTGCTGGTGACTATGGTCAGTGCTGCAAGTCCCCCTTCCCACCCAGCCAGCCAGATATCCCACCATGGAACGTGCTTGCATTGCAGGGAGTGTAAGTTGTCTCTCAGGATGTCAGTCAGTGGTGTCCTGCTGTTTGTTGGTGCACAGTTGCCAGCAGGGCCTTGTGCTCCTCACAGCAGTAGCCAGTGTCAGCCATCTTGTGAGTCCTTCTCCACTCCCTGTGATGTGCGCATGGTTCATGGTGGTGTTGATGGGACAGTTGTGGGGGGCAATATGTGTGACTGCGACTCCCATGATGCTATTGGCTACACTGACTTGGCCAGCATACACAGAATTCCTTCCTTTGAGTGGTCTTCACTGTGTGTTGGTGTTGTTGTGGTGGCTACATGTGTGGATGTGTGTGTTAGTTCTATTTGTGCCACTGCCTAGCTGTAGTTGTGGTTGTGTTTGTACATGTGTTGGCACAGTTGGATGTGACTTTTTTGATGGCATGTGTTGTGTTTATCTGACTGACATACACATTTTGGGATGATTCTGTTCTAGTTGCTGTGTAATTGCTATGAGTGCATGGTTTGACTCTCCCCTTGACAGTGATGTGTGTGTGTTTTGTGGCAGTATATTGTGTACATTTGTTGTGTACTCACCAGGCTCTGGGATGTCCTCTAGTCCATATATGCTCACTGGCGGTAGGATGGCCCGCACCTTCTCCTCCCAGGGCCTGAGGTATATTGGCTTGGCAGGAGGGCCACTGCCGGTGTGTTGGCTGTTGATGTAGTCTTGCTTCAGCAGTTTCCGTACCCTCCTGCGCACGTCATACCACCTGTTCTGGATGTCGGTCTTTGTGCGCCGACATGGTGATTGGGCGTTCACCCTGTTGATGATCCTCTCCCACATCTTGGTTTTCTGCGACATGGGGGTCTGTTGGACCAATGTGCCAAACAGCTGTGGCTCTACCCTGAGGATCTCGTCTACCAGGACTTCCAATTCACAATCTAGGAACTTGTGATTCTTCTTGGGGGGCATGGTGATGGGTGGTGATGGTGGGTGATGTGTGTGTTGGTGTGCAGGTGAGGGTGTGTGGGTGTGTGTTGTGCTGGGTGTATGTGAGGTAGGTATTTGTTGGTGTGCTGCTGGTGTGTGGCTTGTGTGAGGGATGAGCTGTGGGTGTGTGGTTGCTTTCTCTTGGGTGCTGGCAGTGGAATGGCATTTGCAAAGGCTCATGGTAGTGATTTGTGTCCTTTATATAGGTGGAGTTGTGGGTGTGTCTTTGTTCTCTGTCCCCACCCCCCCAGTATTTATTGGCTTGGTAATTGCTTGTTTGGGCTTTTTTTGGTTGATTTTTCCTTTGTGCTGTTTGTGTATGTTGGAAACGTTCTTGTGACCGAGTCGGACCCTGCATTGGTCCCATACGGTGTTCTCCGCTTCGTTCACGCTGTGTTTGTGCAGTTTTGTATGCTGCGTACGCGTCGGTCGCGGTGTATTGTGTTGCTTCGGCTCGGTTTTGTATGCGTGTCGGTCGTACGGCTTGTCCTCCGTCCGACTCGGTCGTGTTTTTCGCGCCTTGCATCGTACTTTGCGGGTTGGAGTTGGCGGGTACGAATCGGTCGGATTTGTTCCGGGTGCGTGTCGGTCGGTTGGATTCGCGTGTTTTTCCGGCCGGATTGCTATTTACCGAGCGGCTCGGTCGGTCGGCTTGGTTTCCTGACGTGTCAGTCGGATTTATCGCGGCTTGCATCGTACTTGGCGTGTCGGGCGCCACTGATACGTGTCGGTCGGTAATTTTTCCGGCTCCGAGTCGGTCGGTGCTTTTTCCGGCCCGAATCGGAATCGACCCCAGAATCGGGCCCATAGTGTAGAGATGTTAGAATATGTACAGAAATGTGTGCCTATGGTATTAAAAGTGTTTGTAAATGTATTTAATTCTAGTGTATGTGTATGTTTGTGTGGGTGGGAATGTTGTTTTACTTTTTTACAGGTTTTACGTTTTTGAAGTCGAGTTTTGGAGAAGATAGCCTTTTTTTAATTAAGAAGTGTGTATTAGTATTTTAAACTAATATTTATTTAACACTTTCCTAATTTTTCGGGTTTTCCTGGAGCGTTTTTAAAAAAATATATATATTTTCGGGTTTTTTATGGTTTAATCGAGTTGGATTTATCGACCTAGGATTATTTTTCAAACAGTTGCATTTTTGCATTTTTTGTGGGGTTTATTTTTACATTCTTTTGGATTGAGAGATACCTGGATGGATTAACAATATTTGGAATATGTTTTCTTCAGGTACACAAACCGTAAGTAATTTAATTATTTAATGTGGGAGGGAAATATTGAAAAAAATGCTTTTAATATGTGTTATATTTTGTAAAATGTAATTAAGATGTCAATATATATTTATATTATTAAATTAAATATATATGACAAATTATTTATATTTTACAAAATTTAGAAATATTACATGTATATATACAGTTTGTGTTTTGTAGAAAACTATTTTTAATTACTGTAGATTAATCTTTTAAAGTATGGCTTTAGCTATTAGTGATAGGTATTCTAGGCCTCTTGTGCTTGGTTATAGTGCTACTTGACTTTGTATTAATTCAAAAAAAAAAATCGTTTGTTTGGTGAGTTTTGGGCCTATTTGGGTCACAGATTGTTTCATTCTGAGTTGCTGATAGCTTTGTTCTTTTTGGAGAGCTTGAAGTAGTTTGTGTAGGTAGGTGTCCCTCTGCCTGTTGTTGCTTGGAAGGCATTATGCCATCCTTCAACAGCATTGTTGGTTTTGGCTTGTTTGTTTAGTGTGCTGATGTACACATTCCACCATGGAATGTGGAATTTAGGTAGTCTTCTGTGCCCTGATCTATGGAGTCTTCCCACCCAGGTATCTTCGAAGTAATCTAAAAGTGGGCTTAGTTTTTCTTCATTTCTTTTGTAGTAGGGGCTTTCTATTAGGAGGTTATAGTGTTCTGCTACCTCACTTACTGGGACATAGGCCAGTGCTATGAGTTTTTTAACTTGGTATGCAAAAGTACTGTCAGTTGCATATTCAACACTTAGGGCCCGATTCTGATCTCGCTTGTAAAGCCCTATGACTGACTCTATCCCGTAGAGCTTTCCGAACGACTCATGCTCCGGTGACCAAGCGACAGAGTATGATGCGCTGAAGCGCTGACGGACTCGGGTCGCTCGGAGCACCATTGGAGTCAATGGGAGCCTGTTGTACGTCGCGTACATAGGCTTCCATCGTGAAAGAAGTACGTCTTGGAAAAGGGCGCCCCCTGTCGCGTGTCCGCGTCGGTGCCCCCCGCAACGTTCATGCATGGGTGAGGGGGACCCCTGGGTCCCCCTGCTGTCCGAGTCATAGGGCCCCGGGTAAAGGGGGTCCGGCACGGACCCCTGAAGTACGATTCCCAGAGCATTTTCGCACCGGCTGCTCGTGACGCGCATCGTACATGGCCGGCCGGAAACCGTACGCATTGCACTGTACACGTCAGACAGATTTGAGTCGCTCGGGAGGCATCGCTGATGGGTACGAGTCGGTCGTAGTGCGAGGCCTGAAGCGCATCATAGTTGCTCGCTCGTACAGCTGTACGGGTCGCACGGAAATCACACGTACGACTTGGACTCGCTACTGACGGATGCCGCTAGGAGCCCTACCGAGCGAGATCGGAATCGGCCCCTTAGGGTTGACTTTTGTAGGTGTCTCCATAGGCATTGGTTAAAATGGTAAAAGCAACCCTGGATTGCTGTATGTGGGTAGCATTTAAGTATAGAATTAATCATGGCTTGTTCAAAATCAATAATTATTCTCTGAGGAAAATAATTATTTGTTTCTTGTTTGATTTTGTTTAGGGTTTCAAGGTAGGTAGAATGTTGTTTATTGGGGAGTAGGGTATAGATAAAGGGAATATTAGTATTTTGATACAGACCATGGACTGTGTATAACTGATAAAATGGTTTGGGACACATTTTGAAAGTCCCATCCATCATCCATGTGTCACCTTGTTGTAATTTGAGTAAATTGTTTGCAGTAGCAAACATAATGATTCTTTTGTCTTTGCATTTATTATCAAATAGTATAAATGGTTCATTATTGTGGGTTATACTTAGTTCAGGGGGAATCTCTGCCTCTTGAAAGGTTTTAGGGGCACGTGTGGTAGTTGTAGTTGCTTTCTTTTGTCTAGCTATTGCTCTTTTTAATGAATCAATAGATGGTAATTGGCTAGATGCATGTTGGGGTACTGTTAGTAACTGTTGTTTTAGTATTTCTGTGGTAGATCTATCTGTACTAGTGCTAGACTCTTTTATTGATTCAAGAGCATCTCTTACTTCAATCTCTGTTACATTTGGGGGTGGTTATGCTCTTTTACAGATACAACAGAGGTTTCTTGTGTTATAGCTCTTCCATAACATTTGTTCGAATAATATTTGCTACATTTCCAAAACACTTTTAAACCAGTTTGTTTTTCTTGTGTATATACATAACCCATGTAACATAATAACATCTTCCCTTTTTGAGACCTAATAAATTGTGCGCCTTCAGTCATGGTGGTGTTTTTAGTGCTAAGGAAAATATATATAAAAATTAATAAAAATAATACAGTATAGTTTTTTTAATAAATTCATATAAATTGCTTTGGATATACTTACAATGTTGATGTTGATGTAAATAAAAATGCTGCTGCAATTTTTTCAAGCTTGTATTTTGGATTTGGTGAAGATGTTTCTGTTGGTAGGAAAAATATAATTTTAATACTTTTGTTGTTTTGTGTTGTAGGTGGTGGGGAAATTGTGAAAAAGTGGGTCTTTGGGTGGGTATTTTAGGAGTGGTTTAATACAAAATATCATATACTTACTTTCTTTGTAGCTTTATTGTTGATGCTTTTGTCGTATTTTTTGGCTGCTTTAAAAGATATCTGTAGAGGAGATATAAATTTAAGAGAGAGATATTAGTGCATTATGTTTTATATATAAATTTTGGTGAAGACTAGAAGTAGTGTTATTTTTAAAATGCAGTTTTACTTACTAATGGGCCTATCACGATGGCGGTCGGAAAACCTCCCCGACCGCCATGGTAACGGGAAAAGACCGCCCGCAAGGCCCGCGACATAACCGCCGGTCGCATTAGGATGTTCCTTACTCGAATCCGACCGCGGCGGTCGGATCGCTGGGCCTTAACATTGCGGCGGTTGCTGCTGCCCGCAGCACCGCAGCGATGTCCAAATGAGCATGTCCTGCATTTCATGCACTGCGTGGCAGGCACTCCACAGTGCCTGCCACCTGGTACAGGGACATGTAGGGGGACCATGGGTACCCCCCCAGTGCACCCACACCCCACAAAACATTGGGGCGCGCAACGGGCCCCCGGAAGACAATCACTGCATGCCTTTCCACGGCGGTCTGACCGCTGAGGAAAGGCTGGCTACCGCAGGCATCATAATCGTGCCGGCGGAGCCTGCCCTGCACCGCCACCATTATCCCGGGCCTTTTCCGTCCGCAGGGCAAGAGTGCGGATGGCAACCGGCGGAAAAGCGGCGGTTGCAATTTCCCACCGCCATCCTAATCTGACCGGCGGTTTTTTGGCTTGCAATCGCGGCAGATGTCCGCCGCAGGTCCGGCGGTTGCCACCGCCGGCCGGGCGGCGGTCATCCGACCGCCATCGTAATAGGCCCCTTAGTGCAGTTCCAAAGCTTTTTTCTGTAATGAAAATATGCGTTCTGGAAGCAATCTGGCAGAGTTTCCCTTTCTTTTTTCTTGCAGGTTTGAAGTGTAAATTAAATATAATTTTTTTGTTGTTTATATAGTGTTGATTAAATTAATAGTTTTTTGTTATTGGTGTATTTTATTAGTGTGATCTTTTCATTCGTTGTTGTTATTTTTTTTATTTTTTTTTGGCAGTTGATTTCCCTATATGGCAATCGCTAATTAAGAAGTTGTTAGTGCTAACTTTTTTTTTACTGATTTCGTTAGTTAAGTGTGTTTTACATTGCTTTTAATGTTAAATGCTGGATGCATTATATTTAATAATATTTTACTTATTATTTATTAGTGTATTTTGCTAATATTTTATATTTTTATATGTTTATATATTATAAAAAATTGTATTATATTTATAATGTGTGTAGTGAATGTTTATAGTGTAAAAATACATTTTGGTGTCAAGATATGTTCATTTTATTTATTTTTAAATAGTCGATATTTGTATAAAAACGATAATTTTGCTGTCTATATTTTTAATTTTGATATTTAGGACATTTTGTATATTTTTAAAGAACTATCGATATTTTAGTTTACGATATTTGTGTGTTTGATAATGTTTAAAACAATATTTTATATTGACGATAATATGGTGTCGATATTTGTGTATTTTTTTAAATAAGTATTGCTCGTCGATATTAGTGTTGTCGATATTTTAGTGCCGATATTTTGGTATGTCGATATTATGTCAGTGATCCAACATGATAGCATCAAAACATTTGCAAACACATGTGAACACCACCAACTTGGTGATCCGGGTGGTCCTGGGTTTATCAGGATATACATATATCACTTTCAATGAAGGTGAGACAGCACAAATTGCATACAAATCCATTTATACACAAATGCTGAAATGCGATTTGTGGCAACTGAAAAAATATTGATTGCAGTACAGACTGCTGTAGTGAGAGAAAGAGCACTAGCACAGGGGAAACGCATAATTGTTGTGACCCCGGTACCAAAGCAAGCCTCCGCGATGGATACAATGGGCTAATTCTCTCACTGCAACAGATGTAGATTACAAATACGATTCTACATTAAAAACACAAGCGTTCCTGCAGTACGAATAAGAATACCCTCTCCCGAATGAGATCTTGCCTCTAGAGAAATATGAATACAACATTTATACTGATGGTTCTGCTCAGCCTGTCATAGGAAGTAAACAACAGTATAGCGCAGCGTGTGCAATAGTGAAGGGACAGTAAATTCCATCCCAGCAATACGACTTCGCAATCTCTAGGAGATTGTACAGCACAGTTGGCAGAGCTGAAACCCCTGATACTAGCACTACAATATACGGATCGGGAATTCCCCACACTGATAGTGTGTTTCGTTTTACTGTGTACAGCCCTATAATGAATATCTTTATTACTGGGGCCAGAATGGGATTAGAGATTCCAAGGGTTGCACAATTAAGCATAAATTGTTATGGGAACAAGTGGCAAAGCTGAAAGCATGCCTGCCACAGGCTCAAGTTATTCGCACCTTGAGTCATCAGCGTATTAGCATACACATTGAAGGGAATTCACTGGCAGAAGAAGCCGCCAAGGTGACAGTGCGAACTGCTGCCGTTGCTGCAATCACTCGTTCTAGCATGAGGATAGATGGAGGCATACTGATAGCCGTCAATGCCTCGAAGAACGGCTCTGCCGTCCCAAAAGGCTTTCCACTCAAATATTCCTATAAATTAGATACGCAAAACACACTGTATGCTCAAATTCCAGGAGTGGGGGATAGAGTTATACCAAACATGGATCGCAGATTAGGTTTAATTCTAGCTGCACACAAGGGTCTGGCTCAGCACATGCAGGAGCCACTGCTACAATTTCATTACTGAAGTGGCGACTCTGGTGGCCAAGTTTGTCAAAACAAACCAAGGCTTATGTCTTAAAGTGTGAAATCCGCCAACAGATGAAAGGTACCACCATAGCACGGCCACCACAAACACCATTACTCATTTCAGACAGACCTCTCCCATGTGTCTATTTGGATCACTGCGGCCCCTTAAAATCATACGGGGCTTACAAATACATCTTGGTGGCAGTGGATTCATGCTCTAGATTTCTATGGGTTTGGCCACAGTGCTCGGCTGACGCTCGAACTTTTATTAAGGATTTGCAAGTCTTTATCGGGACATACACAATTGGCATGTTACATTCCGACCGTGGCCCTGCGTTTAGCTCTCGGGCTTACAGGGAAGCCACAGAAAGTATGGGCATGACCTTGTGGTACTCCTCCCCCTACCATCCCGAGGGAAATTCGGTGGTGGAGAGGAAAAACCGGGACCTAAAGCAAACCTTAACAGCGAGGGTATTAGGTGCGGTCGGTAGTTGGGTCAATCACCTATATGGGGTCCAGAGGGCACTAAACAATATGGCAAGAAAATCCTTGGGAGGATGTACTCCCTATAAGATCCTGTTTGGGACAAGAATGTGGGTACCTGACCTCGATTGTGCCAGCACAGTGGCGGATGTAAAACCATTTGAATTGAATGATTGTTTGGCTGTTTTAAAGGGAACTCAATTAATTTCGGGCATTAAAAGCAACGTCCAAGTAAAACGCATCGCCACTGGGGAAGTGAAACCGGTTCCGGCAAGACCTGTCTGGGTCTCGAAGATTGGGGACCTGGGCAGAGAAAAGATCATGGACAAGAAGGAGTTTGGGTCATCCTACAGAGCACCTGTACCTGTACTGGCGGTTCAAGGAAGAAGATCTATACTTCTTCCGCCTCTTGCCGGCAAAAAGAAAAAGGATTTGTCTCCATTTGATCTGATCAAACCACACTATGTGGCTGATTCTCAAAAGTAGGCCACGTGGATCTTGGGTAGCCGCAGATCTCCTCTCGCTACTATACAGGAAGTTCAGATGGAAAGACTTATAATGTTTCAAGACTCCTCTGCACAAGATACCGGAGTAGACAATAACGGAGTACAATTACACCTGTTGAAAATGAACAACATCCAAATGAAACTAAAATCCAAATTGCAATTCAGGCCAATAATGAAGTTTACATCAATGTGTCTTTACAAGAAGCAACTGCCAGTTCTACAAACACTGCTGAGCTCCCAAAGATAGATCAAACTGCGTCTGGCTACTTCATCAACTTCGATGACTTTTCGTCAGATGCAAGTGAATCTGAGCAAACGCCACCCATTTCCAAGAAAGAAAAATTCAGACAATACTATCTCTGGCTGAAAAAGACATAATTTGTGCCCCCTTGGCTGCATCTTTGGTTTGCATTAGAGATCCTGTTTCTCTTAATTTGAATTGGTATAGTAACTGTCTTTTTCCTACTACTGAATGGACATTACCTCCCACAACGCTCTGCAGTGCAACCTGTGAACTTGGTCCTGAAACCACATTTGTCATCACACCATGAACAAAGAGACTTGTCCCTAGTGAACATTACAGCAGTTCCAGTACCGGATGGTATAGTTTGGGATAGGGTTTCGTATGATGTATTTGGTCCTACTGAACATTTGAAAATTCCACACGTATTTATAATTTCAATGAATGATTTCATTACTCCGAGTACACTCTCTGATGATTGGGACATTGAGACTGTAAATACTATTCTCTCAGATTTATAACAATCTGCTGCATTTTCTTACAGGGAATTGTATGAAGATACACCTGACTTCGACAGTATGTATTGTTACCAGCATTATGGTCATCACTTTTTGCGCAGAGTTAGTGTTCCATTCACTGTCAACACTTACCATCAATGGGAATATTTCCCGACACCACCGAAAGGTAGTTCTGCCACATTCGCACAGAAATGTGCATACTTTTCAGGGTTAAATATATCAGACCCAATGTAATACTACTATAAGCTAGTACAGACAGATGCAACTGCGAAGAAAATGATGCTGACAGACACCAAGCTCATATATTCAGCACCTTTTATCTCCCAACTGTATTTACAAGGTTTCGACTATTGGAGTGACACAATAGACACAAAATCAATCTGGGGGACGAAAGATTGGCAGGTTTAGGGATCTGAGGCTTTATTTAGAGCTTGTCTCATTCCATTACAGATAATATTCCTAAACAGCACAGTGCAACAAACTACCTGCTACAGGTTTGCAAAAATTAAAGACCTGAAAACACCAAGCATCCCCTCGCCCATACCTATTGAAGGTATATCAAATGATACACTGGTTAGTGCGGAGGTACTGGGTACAATGATACAGAATGGTAAATACAATTCATCAGCTCCCAATTGGAATGGTTGGTTGGTTTGGCCTATCGACACAAATAGGTGTCACTCAAGAGTCAAGGGTACCACCAGAGGGCTTAGTGTCCATAGGCCTGACCCGTGCTATGTACACACAGATGACCCAGGGGTAGTGTTGGGAAGTTGTGCCTAGAATGGCTAAAAACCTCGGGCCCGATTCTCAAAAGTAATCTGAGACAAAATCCTAACTTTACAACTTTCGGTATTCACAAAGAGCATTTAGGAGTAGAAAAGTTAGGATTTTGTCTCAGTTATACTTAAGTTTTGATCTTAAGTTAAACTTAAGACCAAAACTTAAGTTTTGGTCTTAAGTTTAACTTAAAGACCAAAACTTAAGTTTAATTGAGACAAAATCCTAACTTTACTACTCTTAAATGCCCTTTGTGAATACCGAAAGTCGTAAAGTTAGGATTTTGTCTCAGATTACTTTTGTGAATCGTGCCCAGTAATACTACAACAGGTGAAACAACACTTGTCTCTTCTAGCTGACAACATGGATCTTAGGGTTTTCTTGCAAGGTCCCAAGAAACCGCGTAAAAAACGTTTCTTATATGCCATCTACAATGACTGCCTTAGACACATCCAAGCATGCGTGTATAAAGTGTTGGGTGAAGGGTAGATACAGGAAACCTGGGAGTTACCATATAGATATAGGTGCAGAAATAAAGACACTGAAGTTTTCTTAAGTGGTACAGACTGTGGGAAGGCTTTGAGTGGGTCTTTAGTGTGGAAAGAGGTTTCGCTTCACTGAGTGTGTGATGCTTCGAGGGCAAATTTATCTTTTTACTTGAAAGGCTCCCCCGATGCAGTGATTCATCCAGTTTTTGAGTTACTTTCGAATGGGAGTTATTTAATGCTGAATGATCAAGGCTGTTGCAGGATGGTGCCAGGCATCCCATATATAGTCACAGTAAACCTCAGGGTTGTTTGTTGTAAACAAATATTGTTTCCCCCAGGTTGCAACGTCTTCAGCAGAGATACAGGCCCTGGTCTGTATGAACTTCCCGATCCATTTCAGAGAAATGGTTCATCGTATCTTTAACATGCCTGATACTAGTGGGATCGCACACTTATTTAAGCGTCTTGGATCAGGTCTCTTAACCACCTTCCAGACCATCTTCGGAGTAATTCAAGCTTTCA
Organism: Calotriton arnoldi; assembly: GCA_963921515.1. Lineage (NCBI taxonomy): Eukaryota > Metazoa > Chordata > Amphibia > Caudata > Salamandridae > Calotriton > Calotriton arnoldi. Next base: position 478,961 of record CAWUFW010010528.1, read on the forward strand.
TACACTCCGTACTTAGAAGCATTTTTGGAGGGCTTCCTTTGGTCCTGCTAACAGTAGCAGGCATCCTGATTTTAATCCTGATTTGCAATGGACATCTCAATCCCTCAAGAAATGGAGAGAACACTGCTGGAATTAAGTTGTCGTGAGTATATGGTGTTCTACCTGACTACGCCTTGGCTTTGAGAGCTGAGCGAGCATTGGTTCCTGTCTTTCAGACTGGTCTGACTAGACTGTGTCCTGCCTGTGTTCCGTTGCCTCTTCTGCGGAATTGGCTGCGTGTTGGACCTGTGTCTGACACTTCCATCGGTTGTGCCACCGGACATAGAAGTGCTCCAGGAGCCCTTGCAGTCCCACATGTACAGTTGTCTACAGCGTATTCCCATGTTGATGACAGCCTTTCTAGAGCCTCCAATGGATGCTTCTGCTCCTGTTGGAAGACAAATCGGCTCTGTTCCAGACGTACAGGCATCGGGTTCAGGTGTGCAGGCATCTAATTCTTCCCCAGTGGCTGCTGTGGGAACCAGAGATGAAAATCTTTGCTCACCCGATATGATACTGGATGTTCTGGAGGGATTGCCACCTGCGGATACGATGTTCAGCGATGTTGAGTCTTCAGCACAGGATTCATAAACAATTTGGCCTCTCCTGTGCTGGGAACTGTTTGGAAACTTTTTTAACATTTACCAAATTGAAGGTTGAAAAATGACTTTGCTTAAAAAACAAAATTCTCCCTCTGCTCGAACTGAGCATACTGGCTTTCAAGGTGCTCAGTGTCATATTAACCACATATACAAGTTTAGAGGACCTTTTAAGTGCTTTTAGTATGTTTTATTGTAAATAATTTTTTTATGCCTTTTTAATAACGTTAGCTTTATTATTACCTAGCTGACACTGTTGACCTTTTGATGAGGAGTGGGTGTCATGTCATTTAGGATTGTCCTGTCATGTATATATATATTTTACATACATTGTCCCATCCACACGACAATAACGATTCTAAACAGGTGACCTTTTACCTAGTAGCTTGCTCCTGTCTCTTCGACACCAGGCTCTCGGTATTGTAGCATAATCCCTGTACCTGACGTACATAAACATGTCCACAGGCACAGTATAATGATTCTGTATAAGGGGGTTGGAAATGGACCTTTTTGCAGGGTTATCCCCAAACTTTTTGCTTCTTCCTCCTATTTTTTCCTGACCTGTCTTTGCTGGTTTTAGGACTCTGGGCACTTTACCACTGCTATTCATATGCTCTCTGTGTAAATTATGTTATGGATTGGTGTTTCCATGATTGGCATATTTGATTTACCAGTCAGCCCCTAGTAAAGTGCACTGAGTGTGCCAGGGCCTGTAAATCAAATGCTACTAGTGGGCCTGCAGCACTGATTGTGCGACCCACATGAGTAGCACTGAAAAGGTAACTCAGACCTGCCACTGCAAAGTCTGCGCGCAGTTTGTAACTGCCATGCCAATTTGGCAGGTGCACCCACTTGCCAGGCCCTAACTTTCCCTTTCCTTACACGGGAGTCACCCCTAAGGTAGGCCCAAGGTACCCCTGTGGGCAGGGTGCAGTGTATGTGAAAGGTAGGACATGCCCTGATGCCTTGTTTTTCACTATTGCGAGGCTACCTGTTCCAATAGGATAGAATGGGGAGTTTGCTTATAACATTTTATAAACATAACTACCCCTGGGAACAAGGTGGGAAAATAAAGTTTAGTATGCCTGGACTCAGAATGTTTAAATGCATCTTTTAGTGAGGGTGATTTTTACATTCTGTGTTTGAAAAAAACACTTTTAGAAAGTAGGCATTTTCTTTCTTTCCTTCCAAGCTGACACGGGGTCCTGCATGCTGAATCTTCGAAACGCAGTGGTCTGACATCCCTTGCAGGCTGTCATCCTCGAAGCAGAGACAGGGTCCTTCGTTCTCAACCATCAGGTGAGGGGGTTGGTTATTCCCTAGGAGTTTCTTTGCTACATACATACATATATGCATATACGTGCTACACATACAGATCTAGGCTAGGTACATTTAGGTAAATTACTTAGGGCGCTCATTCTAGGAATGTGCAAGTGCTACTGTTTTTATCTAAACTGCTTATGTTCATCTTATTAGCACTATGGTAGAAATGCATCTACGATTCACTATATTGGTACTAGCAATCTCTTTTGTATGCTTCTGTCTCCTGATTGTCGCAGCACATATGTTTTACACAAGGCTGTCGCTGGACCAATAAATACTTATTGAAACGTCCTAATCGCCATCCTATGTATTTTCTGAGAGTTAGCAAGCATGAGTGTCTGAGCAAAACGTACTGTACTGTTTTCCACCATCCCTGAGGAATCAGGGTTGTCATGTTCAGTAGTTGCCAGAAGCTACCTACACCACTGTAAAATACAGGGGGGTGGTAGAGGCACTGTAGAACTAGCTGGTCTAACGGCTGACATATCCTGTGGGCGAGTCCGGTAGTGGTTGGGACACCAAGCCCTCACTTTAGGTCATCCAAACGCGCAGGTCCTGGGGGACTCCTAGGAACTACATGACAGAGGAAGGTGTCCCAAGTAGAATAAAAGCACCCCTGCCAATCAGAACTCTCTTTTTTTTAAGTTGCTGTCGAAGGGCTCTCCCAAGAGTCGCTCAAACCCAACAGTTCAGATATTCCATTTTTTTGTAACTTAATTTTTCAAAAATTACTGAACATATTTACACCAAATCATACAAAAAACATGCTTTCTGGATCAAGATCTAGCTTCCTACCAAATTTGGTATCATTCTGTTTATCCATTTTTGCACTTTCGCGTTCCAAAAAAGTCTATGGAAAACACATGGGGTTTTCGCATTTTGGAATCCCCCCTTTTCCTCGGCCCCTGCTTGACTAAAAAAAAGCAAAGTTTAAAGTTATGGTATAGGTAGGTATACTAATAAGTTCTTAGCTTATATTATAAAAACCCTAGAAAATGCCAATCGTTAAAGTGATGTTATATTTAGGTGTTAAAATAAGGTAAAAAAGTAATGTTTAAAAACAAGAAAAGAGTGAAGTTCACCAGTTATAGTTTACTGAGCTAAGTATAGCTTGACCACAGCCATACACTGCTAATGACCTCACATATTACATATCACAAGATAATTGATGATATCTCTGATGATAGCTCAGATTATATAATTGTAACATACAAGTTTGTACTGAAATAATGCAGCACAAAAAACAGCAGCACACATTATCAGCACAACTTAATACCACATAACAAATGTTTAAAAAAGTTCTTGCAACACATTGCCACCAGCAAAATCCTATTTTCATAATATGGCGGTATAATACGTTTGGAGCGCTCACTGCCTTTAATTAACACTAAGGACATGAAACAGTGCTGGAAAAAGTTGTTTGTTATTCATTCTAATCAAAGTTTTGTACAAATTGGTGTCGAAGACAGTGAAAGGCTGAAGCAGTGATTTCTTTCATCACTTTAAACAGTGGTACATGGTGCTTTATATAGGAACTGAAAACACATCTGATGCTTGTGCCAGGATACATAGCTCCATTTAAAAAAAAAAAATGTTTAAGTCCTCATTGTGCAATGTTTTGAAGGTGGAGGTGTCGGGGGCCCCTCAACCCATCTGTTCCAAAAAGGGATATCTCCTGGGTAGGCGCCTGTGTATGTGGGGAGATTCTCAACCCTTTTTTTCGTAGGGGCCCCTTTATGTCTGCCTTCAGCATAAACCGGTGTCGGGGGAGGGAGCTAGCCATTTTGGCTACTCATTCAAGGCCTTGCTTGAAGGTTTTATTGCATTGCCTAATCATTGGACAATCATGACACAAACCATAATTTTTCAATTAGGCTGATTATGTTGTTCCCAGATATTCCAAAATGTATATATTTTACTTGTATTCCCACTTATATCCAGTTTGTTTACCCTTTGAACACAAGCCAGCCATTCTTTATGTGTTGGAGGTATATTTTTCACCCATTTAATGCATATTTCCCTTCTAGCTAACAGTATAAACAGGAAAAGTAGATTTTCCTGATCTTTGTTCAGTTTCGGGTAATTCGGATTGTAGTGACCTATCCCAAAAATAACAAGATCTATGCTTACCTCCACTAGTTGGCCCAACAGGTTGTATAAGACCTTACCCGCCTCTCTCCAGAATTCCTCAAGCTGGGGGCACTGCCGAAATGTGCAGATCGTCTGCTCCTTCTTCCCCACATTTTGGGCAGCTTCTCACCTTCTGTTTGTTGAGCTCGGATAACCTCTTTGGTGTCCAGTAAGCTCTGTGTGTGGTAAACAAGTATTTTTTACTCGGGGGCGGATTTCACAATTCGCCAACATGTAGCCATTGATACTTGCCATTTATGTTGTACATCCAGCTCCAGCAGTTCTTTCCCCCAGATCTTGCTCAGAATTTTATATTTTTCTTCCCCTGCCTGTATAAGGGCTGAGTACCAGCATGAGATTTCTTTTTCAATGATCCTGTCTCCCTGAAACATATTCTCGAGTCCTCTATTTCCCGATTCCTCTTCTCTGAGGCTCTTGACCCAGCTGGTTAGTTGGTAGTATTTAAATTTCGCCAGGGTGCCGTTGGTCTTTCCTACGAGGACTTCCCAGTCGATGATCAAATTTTGTTCTATTAGGTGGCCACATTTAACTATGCCTCCTTCCCTCAGGGGGCTAGCGAACTTGTCCCTAAGACACTCCGGGGTTCCAGGACAGTCCCAGATTGGAGCGAAGTTACTATAGTATGGGATCTTTAGGGTGCTTCTTATCTGATACCATAGTTTTGCGGCCGACCAGAGGGTCTTCAATTTTATTTTTTTTAAATATTTGGGGTGCCCACATTTGTAGAGGTGATGATTTCCATCTGCATTGACTATTTCCTGTAGGTGTGCGGGGTATACCTCGAATCTAACCAGAAGCTTTCTTGTGTATTTGAATTGAAAGGCTGTGCAGTATTCCAGAAAATCAGGGCTTGCGATTCCCCCGCTTCCTTTTTCCTTCTCAATTTTTTCCAGGCAATTCTTGTCCCTTTTGCGGCCCAGATGAAGCTGCTTAGTTCTCCTTGCAGCTTTTTTATCCATTCTACTTTAAATTCCAGTGGGATGGTACTGAACAGATATGTAAATTTTGGTAATACTGTCATTTTTATTATGTTTTATTTTCCCATAAAGGACAGAGGTAGACCTCCCCAGACTTTGAGTAGCTTCCTTACCTCTTTAAGAATTCTGTTGAAATTCACACTGGCTATTTTCTCAATATCTTTTACAAGGTCCACCCCGAGATACCTTATTTTATCTTTCACCATCGGATTCTTAGATTCGTTGTTCTACTCTAAGATTTTGGATTTTGTTTGGTTAATCCTATAGCCTGAGACTTTCCCGTACTGTTCCAGGATATCTTCTATTCGTGGGAGTGAGACCGCTAGGTCACTGGTAAATACCATCAGATCGTCAGCGTACAGTGCTACTTTTTTCTCCCAGCCTTGGTATTTAAATGGTATTATCTCCTGCGTATTTCTAAGCATATTCGCTAATGGCTCAATGTATAGATTAAAAAGTAGCAGGAATAAGGGGCAGCCCTGTCTTGTACCTCTCTTTATTGTTATCCTGTCTGTGAGACTGTTGTTGACCAGGACCTTCGCTGAGGGCTTTTTATAGATTCGTTTTATTGCGTCTTGAAACGTATCCCCAAGATTGAATTTTACTAGTGTTGTGTTTAAAAAAGGCCAGCTAACTCTATCGAACGCCTTGGCTGCATCAAAGGTTATAATTGATAGGGGGATAGATTGGTGAGCTGCTATGTCTATTGCGCTTATCAATTCGTGAGTTAGATCTTGTATTTGTCTTCCTCTAATAAAGCCTTTTTGGTTTGGATGTACTAGGGATTCGGCCACTTTTCCCAGTCTTTTGGCCAGTATTTGTGTGTAGATTTTATAGTCAGCATTTAAGAGTGAAATAGACCTATAGGACTCACACTTGACTGGGTCTTTCCCCAGTTTTAATAGGATACTGATGATTGCATCGTTCCAGGAGTCTGGGAGGTCCATTTTAGCTAAAAAGATGTCGTTCAGGAGCTCCGTCAGGGGGGTGGCCAGCACCTCTCGCAAGTTCACATATAGCTTATTCGGGAGTGCATCAGGGCCAGCTGCTTTCCCCTTTTTTAGGCCCTTGATTACATCCACCTCCTCCTCTTTCGTGATTTCTCAGTTGAGCTCCTCTCTTTGCTCCTGGGATGCAGAAGGAAGTGTTATCTTATCTAGTAAGCTGTTTATCTTTTCTGTTGTAACTGAGGTCTCTTCTGAGTATAGGTTGTGAAAGAAAGTTACAATTACTTCTCTGACTCTTGAGTCCTCTGAACTATATATAGGTTGGTTTCCTATTTGAATGCTCGCTATCCTGTTGCGTGTTAACTCTGTTTTTGTTTTCCAGGCTAATAGCTTGCCACACCCTTCGCCATATTCGTAATGCAAGAGCTTGCTTGCCTCCCATCTATTCCTTTCGATTGCTTCCAGCATATCTGAGAGGTCTTCTTTCTTTGCTTTCTTTTCTTCTTCTAGTCTGGACTTTTCATGCAGGGCTTTCTCCTTTGCTAATTCTGCTTCCAGAATTTTTATTTCTTTTTCCAGCTGCTTAATGCGGGTCCTTGTGTTATTATTTTTATATGCTGCCAGGCTTATTATTTTCCCTCTGATAACAGCTTTGTATGTGTCCCAGGATACTTGTTTCGAAGTTCCTTCCTTATTTAGTTGAAAGAATAGATCCGTCTCTTTAACTAATTCTCCTATATGGAGAGGGTCTGTGAAAATACCTCGGTCTACTGTCCACCTTGAGGTGGTGGGGGTAATTTTTGGCGAGAGACACAGTAGGACTGCAGAGTGGTCTGATAGATGGGCAGGTATATGTTCCACCTTTTGGGTAATACTGGTCAGGCTTCTGTCTATCAGAAAGAGATCTATTCTGGACGCATGTCCAAGTTTTTTGTTCTGGAATGTAAATCTGTGGGTCTTATCTCCTTTCTCCTTCCAGATATCTCTGATCCCTAGGTCTTTAATACACAAACCGACCCACTCTCTCATTTTAGGTAGATTAGCACTGTTCTTGGCCGGGAATCGGTCCTCTTTAGGGTCTAATATTATATTGAAGTCCCCTCCCATTATTATGGGTGACTGAGCGGTCAGAAGTTGAGAGTATAACTTTTGGAGCGGTATAGGGTCATCCATGTTGGGCCCATAGTATCCCACAATTGTGTATAGTCTATTGAAGATCCTAGCTTTCACTGTTGCCCATCTCCCTTTTTTGTCCACTTCTGCTGATTCGATTCTTGCGGGATTTCTTGAACAGAATCGCCACTCCCTTTGTGCAGCATTCTTGTTTTGTGCATACATAAACATCCACCATTTTCTGATATTTGATTATTTCTGCCCATTCTTCTTTTATGGGGGTGTGTCTCTTGCAGTATTATTATTTTGCTGTCAAGGGCCTTTAGGTATTCCAGGATCTTTTGCCTGCGTCTTTTTATTCTAAGGTCATTTATATTCCAAGAGAGGATAGTGACTGCCATCAGGTCTTTCCTCCAGTACCTTTTCAGTGTGATCCCTAGATTTCCATGCGTCCTCCGGGGTCCCTTCCTCCTTACGATTGCTTTTATTGAACGTTTTTTTTGTTTTTTTTCCCTAATATGCTCCCCACCTTGTGCATCTTTTTTTCATTTTCCGTAATTTTTCTTAGTGACTTTCTTGCCTCCACCCCCACCCCCCTTCCCAGGAGAAGCCTCCCTTTTTTGTTAGGCAGGATTATGCCCTTTAGAGCTCCTTACTCTTCAGGTGAACACATTTGTTCGTTTTTCCCAGTTTAGGAGTGGTCTTTTTGTTGAGTCTTTATGCGTTCCATGAAGCACTCAACCTCTTTTGGGTCTCTTATGTTGTGCATTTTGTATTCCCAAATAATCCTCAATGAGGCTGGGAAACGCATCTGTACTGTTGCTCCCAAAGATTTCAACTGCTGCATGAACTGGCCTATCTCCCATTGCCTGTCTTGAGTTGTTTTGGAGATGTTGGATCTGATTCTGAATGACCAGCCATCTTTTGTAAAAGAACCTGCCTTTAGAGCTTCATTTGAAATTCTCTCTTTAAGGACGTAAGTTTTAAAGTTTATTAGTATTTTTCTCTGGTTCTTCCTTGTTTTCCCTTTCCCGAATGGGTCGTGATGTATTCTTTGGATGTCATCCGGGAGGTTAGCCGATTTGGCCCAGGGAATTATCTCTTCAAGCAGTTTGATCCTGAAGCTTTTTATGTCCTCCCCTTCTAGGCCTTCTGGGACATTAAGGATTCTGAGGTTATTCCTCCTGGCTTGATTTTCCACTACTCCATTTTGTCTCTGATGTAATTTTCCTTTGTCTTCAGCAATTTTATTTCTTTTTGATTTATTTCCACTTTTTTTGTTCAGTGTATCCACTGCATCCTCTACTAATGAAACTCTCTCCATTAGCGTGTTAATCTTCTGGTGTAAGGCCTCGCAAGCTTCCTGTATTTTTATTTGGTTCTTTTCTGATGTTGCAAAATTAGACCTCATCTCTATCATCATTGTTTCCATTAACTTCTCAGTATTGCTCAGCTGTGGTTGTTCTTGTTGTTCTACATGTTGTGGACGGATTTCGACATGTACCTGGTTCTCTGGGCCTGGTTCCTGGTGTTCTGTTGTCATTAAAGCTTGGTACTTGTTACTCTCCATTGTTTCTGGGGTCCTTTCCTCCCTTGTGTTTCCTTTCTGTCTCCCCCTCTGCTCGGTATCATTAACCCTTTGTTTTTCCTAGACTTTGAAGTAAGATCTTAGCGAAGGGGTAATTCTCTGTTTGATACTTGAGCCAGGCCCTCCTAGTTTTGCCTGGGTTGCCCTAGACAGAGGGGCCTGTGGTCGCCCAGACGAGTGAGCTTTTCTATTTTTTCTTGTGCTTTTTGGGGCTGCGTTGAATTGCTCCTTTTGGGACTCTTGAGGTGTTTTAAGTATGAAATGCCTGCTTCTGAGGCAATAACTATTTTCAATTATCTGCCCGTGGTCAGAGCCTTAGATTGTTGTGGTAGAGGGGGGGCAGATTTTGTTTTCCCTCCCCTTCACAGCCCTTTATTCCTGCCAATGTCTTGATGCCTAGTGGGAGTTTTAAATCTTTGGTTCCCCCCTCGCCCCCAATCTTTAGACCGGCCTCGGTCCCCCTTTCGCTTACCCCTTGCTTGTAAGAGCTTCACAGTCCTCGGCGACCTTCTCTTTGTACCCCAGCCTGGTGTATCTTCAGCGTGCCTTCCTCGGTGCTTGGCAGGTACCTGGGATCTTTTCCCTGCACAGCCAGCACTGGAGCTTTCCCCCAGAACGACACTCTCATGGCGGCCCTCCTACTGTTGCGGCATGCTGTGATTGCTTCCGCCCACACGCCGGCTGTCCAGACCACGCTGCGACACATCGCTGTTCCCTCAGGTTCCACTGTCCTGATCTCTGGTCTCAAAACTCGGAGACCGCTTGCTCCGGTGGGCTCCACAGCGCTGAATCAGGTATTGGGCACCTCAATACCCCTTTTTTTCCTTCTTCTGTTGATGAGAGTGAGTGCTGTTCCTGATGTTTGCCTCCCCTTTGCCGGGCTTAGTTTTGCTTTATTTCCGACCTCATTGTGTTCTGAAGAACTCGGAGCTCCCGACCGAGGACATTAGCCGGCCGCCATCTTCTCCTCCAGAATCCCCTGGTAAACCATAGCTCCATTTGTTTACATAACTAAAGTAAACAACAGACATAACATGATAACTCACAAAGCACCACAACTCAAATATATCAGGGTACAATACAACAAAACAGTAAAAAACAATAAGCAACACAAACACCACAGTACAACACAATAGCAAATTGTAATAATGCAACACAAAAACACAGTAGCACAAAAAAAATGAACTCATCACCACCTAAATAAGATACCAGACAAGCAAAAGGCACAAACATTCTTGTCAATCATTATTACCGCAAGAAACATGCTTTAATAATAATGTGGTAAATGGTCTTTGCACCAAGCACTGCCTTAACTTACCACCAAGGACATGAAATTGCGCAGTCGAAAATGATTTACAATCCGGCCCCTTGCCTTAATTAGCATATTTAGTATTCACTTTATGTGATTAGGGCTCTTGACTCCCTTTAAACCTCGCAGTGGCCTTTTTTTTTTTAAAGTCCTACCTCAAGCCACTTACATTTCAAGAATTATTCACTAGAGTTACTGTGCGTCTTCTTCTTTCAAATAAAATTAAAATGAGAACAAATGCCTTTTTTCAGAACACCTATGAAAAGGCCGGGTAAAAACACATCCACTGCAAAACATGATGACTTGGCAATAAACTGTGTGATCAAAATCACGTGACGTCGTTTTCTTGTTTGGGTAGGCTGCGTCCTGCTTTCTTGGTTAAACGATGTTTACTCACTCATTAGAGTGTTTCTAATGAATGCATATTTGAACATGTTTTTGTAAAGACTTTTGCTGCAAACTAAAGCACTGTTAAATGCTATTCAAATTCAATTTCCAAGTGAGAAAAAGACTGTTCTCCCGAGGCATATTTTTCATTGCATGTTTTAACAGCCTACCGAACTATGCCTTATTCAAGACTCTGCCATGTATCAAGGGCACATGTTTTTTATGCAATCTAATATCACAGTTTAAGTTTTCTTAAATGCGTCTATCATAAAGGACTTTTCAAACTCAATATTTTTCTAATTCGTAAGAGCTTCATGAAAGTCATATACTGACGTTCTATTACCAGTCTACCTTTTTATTTGTGATATAAATATAGCACTATTTCAGGTGACCATTTAATAGTCAATAACACTGCCATGAAAACTAGTAATGAACGAATAAATTGGAACTTTACTTCTGATTTGTTCTTGTAGTAGGGCTTGATCGGTAACTTGCCTGTGAATGTTACAAAGTTTACAGACTTTACTCTCCTGAAAAGTTCCAAGTTTGGAAATATCACAAAATTTCTTTCACTGACAGAAATTAGAGCTGAAAATAGTTTGAAGAAGATCCACTCATAGACTTTTTTATACTACAGTTCTCCGACTTAAGCTGGGTTTTTACAAATATAATGTTCCTGAATCCTACTTTGTTGTAAAAAAAAACTTTGGCAAACTTTGTACAGATTGAAATGTTTTGAAGAAGAATTCCGAAAGTTTATGCTGGCCAATAAAGATGCTTTAGAATCCTTCTGGTATTGCCTGATGAAGCAGCCCTTATCAGTTGATGATGAATGGTCCTCATCTAGCCCGGATACATCTGTGGGATGAGTGGAAAACAGACTTTAAGGAAAACTTTTGCTGTATGAGTATTTTGGTAACATCATTTACTCTGTTAATTTCTCTGCCATGTTAGAATTTGTCATTGACGGCATTCTGAGGGATTTTCTTGACTGATCAGTTTTTCAATATACTAAACCCCTCAGAACCTACAAAGCTAACAGGCTTGAGTTATATAACAAATTCAAGAATTATGTGTTACTTAGGTAATATAAGTTATTTACCTTTTCACCATGCCATATGCCCATCCGAATGTGGTGTCAAGTCTTTTCTCCCTTCGTTAAACAATTTTACTCACAATTCTTCACCTCCAAGAAACATCGTTTCCTGACGTTCACGCAAAATGGTCATTAAAGTTATCTAACTAATCTGTTTAAATCCAAATTTAAAAAAACAAGCTTGAATGAATAAGGTCAAATGAATACATTTAGAAATGCATGTATTTATTGGTAAACTAAAAGGTGAAAAAACACAAACATTAAATAAAAAATAGAAATATTTAACATACATATATTTTTTATGTTTTGTTATAAACAAAATTCGAAACTCCAAACAGTAGCCCCTGATTCTCCATTCCTCGAACTCGCAAAGTTTACTGTTCGAGGCATCCTTCCCCCAATGTGTGTTCATTTGTCCTGATACATGTCGAATAGCCCTCAATCAACTGCATAATCTACTTCAAGCAAAATAGGAGGGGGTGCATCTTTCCCTTTGGGGACATATTTATTACCCATAAATATCCATCACTCTCGCCACCACAGATTGCACTTACAAACACCTCTACATTCTGCATCCACTTATTTATAAATATTGTATGATGCACAAAGTATTATGGGATATTAGGTGTTCTTTAACCACCTGTGACGGCACCCACAATTATATGTATCATTCAGTTTTAAGTTCTACGTCCCGTCAGATGTAGCTTCCTATCGGAGCCCCCATGGTACCAGTTCAGTACAACATTCACACACATACATAGAAACAGAACTGAAGAGGGACTTATGGTCAGCGCCATGTAGCTTTTGCCTGTTGGGTGGGTGGGTTGATCTTAAAGCCATGCATTGCGTTCCCTGGAATATCGAATGAGGAACAAAATGTGGTTTCATTGTCTAAATATTACATGTGACTTTAAGTAGTAACCAGTGTTAACCTCTGAACTGTAATTAATGCCCTTCTGACCCAGCATCCTTAGTTATCTATGCGCCCTGCCGCCCAGTGCAGAATGTGGTCCCTGGCAGCATCTGCCACCCGAGCAGTCATCAGCTCTGTGGTTCCGGAACCCCTCCTGCTTTTGACTGTGCCAATGCTTTTTGAATTACTTCATAAATATTGGCAATGGCAAAACATTCAAAAGTGACGACTGTGGATATGCACACCTAGACAGCAGACATCTTTGACTGAGATGATGTGGTGTGTGGATAATGTAATTCTATATAATTCATTATACTTTTTAGACCTTTAATTGCCTAGGGGTGTTTTTTGAATTATGTTATTTCCCTGCCCTAGGAACCTATATTAGTAGCAGGGGGTCCTTGTTGTTTGATGTTAATGTAATTCTATTAACAGTAGGTTACATATTGGTCACTAGCTTTTCAGCTACAATTTTTCTCTACCTTCATGTACGTTATTTACTGTCTCTGAGGCATACAATTTAGAGCAAATACTACCACATTATGAAGACATTACAATCTGCTGACAAATAAATAAGGGATGAAGGTTTGTTGGAAGAAGTCCAGAAGAAAACTGACATGGACCCTAATGCATTGCCAAATTCAAAAGAACCTTACCTAAATGGCTTAGGTTGGCAAAACTTGAACATTTGTACATTTTTAGCATCAGTGCATAGAGTGGAATCTGATTACTAGGAAAAAATTAAAGAAGCAGAAATACAACCAGGCTCTCCGAAGGACGTATGACAAGGATAAGATGCACTTATGCCTGCTTAAGATTAACTATTGGTAATAAAACACAGCAGGATCATGGAAAGGATATTCATTTCTAAGCCTGGTTAGCAGAAATAAGATTGATGAAAAAGTTATCCTTTCATTTTTTCCCAATGTGTTTCAGAGAAGGTGTGTTTGGAAAAAAACGTAATTGAAAAGAACATGAAATTGGAGAAAACAATGATGAAAATTCGGACAAGGCTGAAATAGAGTCACAATTAGGGATAGAAGCATGGTTAGGTTAGAGTCAAATTGTGAATTTTGGGGAAAGTCAATGTTAGGCTAGGGTCAGGAAAAAGATTCTAGTCATATTTAGGATCATGTAAGGGTCATTTTTACGGTTGGATTTAGGTGAGGGTGAGGGTTAAGGTAAGTGTTAAGGTTAGGCCTAAGAGGGATAAAGCCTCATTCACTCAAAATGGTGTGGAATGTGCCTGGGACTTATATGCAGATAATGCAAAGGCAATTAACTACACTGCATTAAAGGAAGACTCCTCATCGTATGGATCGCCATCTGAAAAAGAAATTGAAATGGCGATCAAGAGGATGCGATCCTCCATCTTCCCTACCATTGCCTTTTGGATGTACCTTCTTGTGTTTGAGAACAGAAACCCGGCAAGTTGTCTATAATGGGGTTGGCAGGGGGGGAACAAACATTATGGGGACAGCTACAGTGGGGGCCTCAAAAACATTCACAGCTTTTACCACACTGCAGAGACACATCCTATTAGCTGACACCATGGTCTATTACTCCTTGTGAGAGTCAGCAAGGGGCCTGATCACTTTATAGCCTGGGCCTATGGTCCTGTGGCATGGCAGGAAAGAGACACTGTTGCCTTGGGGGATTCTTGGAAGGTGCTGGACTTGGACATATTTTGTATCCTGGGGAAGACCAGGAGAGGAAAGAGGAGATGGCCCATGTGGAGACTTAGGAACATGGAATGGCATTAAATAAATGTGTGGCTGTGTTAGGTTGTGAGTGAAGAAATATGTACATGTGCTTAGTCACAACTGGTAAGTGCTTTGAAGCGAGTGAGTGGAAATGTGAATTTTTTTAGAACCCAGCACTGTTGCTCTGATGTTTGATCAGCAGCATGCCCTGAGTTGAATTTTGTCAACTTAGCAACATAACTTAGTGTGCAAAGTGGCTAATCAGTGCAATATCCCTAACAGGAGAATTTAAATGTAGCTTAAACTGGATTTTAATGATCCTATAAAACTGCACCCTATTTCATTACATTACGATAAAATGTGATCAGGACTGTGATTATAAACTATGATCTGGAATAGACCAGCTCTGAAACATCCATCACTGAAAATTGAACAAGCAAATCTAATCTGGCAGGGGGGGAAAGTATGGCTGAAGAGACTTTTGAATCAATTGCATCACCGAGGACTGATCTGCTGATAATCTACAGAGACTATGGTTGGAGCAGAAGACTGTGGCATCAATAATCAATTGAGGTTAGCGTAGCAATATGATCCTCACTCAATCCTTAGAGAATGTGTTATGAAGTAGGCTTGACACATTTTGTAAGATGAAATGGATTCATGAAAAATGATATTCTGAGCATTTATAGTGTTGAGATCTTATGTTCTGGGAGTGCTAGAATGAATGATGAAGGGTTTGTCCACTTTTAAAGCAGAATCTCAATGTGATTATGAAGGTCCCTGTAATCTCATTGACAGGTGTCAGAGAACATTCAAATGCAAAGTCAGTAATAGTTGAGAAGGTTGATCACTTGCCTACTCCATCTGCAGGATTGACCTGGTCCTCCACCACTGCATCCCCGCCTGTAGGAGCTACTTTGGGACCGTTTGCTTTTGCCACCTGAGAGATTCAGAGGGAAATTAAAATACTTCTGAAGAAGGACTCATCTGTTCAAGAAAGAAGCTTAAGATCAAAGCTCCTCCTGTGCCTTTCAATTTCAGTGTACCTCAAAGTCTGCCATTGAGACCCGACAATCAACAAAAGAAGAGCAAATATGCATTGGCATATAATATAAACAATTTCTTGAAAGCTAATTCAGCTTTTCTGAAAGCTTAAAATTGAGAAATAGCCTCTATTAAGTGGAATCTTCCAACCATGAAAAACTATCCCCCTGACTATGCAATATAGGTTCAATAAGGGCTGAAGCATTGTTTTTCACTTTACTAAATCACTAGGCATTAGTGGAATAGAATAGTTTAGCTATGAAAATGAGTTAGCTGTTGACCTATGGACAGAACCTCCTTAAAAAGGCCTCTCAAATCTGATTAGGAAAAGTGGCATCAAACCTCTGTGAAGAAAACATTAATTAATGTGCTACCAGGCTCAGAGAACCTGCTTTCTCAGAAATTATGCAACTAGATCACTGATATAAGGCATTGGAGACAAAATGTGAGAGTCTTGAAAAGTGCTCCTGGTACATTTATCTGCACATTGTTGGCATTGCTGACGGCACTGAAGAATCAGTTGCACTTGCTGGAAGCTCAGTTATTGACTGATAGTAACTAAATTATTACAGGAATTATCATTTAGGATATGGAAAGTCTCCCTCCCGCCATACTATTGCCTATGCTCATCTAGCTTCTTTGTTTGTATCAACTAATACTTTGGCTTGTTTTACAAGACTTTTCAACCAAAGAGAAAGTGTTGGCAAAAGCATGATATAAGACCAATTCGACCATACATAACTTTTTTTTATATTTTATATTTCCAGATCTGTCCTTAAATGTAGCCATTAAACTTAAAGAAATGAAAACATTTCTAAAGATTAATTTAAACAGCATAAACCCATAGTTTCAGTTGGTAATGTGAAAGTTCATTTGCAGGGATCATTTCATGAGCTTCAGGAATTGGATGAAGCTGCAAATTTATGTACTAGATCCATAGGTAAAGTTTATGAAATTGGTTGTGGGGATATGAATTTCCTACAGCAGATGAGCTACAATAGCATGAGAGAGCAAATTATAGAAGAGTTCGGGTCATTTGATGGGTTGACAGCAATGTTGGTTTAGATTGTTACTTTGTAGTTGATGGAGGGGTGGTGGAATCACACTGACTAATTCATGTAATCTCATTTAAATTCTGATGTGCACATTCTAGGGCAGACAGCATATGGAGGAGGCCCTTGGAAGTTGGAAGACCCCTTATCACTGCCCACTGACTGTGTGGATGTGAAGGAGAAAGGGAAGAGCTGACAGATGTTTTTTTCATGGGTAAAAAGTCAAATGATTTCTATGTTGGATCAACATTAAAAGACATGCTTGCTCATTGTGGTACTAAGATTATATTTCACAGGCTTTCAGGCTTGCAAACATCCATGATTGAAGCATGAGGTATGAGGAAGTTCTCATTCTTGATGGCACTGAAACTTTGATTCACTTAAAAGTAAATCAAACCTCCAATCTGCCTTATATAATTTTGGAGGGGTGACATTAATATTACCATGTCTGAACTTGGATCATCCGACTCCTGTGTCTGTTCATGAATCTCCAGAATATCTCTAATGGCATAACTGATGCATGACAACAAAAGGATCCAACAATGTGCTAATATTCCCAGAAAAGTGCCCTGAATGATACCAAGTCTAGAATATAGTATTATCTGGTTAACAGAGGCATAGAGATGGCGAAGATCAACAATAAGATCCTAATTAGAAGTTAAGTCCAAAATTCTGATTCTTGTGCAAACAAAACTTTGCACATGAATTATGAGTTCTGTGATAACTATCACATCCTCAAACTTGTCTCCTCATAGATTTCAGCAAGTTAAACCAGATAATATTTATTGGGAGAAAAGCCCTGGAAAAGGGTACTACAAGCAAAATTCTGGATGTTAATTAATTATTCCTCATGTTGTGCCTTAGTTGTGTGTTGAAAAATTGGAATTTAAGTTATTTATCACACACATTAGCACCCCTTGGATTAATAGTGTTTTCTTCCTCTAGTAATTACCCCACCCTATTCCGATCAGCTTGTATTGAGATCCTAAACCTGCTATTTTCTCTCATTCCCTGGTTGATGTGGGCATAGAAGTAAAGAAACAGATTCCTACTAAAACATTTGAGTAGTAGAGATTGAACTGATCTTTTTACACCAGTAGGACTCTTGGGGTCATAGCCAACATTGTATCAAAACTTATTTTTGTGTCAAACAAGGGGACGTGGCTTTGCCGGCTGAAAGATGGCCTTACTGTGAGTGGGCTCTGCTGGCCAAGCCCATAATCTGACTATATCCTGTGGACCCCGGGGGACAGTGATGACCCCAGCTGGAAGCAAATGATCCTGTCACCTGAGGGGCGAGAAGACCTGTATCTGGTGACAGGACGATCACCACAGCACCTGTGATGCGGCTTGAGAAGTGCTAGGGCCTCTAAATTGCTGAACAATGTGGCCGCGCTGACAGCGGACGCCGGAGAGGCCGGGCCGCTATAACTGCTTTGCGAAGACTTGTGCAAGGTCACTGTGCTTGCCCGGGTAGGAGCGGCTAGCCATCCAGGCCGATGGGTGCTGCAGAGGTGAACCTGGGTGAAGAAGAGCGACTGCGGCCTACCTGCTGATCCGGTCAGTTGAGGCAGCCCGTTGGCTGGGGGAGCTAGGACGGCTGTTGCTGAAAGATCCGAAGACTGCCCGACCACGAAACATGTCGATGGGCACCTCAGGTGAGCGGGCCTGGGACGCTGTGCGGTGGTCGGAGGTGCTGTTGGGGGGCACGCATCTGCTGTGGGGTGCCAGAGTCTGAGCTGCAGCCAGGGAAGGAGGCAGTGGATGTGGCCTAGCTGCTGCCTGGGTGCGGGTCTGCACATTCCCCTATGCCCTGGTTAGAACGCGGCAGTGGTGGTCGCATCCCTGCTTGGCCTTTCCCTCCCATCAGCGTACTGACTTGCATTGGCAGTGGACTGGGGAGTGAGCTGCCAAGGGAGAGGAGAGGCTGCAGTGACAGGCACCGGAGCGGCCTGAGATCCTACCGTGCTGCAGGACAAGGAGGGAAGGCTTGGAAGGGTGGCTAGGAGGACGTCCTGGCCACCGCTAGCACAGAGACACTGAGAACGAGGACCATTGGATTCATCAAAAGTGCTTGGAACTTCTCATTGAATTGACAAAGGATACAGATATCTATAGAGAATTCTATGAACAGTTTTCCAAAGTCCTTGGACTTGGCATTTATAAAGATTCACGGAATTTTGAAAGACTTTCAGAGAGGTGCTGAGGTTTAATGCTCAGCCTATGGTGATGAAACGGTGTCTCTTGCAGATTGTGTCATGTGTGAAAGAAAGGTGGGCAGCGTCAGCAAGTGAAGCCTGAATTCTTCAGCACAGCCACCACCCCTCCCCATACATACCGAATACATTGATGGCAGGGGGGCAGAATTCTCGGACACGCCCCTCCCCAGCAACTTGCAGATTAGAGTGGGGACAGCTCACGAAGAGACGGAATATTGATATCGTGGTATCAGGCAATATGGGTAAAGCAGACGTCAAACAATTGAATCTATCATTCGAGGGCAGGCGTCAAACCGGGCAGGAAGAGCCCCCCAGAGGCTGAGGAATGGTCCACACACACCGAGAGCACAGACTCCCGTGATGATGATCTTCACTTGCTGCTGATGGAGGTTAACACCAGCCTGAGAACTATTGACTCAAAGCTGGACCAATTGACTGCTCCTATTGATCACGTCAAACATAGGGTGGACACGCATGACGAAAAAATTGCACAATTGGAAACCAGGGTCTCTGATGCTGATGATGAACAGCGACTATTAAAGATGGCCAAAGTTCTAGAACTGATTAAAGGCAAAAATTAAAATTTAGAGGTGCGTTCCAGGAGGAACAATTTCCGTATAACGGGAGTACCATAATCCACAGCGATTTCACGAATGGAGGACTACGTAGAGGCATTGCTGCACAAACTCTTCAGGACAGTTCTCTCCTTGGCCTTTATTGTAGAGCGCGCGCACAGATCGCGCGGACCAAGACCAACGCAGGTTGCCCCTGTGCACCCGATAGTTGCCAGATTGCTAAATTATTGGGATTGCGACGCCGTCCTGCGGAATGCATGTGAGATGGGTGAGATCCAACAACAGGTAATGTCTTATCCTTCTACCTGGATTTCACCCTGGCAGTGCAGGCTGCCCGCAGAGAATTTCTCCCAGCTAAAAGCATCCTACAGAAGCATGGAGTGCCTTACGCCTTGCTCTACCCAGCCAAATTGCACTTCCATTGCAAGACAAGATGCAATTCTTCACGGACCCCAAGGTCACCCTGACGTTCGCCAAAAAAATTGAAAAAACCTGCAAGTCCTCCAACAGAACTCCTGAACACCGTGACGAGGGCAACACCAGTGACAATGATTGGTGAATTGGTAATCTGGCACACTGGTGGGCTGGATTAACAAATGTGGTGAAACCGGAATGAATCTACACGCCTATGTGCGGAGAGCCCCCCCCCCCAGAGGCGGGATACTGACTATTCTTATTTGGAAATATAAACACTCCTATGTGAGCTGATATGGCTTGGCCAGCCTGTTCTTGGCAAGAGGGGAGACTGCTGTAAGAGGCCGTGCCCCCGTGGGATAAGTCCCTAAAGTCATTAAGATGGACCTATTGGGTTGGGGAAGAGGGAGGTGGGTGGGTAGATGTTTACAACCTAATTGGAGGTTGGTATGGGTTGACAGGGGGTGTTGGGTTACAGATTTAAGGAAGGTAATGTTGGTGGGATGGGAGTGGGAGGGGGTGTTTACAGTGCTTAATTTGTGCCGGTGCTTTCCGGTGCTTAGCACCGGCACTTATTTGTTAGGGCCGGGTCTCCAGAGTACAGTGCACACGATAATTGCGTATGCTTTATAATGCGAGATAACGGTCTCCTCCCTGCACATGGACTGCCAGAAAATGCTGGTGAGGTGACATTATGCTGCTGCCTCAGCTCAGCATAAGTAACTAACAACACAGGCAGCAATAAAATCAATAGTAGCGCTAGTGCACTACAGCCGCTACCATTCAACTGCTGCAGTCCTCCTTGATGCTGAATTATTAGCCCGGTCCGTGCGTGCCCCGTCGTCCCTCCTTGACGTTGAATCGTCAAGTGTGTGTGTTTCCTCCAGAGTCGGACTGACCAATGCAGATCAGGGTCCCGACTTTACGCCCGCCCTAGCCTTCTGCGCAGCTGCAGCTTTAGACATTTAACGAGGCAAGCAGCGCTTCTCGCAGCAGAAGGCCTATAATTAAAAGCAACAAAAGGCAGTAACTAATTAGAAATTATTAAATGTTTGTTTCATAAAATGAACTACTGTCTTGTACTTTATTGGTTAAGGTGCCCGGAAAAGTGCAATCACCGTGGTGTGGTCTGGTCATAGACCTGGGTTCATTTGTAAATTCTCTTGCAGATGACGACATGCTGCCATACAAACCTGATTGCTGGACTACCCGACCCGAGTCACGAGTGCTAATAAATAATGTGCATATATTTCGTACCACATTAATTGAACTATAAAGCGAAACTTTACATGTCCTGCATAGAAAATAAATCGGTTTTGAAATGGCGCCGTGAAAGAGACATCCGTATACTGCCCGGCACAGTTCATGACAGGAGCCCTGCTG
Source organism: Calotriton arnoldi (assembly GCA_963921515.1). NCBI lineage: Eukaryota > Metazoa > Chordata > Amphibia > Caudata > Salamandridae > Calotriton > Calotriton arnoldi. The sequence goes on from CAWUFW010010528.1 coordinate 499,793, forward strand.
AGTGCAACTTCACGGAGAACTAATGTAAAAGGCTACATTTAAGTTTCAGTCTGATGTAGAAAAAAGAAATGAAAACTGAACTAACCATATCAGTCTTCAAACGTTTTAAAAACGACTTGCACACAAATGTTTATTACCAGAGCACAGAACAAATGCACAGTCCTACAAGATGTGCGAGGAGCAAATACATTTAAAGACATTTTTTCAAAGAAGGCAGCTGTGTATTTCCCTAAAAGCAACGTCACTATTAAATCTTTCACTATCTAAAAATACATTTTGACCAACAACATTATTCGTTTTTAGTACACAAATTGTGATCTACTAAAGGCTCAGATGTAAATCATACACCTGCTCCTTTAGGCTTACACTTAGTTCAGGGTAGATGACACATAATTTGTAATTCAACAAAACATCGGAGAGCACTCCAGGGACAGTATGACTGAGGTATGAAATGGTAAAGTTTGGGTATTTACTAATCCAGAGTACCTTTTTGCTACAGAGAAGTGCTGGTACTCTCCCATTAAACATATTGAACCTCTGCTGGGAAGTGCAGGTACTCTCACTTGAAAATGAACGAAGTACAGGTGCTCGCCCTGAAAGTACCAGCCCATTTAAAGCACCAATTATCACTACAGTAGTTTTCCAGATATACATACACGTTTCTAAATGTGCATGGTGCAGAATTACACATTTGCTTTAACGCTTATGAAAAGGGGGTCACACATAACTTTTTCTTTCAGGGAGATTCTGATTTTCCTTTAGACAATCCCCTTCTCCTACACCTCACGAATTTTCTGATTATTCCTTCTACAGTGCGTCCTTAAAAAAAACATCTTCTTTTCCCCCCCGACAAGAATAAATCAACGTTTAAATGTACCTTTGTGAATGCCTGCAAACTTGCAAGTTTGTGGGGCTTCACATAATTTGCAAGGCACTCTTGCCATTGAACGTCCACTCTCCAGGCTTCTCCCTCAGATTAGGATAGAGGTTGTGGCATAACAGCCAGTGCTGCCTATTTTGGAACTGGGGAACCAGGTTCGAGTCCAGGCGTCGGCTCACCACCCTGTGATTCTGGGCTAATCTCTTAATCTCCCTGTGTCTACCAAAAATTAATGCGTCCTTGTGTAATGTAACTGGTGCTCATGAAAAGCGCTCCAATACCTTTGGGTCGAGTTTGCGCTATATAAAACTGCAAGAAAAAAAGAGCAGATTTACTCACAAATTATCTTAATATTAGTTGTTATTGTTTGAAGAAATAATTTAGATTTTCTTCCCAGAAGTGATATTTTTGAAGTATTCAGGTAATACTGTGAGTTAAGACTGTGTTATTGTTTGTCAGTGGGAGTTTTATGTGCTGCTGACGTTGGGACTTGCAGTGCTTATTTTGTCCATGAAGTACTGATGTTTGTCAATTTATATGTATAATGAGGAATTTTGGCTATGAGGGCCTTTAGGGAGTGCATGACAGCCTTGAGAAGAACATTGCATTTGGCAGTAGCATTGAGTATTGAGTTCAGATTATGGTCTGACTTTGCCACAGTGATGTGAGTTTACTGCTCTCTGGGCTACTTTGAGTATCACATGGTTTTGTGGTGCTAGGAGGCTCCTTCAGGTCTTTTAAAGCCTGAGGATGATAAATGGGGAGTATCTGTCTTTAGTGTTCAATATGCTTGATTCACAATAGGCCATTGCCTCAGCTTTTGTTTAGCCAGCATGGTCACTTATATAACACTACTAGACCTCCGTAGGAGAGTGTGTTACTTTTTCTAACTATCAGATGATGAATTACAGAGTCACTTATTGACACTAGATTAGTCTGTATCATGTAAAAAAGAAGACAGGTGACCTGGATGCATATAGGCCCAAAACTCCTCATGATATGTGTTAAAATGTGTTACTCGTGGATCTTGGACAAGGTCCAGAAACAGATTGTTGGAAATTGAGTTCTTTAGTTTAATCAAGCCCGTTTTTTTAGAGGAATTCGGTACTAAATGAGAAGAGCAACAAAACCTACATCTTTATGTAGCATTCCTTGAGCTTGACCAGGCTTTCAATTCTGTGATTCAGAACTGTTGCCAAAATATGGAAAAGTTGGGGATTGACTGGGGATTGACAGGGGTTTGATATCTTTAACTGGTATTTTGTACAATGATACCTCAATAACTGGACCCATGGCCTGGGGAGGGGATTTCGTTTTTCTCAATATGACATGGAAGGGGGTGAGATAGAGCTGCGCGTGGGCTTCTGTCCAAATTTTGTCTCTACATCACTGAATTTTCCCATGGGGAGAATAACTGGGTTAAGGATGTGCCCATGTAAAGTAAAAGTGATGCCCTCCTTCATGCAGATTATACAGCCCAGGGTCTCCATTAAGGATATGGTGCACTGTTCTACTCTGTGCCGCCATGGACAATTAAATCAATGTGCAGAACGGGGCAGATTCAGAAAAGGCACATTTCTACAGTGGGCAACATTGTGAAGTGCGTGAGGTGTAGGCAGAGAGGATCTAAAGCGGTACTATATTATTATACATTATTCTGTTGTAATATTGCTTCTGAAAGTATCTTTCAGTATTGGTAGGTCTCTTAATCTTTTTTCTACGCCAGTTGAGGATGTGGATGGAGCAAGTGGAGGAAGTGGGTGGAGCCGGGGGAAGTGGGTGTGGCCTCCTATAAAAATTTGAGCACCTGGACTTAATATTTTACAAATTAAGCACTGGGTGTTTACTTACTGAGAGGGGAATGTACGAATTGGTTAGCTACTTTGCATTTAGGCTCGACATACTACCCGCAGCCCACTAGATACCCATGCATACTTATGCACCCTCCTCCCCCTCGTAACAAACCACACCTTATCACTTGGCAGCATGCTGATATGGTGCTCTGGTGCACATGGCTAGGATAACGTGCTTGACGTGGAATGTCAGGGGTCCAAATGACCACCGGAAGTCCAGACTAGTACACGCTTTCCTGGCTAGGCAGGGGGTGGATGTGTGCTTCTTCCAAGAGACACATCTGATGGGGAACACTGAATACAAGGTCCGGGACCGTTGGTGTGGAGGTTAATACTTATCCGTCTACTCTAATTACAGCAGGGGTGTTGCTCTCCTACTCAGGAGGGGCCTCCAGTGGCGCACTACTCACACTTGCATAGATAAGGAGGGGAGATACGTAATTCTTGCCGGCACTCTGTTCCAACAGACCATGACTCTGGTGGCCATATACGGACCAAATGGAGATGACCCAGGTTTTTTTCTGAATGTCTGGAGGCAGGTGATGGCCAATGGACTGGGGGCAGTGATATGGGGCAGAGACTTTAACATGGTGTTAAATAGCCAGCTGCATCAGTCGGGCACTAGACAGCACAACCCACAGGCCGCAGACACACTAAGTGCACAGCTAGCTGTCAATGGGCTAAAAGATATTTGACGTCAAACACATGGGGACACGTGCAGTGTTACCTGCCACTCCACAAACCATAACTCATGGTCTCGCATTGACGTCTGGCTAGTGGCCAGAGATGAGGTCACATGGACGTTGGCAGTGGACCACCTCCCTTGCACGCTCTCAGACCACACCCCGGTGTGACTGGTGCTGACGATGACACAGACCGTTCTGCGGGCGTTCTCCTGGTGGTTCCCCCACGCGCCCTGCGAGATGCGGAGTTCCGGGAGGAGATACGCACTGCTATTGTGGACTATTTCACAAATAATGTTGGATCGGTCGAATCGCCATCCACAATTTGGGAGGCTTCCAAGGTGGTGATACGCAGGAAACAGGCGGGGGTGCTGAAGGCAATTAGGGGTACCTTCAGCAGACTAGAGGCAGAGATCGGCAGGTTAGAATCGGTGCAGGCTGCTGACCACAGTCATGCTACGTTGGCAGACTTTAGAGCAAAGGTATGAGAATACTGTGAAGAAGCTGATAGAGAAGTCAATTATTTAGGGAAAGAGGTGCAGGCGTGATGATACGGGGAGGGAGACTGACCCGGAAAGACCCTGGTGGGACTGCTGCGCAAACCACACGCCTCAGCTTATGTGGTAGAATTGAAAGACAGTAATGGACAACTGGTCACCTCACCGACTGTGATACCGGATGTTATGTCCTCCTTTTATGCCAAGCTTTACACTGCGGGCTCAACCGCGGGTCAACAAGCCTTAGCAGAATACTTTGATACTATCGAGCTGCTGTGGCTGGGATCGGGATACAGGGAATTTCTGGATGCTCCGATATCGCTGGAGGAGATAGCTCAATTAATAGCTGGCTTACCGGCCGGAAAGGCGCCTCGCTCTGATGGCCTTACGCCCACCTTTTAAAAGGAATATGCAGATTTGCTAATCCAGCACCTCATTGAGATGTATCAGGACTCACTGACAAGGGGGCACTCCTCCCATCCGTACGTGAATCTATAATCGTCATTATACTCAAGCCGGTTACGTCGCCTAAGCTGTGCGATTCCTACCAACCCCTATCTTTAATAAACATCAATGCCAAAATCTATGCGAAGCTGCTGGCGAACCATATGCTGCCTCTCCTGCCCTTAATTATATGGCCGGATCAGTTGGGTTTTGTACCTGGGCACGGAACCTCACATAATCTACGCACTATTTTTGCTGTCATGCACCATATCTATCCCTCGCTCCTGGTGGTGGCGGCCCATCTCGATGCCACACTAATGGCAAGACTGGGGTTCAGTATCAGCTACATACAAAGTCCAACTCCTTTATGCCCAACCTAAAGCCTGGATAAGGTTGAATGGACAAGTGTCAGAGCCATTTGGGGCATCCCGTGGTACTAGACAAGGGTGCCCCCTGTCTCCTCTGCTGGAACCCTTGACGAGCAAGTTAATAAGATTTGGGGGGCACTCCGGCATTCAGATCAACTGGGGAAAGTCAATACTGTTCCCGCTCACTGATGCCCCCATTCCGTACCAAATTGAATATCCCTATTGATGGGCCACTAAACCAGTCAAATATTTTGGCATATGGCTAAGCCGAGATGAGGATGAGATTTGGAGGGTGAACTATGGACAGGCGGTGGACTGGCTGTAGTCGCACATACCAGTCTGGACCAAGCTCCCGCTGTCTCTCGCGGGCCGCATTGCGAAAGCAAAAATGATCGCGCTTCCTACATTTTTGTACTTATTTGCTAACATACCAATGCCCTTAATGGCGTGTTTTTAAGGAGGCTACTGTCTGATTGAATAGCGCTCATCTGCGCAGGATGACAGCCCAGAGTGAGGTACGAATTGCTGACGCTGCCACCGGCATGCATCGGTTTGGGGGCGCCAGATTTTCAGCTGTACGCTCTGTGGGCGCAGGCGAGTTTCCCACAATACTGACTGTATCCAGCTCCATTTCAGCTGCATGTGGCAGTCAAGCACGACTGGGTCTCCCTGTGGCCGTTGACAACAGCGGAGTTCCAGCAATATAAGGCACCCAGAGACGAACTAGATCCAGTGGAGTGCATGAGATGGGCACGGGATGGTCTCCATCGCCAGGCTGGGCTCGAGGTTTTGCATGCCCCGTCAGCCCCACTGACAGTCAACCCTTTATTTCCCCCTTTACAGGACAGGGGGTTGGCCAGCAGAGCTGCCAAATTGGGAATTAAATGCTGGCAGACCTGTTCCTGGAGGGTGAGTTCATCACATCACTAACAGACCTCTCTGTGCAAGGGCCCAATGCGCTAGACATGCTGCTATACTACCAATTAAGATTGACTTGTCATGCGGTGTATGATATTTTCCCCGCCCCCCTACCTTCATGGCGCTACAGCACATGTACAGTACGATGTCCCCCCAAAAACCCGTTACTAGACTCAATATGCTTACAATGAAGGCATCTCAGCTGGATGCCTTGGGAGCACAGGAGGTGTGGGGCGGGAACTGGGATATGAGATCCCAGCCGACAGGTGGAAATACTGCTGTGGGCAGACAGAGCGCTTATCCCCGAATTATACGCTTCGATTGATTCATATTAAGTACATCCATAAAATGTACTGCACGCCTTTACAACTGCACAGAATGGGGCTGCGAGAGACCTCGAGCTGCAGCCACGGTTGTGTGGATGAGGCCATGTTTCCCCACTTAGCCTGGGGATGCCGTGGTGTGGCGCGGTATTGGAATATGGTGTGTACTACAATTAGTTGCATTATTGGAGGCTATTTGCCACCGGACACTGTGATGTGTCTCCTCGGCTATGTCAGGGAGATAACCGTTGTGGATCGCTGTCTAGTGGCAATGCTGCTTGTAATAGCAAAGCACAGGGTTGCGATACACTGGGGTTGATGGCCAATACCCACTCACGATGCGTGGCTGTTGGATGCTGCCCTCTGCCAAGAACAACTTTGCGCATATTGGGAGCCTATACCGGCGCGATCCAGACCTCTGGACTTCTGGGAACCCCTTACCACATACTTTAGACACAGAGATGAGGCAGTGATAGATGGGCTGGGACAGATGGAATGATGTTGTCGGGCGGGACGCGGGTGGGGGGTCGGGAAATGGAGGGACTGATACTGCCTAGCCAACTTATGCTGGGATGCTTCCGGCGGGTTCACTATACATGATTTGCTTGTTGTGGTGTGATGCTGACATGTCAAGATGCAATCAACCATATAAGCTCCTTGTTTGTTGAGCAATAAAGTTTTGAAAAACGAAAAAATATATATATATATTATTTTGTGTCAAACGATGACAGTATGAGCTTGCCCATGATTTGGGACTGCTTGAAATCAACACTCTTCGATGTTTGCATCTTATGGAATACCTTTAAAGGATGTAGGTGTTGGTTGCTCGTTTAAGGATTTCTGACATACCTGTGAGAGGGGGATAGAGTGCTGTGTGGATTATGAGCTTTCATTTGACAAAGAACATTTATGCATATGTTCTAATATAGGCAGCAGGTTCATGAAAAGAGGAGGAAAATAGAATAGCGTATATCCTGGCAAGCCAAGAATAAGAAGTTGCAAGAAAATATGATCTGTAGTAGAGCCATTTAGACTGATATTGGTAGACAGACTGGATTAGGCAGATACAATGTTTCATAAATTCGAAAGAGAATTGTATATGGAGACATTACAACCACCCATATAATTGGTTGAGACCTTTTCCAAGAGCTTGTCAATATCTTTGATTAGATCTGAGTAGACTGCCTTTCCTGAAACCTCCAAAAATAGAGAGGAAATAGAGAGGTCTAATAATGAGTTGCATTTGTGTATGTTCATTTGTGAAACATTCAAAAAGACCTCCTCTTTATTTTTTTGAAACCCTCATAAAGATCAGTAGAGGTTTGGTTCATACCAGCCCATAACTCTCCTAAATACTAATTGTAATATTTTCAATAACATGATTGCCAATCAGTTTGCATCTGGAATTCAGAGCAATATAGGAGTGTATCTGGTCGACTTCATATACGTGAATGTTTGCTGCTTAGTCACATTTTCTTGCTGAGGATAATAATTATCTAGCAACGAGAAGAAGGGACTCATTCACTTTTTAGATGATAAAAATGTTTGATCTTAGTGAAGAGGATTTCTTGTGGACTATGGTAAATATAATGTGGATGCTTACATAGTTTACCAGGTCAATTACTCAGCTATATTCCAGGGCTCTAGGTTGGAGTACCTACTTTCTGCTCTTCATTTAGCCCCAAGCAATTACTATCCTTGTGCATGCTTGTATAGAAAGCTGCCATGGCCGTCAGAAAAATTTAACTTTATGGCAATTATTTTGGCATATATCAAGTACCTGACGGGCCCTGCATCCTGATGACATTAGATTAATAGATCAATTTTTGTCTGCCTCAGAATACAAAATGAATTATGCAGAAATGGAAATGTTTCTCTTTAGGGCAGAGCCAGAAGAACTGCCTCCTGGTGAGTATGTTTCCATTAAGAATGAACCTATAGGTTGAACCTGGGCATACAGGTTAGCTTGGATGGTGATAATTTGCATAATCTAAATTATGCTTTATTACATGCTCATGTAAAAAAAATCAATTGATGTCTAGATATAAGTTATCTGTTTAGGTTGTAGGCAGGTTAAATGTTGTACGGATGACAATACTACCCCTATGTGTATGCCTATTCATATTTTAAACAATACCTAGTTATCTGGCATAGGAATTATTTAAACTCTTGAACACAGATTTATTACGGATTACATAGGAAGGTATGGAAACTCTAGTTAGCAGGAAGAAGATGCGCCACATTTCATTGCAGTGCAGGCCCTACCCAACTTTCAAAGCTATTACATTCAACGTACAGTGGGACATTTATCGCATTTGATCAATCCTGTATGGGCCACTGGGTTTCACAAGTGTATTATTACAGAAATGGTAGAAATGCAGTGTATTAAAGGATTGGTTATTAAATATAGTCACCCCCATATTCTTTAAACAATTTGATTTCTACTAGTGGTGATTCTGTTAAAGATCTTGTCATTAATTGTAAGTGTGGTTGGGATCTCTAAGTGAATTAAGCTAACCCCATTTTGGTGCAACCCGCTGATCCCTGACGAAATAACTCAGGATGGCAAAACCTGCTTGACAGAGGGGATCATAATAATTGGAAAACTTTCAAAGGAGAATCATTAAATCTTTTTCTGATTTGCAAGATACATTCAGCATACCAAGCTAGGGATTTTTTCAAAAATACCTATAAAGGAGAAGCTGCCTTTTAGCTAACATGGATGCCTATTAATGTATAATAGGACATGCAATTGGAGCATTTGTTTGTAAATGAGAGAAGGTATACATCATATTCTCTACTGTTCTCAAGTATCTCGATGAAAATGAACCTTTCATTGTGATATGGAACAAACATGGAGTTAGAATACATTTAACAAATCAAGAGCTTCTGCAGAGCAGTAGGTAAATGCAGGCACTTCCTCTGGGGGCAAATGCTCATTAATCAGTTTATTTTACTGCATTTAGATTACATTATACCCTGCCAGAGTTCACTCATGGTAATATGGGGGTTAGCCCATATTGATAATGAATTGAGGGTCACAATAGCTATTGGAAGCACATGTTTATAGAATGCCCCATGATGCAAGGCTTCTTGACGCTGATCCAGAACTAAGTGAGAAAGACAGAAGGGTAGCGTCTGACTACATCTTTGAAAAAAACTTTAATTCATATGCCCTTTTCATATCAGAATAAATGGTAAGTTATTGATCACATTCCTTTTCTGATAACCATAGCTACCTGGAGGGTGATAGCCAAAAGATGGAAAGGTAGAAAACCCAAGTTCATTGCTAAATGTGAGGTTTTAAATGATGTGATAGGTATCTGGAGGAAGTGTTAGAATGCCAAAATGGATTCAAACACAAAACAGGTAAGACTTGGGAAATCTTTCTATCCTAGAATGCTAACTGGTGAATGCCAGATATTAAAGTATTTTCTGTCCCTCCTTAGATATTCAGTTGTACCTTTTCTATGCATGCTGGTGATTAAGAGGACTACATAACAGATCTAGTGTAGTCTGAAAAAGTTCTGGGTAAAAAACAAAAGACATCAAATGCTTATATAGCAACAGAAAGCTTTGCTTATCTGTAAAGCCTGTTCTACCAGAATAATGCTGCCCATCATTATTCGACAAAAGCAAAATTCTGAAATGAACCATGTCTGAGTTCTTCACCTGCATCTGGAAATGACTACTCATCATGCTATATAGATGGCAAAATACCTAACGTTCAGACAAAATAGAGTACTGTTTAACCTTAGAAAAATTCCCCTGTATGGTGAAATTGCAAATCAGTACAATGTATTCACATTTGATAGCTATGTTCTACCTAAATAAATTAGACACGACTGCTCAAAGAAATAATTTACTAGAAAGGAAAAAATGGTTCTGTCGGGGTATCAATTACTTAGGACAAGTAGCAACAGCTTACTTATAACCAATATGAACGATTTACAAAGAAAACCAATAAAGATATAACACACACCAAGAATTTTTTGAATCAATAATATATTAAGAAAAATCAAATAATAAAGGCTGTCGCAATTTACAATTTCAATTGCAATGTGACGAAGGTGACTGTGGTGAAACAGTGACATGTGGTGAATGGTGATAAATATAGTCCACTATATACAGAGACAATTGTGCAAAAAATTAGGGAGTGGGAGGGAGAAAGATTTCATAAATGTCCTTATTATTAGCACATATGCTTAATGATCCAATGACGAATGGGACTGTGATCAAAAGTGTTGTGTAGACATATACAATACGCCGACGTTTCAACCCTGTGTATCACGCAAGAAGTGAAAGTGCGTCCAAGCGGGTCTTCCTCAGGGCAGGAGGGGGGAAAATGGCAGCCCAAAAGCAGATTCGTAGGCGGCCCTGCGAATACTAATAACTTGGTCAGGTATGGGTAGGAAATTTCATAAGGATCTCCACCAGCCGGTTTGGAGCCTCAAAGATAAACTGTATTTAACTTCCACCCATCGGTTGGAGTTGTATTTGTGCCAGTCCGACGTTTTTCGTGATCTGAAATACAAGCCTCCGTCTGTCCGTGGTTTATTTCGGAAAAAAATGCTCAAAGAAATAAAGCACATTCTTTGTTATAAGTTTTTCTGCAAGAAAGGAAATATTATAATATGGGGAAATTCCTTGAGCAAAAATCTAAAATTGTAGCAATGGTTTAGGCTTCAAGCAGCCACCATGGATAGTTAGTTTTCAATGTAGTAAGAAAAGTGGAAGCTACAAATAGCAGTCTGTCAGCCTATAGGCACACAGTGGAGTCTACGTGCTAAACTGGGCCTAGTGAACTTAGGGCCATATTATCAAGAACGGCGCAAACATTATCGCCGCTTTAGCGGCAGGAAACTGCCGCTAACGCGGCGATAAGGGGCTTGATAATATGCCCTATAGAATTCCAATAGAAGCCCAGGTTTGATGTCCTTGACACCAGAACCTGGGCTTCTATTGGAATTCTCTAGGGCATATTATCAAGCCCCTTATCGCCGCTTTAGCGGCAGGAAACTGCCGCTAAAGCGGCGATAATGTTTGCGCCGTTCTTGATAATATGGCCCGTAGTGAGCAAGTAAAGTGAGTAATCAGCACTTTGCCCTAGAAGGTTATAAAATATTTTAAAAAAGATGGTCCTGAAAGGTGAATTTTTGCAGAACGATTGTCAGAGAAAATTCTAAAATGTATGTGAATCTAATTAAAGGTCAGTGGCACTAAAAGGTCTTCTGATTTATGGACAAAGTTTCAAATCATTCACTGGAGCATGGTGGGATATGTTGTGAAAAAATCTTATCTCCTATACTTTTCCTCTCCAAAGAGGAGTACCACACTTCATCTAGCCATTTCTAAACCAGGCCTTTGAGATTAAATAGAAATTTTGAACAGCAGTAATAAATACTATTATAAGACTTTATTTAAATGTGAACGAACCTTAAACTCACTAGCGTAGTTTGTGGGTGATCTCAATGAAAGTCTGAACAACAAGACTAGACTCTTCATCTTACAGCAAAATGTATCATAAATTCTAAATGCAAAAGCCACAGGTTTCATAGGCACCACAATTCACCTGGCAGTGTAAGTTCACAGTGCTCTATATCATGTCTCAAAATGTCTAAATCATTTATTTCATAGATTCATATGTACTTCAATTTCCTTTCACATCCATTCCCTTCCAAAAACTACTTAAAGATTTTGATTTTTTAATTAAGGTTGAACTTGATCTAAAAGTTTCAGCTGACAGAGATAATTCTCAGGAGTTAATGCTTAAGAGAGTTGATATTCAAGAGATCTTACATTTTCAGTAGCTAACATGGTTCTTACCCTATGTTAGACTTATAGGTTTGAACTTCATGCAACAGAACTATATAGAAATAATGACATTAATATAATCAATACAGACAAGGAATCACATCTACGTGAATCTTTAAATGCCTTCCACAGCATGTATATTTTGACTGATGACAAAGAATGAAGGTATCGGAGCAATGATTCTGTTGCTGAGCGTCTTTGTCAACTGAAACGTTAATTGTAAATATATTTGGAAGTATGCTCATATTATCGCCGAACAACTGCTTATCATTTTCTAAACATACACTCCTTTTCCTAAAATGCAAAAGACTTGAACGGGGATGGAGAAGGGTTTACAATAATGAGGCAAAAGCAGCCTATTTAACTGCGCTGAAATGCTATCATTTTGCCATCCTGAAAGCTCAGAAATCTTTTATCATTGTATCTATTTTGAGGCAAATAATGAGCCTCACAAACATTTTTAAATTGTTAAAAGTTTCCTTTCCCCGGTGGCTAAAGAAAAGGTTCTCTCTCCTTTATTGCAACTCTGTTAAGATCTCTCAATTTCTTCTATAAGAAAATGCAAAACCACTATGATCAATTCATACTGCTAACTTTACCTGATGTGGGCACCCCTGCTCTCACTTAATAAGGCCCTCTTCTCATGAAGTTTGACTCTATTTCCTATTTCCTCAGAAGACACAGCGTCAGAATTGGCTAGGTGAAGTCGGGATCCCCTCTAACCCCCTGTCATCCGGTGATTTAAAATTTGGCCTCTGATGTGATTAACCCCATCATCAATAAGTTGTTGAATAACTCTCTAGAATTAGATGTGGTTCCTGTTTGTTGGAAACATGCGCTTCTGCCCCCCCTGCTGAACAAACGTCAGCCGATCCAAAGGTTTTCAGCAAATATAGACCCATTTCTCTTCTTCCTACTGTTCTCAAAATGTTAGAGAAAAGGGTCAACAAGCAGTTGTCATACTTCCTAGAATGTATCCTCTCTTTGCATGACTCCCTTCAGGATTCCGTGCTGGCTACAGTGCAGAGTCAGCCCTACTTGAAGTATCAGAATTCATTAAGGAAAAGCTTGATCAGAGTTCTCAAGCTATGGTCATGCTGCTGGATCTGTCTCTGGCCTTTGATACTGTTTCCCATGACATCCTACTTGATAGAATTGAGAGATGTGGTATCAGGGGCCAGGCTCTGCTCTGCCTAATATCATTTGTGTGTTGTAGTTCCCAAGCAGTCTTCTGTTCTCCTTTCATCTCTTCTTTCAAACCTCTGACTTGTGGTGTCCCTCAAGGTTTGGCACTCAGTCATACCCTTTTAAATAGTTACCTTGAGCTACTTGCGAAACTGGTGAAGTCCTGGGGAGTGTGGGTGGTATCCTATGCGGATGACACCCAGCTCCTCCTGGTCTTCAGTGAAAAACAGACAGACAACCCTAGCCCCTTCAAGCTCTTCTTGAAGGCAGTGGTGGAATGGATGGAGGGAAGCTGTCTTAAATTGTACTCAGAAAAATCTGAGATCCTCTTTTTCGGCACCTACTCCTCTTCAGAGGATAGTGTATGGTGTCCACCTGAACTAGGTGCTTTCCCCCAGCAGAGAGGGCCAGAAACTATAGGGTAAAATTTTACTCTAATCTTACTTTTGAACCCCAAATGAAGTTGTCATCCGTTACTTGTTTTGCTACCCTTAGATCTCTTAGAAGGATGATCCTCCTAATCTCTGTGGATTTCCGAAAAACAGTCGCCCATGCATTGGTTACATCAAAAGTGGACTACGCTAACAGTCTATATTTGGGGCTACTGGCTATTTTAATCCAACTGCTCTTTATCATCCAGAATTCTGCAGCCACCTTAGCCTGAAGATCCCCCCACACTCAATGACCTCTCACCACCTTCGGCATCTCCACTAGTTTCCTGTTTATAAGAAGATCCAGTTCAAGGCACTCACTTATGTCTTTAGAGACTTCACTGATAAAGGCCATCTTTACCTGAGGAGAAGACTTAAGCCGTATGTCCCCTCCGGAGCTCTGAGATCTAACAAACTCAACCTGCTCTAAGTTTCGCGCATATACAAAGCTAGAAGAGGCGGGTGATACTCCACTTTTCTGGCCTCCAAACTGTGGGATGCGCTGCCATTCAGTTTGCGTTGCAGTCCCTCTGAAATGGTTTTCAGACTTAATCTTAAAACGCTTCATTTGGACACCCGTCTTATGAGTTTGTAGTGTTTGCTGGCCGTTTTTACTTATGAGTTATCTGCTAGCACTGGGATGCCTCCTTTGAGTTAGCTATGTGCTCTATAAATGTCATGAATTGAATTGAATTAAATATCAGCCTTTCATTTCTATTAAATAAACTCACTGACTTAACAACTGGAGAGAAAAACTAAAGCTGGCTTAATCGCATTGAGAGGAGTAGTTATCACTCTAAAACTGTGCCATGCCCACGATTGATTTAAGGAGTCTCAGGTGGCACTTTTGTGAGGGGAAGTTTCTCTGGTGGAAGAGGGGAAGGGGAAAGTGTGAGGAAATGAGGTGTACCATATGATATGATTGTGTGACCTCACCATGTAATACACTTACCAACCCCTTTACAACTTGTTGTTTATGAATCCTTTATCTCAACCCTGGGTAGCTGTGGCTCTGAACAGTCAGGAACAAGTGTTAAGCATTGAATAGCACCAAAACAATTGAGAAGGAATTCTCGAGACGTGTAGGAAATCCAACACCAATTTACAAAAATAGACTCAATTTTTATGTATTTTTAGACACCAAAATGAAAAAGATCCTCCTGAGGGTGAACATTTTCACTTACAAGTATTGATTATTTTAACCAATGTGACACTTAAAAACTTTTTCAAGAAAAACTTGGGTAGGTTTCAATACGGTATCAATGCAGTTACTTTCAGTTACTTTGGGTGATAAACTCAGGCAAGTAGCCAGTCAAGGGAAGCAGCAATTTCATCAGAAACAGTTACATCAGAAGGAGAAACAGTCTTTAGTCAGTTCTAGGCACTTCTATCCTATTGATATAGGTTTCTATGGAAGTGGTCATAATGCAAGTGATACAGGATGCTGGAAGTGCTAAAGGATGGAGGTCTTTCTGTGGCTACTCCTTGGTCCATGAACAGGATGAGGCCATAGAGGTCGATGTCCCTTAAAGTCCTCTCAGTCTTAGTAGAAGTTAAGTCCCCACTGGGCTACAAATCATCCGGTATTGCGGTTACAGCCAAATTCTTCCCTGGGTAATAACTCATTCTATGGGTGATCAAGCTGCATTCCGATGAGTCTCCTAGGTCCATCAGACTGAGTTGCAACTTTAGAACATTAAGTCTTGGTCTCTCATACTGCAAGGTGGCGGGTGGTAGCAACACAGAGATTTGGGAAACTAACTTGCCCCAGAAGGCTTATTCAGCTGTTGTGACCATGTCCTGCAAACAGGAGATCAGCAAATTGACCCTTGGAGTTTCTTGCTTCAGCGGAGATCCAGAGATTACTTCTCCATGAGCAGGACGCAGCAGGCACAGTCTCTTCTCTTTTGCTAGCCACTAGGTTAAGCAGATGCAGACCAAGCCAGTCTCTTCTCTGGGTCCTTGCTGCAGCAGGGCAGTCCTGGTTGCCAGGGGTGCCATTTGTTATACCCAGAAAATGCCCCCAGGGTGGAAGCGGTCATTAGCCAATGGGCTACTAGGTTCTCTCCCTCCTGATGACCACTTCCTGCAAAGTGTGGCATCTGGCTATTCCAGAATTCTCCATTCTGCCCCTCACAAGTTGGCAGAATCCCTCTCTTGGTGTGCAGAGCTCCCTAGCTCAACCCAGAGGTATTACTAATAAGGGGGCTACACATCCCTAGAAAACCAGTTTGCTAACTGGTTTCCCCTCTCCTTCCCAAGTGCCAGCCTGTCTACCTAAACAATAGGGAGTACTTGGCTTTGCCATTACTTTAAATAGCAAAATCGAGTTGGCAGTTTAAAACTGCCCTTCCAGTCTGCAGTAGCAGACTAGGAGCCATGCTTTACCTTTGTCACACACAGGGTAAGACAAGTAGTGCTGCAATCCCTGGGATAACCCTCTAACTTACAGATCCTGGGTACACCGAATACCAAATACCATATACTAGGGACTTAAAAGTAAGTTTGCTTATATCAATTGGATATAAGACAATCAAACATACACAACTTCAAGATCAGGGCATTTGGATCTGGTGAGCAGGCCTCAGTGCACTCTCGGAATCAAAAAACGAGCAGCATTAGTCCAAAACTTTAAGGGTGGCCATTCAAAAAGCGGTATTTCCTTACAGGAAATAGCACAGATTGTTCTAATATTTGAGCACTGTTAAAAAGCAATTATATTTAAATGTGAGTGAGAATTTCTTGATATTCGTTGTAATTGTAATTAGTGTGTGAAGAAAAGAAGATGGCAGTCATTTCTTGGAATGTAAATGTTTTAAAGAAATATGAAGATGCACTAGATTGTATAGAATGTGTATAGGTTCAGGGATATGACATCAATACTGTTGCATGGTACATATACTTTAAAGATAACAATGCAGTTTTGGTTCAGAGTTGAGTGTGTTAGGGCTCTAGTAGTTTTGTCCCATTATTCCACCACTGGAAAAGTTATAGGGATGGTAAAGATGAATGCATAAAGAAGAATACATTGAGTGTGGGAGGCCCCATAAGAATGATGATGATAGTCCCTTGTACTCTTCAAGCTTAACCTTTTTATTTTACAGTGCTGAGTTCACTTTGTAGTGTGAGGACAGTAATCAAAATATGGTCTATAGTGTTGTGATTAATAGCAGTGACATTTGGTCTAAAAACAGCCTGATTAATGTGTTCACCAATTCTAAGTAAATAAAGAGGGATTACATTTGATATAATCTTCACCTAGTAAATAGAGGACCTGGATATATTTAGTTATATCACACGCACAAAAAGTGCTAGTGGTCATTAGTCAGAAGGAGCAAAGGACTAGGGCAGAGGTAATCCATATGTCTGGAGCAAGTCTAGTTAAATTGAAGGACAAAAGCCCTCATCGACCCTCAGGTGGCATGCTTTATCATAGAACCCATCTTCACACCACTATCCCAAGAGACAGTGGTGTGGGATACACCCCTTAGTAGTGGGAAGCACTTGAGTTGTTAATTATTCAGGTGGAGACCCTACGTTGTCAGTTGTGTGGGTATAAGGTTCCTAAGGAGATACTAGACAGATAAAGAGAATAAACTTTTAATACTACCTCTTGGTGGACCTATGTTATATTTATTCCCATCCCAAATGGGTAGGTGTTAAAACATGGAGTGTAATTCGACCCAGTTTTTAAGGTCAACGTATATCTGTCTACTTAAAACCCTTAAAACAGGCGTGGAGGCATTCATCAGGCCTGCAGAATCCACAATGCAAAATAACAAAATGAAAGGGAAATACTTTACGGAAATGCAACAAGCGGTGATTATCAGTCGCCTCATTCACTGGCAGGAGGCCCTGCAATAGTCACGGTATAATAGACACACAGTTCAAGAACATGATGAATGAAATCAGCATCCCCCAGTGCCTGTCTAAGAGTGATGACTCTCTGGCCAGGGTTTTTGCATACTTACTGTGACACACAGTGAGAGTGCAAAAGTGAACATTGCATACAAATATGGACAGTCATAATAACTGCCAAGCACACTCTTACATGAAGTCCATCTGTCTGTGGGGTAAGAGAAGCCTATCTGTTTGTGGTATAAATTCTCTCATCTATGATGGCCACTGCCTCAGTGTCACTACATGTTGGCTGTCAGAACCTCTTTTAGAGGGCCACAGGACAAAAAGGGGCTACAGGGCCCACCCATGATGTACAATGCCTTTTACACCTGATGTCTCAAGGCCCAACCTAATATGGGTCCTGAGCAATCAGGCCAAGTGCCCCTGCAACGCTGAACTCTCTGTGGGAGCCCAGGTCAAGCAGTCCAAGGATTCTCTGGAGAGCGGGGTGGAGGTAGGTGCATGGGGAACACAGGCTCAAGACTCAAAATACATTCAGCAAGCCCAATGAATTTAAGTACCATCAAATATTTGCTTTGATGACAAAAGTGATATTTAGATAAAAACACAAAATGACATACACCATACACAAAAGGTATACACAGCCATTAAAAGAGCGACACTACTGGCATCGGTCATTCCCCATTTAAGATAACCAACATTGAAGTTAGGCACACAGACAGATGACCAGATAGGTGCAACAGCAAATACCTTCACAACTTCCTTCTCAAACATACGGGGTCATTGACCTTGGCCAACACATTGGCAGATTGCCCAATCAGTGGAGCAGCAGATATCGTTACCACAGCCCCTTCTGGCATACTAGGTCTTTAACTTTGATCAGCACATGGGTAGATGGTCCGATCTGTGCAGCATTAGCCACATCTTAATGGTGGCCTCCTCTGGCATAGGGAGTTGCTGACTTGAATCAACATGCAGATGGAGAGCCTGGTTAGTGCTGTTGCAATTATCTCACACCTCACTTCAGGGATTCACTCACCAAGATCCTCCACTGGCACTCCTTCTTACAGGGTCCTCTGGTTTCAGCCAGCAGGCAAATGCTGTTGCACCGGGCTCAAGGTCAGGTGGCCTTGATTTCCCTGGGAGATGTTCCCACCACCCAAGTGGGAGATGGGCAGACCTTGATCCCCACTCCTTGTCACACAAGGTAGAAGTCTTACCGAGCTTCTCCACCTTGAGGTACATCCGTGGCTGACTGCTGTATGGATTACAATTTGGGTGACTCAAGACCTCCTTTTATAATCCATTTCCTGACACAAATGTGATTTAGTGTCTCAAGCTTTGAAGTTTGTTTTTCAGGGGGTGTCTCCTTTGAAGTATCCACTCCTCTGTCTTGTTCATTGCTCTGGAAGCAGTCTGTCACAGCAGGAGTGACTCCAACCCGAATAGCCCCACAACACAGCCCATCATTGTTACTTGTGAATCACACCTGAATGTCAATCTCACTTATACATGCCTAACAAAAGGTTACAAAGACCCCCACCTTACAATTTAGTATTCCCTTATCAGCCACATCTTCTTCCTGAGATGGTCCCAGGCCCTACTGACTTTTTCAGAATCTAAGAGCCCTTCTGAAGTGCACAGGGCAACCTCTTCTTCCTCCAGAGTTTGTCTCACCCACTTCTCAGTGTTGCAGGGATTGTGTTTTGGAAATGGAACTATGCCTGGGATCACAGAATATCAGTATGTAGGGACTGAGGGGCATTTTTACAAGCCCCATTCTCCATGGGAGCATCACTTTTTTTGATGCTCCTGTGGCGTAGCGCCATTTTCCATATATACAAGGTGGTGCTAAGCCACTTAACGCGGCTTAAAGCCACCTTGTAAATATGCCCCTTTCTGCCGCATTCCTCTGTGGCAAAGGGGCGTGCAATCGGTGTTCTATTGGGCGTTCCACCGCAACACCCATTTCTTTTTGATGCTGCCCCAGATGTACAAGGCTGAGGCAGCGCCAAAAGCGAACGCTAGGGAATACCTCTTCTTAGAATGGCGATATGAGGAGAAATTATTAATTTCTCCTAGTTTTTTGCACTTTCTCTGTGTGCTGCCTTCTGCAGCACACATAGAAAGAGCACATCATCATTCTTGATTGTTTATTTGCAGGAAGATGTCCCTTTCGGCACATAAACAATTGCCCCTGCAGCGCAGGCATTATTGCGGCATGGCAGCAGGGTGCCAGTGCTTGCACTAGGCACCTTTTTTTGTGCCAGCGCTAGGGGAAACACAGAGGTTCGCCGTATTCTT
This sequence comes from Calotriton arnoldi, assembly GCA_963921515.1. Classification (NCBI taxonomy): domain Eukaryota; kingdom Metazoa; phylum Chordata; class Amphibia; order Caudata; family Salamandridae; genus Calotriton; species Calotriton arnoldi. The sequence continues at coordinate 519,354 of CAWUFW010010528.1, forward strand.
AGGAATATGGTGTATCCCTGCATTTAAAAAGGTGTCAGAACGCTGCATTGACAAATTTGACATAGCACCTTGCTCCGACATTTTTTGGTAAATATGCCCCTGCGTCACCACACCAGTATCTATGGGCCCGAATCATGACTAGCTCATACAGCTTTACCTGCCCTCCTAGCATTCCCAGAGTAACAGGTAAGTTGGCAGTACAGAACACAACACTCTAGTCCCCTCAGTGAACCACAGTAATAGGTCATCGCCTTTCATTCTCTCACTCATACATGTCCATAATAAATGACTATGAGACACGAGTAAAGTTTACAATATTTATTGTATGTATTGTGCTCTATTATGTACTAACTGTGCTGCAATTAGGAAACATATGCAACTAAGCAGCGTGATTAGCATTATCAGTAGACTGTACACCATGAAAACCCCTACCATGGTGAATAATATATTTGCCTAAGCCTGACTTCACTACGTGAGCACAATGATATATCAAAGATCTTCGGCTTTTGAGCAAGGCCACATACCTGGAGATTACCGTTAGCCGGTCTGCATCTCAGATTGCACAGAGCTGGTGTGCTTGTCCTGGGACATTTGCTCTGCTAGAAATTCTCCTGTCTAGTTTCAAAAAGGCAAATCTCGACTTACATAAGAACAAATGCCATGCTAGAAAACAGCAGCTGGGTCTTTTTGTTTTGTCTATGTGTTACATGTGTTAGTGGCCGACCACAGAGAAAAACCAGGCACAGTGTTGTTCGAACTTGTTCGAAGTGTTCAGACTGAATCCCAGCAGAAGAGCTAAAAAACAAAAAACATGTGCAGCCTATTTCTAAAATAATAATGTGTCATAAAAAGAAACATGTATCTTCATAATGTGTGGAAAGCAAAAGCAGACTGCAACCGACAGTTAGGCTAACAAAGGGGAAAACTACCTTGGGTCCTATAGGGAACTCTCAACACCCCCCTTTAGTCACAAGCTAAGAAAGTTCACACTTTGCTAATAAGCATGTTATAAAGAAGGATTATAATCATATTGAAAAAATGTAACAAGCCCATTTGAAAAGGTAGCCAAATTAAGGTGTTTAGGAGGTATCCATGTCTTTCGCAAGTTCAAATGTCAATGAACCCAGACTGAATTCTGTCTCCGCATCTAAGATGGCCACTGCCTCAATGTCATTACATGTTGGCTCTCAGAACCTCTTTCAGAGTGCCACAGGGCAAAAAGGTGCTACAGGGCCCAACCATTGTGTTCAATGCCTTTTACACCTGATGTCTCAAGGCCCAACCTAATATGGGTCCTGAGCAATCAAGCCAAGTGCCCCTTCAACACTGAACTCTCCGTGGCAGGTCGAGTAGTCCAAGGATTCTCTGAAGGGAGGGGGTGGAGATAGGTGTAAGGTCAACACAGGCTCAAGGCTCAAAATGCATTCAGCGAGCCTAATGAATGAAACTCTCATCAGATACTTGCTTTTATGAGAAAAGTAATATTTAGATAAAAACACAAAGTGACATACAACATATACAAAAGATATACACAGCCATTCTAAGAGCAACACTCTAACCTTGATCAGGCAGGGTCCTGAGTCCTACTTCCCTGCTTACTGGCATCGGTCACTCCCCATTTATGATAACCAACATTGAGGTTAGGCACACAAGCACAAGGCCAGATAGGTGCAGCAGAAAATATCTTCACGACAGCCCCCTCAAGCATACAGGGTCATTGACTTTGGCCAGCACATTGGCAGATGGCCCAATCAGTGCAGCAACAGATATCTTCACTGCAGCCCCTTCTGGCATACTAGGTCTTTAACTTTGATCAGCACATGGGCAGATGGTCCAATCTGTGTAGCAACAGTCATTTTTTAATGGTGGCCTTCTTTGGCATAGGGGGTCGCTGACTTGAATCAACACGCAGGTGGAGAGCCTGATTAGTGCTGTAGCAATTATCTCACAAGCCACTTCAGGGATTCACTCACCAGGATCACCCACTGGACCTCCATTGACCCAGGCACTACTCCTCATAGGATCCTCTGGCCTCGGCCGGCAGTCAAATGCTGTTGTGCCAGGCACAAGGTCAGGTGGTCTTGATTTCCCTGGGAGATGTTCCCTCACCCAAGTGGGGGATGGGCAGACCTTGATTCCCTCTCCTTATCACACAAGGCAGAAGTCTTACTGAGCTACTCCTCCTCGAGGTACATCCATGGCTGACTGCTGGATGGTTTGCAATTTGGGAGACTCAAGATCCCCTTTTTATAATCCATTTCCTGACACAGATGTGATTTAGTGTCTCAAGCTTTGAAGTTTGTTTTGCAGGGGGTGTCTCCTTTGAAGTATCCACTCCTGTGTCTTGTTCATTGCTCTGGAAGCAGTCTGTCTGACTTCAACCAAAATAGCCCCACAACACAGCCCATGAGAGTTACGCATTTATCATACATGAATGTCAATTTCACTTATACATGCCTAACAAAAGGTTACAGCGGTCCCTACCTTACTATTTAGGATGCCCTTATCAGCCACATCTTCTTCCTCAAATGTTTCCAGGCCCTACTGCAGCACACATAGAAAGAGCAAATCGCCAATCTTGATTGTTTATGTGCAGGAAGGTGTCCCTTCCTGCACATAAACAATCATCCCTGCAGAGCAGGCATCCACGATCCATGGCAGCAGGGTGCCTGTGCTGGTACTAGGCAGCTTTTTTTGCACCAGCGCTAAGGGAAACACAGGGGTGCGCTGTCTTCTTGTGAATATGGCGCATCCGTGCTTTAAAAAAATGTCCGAGCGTGGCATTGCCCAAATTGGTGTAGCACCACGCTCCAATATCTTTTTGTAAATATGCCCTGAGTGACCATACTACATCAGTACCTATGGGCCCATATCCTGACTAGCTCATAGTGCCTTATCTGCCCTCCTAACTTTCCCAGAGGAACAAGTAAGTTGGCACCCCAGAACACAACACTCTAGTCTCCACAGGGAACAAAGGTAACAGGTCGTCACCTTTAATTCTCTCACTCATGCCTGTCCGTAATAAACAACCAAGAGTCTCAAGGAAAGTTTACAATATTTATTGAAACTATCGTGCTCAATCATGTACTAACTGTGCTGTGATTAGGAAACATATGCAACTAAGCAGAGTAGACTGTACACAATGAAAAGCCCTACCATGGTGAATAATATTTTTGCCTAACCTCATTACGTAAGCACAATGATAAATTACAGATCTCTGTAATTAGAGCAGGGCCCCATACCTGCCACTTGCCATTATCTGATCTGCATCTCAGATTGCGCAGAGCTGGTGCGCTTGTCCTGAGACCTTTCCTCTGCTAGAAATTCTCCTCTTTATTTTCAAAATGGCAAGTCTTGGCTTATATGATAAAAAATGGCCATGCTATAAAACAGCAGCTGGGTCTCTTTGTTATGTCTACGTGTTAAAAGTGTTAGTGGCCGACCACAGAGATAAACAGGGTACAGTGTTGTTCGAACTTGTATGAAATGTTCAGACTGAATCCCAGCAGAAGAGCAAAATAACAAAAAACATGTGGAGCCTATTTCTAAAATAATAATGTCGCACAAAAACAAACGGGTTACTTCGTAATGTGTGAAAAGCAAAGGCGAACAACAACTGACAGTTGGGCTAACATATGGGAGAACTACAGTGGAGCCTACAGGGAACTCGTGACATCAGGAATTTAGCAATCCACAAATTTGTCTGGGGGTGCTTCTCCACCTCCACATGCCATCTCAAGGACCTGGGTTTTCAATATGGAACTTAGAGGACTCCATGCATTGTACCACTCACAGAGACACATAAATCACTGTACAGACATGCAAACACACATGCGCTGCACAGCCCTGCATGCAGACATGATTAACCCTGGGCGAAGTGCTACGCTACGCTCGCGTAGTTTGCGAAGTTGGCGCTACTTCGCACAACGCGAATTGCACGTAGCACAGTGCAAACACGCGTAGCGTAGTGCCGCGGTCATTTTTTGCTTGCTCGCGGTCCTCAACGTCAAGTTGGCGACCGCGAGCAAGCAAAATGACATCCCGGCGAGACTTTTTCCTCGTTCGCGATCAGCAACATCAAGTTGCCGATCGCGAGCGTGGAAAATAAACCTCCGGCGAGATTCTCAACGCGGGGAGGTCAGGTTTCTCATTGCGAGTGGTCGCGTATGCTCGCGACCGCTCGCGATGAGAAACTACCAGTCCGCGTTGAGAAAGCTGCCGCTCGAGTAAAAATCTACTCGAGAGGCAGTAAAAGACAGCTCGCACTGTGCAAGTTGCCGTTTTCAATGATTGCACAGTGCGGACAAGCATCCGGCACTGTGCAATCATTGCGAACAGTGCGCTACGCAGTTCGCGTAGTGCTACGCGAAGCTTGCGTAGTGCGAACTGCACTTTGCGTAGCTTCGCGAAGCATTACTTCGCGAACTACGCCCAGCCTTAGACATGATATAGGCAAAGGGTGAGAGTTAAGCACACAGCAGTAGAACTTTACATGAATGGCCTGGTAGTCCCCACTCCAGTGACACAGATAAAGATACCTGTTCACACTACTGATCAGCATTACTAAAACACTAGGGGGCCGATTCATGAAGGTATGTACATGTATGCTGCATGATGAGCCAAAGCACTGGCTGAATTGGTGGCAGGGATTAGGGGCACCAGAAAACAGGGTTGCCTTATTCATTGGTGTTTGGTTGTGATGGCACTGCTGCCTTGCGAACCTCTTTGGATCATGAGAGCAGTCTCATCAACTAAGGTGGCTTCTGCATCAATGTCATGACACAACAGTCGTCTTAGATGAGATGATTGCCCTAACACATTTATGGAGTCCTAGAGGATTATAAATGGAACTTCTCTTCATGAATTGATGTTGCATCAATGTGATGATTAGGTGGCCATCTTGCATTAAAGTATTTCCCTCATCATGCAATGGGGTTGATCAAATGGCAGTATAAATGAACAGACTGAGGCCATGGGCATGAATGGCAAATTTCAACAGCACATTATTTCGGTGGAACTCAGAGCTGCTGAGCATGACTCATTCATGTCAGACCATCAGTGCAGCAACATCAGTCATAGCAGTGCTTGGCAATTAAAGTCAGCCAGTAGTTGCGGGAGCCCATGGACTCACCATGATGGTTCTATCTTAATATACACCTACTTGCAAATCTCGCTGTAGAGAATCGGCGTGGCTCTGGAGAGGTCAACGAGATGTTTTAAAAGTTTCAAAACCTTTATTTATCATAAGGTTAGAATATCTAATCTCTTTATTTAGATTATTATGTTTACAGAAGTATAAAATAGATTTGGTTAAGAGTCAGCATTTGAGAAATATACACAGTGTTCCATAAAGAAACCCCATAAGCTAACTAAAGGACCTATTCTAAAATAGAACCCATAAAGAGTCTCTCTGGAGAAGAGCGTATATGAAATGAACTTCTCATAAAGAGTAGTTTCGGAAACTAAGCTGAGTTCCCTACAGCTATAGGAACAACTGTAAAGGAGAGTGCAATACTTGCGGTAGCCTTGATCACAAAAAATCCAATTATAGTCACCTGAGAGAAATAGCTAAAACAAATAATCTCTCCATAAAGAAGAGTTTCAGGTTAAGGAGAGATCCAGCAGCGGGACCACTAGAATGGAAATAGAAGTCTGAGTCTAAGTCGGAGAAATCTAAGACTCTCTGCCTAACTACCTAGGAAGACTCATTAATATAGATTTGTCCTTTCGTAACATTTTGGTAGGCATCTTCTATCGATATCCAATAAGAATAGTTCACAAGGTGGTGTTGTCAGTCACACAATGATCCGTCTTCCGTTTCCCACAGTTTGTACCCTCATTGCCATTAGTCGATACAATTTAGTTAATACTTGTTACATGAGGGATGGTTCTCATGAGAACCCTCTTACCTAGGCTAATGGATGCTCTATGAGATTGATGCATGAACAATAACTAATTAGTAATATGAAAGTATCTATCAATGTTATTTGGAAACATCATTCATAAAGTCTCTAAGTCATCATTTAACATAATGGTTTTAGTAAGCTCATTGTGTGTTAACACATTATCCAAAATGCGGTGAGGAGCTGAATAAACACGAAGTTATAGTCAGCACATTCCTGAAAGAATCACTAATGCTAAGCAGTTTTCCTAAATATCTCTTTCATGTAACTGTGAGCAAGAGTTGAGTGAGAAGAATTTTTGGCCTTGTTAATATACACATTAAATGGTTGTTTAGTGCAAACATTTTCTCTGAAACACACATCAATATATATGTATTTAATTAATGTGTTTTCACAGTTTTTTACTGAGGTTTCTAAACATTATGCATTTATTTTTTCTATGAATCATTTCCTAACATAAACATTTCTATAACATTCAAACCATTTTAAGTGCAATTCGAAAGGTAAGTTAATCGTTTTTCTAAATTAATGTTCATTTTTTCCATAGTCTCGGTGTGCCTCCCATTGACAAGCTCTAATGCAGTACCCACTAAGCAGCTGTCTTAGCTAGAATGCTAGTGATAGACTCTGATGCCCGTCACCACTGAGAAAAGTAAGGAAGATTGCAAAATCCCTGATATGATCAATCAAAGTATGAATAACCCTTTTCATAAGCAATGTATTTTAGAATGAGATATGCGGGACAACTGAAGTTGTCTTTAGCCAAATCCAAATAGAGTACCATTGCCAATATTTTCAAATTACAAGATCAAGAAAGCACTAACAAGGAATTTCAAATTTTGCTGAATACCTACAAAGTTTTTGTTTGGAGTGTTCAAAAGGCCCATTCATCCGGTTCTGCCCTGAGAAATGCCACTTTCCCCAGCCAGGGTGTTATAAGTGGTATCTCTACAGATGAATTAGGATCTAGATTGTACATAGGCAATTCAAAAGTGCATTTATTTGCAGGCTTTTTTTGAGTTGACTCCGAAACATCTAATTTTCTATTAGAAAAGTGACTGGGTCCTTTCTATTAGTAATAATATAAAAATTACCTCAATATTCCCATTTTCATCACTTTTAAGATGTTTTGGGGCCTAATTACAGATACATGTAATAGTGTTAAAGCATGTAAGAGTCCATAACAACTATGACAGGAGTGCTTGATGTAAGACATGGAAGGCAGGTAAGCTCATCCAAAACGATATTTATTGGTTACAAGTCTGAAGGAAGAACCAGGATTACAAGTATGAAGGAAGAACGGGAGACAGCGACCGAAGCACCCACATCAAGGCCGCTCCAACCGACTCTCACAACCAAACTGTTATCCTGGAATCCCGCTCACAAACGTTCCTAACAGGAACCCACGTGAGCACGGCACCAGGACAAAACACGGCTGCTTTAAGTATTCCAAAATGCCTTTGTGAAAAGGCCTCACAATATGCACAGCTGACATTTTCCCGTATATAATTTACACTTACATGAGGAAAACATTTTGGGGCATATTATCAATGTCTGGTGATAACTATCGCCAACGCCAGTTAGCGGGAGTTTTGTTATCACTGTCTATCCCTGAAATGTATCGGCTTGTTAGCGACGTATTACCAACACGTTGATAACAGCGATAGTTCCAGGGAACAGCGGTGAAAACTCTTGCTAACTTCTGCGTGATGGCGATAGTCATTTAGGCGATACCTAGCGATCGCCGCATTAGCGGCAGGAAAAGTCCAGCTAAAGCGGCGATAATGGGCTTGATAATATGCTTCTCAATCTGTTTGGATACGAGGAATAATAAAGATGGACAGAAATGCAGCCGAGACCCAAATGGAGAGAGAGAGGATTACAGTAAAAGGAGTGGGATGAGAGTGACTATTCTTGAGTGCCGAGAGACAGATGGCTGTCTGGAGCCAGGGTGCAAGGCACAACCAACCCAGAAGGGTGAGAGACAGCAGGGCACAGCCACGCATCGAGTGGTGAGGTTAATATCCTTTGATATCTTGGAGTCAAACCAGGCCCTTGCTCGGCTCTCCCCAAAGGTGTCAGTGTCCCCTAGTAGTGTCTCCTTGCTGTACTCATGGTAGTCTTCCGGCCTCTCCTGGGGCTCCTCGCCCCCCTGTGACCACAGACATCACCTCCGGCCTCTTCTGATTTCACCGTGAATGGGGCATGGGGTGTTGGCTCTGTGGTTGTTGCTGTATTTCGAAGGACGCAGGGACCTTTTACCTCATCCGCACGACGGGTGCAGCGGCACATCTCATTCGAAGTCACACAAAGCCCTTCTTCCGCCTGAATTCGTTTCAACTCCAAGAGACCCTGACAACCGATTCCAATGTGACCTTTTCATGTCGAAATCCGCTAAACACAGCTCGGTGGGTACAGCTCCTGATGCTCTCCTAACACCCAGAAAAGGTGCGGCCCAGTTACTGATACTGCGGGCGCGACCAATGGATGATGATGGTCGGTTGGGGGGTGAACAGAGTGAGTTGTTGTAAAGTGCCTGCATATGTTTAACGTGCTGCGCTTGACTTGGATCGCTAGGTGACAACATGCTCCCTCCCTCCCAGGCAACGAGGGTCCCTTCTTCTCCAAAGCCTCATTTGGACTCCATGCACATTCAATCACTGGCCTCTCTGCCAAAGCCACAAGCACGGCTTCCAAGCAGTGCAAGCTGTGCTGGGGGTGCCTACTGGCTTCCAACCTGCCCCTGGAACCACAGCGAGACTTTCACCTCATTCTACACGGGGTGCCGAGGAGGTCGTCTTGTGGTGATCAAAGTACAAGTTGTGGGAAAACTAGTTTTTACCAGTCCTTTTTATCATCTTGCTGATTTATGACATTTTCTGAACTCAGATGTCAAATTTGGACGTGCGGATGGGAGCGGGGCGAAGGTTGGTTGGATGGATGGATGGATGGAAGGATGGAAGGATGAATATTGAGTGAAAGGATGTATTTTTGCGAGGTGGTTTGATTTGTGGGTGGAGTGATGATATGGGGTGGTGGGTGGTTATTGGGTGGTGGGTGGTTATTGGGTGGGTGGGTGAATGTACTTGTGGACATATGGAACAGGGTAGGTTGCTGGATGAAGGAATGGATGATTTGGGTGGGTGTGTGGTTGGATAGTGGATAGATAGTGGATAGAATGGCATTTGGACTGCTGGGTGGATAGATATTGGGTTAAGAAATTGATGGGTGGGTATTGGGTGGATGGAAGATAATACATGGGTGGATCGGATTGTAAGATGGATGGATGGATGGATAAATGGATGGACAGACGCTCTAATGGACAAATGGACAGATGGATGGACATATTGATGAATGGATAGATGAATTGGTGGCCCGATGTATGAATGGACGGATGGATGGATGGATGTTTAGATAAGATGGCTCATGGATGGATGGTAATTGTATGGATGAATTGATTGATGGACTGCAGGTCCTTAAATGTTCTCCGAAGTTACAAACATCCATCGCCCGCTCCACGTCACAGTCCAGTATGGAGCAGATAGAAGCCCCCTAGCCATGCGCTCTGTGCGCTATTATTAGTCTCTACTACCCCCACAAGATCAGATTGTGTATTGAGCACAGTTCATGAAACCCACTGTGCCATGAGCAGCACGCTCATGAAACACACGCACCCCACGCGTCCTCACCACAGGTTAATCTCCATTAAACGCTCGCTGCTGATCTCTGTGGTGCAGAAGCATCACACTGTGACGCGACACCTCATGCTGGGTTCAATCTCAAAGGCAACACGTTCCTCATCAAAAACGATCTTCTGAGTGGACTGGGCTCACATAAAATGGCGAACCTTCATTAATCGCTTTCTCCGTCTGTCGGTCTTGTGAATAACATAAAGTCTGTGTCAATGAGGACTGTAGGAGTGAGGGCAGGCATGTGTGTGTGTGTGTGTGTGTGTGTGTGTGTGTGTGGGGTAGGGGGGCTGGGCCAAGCAATGCGGCTTAACAGCGGTTCCATCGGAGAACAGCCAATCTGCGGGAGGCTGGCTTCAGAGGAGCAGGGCCCGACAGAGCAGCCTCGAGGTGTGCCAGGCTCCGCCTAAGAACCTCTTAAGGAGCACCTTGGGGAGCGCCCCAGAGAGTGCAGGCAATGAGGCAGGAAGAGCTTTAGCCCTGCTGCAGTGCTCCGGTACCTGGCGCAGACGGGGACCTGCAGGGGGTGCTCAGGGTATCCTCTGCTTCGAAGCCCAGCCTGACGTCTGAGACAGGAGTGAGACTGTCCTGCACTGACCAGAGGCGCGACGACACCCCAGGAAGTGGCCCACGGACCAGGAACACACAGTAAGGCCGGGTTTTGATTTACTTGCACAGAGTGAAGTCCGAGGCTCTTCGCGGGTCAGCAGGTGTGTTTGTATATGTGGGTCCCTTCGCCGGACGGAGCTGGACCAGCCTCCTGCCCCGAGGTCAGACACTCGCAGCGGATTCCAGCTGGGCCGGGGTCTGTCACTCCTCCTCCCACTGACCCGGTCACCGAGGGCCTGGAGATCACAGGATATTGTTATAATTCATATACATTCATTATTATCATTATTCAAGGCTCCAGCAGTTACAGAGCACATCCCCCTGTCCTGCAGACACGTCCCCCTGTTGTATGTGCACAGATGCACTCACGGTGACATCCTTCGCCAAACGGTGCTGCGTGCATTTCACCAGGCACGTCCTGTGAGGGGTCGTGGGCTCACCATCCAGGTGCTCAGATGGCCTGACCTCCAGGATTTACAGGTACCCTCCCAGGTTGCCCGGTGCTCTCTCACGGACCTCCTTTCCAGAGTGCTCTATGCCCCCTCAAGGACATCACTGCAAGGCACCTGTTCCCCTCCCCACCCATGATCGCCCCTCGACCCCTGAAGGGCCGCCCTGCCTAGGCTCCCAGATGGCCCTTATGACCTCCCTTCCCTGTATGCCTGTTGTTGCTTCCGCCCCCCTTCTAGGGGCTTCCTTCCAGGCTGCACTGTGCACATGCTCTTACTGCCTGCCTCTGTGCCCCTTGGGACAGGCTTGCCCCTTTCATGCTGGCTGGTGCTTCTTCATGAGGGCACTCTATGCCCCTCCCTTAAGGGCACACCATGCCCCTCCCATAAGGGCACTATATGCCCCTCCACGCTCAAGGTTGGCTGACATCAAGCCGTTCACCCAGGCCACTCCCCCGCCTTCCCTTATCAAAGCTTTCCGTCTCACCCCCTCATGGTCAGCCCTGAAAGACCACCCAGTGGCACACACCCTTCATGGATGGATGACCCAACACTGGAGGACACTCGCCGGCACCTGTCTCCCATCACCCAGACTAACCTCCGAGTCACCTGATGCCCTACCACCTGTGTGCCCTCACAGCTGTCCACCCCCCCAGCACTTCTCAATGCCGGCCGCTGTGCGGCCATGCACAGCGGGCGTACCACTCGCGTGCCAAAGGCACATACGTAGTTGGGACGCATGCCATGACATCGCATTCCTTTCCAAAGCATACTGATACTAGGCACATTGCAACGGTAGAGTGGGTTTTGCATAGCGGAGACATAAATATCACTATTCCCACTTCAGTGACTGCAACCCAAAACTTACCTTTGCACCCCAAACCCGACAGTGAACACTGGTATTACTTTTTGATCCCCCAAAACACACCCCAATTTTCATATTTTACCCCATGACAAACCCCAATTTCCATATTTTACCCCAAACCACAGCCCAATTTTCATATTTGACCCCAATACACATCCCGATTTTTATATTTTAACCCAAGACACACCCCAATTTTCATATCCGACATCCACCAGAAATAAGTTAATTTTACACCATTACTGACCTCACAATGCGTTGTCGGAGGCACCTGCGTTGTCGGAGTTGCGTTGTTAACGATGTACTGCCTGCGTTGTAATGGTCATCTCCCGTGCCAAAGGCAACCCATAGGCTACGCCGTTTGCGTCCGCCTGCCCCTGGACCGCGCTCAGCACCAAGGAGCCTTCCTCTTGGACACTCCACCGCTACAACGCCAGCACCCTCCTCGCCATCAACCCTGGATGCCACCTCGCCTGCCGGGACCAATCTCAGCTCCGGACCGGACATCGCCATTGCCATCACTGTTGGCTGCAGTATCACCCGCAAGGTGCACCCCGACCGTCAAGGAGGAGGCATTGCCATCCCCTACAGACGCACACTCCGACTGACCACGCACTCTAATGACCCAAGGGTGACCATGGACCACCTCCACTCCCAGATCCGGACATGGCCCAAGCACATCCTCTGCAGCACCCTCATGTGCAGGCCCCCTGGGCCATGGCCCCCCATACTCCAATACCATTGCAGAGCTCGTTGCACCCCAGGGTGTCCCATCCACCGACGACATCCTACTCGGCGTACTCAAGTTCAACTTGGACAACCCCAGTGACCAGAACACCACCCCCTCCTGGGGAAGGTCCCCTACATCAGACGCAAGCAGCAAGTCACCTCAACAAGTTACAAAGCAGGACACACGGTGGAGCACGTCACCTCCGCCAGCGGGAACTTCGACTACAGCCACAACATCGGACTCTCCTGGACCGACCATTATTGGTAACATCACGTCTTCACCTTGCCCACCGGACGCCACCGCCATCATCGCACCCCCACGCAGCTGGATTAAGGCCACCTTAGAACATCTCGTCAACTCCCTCCGCACCAACACTCCACCAATGCTTCCAAACGATGACACCCCAGCGCGCAACCACCACCGATGGATCTCCAACAGCGCCGACATTCGGTCACCCCTCTTGGACAGCACTGCGTCAGTACCTTCCACCTCCCTGATGGCAGGCGTAAGGGTGAGGCAGTGCCACAGGGATGGGCTGGCCCCATGCATTGCTGGAGTTGCGTGGAGTTGTGACATGACTGCAGCAATGCGTGACTTTAGCGCAGACAGATACGTCAGGATTCCTGACGTATCTGTCATTACTTGCGTCATGGAGCACTGTCCAGTGATTACACCGCATCCATGCTGTTGCAAGGAGGGCATAATGAGAAGAGTTGCAACGCTGTCTTATCGCAGCACAGCAACACTTTTCATGACTGGGGCACAGGTATGTGCACTATCTTATTGATTGTGCGCATTCCTGCACTGTAATTTTGTCGCAGGGCAGCACTGCAACATTGCTTCAAGCGCTGGCCAGCGCCAAAACCTGCAGAGATATGGGCCCAAGTTTTATCACCATTTTTAAGACCAGCTATTTTCTGGTCTTAAGTAACTGGCTGTAACTGCAGTTAGAGCCAGTTTTTTGGCTCTTCAGAATTTCAAGGAGCCCCTTGATAATATGGAGTAGTGGTGTTTGCGTGCCTTTTTGCACGGGAACGCCTACTTTGCATGTCATTAGCGATAAATATCGCTGACATGCTTAGCAATAAAAAAACGTGCCGCTATCGCCATAAAACTCGCGCTACGGCCCATTAGCTGCAGCTTGCTAATACAGTGATGTAAATTTCGCCGCTTTACCGGCAAAAAAGTGCCGCTAAAGCGGCGATGAGCCCTTGATAATATGCCCCTTTGTGTCTCATGCTCCGTGCGCAAAGAACTGCAAATAAGTTGGATTCCGTTTCTGAAAATCGAATAAAAAATCATAGAGGGTAAAGGCACATTTTGTATTTCCATGACAATTGTCTAACAATATATCAAAAACTAATGCAAAAATTCGTATATGTGAGAACATCTACCATTTTTTACTTGTGCACAAGTGTGAAGTCTTTTGCCGTATTTGCTATTTTCAGTTCAATTATACTATGTAAGCTAAGAAAACATAAATTGCAAGTGAACACATGGATAGTAAGGCTATGTGCGCAAATATTTCTGAAACAGAGCTATTTTTGGACAACGTACATTTTTAGATAGTTGAAAGAGTGTATCTTCTGTAGACAGTATTAAAAGTGAGTTCTAACAGCCAGATAGCATTTCTGCAGTAATCTAATATGAAAGACTTATTATAGCAATTTCTATCAAATTGAATTAGTGTTGTAGCATATTAGGTCCATTTTCACTAATATAAAATGAAAGTTAATTTGATAACCTTTTGCACTGAATAAATGAAAACGAAATACGAGTTTCAAGAATATGGCAGAAAATTGCAAAAATTATACAGATCCGTGATAAAAGTCATGGACCTCAAAGACATGCAGGCCATAACATCTTAAATCTTGGACACGTTTCAGAAATCTTGTCATGTATTAATAAGGGGGCATATTAGCAAGACCCACGTTAAAATTATCGCCGTTTTAGCGGCAGGAAACTGCCGCTAAAACGGCGATAATGGGCTTGCTAATATGTGTTATGGAATTCCAATAGAAGCCCAGGTTAGATGTCCTGCACATCTAACATGGGCTTCTATTGGAATTCTATAACGCAAATTAGCAAGCCCATTATCGCCGTTTTAGCGGCAGTTTCCTGCCGCTAAAACGGCGATAATTTTAACGTGGGTCTTGCTAATATGCCCCAAAGTTTGCAGTGAGGAAGGCGATCGTAACAAGGTGATTACATTTTGTACAGTATGTGTAGCTGCTTCTCATAATGCCTGTTCTTTATTAAATAATGTTGTTACGAATACAAGAATTCACAATAAATGAGGAATGCAGTTTCCTACTAGAAACAGTTAGACAATATAAATAATTTGCATTATATATTGAATATAGCGTTGAAAATAACCCTCTCATCTACCCGTGTGGAGCCTAGAGCCCTATTCAAAATATAAATTTAAACATGTATAAATTGCTATTTACCATTTTCTAGAGCTAAGTTACTCCAAAGTGTAGTCTTACATGTCTTCCCCCACAGAAACTAGGAGATGACTACTAATATCTTTTCACATGTAGGAGGAGATCTCCATTACTGAAGCATAGCCCTCCCTATGGTAAAGCATAGGGAAAAAATGTTTTTTTATAAAAGTTAAAAACATGGTAATGGTAAGTTATTTGAAATATTTAATTAAAAGTTAAAGAAAAATAGTTTAAATTATCATAAATCTTTAAACAAAAGTTTAAAAGTAGAATTTCTGGTGAAGACTCCCATTGTCCCTGGTTTTGTCTATTCCTGTTGCAGGCAAAACACCCAGTCACACAAACAGGGTAGGGTTTTTATTGGGACAAGTGTGGGTCCATGAAGATTCTGGAAGTTTCTATCTCACAAATGTAAGAACAATATGTGATTTTAGTCAACATTTGATGTTTTCAGGGCATTGTGAGTAAGAAAACACCATCGGATTCACACAAGGCACACCATCCTGGACTTCACCCGGTGTTTAAAAAAAAAATCTGGGTTTGGTCTGTTTATCTGGATGATAGACGAGCCCTAGCCCAAATGCTGCAGCTACCCATATCTCTGATGTCTCCAAGTAGTATATTGGGAATTTTGTGCCACGTGCCTAGGCCAACCCACACAAGTGAGGTAGCATTTTTATCAGTAGAAGTGTGGGTAAGCTGGGTGGTGGGATTTCTGTGGGTCCCTGCAGTTTCTGGAACTTTCTGTCAGAGAAATATGAGGAAAATGTCTGTTTTTAGACAGAGTTTGAAGTTTGCAAGGGCTTCTGGGTAAAAAAATGTACCTTGGGCAATCCACACAAGTCACAACATGCTAAACTCACCCAGGTGTCTAGTTTCAGACATGCTTGGGTTCGGTAGGTTTTCTTTGATGGCAGCCAACCCCAGGCCCAAAATCTACAGCTACCATCATCGCCAATCGATCCACATTGTGTTTTGGGACTGTTTGTTTCACACAAGCCACACACAAGTGGGTAGTAGGGATTTTGGGCCAGATGTTCAAAGGTTTTTTGCGTGCGCAAATGGCTTTTAGACCCGTTTGCGCCCACAAAAAACCTGTGGCCCATGTACTAATCCTATTTTGCGAGTCGCAAATAAATTTGCGAGTAGCAAAGTAAGATTAGCGACTCGCTATTAGGAAGGAGCGTTTCAAGGGTGTCCCTTCCTAATAGCGACTCCTTAAGCTATGTAAGAATGTTTTGCGACCGCAATTGCAGTTGCAAAACACTCGCAGTTTACCACCCTTCTCAGAAGGGTGATAAAGCACTCGCAAACGGGAAGGGGTCCCCCGGGGACCCCTTCCCATTTGTGAATGCATGCACAAATATTTTTTAAGGGCAGGCAGTGGTCCCGGGGGCCACTGCCTGCCCTTAAAAAATGAAATTGAAAAGTTTCATTTTTATTTTTTAAATACATCCCGTTTTCCTTTAAGGAAAACGTGCTGCATTTTTTTTTTTTAAACTGCTTTATTTAAAAGCAGTCCCAGACATGGAGGTCTGCTGACCCCAGCAGCACGTCATCCCTGGGAGTGCCAGCCATTCCCAATGGGGTCACAAATTGCGACAGCTTCATTAATATGCATGAGGCATGCAATTTGCGGCCCCATCGGGAATCGCAAACAGTGTCTCAGACACTGTTGTGTATCCCAATTAGCGAGTCGCAAATTGCGAGTCGCAAATGCGACCCAATTTGCGACTCGCTAATTGGCGGTTCGTACTTCTGGCCCTTGTGGCTACCCATAAAATCTGGGAATTTCCGTCACTGGAATGTGATGGAAAATGCAAGATTTAGGCAAGGTTTGCAGAACATTGTGGATATATGAGTGTAATCAATGCAAGTTACATGGTCCGCAAACCTCTGAGTGTTTTTTTTTTCAAAACTGTGAGGGGTTGTTATTGTTCCTTTGGAGCTTATTAACTACTGAAGTACATCTTTATACTGGTTTGTTTAGCACTTGCAGGGGTGATACGTTCAAACAGTAAGGACCTGATTGCGAGTTTGGTGGACAGGGTTACTCAGTGACAAACATGATGGATATCCTGTCCGTCGTATCACATTTCCATTACTTCCTATGTAACTTGTAATATGGCGTATCCCATCCGCCAAACTCGTAATCAGGCCCTAACTACTAATAACAGTGTCAGAATATTGCATCCATGACTACTGAAGGTGAGCTGTAAAGCCTTGTTAAGGTAACAACCGCTTTTCTTCGCTTTTCACAAGTCTTTTACATGCCGCACAGTGCCATTTATACCTCCAGCCACAGGCCCAACACACACAGAAAAAAACAATATACCGCTGCCATGCAAGGACCCATAACATTGACATGCCACAGGGCTAAATCACCAGTCCCACAACCTCCAAGCCAGTCATTAATCAACTTGCTTACAAATAAACAAACAGAATACCTCTACATACCCACTGCCAGACATGTTATAGGCACGTCATAGGTTGGGGTCTAAACAAGCTTTACAAAATCCTAAATGAAGGGAAACCTACGCAGGGTGGCTTATTCACACACTGCATTTTGTGTTTAGCAGTACTACAATAGTACTACTAAAGTACTACAAAATAGGATTCTCACACTTACAAATGCAAATCTCTACCTCCACCACTCCTATCTCTTCTATGGGGACTGCCCCACACTTGTAGGTTTCCTGCTTTGTAGTGAATGGGGGATGGACCGGGGGAGTGGCTGGAAATATGGGACATGCTTGAAACGTAATAGGAAGGTTTAGGAAGGAGTAGGGAGGGGTTTGATGAAGGTTACAGAGGGGTTAGAAGGAGCAGGCACTTACCCACAAAAGAGTAAGCCCATTGCTATTCACAAACTGCACTTCTAAAGTTACTGCAGCCAAAAAGGGACCAAAAAGAATTACAATGTACTCCAACTCAGAACTGGAGAAAGTCTGAAACCACACTTGGCCAGCCACAGGTACTACAACACCCTCCTCTAGAAATTAATGGAGGTATGGTCTTAAAATAAAACTACATTGGAAATAATTTTAAATTAAATTAAATGACTCGATTAGTTGAAAATATAAATACAGGTAATTTAATGTCTAAAATATATAAAAATGTATGTACAATTTAATTAGAAAACATTGTAACAATCTTTTTTGAAATTTTTTGTCTTTTTATACCATTAATATTTACCATAGTTAAATGTATTTTAATTAATTCTATACATCATTTTTTTCTAATCATTAATGCATAGTAAAAAAGTTTTTTCTACTTTATGTAGTAATTCATTTTAAAATGTAAACTACACAAAAATATATTTAATTTAATACTGAGGTAAATTAATATTATATATTAAATTTAAATGTAGAACAAAATCAAAAAGCGCTAATAAATAAATTCTGAATTAATTAATCAATTTAAATATACAAATATTGTTTTCTGCAGGTTAAATTGAAAAGTTTACAAACGTTATTATACATTAATAATTATTGAAAGTATTGAATATAGTTAACTGAAAGCAATTCATATATATTTCAATACAAATTAATGTTGCATTATTTTTTAATTCAAAAATATATTTTAAATATTTTCAAATTAAATAACAAAAAATGGATGCTATTCTTATAAATTATTTTAATATTAAATATTCACCTATATTTTAGACTTTTTTTTAAAATTCTGTAATTACATTTAACATTGTTTCATATGGGGTTTTATTATAAGTGCCTACCACAATATTTTCTGTGGGAGGTATTGAATTATCAGTGTTTGGCCATGATTTGTGCAGGACTTACTACTGTTAACTTACTCAAAAGTGTAAGAGTAAATTACACAAGGGTAAGTTGCTATTGTGAATCGCTTTGCAATTTTTAACTACCAGTCAAGTATCTACCTCTATCGAAGTTCTGAATATACTGTACATGTGGCAAGTGAATTTTTAGTGACTTCACCGGGGACAGCCACTGAGGCTCAGGAAGACGTTTCTTTTATGTGTCTTTAGTGCATTCGCTGTGTGGAATCAAACTCATTCTAGTTTGTGTATGTAAGTTGGGGGTTGCCCAAGGATGCTTTTGGGACTTGGCCTACCTTCATTGTACTGTGAGAGCAGATCTACCTTGGAAACTAAGGTACACAAACTGAAGAACAGTGTCCAGTGTTCCTTAAACAGCATTTCTAAAACTACTAAAGGCTTTAGGGTTTGGCACACAGGGTACTCTGTGACAATGTGGCATATGCTCCATCCACTGTTGTGGGCAGTTCTGTGACGATAATTGTAATTCACATGTATTTCGGTGAACAGAACCTCAGCCATGTTCCGACAGAGGATGAAGGTGGCAAGCAGGCCATCAGCAAGACCAAGTTGTAAATATTTTCCCAACTAGAGGGAACAGTTTGCAATTGTATCCATCCACAACCAGTGTAAGGTACATGTTATCAGCATGACAGCTCCACTTAAGTCAATTTCCCAAAACATCACTTTTGTGTGGTACAAATTGAAGAAAGTTGGAAAACATAGGCCTGACTGAGGTAGGGGCAGGGTCAGTGGTATCAACTCTCCTGCCTCGACAATATAGTCAATCCTTTGTCTCTATTGTAAGAACATGGTCAGCAAAGTGCTGATCATGCAGCCTTGCAACGTCCCCCACAGCAGATGAAGAAGTGGTTACTGTTTTTGCAGCCATATGACTTTGAATTATGGGCAATTGAAAATCAAGGAAAGACATCAGTCTTCCTGTGGTGGTTTGATGCATTTTATGCTGCCAACTGGATCAACTTTTTATACCATGCGCAAGTTTTCTGAATTGAATTATTGGACTGAACTACCTCATCACTCTTAGCCACTCTGCCCATTTGCTTGTAGTAATCAAGTATACAGTTGGGCTTGTGAACTTTTACAAACTGACCCCAACCCTGAACGAGAAAGTGCTCCATCATGGATTGTAGTGACCAGGTATGCATCCTGCCTATATGAGAACTTGATTAGCAACAGGTCGTTTGAATACATTACAGTGTTCTGCACTTTTAGGAGTTTATTATCAACAACCTCCTGCAGGAATCGTCTGTGGTGACATTGAACTGTACTGCATGCCACAGTGCCAGCTTTGTACAACTTGTTGAATAGCTTCACTCCTTTCAAAATGTTGTTCACATAAAGGTTATAGGAGATTGGACAAGTTCCTATACAATCTTTACACTGATTCCTAGCATGGAAGTGCAACCTACAGGACTTATAGTGGAGTCTTTCCCTGTTTATAGTCTCTGGCTTTATAAATAGTCAGTAGAGTTCTAGTGCAGTGTATACATCTTTGAGCCATAACAAGCCCTAATACTTGGCATGTACTGCTTGAAGAGCAGTAGCCCTCAATACAGGATCAAGTGCTCATCAATTGGTATTATTTCCAGGAGCATACATCTTTGGTATCCAAGCATGAATATATTCCTGGTCAGGCCTTTTTTTAAACAACCTGTCTGGATCGTCTCGGGACAACACTGCAGAATTGAGCATGACCATGTTCCTCAGAATCAATAGAAGACGAGCATTAGATGGAATGTTATTCCACTGACAGAAAAATTGCTTCCATATTCTGCTCCATTAACCTCTCCCTCAGCTGCAGCATTAGTATCAGATCCTGCCTCAAATTTGCCATCCATTACTCTAGTTAGGGCTGGGCAGCAGTCGTCCACCGAGACACCATCTTTGTTAACTGTCTAGAACCTGTATACAACCTTCCTTCTGAAATATTGTGTCCTCCGCAGAAGGCAAAAGGGTGCTTACAAATTAGTGAGTGGGTGTGTGTGTGAATGTGAGATATGCCAAAGAAGTAGAAAAGCAAAAAATAAGCACTTACCTCTTGATGTTGATATGCAAAGAACTTCTCCCAAGAGGCTAAAAGATACAAAAAAAGAACAAACTATTTCCACATAAGCAAAACCACAACATATTCTGTGGGATGATGGTTGAACCCACTCCAGCCACTATTCATTTATTACAGCAGTTACAGGGTTCCATCTCACTTAAAAATTATATATACTGGCTGTTCATAAACGGTATGCTATTCTGGAACTGCCAACAGCTGATAAATAAAATAATTCGATTTGGCACAAAAACAGAGAAACTTTTCACCATTGACTTACATTGCATTGGAGGAAATTTTAGGTGGGAGACATCTACAATAAAGATATACCATAGTCAGAAAGGTTCAGAAACTAGGCCCAGGCACCACAATAAATATATCCCCCCCAATAGTAGAGCTGATAGTCACACAAGCATCAGCAAAGACAATAGGTCTGGTGTTGACTGCCAGCCTTTGGCTTTAGAATGTTTTCTCCTGGCTGTTGCAAAAATCTGTCCTCTGTCTTAAGAAGCACACATTGCCGTAGTAGCCTCAGAACTGAAGATTCCTACTTTGTGATCAGACATGCTCCATGTGAAAGGGCAAAATGCCATCACTCATGGTGAAGTTAGCCTGTAGCTGAATTGGACCAACCCTTTGCCCTTTTGGTGTGGGTGGAACAAATGGGTGAATGATACAAGAACAGATAAATGAAAGAAGAAGGCTGCCTGAAAACTCCTATGAGCGAACTAGCTGTTGTGTGCTATGATGTAGCATATATTCTCAATACAGGAGCAGAATTTCTGAATATAACTGCAAGAGACTTTCTTGAAAAAGTGTAAGGAAAAGATTAAATTCTTCTGGGCAACCTCACGAATCTCATGGCATGTAAACATGGGACAACTGAGTACTGGTTCTGTAGGCATGCTGAGCTAAAGAGCATGTTTCGTAACTCAGGTGCACCTACCTGGTTCATAATTCTGAGTTGAACTGAGTATGCTTGGGATGATCTTTATCAATTCTTCAGGTAAACCTAACTCAAACATTGCTAGATTATTTTTTAGAAACCTGGACAATTGTGCTCCTTGGATCCAGCAAATGTATGTAGGTGCTTTATTCATAGGTTTCAAGCCGTGCTTCCCTTTATTTGCAAATAAATCCTCCTCTAAGTGAGGGGTGCTCCACTTATTCACATGATACTGTGGGTAAAAGGCGCGGACAAATTCAGAAAGGATATTGATGAGACAGTACTGTCATTCATTGAGCAGTATTTTACACGTGAGATTCCAAAGGAGTCTCACAACAAAAGCCATAGGCAGCAAGTGTTGCCATTTCAGTGCCACAACTCTTGGAGTACTGTCATCACAAATATAGAGCTAAACGGAAATACCACACAAAGTGTCATTTAGAATTTTCTAATGAAAGAGTGAACAGTTTTATGTCTGCAGTCAGGCATACTGTCTTTGTCAAATCGCTTATGATTCTTAACATGCAAATGGAGAGGGGGAGGTCAGGCCACCGTATATCCTCCTGAGTCAAACATCAACCACGACTAGTAATTGTAGCTTTATATGTTTTCCTATTTAGGAGTACCAGTCAGAGACCAATTGGGATGTCACAGAACTACTGTCCGAATTGCAGGGGAAGGAAAGACCATTCTTATGTAAGAGGAAGCCTCACACACATATTTGTATCATGCTTCATCATCGACATCCTCTCTCTACCCTAGTAGGTCAATGCCGCCAGGGCAGACTCAACCACCCGATGGGCTCAAACAAGGAGGGAGTTCTCAGGTAAAAAGCTACTAGACAAAGATAGGATCCAGGTCAATTAAAATTAAAAACACCTTGTGGTTCTCCAGTATATCACCTTTAATAGATGGGAACCTCAGGTATGTCTAAAAACCGAGGCAAGATAGTGTGTATAAGAGAATGGCTCAAACCATCTCTCTTAGGCCAACATGTTCTTACTCTACTGTTTAGCACTATTGGGTCTGGGGCATTCTTCAGGACCAAGGATCCCTAAATACCTTAATGAGGACAAGTCACCGTACGTTATAATGCTAAAACCAACACAAACCCAGGTGAGTTCTACCAAAGTTGAGGTGTAGATATTAACCTATTGGGATCGATTGAAAGGGAAAACAATTGTTACGGACTTCCATACATGAGATACACCTTAACATAATAATTGTAATGTGGGCATACAGGTGACACTAAACAGCACGCCACTGCAAAGTTGACTCACATGATATATGAGAATGCGCATGCAAAAATAAAACACATGCAATGTGAACAGCATTATTTTATCATTATCATAAAGAAATAAAACAAATAAACACTTCCTTACTTTACAAGCAGAGGAAATTATCTGTTACCGTAGATTATAGGGGATACCGGATCCCTAGTCAGGGAGTGGAATGATGTCCTTTATAGTAACACACTGGTAGAGAATAATGAAGGATAATGAGAAATATAGTGTAACCATTTTGGATATAATGGACATAAGGATTCTGATTAATATAGTTTGGGCTTAGAATGATGCTGAGCCTGCTTGTAACTTGATGATATTAACCAGACTCATACTGTGAGCATAGATGATACCAGCTCAAAATAGAAGGTCTGCATGAGTAACTCTGCCAAAGGGCATCTGGACAGCTAGGGTGTGGTCCAGGCCTCAATGATCTTGTACACTTAGCAACATGACAAGCGCAGGACTCAGCACACAATCATTTTCATTGCAGTGGCCACTCACACACGTTTTGTTTGGGTGAAAAATGCAATCATACACAATAGGGAGGGGGCAAATGCAAAACAACCATGCTCCTACTCCTAGCACTGCCCCTGTTTCATATGGACCACCTGGGGGCATCCAACACCCATTGACAACTCAAAAAGGTGCATTGTGTGTTTTTACCTAAGCAAATCCGCTCCCAGTTATTTGTACGGCTGGGAAAGTCGGTTGCTCTGCTTACGAAGCCGGCACGTATAGAGCTTTTGACATGCTAGCACTGGTAATGCATGATATATCAGCATCACATGGGACGTTGTTCGGTAGGAGGAGAAATAATCCCCTATGTCAGCGTTCCATTCGCAATATACTTCAAGTGACAGAAAGCATCACTTGAGTCTGTTCGGGACCCCAGTAAACTTGTCCTATTATTAAAATGAATAGTGAAACCCTCGACAATCATACAATCTCGCAATGTAATAACCCTCTGTACGCGTCTTTGCTGTCCAATTGGTAGTATGTGAAATAATGCACAAGAAGTCAGGAGCTGAAATAAACCAAACATGCTCCCAATCATGGGCACTGGCCAACGAGTGGCCTGATTTGCCTGAGTACCAGCTCTTCTGGGGTGGATATGTACCAGTATATCCTTGATGTTCCTTGCTCTCATAAAAAGATTACATAGGTTTCTTAAATTCAATCCACCACACTGTAGGGTACCCCAATTTCTGTTAACAATTTTTTATAAGTTGTTAGACAGGGGCTGAAAGTGGTCACATGAATCAATCTATCACTGCTCTGTTTTTGGTATGTCATCAGTAACTGGTCCCTGTTATTGTTCAGGGCCCTTTTTTTTGCTCTTCTTATCAGATGGAAAGGGTAGTTCTTCTAAAATAGTTTTGAAGAGAGTTTCTCTACATTTGATCTATAATCGCCTATTACTGGGCAATTGTGTCTCAAACGTAAAAACTGCCCCCCTGATAAGTATTCACGTAATGCACGTTGATGAAAACTCTAGAAATGGAGAAGATTGTTTTGATCTGTTGGCTTGTAGAAGACCTCAGTTTTGAGGAACCCATTGTACTCCTTAATCAGGAGATCCAGAAAAGGCAATTAATTTCCTCCTATAGAGGCTGTTAAGCAAGAAAAGGGGTTCAATGTGTTCAGCCACATACCAAATTCAAGGGCTGCATCCTGATTAGAAGCACGGCATAGCATTTCCACATACATATCAAACACAAATGTGCTCCTCCAGGAAGTCCCATGTATTAGGAGAAAATATTCTTCCTCAAACTCAAAGAAGTTGTGTGCCAGTGCTAGTTGAGCCAGATCAAGTACAATCTCCCGTGGGGTAATGTAGTCAATTCTGTTTGACTCAGGATCTTGTCCACAACCTCCAGGGTAGCCTCCTTAGGAATGTTGGTGTATAGGGATTTTATATCCAAACTGATTAATAGTTCACTCTTACTGTCAGAAGGCATATCTTTTATCAGATTGAGGACATCTTTTCCTAGATGTATATCTGAGGTTCATACCTGTAGATTAGCGTATAAACAGGCAGTGAAACAAAGGAAAGCATGGCTGAGAGAAGAAGCATGGGAATCATTACCTCAAGCAAGCACTAATAATGATAATAATGCATTTTGGAGGGTAGTCAATTCGGCACCACTGAGAGTAGATAAGGGACCTGGTATTGTAGTTGTCATACCGGATGATTACTGGGTAAAACACTTCTCTGATATTTACTCTTCTATAACCTCTATACCAGAATGTGATTAGACCCATATACATGGTGATACTCTACCCTTAATTCAATCTTCCCCAATTTCTGGAGGAAGTCCATAGGGCAATAACTGCTAGCAAAGGCGGAAAAGCACCCGGCCCAGTCGCTGTACCTGTGTGTTTGTATAAAGCTAACGTAACTTTATGGAGACCCTTATTGACTGCTGTATTAAGGGCTTGTTGTAATACAGGTTTTCTCCTGACTTGGTCAGAATCAATAATTGTACCCATTTATAAAAAGGGTGATCGACAAAATCCAGCGTGTTATAGGCCGATTTCTTTGCACAGCTCTCTAGTGAAGATAGCGGGACGTATTATCCTGATCAGGCTACAGGATTGGGTAGAAACAAGGGCAATTTTGTCAGATCTTCAATATGGGTTTCACAGTTTGCTAGGGACTATCGAGCAGGGTCTTAATTTAAGTATGTTAAAAGAAAAATACATTAAGATCAAGAATGGGAATCTATTCCTGGGATTTGTCGATCTCTCCTCTGCATTCCATTGCGTTATTCATTTTAAGTTATGGACAATTATGACTGACATGGGAGTGGAAACATCGATTATAAATTTTATAAGAGCCCTTTATACAGGAGCTAAAGCTAGAGTCAGGTATGGGACCAGGGGAGAATGCACCCAGGATTCTTAGTGTGGAGAGAGGTGTCAGACAGGGTTGCGTCTTAGCACCTTTTTTTTTCTTCATATATATAAACAATGTAGGTGCAGCATTGGTCTCACAAGTTAAAGATCTTCCACATCGCCCAATGCCGGCCCTTCTAGATGCGGAAGATGCTGTCCTCATGGCCCTCACTCCTCTTGCATTGCAGTCTCTACTCAATACCTTTGTTGAATTTATGCAGGATCTTAATTTGATAGTTAATCAATCGAAAACATTTATAATGAAGTGTGGCAGAAGAACTGCAGGCTGTTGTGACATAAAAATAAAGGATACCAAGATTGCTTTTACAAACAGTTTTTCATATCTAGGCGTCTTGTTCGATAAGGAAGGTACATGGAATAGTGCCACATTTTCGAGGGCCCTATCATTTCAGAAAGCTATAATGGCACTACAAATCTTTGCCAGTAGATTAGGCACAAATCCCCCTTTGGAAATGATTAAGATATACAAGGCCAAATGCACTACTTGAGCACAATACGGGGCGGGATTATGGGGGCACACAAAATGTACTACACCGCAAGCAGTGGAGAATGAGTACTTAAGATACTTGCTCGCAGTCCCCAAAAGTGCTTCTTCATATGTTTGTCATGCCGAGCTGGGGGTCCCGTTTCTGACTGATCTTATCAGGATACAACCTATATTGCTATGGTACAAAGTCTGGACTTCAGAACATACTGCCCTAAATCGTGGGATCATTGAGGATAGTCTAAAATCATCTCTATGTACTTGTAACTCATGGTTGACATATTTTCAACATATTTGTTGTGACTTGGGGTGACCAGACTATTTTGAGAACCCTAACTCTCTGGCAGCTATTAGCAGAATAACACTGAAAAAAGAATTTACTGTCCACCTAGAGAACCTTAGGCTGACCACTGAATTATTAAAACCCTCTGTTTTAAGAAATCAAATTATTTTAACTAGTAATGATATGCAGTGATATCTGAAAGCTGTATCCATCTCAAGACATGGGTTTGTCCTAACTAGATTTAGAATGGATATTTTCCAGCAGCTAGTCAGTTTTCCTAAACTTAATGACTGGTCACCAAATTTAAGTAACTGCCCATGTGATGACAGGACGCCACAGAGTACTATGCATGTTGTACTTTTCTGTAAATTTTATAATCCATGGAGAAAACGTTACATTTTACCAATTTTAAGGGCTTTACATTTTTCACAATGTCCACCTGCATATCTCTACTTACAAACACTGCCTACTGTGGAACTTTGCTGTGGAATGTCAAGTTTTCTGTGGGCCGTCGTTTATCCTAGAAAGAACATATATAGATAATTTGAATAACTTTTAGAAATCATTAACTAAGAATCGCTGTTTTACTAAAGTGGATATATGAACACTGTTTATAAACTTTTACCCGATATAAAAAGTCTATGCAAAACAAAATTGTCCCGATGAAGATGGAGGCCATTGATATTGCTCATTGAAACGTACGTTGGCCATAGAGTGTGACACCCCAGACATCAGCACAGCAATCGAGGGTGGATGCCTTTCAACCCGTTTTTCCAACTATCTGTGCATGTAACGTTGGTCTGGGGCGTAGTATGGTAGTGTTCAGTATGTGACATGGTTGTGGGTCATTTGAATGAGGTGTGAGTGTAGGGGACTGATTTTTTCTTTTCTATTCTAATTTTATTGCAACAGTTTTTATATTCTAAATATAGATGTAAAACTGAATCAAGATTGTTGAAAGAAATGAAATGTTGTTAATGTCAATTTTCCAATTTTTGATAAATATGTAAAAAAAGAGAGAAAAAAATATAATGAAATATGAAACAATAACATCTGAAGTTGGAGTGTGGAAAGTAGTATCTTAGTATGCCCTAGTTTTGAGCTTAAAAAAGCCGCCATTAAAGCAATATAGGTCTAGTGGGAGCTTGTTTCTGCATCTAAGAATATATTATAATCAGGAGTCTTAGTGAATTAGTTTTTTTACTTGAATTTTAGAAATATAGAATAGAGAATCATGTGCAATAGGCAGGTAGCTATGTACAGCGGACTCTTACTTGAGGTTCTTGTATTTCTTTTCCTTCATTCTTTCTCTTTTTGTAAATCATTATGTAAAAGCATTTTATGGATGTTATAACTATATACTATCTGTCTAGCGATCATATGAAATGATTTTAAAATGTATTTTTTAACTAGGTGTGATTTAAATTATATTTTATGTATTTATTATGAACTTTTATGGTCTAATTCATTTAGATCGAATAAAGTTAATAACGAAAGAAATACATCTTTTGTGTCTTGCAGAAATATGGACTTTTTTTCACCAAGGGTCATAAAATTGTATCACAAAATTGTGACAAAGGTTCCAAAATGGACCCAATCCCTAAGACTATAGGTCTCCCAGAGGGAGGATATTTGTTTTTATGGACATTATGGAAAGTGTAGAAGTAGGGTACCATGAGTTGTTTCTGGATCAGAAAGTCTGCCTTATTTGTCATGCTCCACATATTCTCCAGACCATTGGATGCCAGCAAGGCCAAATCTTCTTGTACTTCAGGGGTAGGATTCCTGGTCAGAATTTTGTAATTCCGAGTGTCGCTCAGGATGGACACGTACTATCTAAATCATAGTGGTAATTTACAGAACCTGTGCCTGTATGAAGTATCTTAGTTCTACACATACAGAAACAATGTTGAAGAAAACTGGAAGGTTTTCAGTCTCTGGCTGTGACAGTTAGTTAGTGAGACGCAGCAATGTGAGCCTCATCAACCATCACAAACTCAGTTGCCAAAGAGGAGACAAAAAACAGGTTTTCTACTAGGCTTGTTTGCAACTCTTCAACCATTGGTATACTGAGGAAGATCTGTTGGGTCAATGAGACTGCTATGAAGACACTTGCAGTGTAAGACCAAAGACCAACATAACTGACCAATGTTTCCTACATATATGAAAATGTTGAATGATGCAGCCAGAATTCAACCAGAAAACTTTAAGATCCGCTTAACCATCCTATTTGCAACAACAGGCTGGTTAAGCAGATCTTGACATTTTCTTGTTGACCCAATTCAGGAAGGACCTCAAGACCTGGCTCGTCGACTGAACCTCCACACCCTGATGGATCAGCAGCCCCACCCCTCCCATAGTGCCTTGAGACCCTCATGGGTTAGTAGCCACGCTATACAAACCCCTGATTGATGATTGATAGAACCATAGCAATGAATGAAGTGGAAAATGCTATGGATCCAGTGAAGAGTGACTCTTGTTTTAGAAAATTGGAATACTCAGATTTCCCAACCATAAAAAGCATTGGCCCTGATTCACAAAGCTAAACTGAGAGGAATGGCGACCTTTACGACTTTTGGTATTCACAAAGGGCATTTACTACTCGTAAATGTCCTTTGTGAATACCAAAAGTCAAACTTTACAACTTTTGATATTCACAAAGGGCATTGACGAGTAGTAAATGCCCTTTGTGAATACCGAAAGTCGTAAAGTTCAATTTTCCTCTCAGTCTAACTTTGTGAATTGAGGCCATTGATTGGCCATGGAATTATCCATGACAAATCTGAATGTGAATGCATCACATTCAAGCTTACACTTCTGTATATCAGTGGTAAGGCAGTTACTGGGAAAATGTTCTTATAAAAGTGCTAACTTCATGTGTACACAAGAAGACAGTTTGCAACACTTCATGTGTGATGTCAGCACCCACTGTAGTAACTGCACACAACATAAAAGGAAATACTCTGCATCATCTTCTCATGTTGCCAGTGGAGCATGACAACAAACTGGAGTGCGCAAGGTTATTTAGTGATGTTTGTCATGAAAGATTAAGGTCCTCATCATTCATGAGGTTAGCATGATTTACAATGTAAGGCTAGCCTTAATTCTTCTGGGAATGCAGGAGGTTGTCAAAACTCATTATGATGTTCTTTTTGGTGGGAAATGTCAAGGTTTTTAGGGACCTTCTTCAGTTGACCCCTGTCAAATGTCAGCCAGTTTTTAACAAGGTACTCCAGGAGGAATCTAGGAACTCAATAGACAGTATTTGTAATGTCAACATATGTTTGAATTCCCAATATGAAGAATTGCCTGAAAACATGAGACATGCTACAAATGAGAAGTATGGCACCATTTGGAAAGATATCAGAATAGGTGTAGTCCTCAACCCCTTCGCTGCCATGCCTCCCCCACCTGTGCCACTTTCTTTTTGTCTATTTGGGGTAGTTTGCGCTTAGAACCCTATAACCTTTTGTCCACATAGGGTATCCATGCCAAATTTGTGTCCTTTTCTTCCAGTATACTGAGGGATCTAAAGGTACCCAGGGTTTGTGGATTCCCCCGGGGACAAAGAAATTAGCCAAAATACAGCTACATTTTGGATTTTTCTGAAAAATGGGAAAAAAGGGCTGCATAAGACAGTGTCTGGTTTTTCCCTGCAAATGGTATCAACAAAAGATTTTGTGGTGCTAAAATCACAATCTTCCCAGCTTTCAGGAACAGGCAGCCTGGTGTCAGAAAACTAAACTTTTCTACACAGTTAGGCATTTTACTGGCATATAGCTTATTTTTCCAATTTTTTATGCTTTTAACCTCCTTCCAGTTAGTGGTATAAATAGGTGTAAAACCAATCATAGATCCCGGAAAGCTAAAGATTTCTGAAAAGAAGGCGACATTCTGAATTCAGCAAGGGGTCATTTGTGGAGATCCTTGAAGGTTGTCCTATAGAAAGTAACAGTTTAAATAAAACAATATTAAAATTGAGTTGAAAAAAACAGCCATTTGCGCTTACATTTTCACCTGTAACTTCTTTTAACTATGCTAGATTTTTAAAAACCATATACCATTATGTCCGCAGGACACTTCTGGTTGCGAGTATGTTGCAAAGTCGCCCTGGGCACCCCCTAACTTTTTGCTGACTGGTACTGGTGGTAACTGACTCTGACTGACCCTGGGTCTGCCTAACCAGGCCCAGGGCCAGTGCAATGCTGAAAGAGACACATTAGAATACAGTTAAAACACCTACATACACTAGGGTACACAATGTTATGGTGGGGTACCCCTGTGATTGGCATGACCTACCAGAGGAAACTGGACTTGGCTGAGAAGAGATGGTAGAGGAAGGAGGCGTTGAAAAGAAATGGTGGCAGTGAAAATGATGACGATTTTGAAATGTCCAGGGGTGGTGCATTTGATCACAAACTTCCCAAGGGTATAGTACCCCAGTACACTGAGGGGGATGACATTGACAAGTGGCTAGCAGCTTTTGAGAGGGCCCTTAGAATGAGTAGGGTCCACTTTAAGTATTGGAGTGCACTCCTGTGGGAGTTGATTCCAGTAGCTGGGAGGGATAGGCTCCTGACCCTGAAGGGAGAGGAGGCAGAATCATACCAGCAGATGAAGGCATGCTTAGTCAAGAAGTTTGGTCTGACTCCAGAGCAGTACAGGGTGAAGTTTAGAGGCACCCAGAAATTGAGTTCAAAGTCTTGGGTAGACTTTGTGGACGTTTCAGTGAAGGCACTGGAAGGCTGGATTGTTGGTAACAAAGTTGACACATATGAGGGATTGTATAATTTGTTTTTGAAAGAACATATTTTGACTCATTGTGCAGAAGAGAAGTTACGCCAGTATCTAGTGGACTCTAAGCTGACAGATCCCAGAGAGCTGGGTGAAGCAGCTGATGAGTGGGTGAGAACCCGGGTTTCCATACAGCACCAGGGGGTGACCAGAAGAAAGGAGGACAGGTCCCTCCCCAGGGGAAAGCCCAAGGGAAAGAAGGTCAAAACCAGAAGGAGTCCTCCAAAGACCCACAAAAACCTGCACAAGGAGGGGGGCCCCGAGCCAACCCAAATCAAAGGGAGGTGGATTCAGGGAAAGAATGGTAGGTTCTTTGATCCCTCAAAAGTGGGTAAGTGCTTTGACTGTAACCAGCCAGGACACAAGCTAAGAAACAGGAAGAAACCGTCTGCTCCCTGGTATAGTGAGGAATTAAAGATACTGCGGAAAAATTGTAAGCAAGCGGAAAGAAAATGGAGGAAACTCTATGCAGATATAGATAAAAAAGCCTTGAGAATACAACAAATTTTGTACAAGGAAGCGATCGGAAAATCAAAAGCTGAATACTATGCCCAAATCATCTTACATGCACCGAATAGCACAAAAACCCTGTTCACTATAGTGAAGGAACTATCCAGCCCGGCGTGTGTGGGTAATAAGATCAGAGCAACTCAAACATTATGCGATGAGCTTGCGACCCACTTCGATGAGAAGATTAAAAAGATAATTAGTGGGCTGAAGCTTAATAATAATATCAGTCCGGAGCCGGAAAAAGTACTATCGGATACATCAGTGACAAAGCCACAGGTCGAAGACAGTGATAATGACTGTCCTGCGGTACTTCGGTACTTTCAAACACCCACAGAAGAAGTTTTTAATTTATTAGCGCTGAGTGTCTCTTCTGGTTCACCTCTGGACCCTGTCCCGCAGAGGATATGGAAAGAATTCAAACTTGACCTTCTCCCACGACTATGGCATATTTGCTGCCAATCCCTTGAACAGGGAGTAGTACCTGAGGGGTGGAAGCAGGCAGTGGTGACTCCACTGCTTAAGAAACCTACACTGGACACCCTCTGCCCAGCCAATTTTAGGCCTATCTCCCTCTTCCCCTATCCGGTTAAAATACTGGAGCGGGCAGTTAGCAAATCTCTCTCTCTTTTCTTGAAGAAAACTATCTGCTAGACGAGGCCCAATTTGGGTTTCGCCCGGGACACGGAACGGAGACCGCTCTAGTGACAGTACTAGATAACCTGAGGATGCGTGCTGACAATGGTAACTCGAGTATATTGGTACTACTGGATATGTCAGCCGCATTTGATACGGTGAACCACAGCATTTTGCTGAACAGACTAGAGGAAATTGGGGTAAAAGGCCTGGCACTGAAATGGCTACGATCATATCTGACTGATAGACAACAGGCAGTCTCAATCCCCCCCTTTACGTCTCCAAAAATCCCCATGTGTCATGGGGTGCCACAGGGTTCGGCGATAAGTTCGATTTTGTTTAATATTTACTTGCGCCCTCTCATCTCCATTATTAGATCCTTTGGCGTGGATCTTGTAAACTATGCAGATGACACGCAATTGGTGTTTTCTTTAGAAGGGAATCAGGCAATCACCCTGGATATATTTCAGGAGTGTATGCAGAATACCGCAAACTGGCTCAGGAATAACTCCCTACAATTTAATGGAGGAAAAACGGAGATCGTATATTGCTCCACGTCCAGGATTGCCCGGCCTTTTCCCATAGAGCTCCAAATAACACCAACAGACAAACCTGTAGTGCCAGCTAAAACGGTGCGTAACTTGGGAGTTCTGCTGGATGATAATCTCCAGCTAGAATCACAAGTCACCAAAGTAGTTGGTACATGTTTCTCTCTGCTCAGAGCTCTGAGGAGAATTTTGCCGCTACTACCAACTGCCATCAGACCCCAAATTGTGAGGTGTATAATCCTGAGCAGATTAGATTACTGCAACTCACTATATTTGGGGGGCTCAAAGTCACTACTTCAGAAGCTGCAAAGGATCCAGACAATTGCAGCTAAGTTGGCTCTAAACAGGCAGCGTAGTTCTTCACTTTCTTTGGCCTTGAAAGATCTCCACTGGCTGCCGATCTGCCAGAGGATACAATTTAAATCCATGTGCATCGTGTTCAGAGCACTGCACGGAATGGGCCCTAAACCCTTGCAGAGGAAATTTTTATGGTATGTTCCTGCGAGAGACCTTCGGTCAGCAAATGCACACTTAGTGAGCATCCCAAGAATTAAGAAAATGAAGTCGGGGGGCAGTGCATTCGGTGTAACAGCCGCTCGGCTGTGGAATGAACTTCCCTTAGATATTAGGCAAATTCAATCTTTGCCCCTATTTAGAAAGCAGCTAAAAACCTGGCTGTTTCCCAGGTAGGGTATGACTCCCAATAATGTTTTCCTGGGTAAGATGCTCACAGGCTCCAATGTTGATTTTGTCAGTCACAGCGCCAGGATACCCGTAGGGTGACAGTATGCGCTATATAAGAATCATTTACATTACATTACATTACAAGCAGGGAGATGCTGTCTGCGCCAAGAAGCTCCCCCCTAAGGGGCCATCCACAGGGATTGCCAGTGTCAGTGTAGGGGTGGAGAGTGGTGCCCCAGTGAGGAGTAGTCAGGTGGTGGAAGCAACCTTAGTGTCCCTGGGTGGGGTGAATATTGCAACCCTTACTGCCTTACCTCCAAACATGGACAAATACAGGCAGAGGCCTAAAGTGAATGGGACTGAGGTTGAGGCTATCAGAGACACTGGGGCTAGTGTAACTATGGTCCTGGATGAGCTGGTGCCTCCAGAGAGGTTGTTACCTGGTGAGTTTCACCAGGTGACTTATGCAGACAGCACTACCAAACTCCATCCTATGGCTGTGGTGGATTTGGAATGGGGAGGTGTGACAGGCCCTATGAAGGTAGCTGTGTCAAAGGTACTCCCAGTCCAGTGTTTACTGGGCAATGATCTTGAAGCCTCTGTGTGGTCAGAGGTGGAGAGAGGACTCCATATGAAAATATTGGAGCTCCCTGAGTGGGTATGTGCTGTGACTAGGTCACAAACTAGCCAGAAGGGAGGGGCTGGACACTTGGACCCTGAAAAAAAGGGCCAAGCATCCAAGGACAAGGGTCCTGGGCCTGGTGAGCCAGCCCAGGGAACTCCAGAGGTGCAGGCAGAATCTAACCCTGATGGGGAGGATCTGGCCTCTGAGGGAGGGACTCCATCCCTGCCAGAGCTGTCAGATTTGGCAGAACTGACAGGAGCAGGTGGACCCTCCAGAGAGGAGTTCAGTAAGGGACAGCGTGACTGTCCCACCTTTGAGAGCTTGAGGCGGATTGCTTCCAAGCAAGAGGAAGGGGATGACAGTGGGTTTCATAGAATCTAATGGGAAGATGGACTGCTTTATACTGAGGCCAGAAACCTCAAGGAGGGTGCCAACAGGAGGTTGGTGGTGCCCCAGAGGTACAGAGAGTTCATCCTGACTTTGGGTCATGATATCCCCTTGGCAGGACATTTGGGACAGACAAAGACATGGAACCGGTTGGTGAACCATTTCTACTGGCCCCATATGTCTGAGAAGGTAAAGGAGTTTTGCAGCTCCTGTGTCACCTGTCAGGCCAGTGGCAAGGCATGGGGCAAGACAAAGGCTCCCCTAATACCACTGCCAGTGGTTGGGGTTCCTTTTGAAAGGATGGGGATAGACATTGTTGGTCCCCTGGACCCACCTACTGCATCAGGGAATAGGTATATCTTAGTGGTAGTTGACCATGCCACTAGGTACCCTGAAGCCATACCTCTTAGAACCATTGATGCTCCTGCAGTGGCTAGAGCACTGCCTGGTGTGTTCACCAGAGTGGGTTTTCCAAAAGAGGTGGTATCAGATAGGCGCACAAACTTTCTGTCCAGCTATCTGACTGCTATGTGGGATGAGTGTGGTGTCAACTACAAGTTCACCACCCCCTATCACCCACAAGCAAATGGTCTTGTTGAGAGATTCAACAAAACCCCGAAGGGCATGATAAATGGGTTGTCAGAGAAACTCAGGAGGAGATGGGATGTTCTCCTCCCATGCTTACTGTTTGCCTACAGGGAGGTGCCACAGAAAGGGGTTGGTTTCAGTCCATTTGAGTTGTTGTTTGGACACCCTGTGAGGAGGCCATTGAGCCTGCTAAGAGAGTCTTTAGAGAAGTCTCTTAAAGAAGCTAAGGACAATGTGCTTGACTATGTGCTAGGCCTGAGATCTAGAATGGCAGAGTACATGTACAAGGCAAACAGAAAACTGGAGGCCAGCCAGGAGCTCATGAAGCACTGGTATGCTACTCAGGCTACTATGCCTGAGTATACTCCAGGACAATTGGTGTGGGTGTTGGAGCCTGTGGCTCCCAGGGCCCTCCATGACAAGTGGAGTGGGCCCTATCCAATCTTAGAAAAGAAGGGTGAGGTTACCTATTTGGTTGACCTTGGCACCCCCAGGAACCCTCATAGGGTCCTGCATGTGAATAGATTGAAACCCCACCATGACAGGGCAGACATGACCATGTTACTGGTCACTGATGAGGGTGTGGAGGAAGAAACTGAGCCTGTGCTCGACCTCCTCTCTACTAATGTGCAAGATGGGTCAGTGGAGGGGGTGATACTCTCTCCCAAGTTGACAGACCAGCAGCACAGAGACTGTAAGCAAGTGCTGGAGCAGTTTGCTGGCCTGATCTCTTTGACCCCAGGCATCACTGAGTGGTGTGTGCACCACATTGACACTGGTGACAGCCTACCTGTCAAAAATAAACTGTACAGGTTGTCTGACCATGTCAGAGCCAGCATTAAAGCTGAGGTTGCTAAGATGCTGGAATTCGGGGTAATTGAACCGTCTGAGAGTCCATGGGCCAGTCCAGTGGTGCTGGTGCCTAAACCTAATCCTCAGGGGGGACCCAAGGAGTTAAGGTTCTGTGTGGACTACAGAGGATTGAATGCAGTCACAAAGACTGACGCTCACCCTATACCTAGAGCTGATGAGCTCATTGACAGGTTAGGGGCTGCTAAGTACCTGAGTACTTTTGATTTGACATCAGGTTACTGGCAGATTGCCCTCACTGATGGAGCAAAGGAGAGGTCAGCATTCTCCACACCAGAGGGACATTATCAGTTCAAGGTAATGCCCTTTGGCTTAAAGAATGCACCTGCCACCTTCCAAAGGTTGGTGAACAGGGTCTTGTCTGGGTTGGAACAGTTCAGTGCAGCTTACCTGGATGATATAGCTGTATACAGTTCTACCTGGGGGATCACTTAAGCCACCTAAGGGAAGTGCTTCAGGCCATGCAGCAGGCAGGCCTGACTATTAAGGCAAGCAAGTGCCAAATAGGGCAGAGTTCTGTGGTGTACCTGGGCCACCTGGTAGGTGGGGGCCATGTACAGCCTCTCCAAGCTAAAATCCAAACTATTTTGGATTGGACAGCTCCTGTTACCCAGACTCAGGTCAGGGCATTCCTTCGACTGATAGGGTACTATAGAAGGTTTGTTCAAAATTATGGGACCATTGTGGGGCCCCTAACAGAACTCACTTCTAAAAAGAGGCCCAAGAAGGTGATTTGGACCCCAGAGTGTCAGAAGGCTTTTGACACTCTGAAAGCTGCTTTGTGTTCAGCACCAGTGCTACTGGCCCCTGATTACACAAAAGAATTTGTGGCAGTGTTTTCACAGCTAAATGAAGAGGGCCTTGATCAGCCAGTTGCCTTTATTAGCAGGAGGCTTCTTCCCAGAGAGCAGAGGTGGAGTGCCATTGAGAGAGAGGCTTTTGCTGTGGTTTGGTCCCTGAAAAGGTTGAGACCATATTTGTTTGGGACTCACTTTCGCGTTCAAACTGACCACAGGCCTCTCAGATGGCTCATGCAGATGAGAGGGGAGAATCCCAAGCTGTTAAGGTGGTCCATTTCCCTAAAGGGAATGGACTTTACAGTGGAACACAGACCTGGGGTTGCCCATGCAAATGCAGATGGACTTTGCAGGTTTTTCCACTTAGCTGATGAGGACTACCAGGGTGTAGGTTAGTAACCCATCACCTTTCGTTTGGGGGGGCTATGTTGCAAAGTCATCCTGTGCCCTGGGCACCCCCAACTTTTGCTGACTGATACTGGTGGTAACTGACTCTGACTGACCCTGGGTCTGCCTAACCAGGCCCAGGGCCAGTGCAATACTGAAAGAGACACATTAGAATACAGTTAAAACACCTACATACACTAGGGTACACAATGGTATGGTGGGGTACCCCTGTGATTGGCATGACCTACCCCATAAGCCCCTAGTATATAATAGGGCAAGGGGGTTTAAACTACCTAGAAATCCCTAGTACCCTAGGGCATGGCAGTTTAGAGGCCAGCAGCTCTTTTTTGCACTTGCATGTGTGCACTGCTGAAGACTGAGGTCAGTTTAAAAGCAGCCCTGGGTGCCAGGACTGCTTTTAAAAAGTAAATTGTGCCCAAACTCGACTTTGGGGTTTGGGGCACTTACAAATGGATAACCTACAATGTTTTGGCATATTATGGACCCCCAGGGTCTCCCCTAGGTATCCCAGGGGTGGGGGGTCAGGTATCTATAAGGTAGACTCTTATAAAATGAGTTTTTATATGCCTGGGTAAAGTGAAATTTCACTTTTCTCTCCCACATTGTGGTAAAGTGCTGCCCAAATTCGACTTTGATGCTAGGAGCACTGTGAAGTGAGGATCTGCAATATTTTTACAGATTCAGAACCCCTAAAGTCCTATGGGGTGGGGGTCTTGTAGATATAAGCAAAGTACTTATAAAATATGCTTTTGTAAGTCCTGGTGCTGGAAAAATGGCCCAAGTCATTTTTCCCATTACAAATACCCTGTTACATAGGTTAACATGGTAGGAAGTTATTAATTAATAACTCTTGATAGGAGAGGGCTAGAGAGGCCATTCAAAGATTTCCCCGAATGGTATTAATAAATCCAACAATATGATATTGTTGAATTTCTCCTAAAGTGTACATCTAAGACGTTATAAGACATTCTTGTTTGTAAGTCCAGATTCAGCCTTCCAGTGGTCTGCCCTGATTGGTCAGAGTTAAGTGGATTAGCCAGCCTGCCTGGAGAGGTGATAAAGAGCCCCTGGGGTTATGCAGCTGGGCTCGGAGGGCAGTGTGCTGGTCCACAGGAATGCCAGGCCAGGGGGAGGGGTTGTAAACCATGGGCTTCAAAGAGAAAAGCAGAACCCAGTGACATTTACAACTCTGAACTTTCTACCTCAGGCAGATGGGGGGATTAAGGAAGGTATGAGCAGATGCAGGGGGAGAGTCTAAGTAAATTAGCCATCCTAGGGGTGTGTTTAGCCAGCTCTTGCCTCCTTGCTGGAAATTCTGCCATTATGGATTTGGAAGATTTGATGCACTCTGGGACAAAATATTGCCACTCTCTACACGAAGTGGTCATATCTTTGAGGAGTTACCCTGCTCCCATTGGTCAGGAGTGACCTCCTGTCTGACCCAGAGAACATGGAATAAGTATCTGAGAGGGGCAGAGCCCTCGAGATCTGCTGCTTGAAACTTACTGAAGCAAGACATTGCCAAGCTGAGAAGATTTTGCTGTGCAAAGATTTCTAAGGCCTGACCTCTGAAGACTGCACCATCTGAAACTACAGCTCTGTGGATTATCTTGCTGAAAAGGAACTAAAGAGTGGACTCCCTGAAAGCTATAGGTTAAAAGAGCTCATCTGGAACATCACCAACTAAATCTGCACCTTGGGGAACTACCAGTTGATTTGTAAGGGTGATGTCCAGGTGGATTGTGGGAACTGAAGTTCTCAACTTTCAAGGACCATCTTGGAGCTTCCAGACCCTTGGAGTGAGTTTGAGACACTTTGGGACCCTTTGAGGAACTTCAGAAAGAAGTTCAAGAAGTTTGAAGAACTTTGAAAAAAATCTCCATAGAGGGACCGACTCAACCTGGTCAGCCAAGCCGCCTGCCTTCAACCGTGAGTCGGCCAAGCCATCCAGGTTTGTCCCACTAAAAGCTCCGTCGGTCCCACTTCCAGAGTTTGACCGGGACTAGAAGAAATCTGAAGCCGGCGGACCCTCACTGGACCCGGCTACAAGAGGAGCATTGAGAGACCCCGCGAGAAAAAGCTCCAGAAAAGTTTTTAAGTCCGCTCGTAGAAAAGGCGACCGGGAGCAACCGCGAGAGCCAAGCCGCCTGTCTTCCATCACGTATCGGCCTGGGCTCCTGGGTTGCCCCTCTGAAGCGCTAAAGAAAAAGTTTCTAAGTCCGCTCCAGGGAAGTTGACCGGGAGCTCGTCGAAAGGCAAGCCGGCGGACCCGCACCGGACCCGGACTGGCTGGGAGCGTCGAGGGGCCTCGGGGAGAAAAGCTCCAGAAGAATTTCTAAGTGTGAAGGTAGAAACTGAGACCGGGACCTGCCGCGAGCTATAGACGCCCAGGGCTCCATCGCCGTGGGCCTGAAACTTGGACTTTGACCCGGTCTATCGCGAGCAGGTATCCCAATATGGTGCTATAATCTTCTAAGTGCTATATTTTATTAAATCTTTGAAAATTCATATCTCTGGTTCCCTACATTGGATTTTTGTCGTTTTGGTGTCATTTTAAAGATAAAAATATTTCCTATTTTTATAAATTGGTGTTGGATTTTTATTATGTGTTGTGTCTTAATTATTTACTGAAAGTTGGGGGATCCACGTAAGCCGCACATCCTTGAACTTCCCCTGGTGTCTAGTTTTCAGAAATATCTGGGTTTGATAGATTTCCTTACATGGCCGCCGAGCTCAGGACCAAACACGTAACTGACTCTGACTGACCCTGGGTCTGCCTAACCAGGCCCAGGGCCAGTGCAATGCTGAAAGAGACACATTAGAATACAGTTAAAACACCTACATACACTAGAGTACACAATGGTATGGTGGGGTACCCCTGTGATTGGCATGACCTACCAGAGGAAACTGGACTTGGCTGAGAAGAGATGGTAGAGGAAGGAGGTGTTGAAAAGAAATGGTGGCAGTGAAAATGATGAAGATTTTGAAATGTCCAGGGGTGGTGCATTTGATCACAAACTTCCCAAGGGTATAGTACCCCAGTACACTGAGGGGGATGACATTGACAAGTGGCTAGCAGCTTTTGAGAGGGCCCTTAGAATGAATAGGGTCCACTTTACGTATTGGGGTGCACTCCTGTGGGAGTTGATTCCAGTAGCTGGGAGGGATAGGCTCCTGACCCTGAAGGGAGAGGAGGCAGAATCATACCAGCAGATGAAGGCATGCTTAGTCAAGAAGTTTGGTCTGACTCCAGAGCAGTACAGGGTGAAGTTTAGAGGCACCCAGAAATTGAGTTCAAAGTCTTGGGTAGACTTTGTGGACGTTTCGGTGAAGGCACTGGAAGGCTGGATTGTTGGTAACAAAGTTGACACATATGAGGGATTGTATAATTTGTTTTTGAAAGAACATATTTTGACTCATTGTGCAGAAGAGAAGTTACACCAGTATCTAGTGGACTCTAAGCTGACAGACCCCAGAGAGCTGGGTGAAGCAGCTGATGAGTGGGTGAGAACCCGGGTTTCCATACAGCACCAGGGGGGTGACCAGAAGAAAGGAGGACAGGTCCCTCCCCAGGGGAAAGCCCAAGGGAAAGAAGGTCAAAACCAGAAGGAGTCCTCCAAAGACCCACAAAAACCTGCACAAGGAGGGGGGCCCCGAGCCAACCCAAATCAAAGGGAGGTGGATTCAGGGAAAGAATGGTAGGTTCTTTGATCCCTCAAAAGTGGGTAAGTGCTTTGACTGTAACCAGCCAGGACACAAGCAGAGAGATGCTGTCTGCGCCAAGAAGCTCCCCCCTAAGGGGCCATCCACAGGGATTGCCAGTGTCAGTGTAGGGGTGGAGAGTGGTGCCCCAGTGAGGAGTAGTCAGGTGGTGGAAGCAACCTTAGTGTCCCTGGGTGGGGTGAATATTGCAACCCTTACTGCCTTACCTCCAAACATGGACAAGTACAGGCAGAGGCCTAAAGTGAATGGGACTGAGGTTGAGGCTATCAGAGACACTGGGGCTAGTGTAACTATGGTCCTGGATGAGCTGGTGCCTCCAGAGAGGTTGTTACCTGGTGAGTTTCACCAGGTGACTTATGCAGACAGCACTACCAAACTCCATCCTATGGCTGTGGTGGATTTGGAATGGGGAGGTGTGTCAGGCCCTATGAAGGTAGCTGTGTCAAAGGTACTCCCAGTCCAGTGTTTACTGGGCAATGATCTTGAAGCCTCTGTGTGGTCAGAGGTGGAGAGAGGACTCCATATGAAAATATTGGAGCTCCCTGAGTGGGTATGTGCTGTGACTAGGTCACAGACTAGCCAGAAGGGAGGGGCTGGACACTTGGACCCTGAAACAAAGGGCCAAGCATCCAAGGACAAGGGTACTGGGCCTGGTGAGCCAGCCCAGGGAACTCCAGAGGTGCAGGCAGAATCTAACCCTGATGGGGAGGATCTGGCCTCTGAGGGAGGGACTCCATCCCTGCCAGAGCTGTCAGATTTGGCAGAACTGACAGGAGCAGGTGGACCCTCCAGAGAGGAGTTCAGTAAGGGACAGCGTGACTGTCCCACCCTTTAGAGCTTGAGGCGGATTGCTTCCAAGCAAGAGGAAGGGGATGACAGTGGGTTTCATAGAATCTACTGGGAAGATGGACTGCTTTATACTGAGGCCAGAAACCTCAATGAGGGTGCCAGCAGGAGGTTGGTGGTGCCCCAGAGGTACAGAGAGTTCATCCTGACTTTGGGTCATGATATCCCCTTGGCAGGACATTTGGGACAGACAAATACATGGAACCGGTTGGTGAACCATTTCTACTGGCCCCATATGTCTGAGAAGGTAAAGGAGTTTTGCAGCTCCTGTGTCACCTGTCAGGCCAGTGGCAAGGCAGGGGGCAAGACAAAGGCTCCCCTAATACCACTGCCAGTGGTTGGGGTTCCTTTTGAAAGGATGGGGATGGACATTGTTGGTCCCCGGGACCCACCTACTGCATCAGGGAATAGGTATATCTTAGTGGTAGTTGACCATGCCCCTAGGTACCCTGAAGCCATACCTCTTAGAACCATTGATGCTCCTGCAGTGGCTAGAGCACTGCCTGGTGTGTTCACCAGAGTGGGTTTTCCAAAAGAGGTGGTATCAGATAGGGGCACAAACTTTCTGTCCAGCTATCTGACTGCTATGTGGGATGAGTGTGGTGTCAACTACAAGTTCACCACCCCCTATCACCCACAAGCAAATGGTCTTGTTGAGAGATTCAACAAAACCCCGAAGGGCATGATAAATGGGTTGTCAGAGAAACTCAGGAGGAGATGGGATGTTCTCCTCCCATGTTTACTGTTTGCCTACAGGGAGGTGCCACAGAAAGGGGTTGGTTTCAGTCCCTTTGAGTTGTTGTTTGGACACCCTGTGAGGAGGCCATTGAGCCTGCTAAGAGAGTCTTTAGAGAAGCCTCTTAAAGAAGCTAAGGACAATGTGCTTGACTATGTGCTAGGCCAGAGATCTAGAATGGCAGAGTACATGTACAAGGCAAACAGGAAACTGGAGGCCAGCCAGGAGCTCATGAAGCACTGGTATGCTACTCAGGCTACTATGCCTGAGTATACTCCAGGACAATTGGTGTGGGTGTTGGAGCCTGTGGCTCCCAGGGCCCTCCATGACAAGTGGATTGGGCCCTATCCAATCTTAGAAAAGAAGGGTGAGGTTACCTATTTGGTTGACCTTGGCACCCCCAGGAACCCTCATAGGGTCCTGCATGTGAATGGATTGAAACCCCACCATGACAGGGCAGACATGACCATGTTACTGGTCACTGATGAGGGTGTGGAGGAAGAAACTGAGCCTGTGCTCGACCTCCTCTCCACTAATGTGCAAGATGGGTCAGTGGAGGGGGTGATACTCTCTCCCAAGTTGACAGACCTGCAGCACAGAGACTGTAAGCAAGTGCTGGAGCAGTTTGCTGGCCTGTTCTCTTTGACCCCAGGCATCACTGAGTGGTGTGTGCACCACATTGACACTGGTGACAGCCTACCTGTCAAAAATAAACTGTACAGGTTGTCTGACCATGTCAGAGCCAGCATTAAAGCTGAGGTTGCTAAGATGCTGGAATTGGGGGTAATTGAACCGTCTGAGAGTCCATGGGCCAGTCCAGTGGTGCTGGTGCCTAAACCTAATCCTCAGGGGGACCCAAGGAGTTAAGGTTCTGTGTGGACTACAGAGGATTGAATGCAGTCACAAAGACTGACGCTCACCCTATACCTAGAGGTGATGAGCTCATTGACAGGTTAGGGTCTGCTAAGTACCTGAGTACTTTTGATTTGACTTCAGGTTACTGGCAGATTGCCCTCACTGATGGAGCAAAGGAGAGGTCAGCATTCTCCACACCAGAGGGACATTATCAGTTCAAGGTAATGCCCTTTGGCTTAAAGAATGCACCTGCCACCTTCCAAAGGTTGGTGAACAGGGTCTTGTCTGGGTTGGAACAGTTCAGTGCAGCTTACCTGGATGATATAGCTGTATACAGTTCTACCTGGGGGATCACTTAAGCCACCTAAGGGAAGTGCTTCAGGCCATGCAGCAGGAAGGCCTGACTATTAAGGCAAGCAAGTGCCAAATAGGGCAGAGTTCTGTGGTGTACCTGGGCCACCTGGTAGGTGGGGGCCATGTACAGCCTCTCCAAGCTAAAATCCAAACTATTTTGGATTGGACAGCTCCTGTTACCCAGACTCAGGTCAGGGCATTCCTTCGACTGACAGGGTACTATAGAAGGTTTGTTCAAAATGATGGGACCATTGTGGGGCCCCTAACAGAACTCACTTCTAAAAAGAGGCCCAAGAAGGTGATTTGGACCCCAGAGTGTCAGAAGTTTTTTGACACTCTGAAAGC
The DNA here is from genome assembly GCA_963921515.1 of Calotriton arnoldi. Taxonomy (NCBI): domain Eukaryota; kingdom Metazoa; phylum Chordata; class Amphibia; order Caudata; family Salamandridae; genus Calotriton; species Calotriton arnoldi. The sequence continues at coordinate 563,519 of CAWUFW010010528.1, forward strand.
TGCTTTGTGTTCAGCACCAGTGCTACTGGCCCCTGACTACACAAAATAATTTGTGGCAGTGTTTTCACAGCTAAATGAAGAGGGCCTTGATCAGCCAGTTGCCTTTATTAGCAGGAGGCTTCTTCCCAGAGAGCAGAGGTGGAGTGCCATTGAGAGAGAGGCTTTTGCTGTGGTTTGGTCCCTGAAAAGGTTGAGACCATATTTGTTTGGGACTCACTTTCGCGTTCAAACTGACCACAGGCCTCTCAGATGGCTCATGCAGATGAGAGGGGAGAATCCCAAGCTGTTAAGGTGGTCATTTCCCTACAGGGAATGGACTTTACAGTGGAACACAGACCTGGGGTTGCCCATGCAAATGCAGATGGACTTTGCAGGTTTTTCCACTTAGCTGATGAGGACTACCAGGGTGTAGGTTAGTAACCCATCACCTTTCGTTTGGGGGGGGCTATGTTGCAAAGTCATCCTGTGCCCTGGGCACCCCCCAACTTTTTGCTGACTGATACTGGTGGTAACTGACTCTGACTGACCCTGGGTCTGCCTAACCAGGCCCAGGGCCAGTGCAATACTGAAAGAGACACATTAGAATACAGTTAAAACACCTACATACACTAGGGTACACAATGGTATGGTGGGGTACCCCTGTGATTGGCATGACCTACCCCATAAGGCCATAGTATATAATAGGGCAAGGGGGTTTAAACTACCTAGAAGTCCCTAGTACCCTAGGGCATGGCAGTTTAGAGGCCAGCAGCTCTTTTTTACACTTGCATGTGTGCACTGCTGAAGCCTGAGGTCAGTTTAAAAGCAGCCCTGGGTGCCAGGACTGCTTTTAAAAAGTAAATTGTGCCCAAACTCGACTTTGGGGCTTGGGGCACTTACAAATGGATAACCTACAATGTTTTGGCATATTAGGGACCCCCAGGGTCTCCCCTAGGTATCCCAGGGGTGGGGGGTCAGGTATCTATAAGGGAGACCCTTATAAAATGAGTTTTTATATGCCTGGGTAAAGTGAAATTTCACATTTCACTCCCACATTGTGGCAAAGTGCTGCCCAAATTCGACTTTGATGCTAGGAGCACTGTGAAGTGAGGATCTGCAATATTTTTACAGATTCAGAACCCCTAAAGTCCTATGGGGTGGGGGTCCTGTAGATATAAGCAAAGTACTTATAAAATATGCTTTTGTAAGTCCTGGTGCTGGAAAAATGGCCCAAGTCATTTTTCCCATTACAAATCCCCTGTTACATAGGTTAACATGGTAGGAAGTTATTAATTAATAACTCTTGATAGGAGAGGGCTAGAGAGGCCATTCAAAGATTTCCCCGAATGGTATTAATAAATCCAACAATATGATATTGATGAATTTCTCCTAAAGTGTACATACAAGAAGTTATAAGACATTCTTGTTTGTAAGTCCAGATTCAGCCTTCCAGTGGTCTGCCCTGATTGGTCAGAGTTAAGTGGATTAGCCAGCCTGCCTGGAGAGGTGATAAAGAGCCCCTGGGGTTATGCAGCTGGGCTCGGAGGGCAGTGTGCTGGTCCACAGGAATGCCAGGCCAGGGGAGAGGTTGTAAACCATGGGCTTCAAAGAGAAAAGCAGAACCCAGTGACATTTACAACTCTGAACTTTCTTCCTCAGGCAGATGGGGGGATTAAGGAAGGTATGAGCAGATGCAGGGGGGAGAGTCTAAGTAAATTAGCCATCCTAGGGGTGTGTTTAGCCAGCTCTTGCCTCCTTGCTGGAAATTCTGCCATTATGGATTTGGAAGATTTGATGCACTCTGGGACAAAATATTGCCACTCTCTACACGAAGTGGTCATATCTTTGAGGAGTTACCCTGCTCCCATTGGTCAGGAGTGACCTCCTGTCTGACCCAGAGAACATGGAATAAGTATATGAGAGGGGCAGAGCCCTCGAGATCTGCTGCTTGAAACTTACTGAAGCAAGACATTGCCAAGCTGAGAAGATTTTGCTGTGCAAAGATTTCTAACGCCTGACCTCTGAAGACTGCACCATCTGAAACTACAGCCCTGTGGATTATCTTGCTGAAAAGGAACTAAAGAGTGGACTCCCTGAAAGCTACAGGTTAAAAGAGCTCATCTGGAACATCACCAACTAAATCTGCACCTTGGGGAACTATCAGTTGATTTGTAAGGGTGATGTCCAGGTGGATTGTGGGAACTGAAGTTCTCAACTTTCAAGGACCATCTTGGAGCTTCCAGACCCTTGGAGTGAGTTTGAGACACTTTGGGACCCTTTGAGGAACTTCAGGAAGAAGTTCAAGAAGTTTGAAGAACTTTGAAAAAAATCTCCATAGAGGGACCGACTCAACCTGGTCAGCCAAGCCATCCAGGTTCGTCCCACTAAAAGCTCCATCGGTCCCACTTCCAGAGTTTGACCGGGACTAGAAGAAATCTGAAGCCGGCGGACCCTCACTGGACCCGGCTACATGAGGAGCATCGAGAGACCCCGCGAGAAAAAGCTCCAGAAAAGTTTTTAAGTCCGCTCGTAGAAAAGGCGACCGGGAGCAACCGCGAGAGCCAAGCAGCCTGTCTTCCATCACATGTAGGCCTGGGCTCCTGGGTTGCCCCTCTGAAGCGCTAAAGAAAAGGTTTCTAAGTCCGCTCCAGGGAAGTTGACCGGGAGCTCGTCGAAAGGCAAGCCGGCGGACCCGCACCGGACCCGGACTGGCTGGGAGCGTCGAGGGGCCTCGGGGAGAAAAGCTCCAGAAAAAGTACTAAGTGTGAAGGTAGAAACTGAGACCGGGACCTGCCGCGAGCTATAGACGCCCAGGGCTCCATCGCCGTGGGCCAGAAACTTGGACTTTGACCCGGTCTATCGCGAGCAGGTATCCCAATATGGTGCTATAATCTTCTAAGTGCTATATTTTATTAAATCTTTGAAAATTCATATCTCTGGTTCCCTACATTGGATTTTTGTCGTTTTGGTGTCATTTTAAAGATAAAAATATTTCCTATTTTTATAAATTGGTGTTGGATTTTTATTATGTGTTGTGTCTTAATTATTTACTGAAAGTTGGGGGATCCACGTAAGCCGCACATCCTTGAACTTCCCCTGGTGTCTAGTTTTCAGAAATATCTGGGTTTGATAGATTTCCTTACATGGCCGCCGAGCTCAGGACCAAACACGTAACTGACTTCTGACTGACCCTGGGTCTGCCTAACCAGGCCCAGGGCCAGTGCAATGCTGAAAGAGACACATTAGAATACAGTTAAAACACCTACATACACTAGGGTACACAATGGTATGGTGGGGTGCCCCTGTGATTGGCATGACCTACCAGAGGAAACTGGACTTGGCTGAGAAGAGATGGTAGAGGAAGGAGGCATTGAAAAGAAATGGTGGCAGTGAAAATGATGAAGATTTTGAAATGTCCAGGGGTGGTGCATTTGATCACAAACTTCCCAAGGGTATAGTACCCCAGTACACTGAGGGGGATGACGTTGACAAGTGGCTAGCAGCTTTTGAGAGGGCCCTTAGAATGAATAGGGTCCACTTTAAGTATTGGGGTGCACTCCTGTGGGAGTTGATTCCAGTAGCTGGGAGGGATAGGCTCCTGACCCTGAAGGGAGAGGAGGCAGAATCATACCAGCAGATGAAGGCATGCTTAGTCAAGAAGTTTGGTCTGACTCCAGAGCAGTACAGGGTGAAGTTTAGAGGCACCCAGAAATTGAGTTCAAAGTCTTGGGTAGACTTTGTGGACGTTTCAGTGAAGGCACTGGAAGGCTGGATTGTTGGTAACAAAGTTGACACATATGAGGGATTGTATAATTTGTTTTTGAAAGAACATATTTTGACTCATTGTGCAGAAGAGAAGTTACGCGAGTATCTAGTGGACTCTAAGCTGACAGACCCCAGAGAGCTGGGTGAAGCAGCTGATAAGTGGGTGAGAACCCGGGTTTCCATACAGCACCAGGGGGGTGACCAGAAGAAAGGAGGACAGGTCCCTCCCCAGGGGAAAGCCCAAGGGAAAGAAGGTCAAAACCAGAAAGAGTCCTCCAAAGACCCACAAAAACCTGCACAAGGAGGGGGGGCCCCGAGCCAACCCAAATCAAAGGGAGGTGGATTCAGGGAAAGAATGGTAGGTTCTTTGATCCCTCAAAAGTGGGTAAGTGCTTTGACTGTAACCAGCCAGGACACAAGCAGGGAGATGCTATCTGCGCCATGAAGCTCCCCCCTAAGGGGCCATCCACAGGGATTGCCAGTGTCAGTGTAGGGGTGGAGAGTGGTGCCCCAGTGAGGAGTAGTCAAGTGGTGGAAGCAACCTTAGTGTCCCTGGGTGGGGTGAATATTGCAACCCTTACTGCCTTATGGACTTTGCAGGTTTTTCCACTTAGCTGATGAGGACTACCAGGGTGTAGGTTAGTAACCCATCACCTTTCGTTTGGGGGGGGCTATGTTGCAAAGTCATCCTGTGCCCTGGGCACCCCCCAACTTTTTGCTGACTGATACTGGTGGTAACTGACTCTGACTGACCCTGGGTCTGCCTAACCAGGCCCAGGGCCAGTGCAATACTGAAAGAGACACATTAGAATACAGTTAAAACACCTACATACACTAGGGTACACAATGGTATGGTGGGGTACCCCTGTGATTGGCATGACCTACCCCATAAGCCCCTAGTATATAATAGGGCAAGGGGGTTTAAACTACCTAGAAGTCCCTAGTACCCTAGGGCATGGCAGGTTAGAGGCCAGCAGCTCTTTTTTACACTTGCATGTGTGCACTGCTGAAGCCTGAGGTCAGTTTAAAAGCAGCCATGGGTGCCAGGACGGCTTTTAAAAAGTAAATTGTGCCCAAACTCGACTTTGGGGTTTGAGGCACTTACACATGGATAACCTACAATATTCTGGCATATTAGGGACCCCCAGGGTCTCCCCTAGGTATCCCAGGGGTGGGGGGTCAGGTATCTATAAGGTAGACCCTTATAAAATGAGTTTTTATATGCCTGGATAAAGTGAAATTTCACATTTCACTCCCACATTGTGGTAAAGTGCTGCCCAAATTCGAATTTGATGCTAGGAGCACTGTGAAGTGAGGATCTGCAATATTTTTACAGATTCAGAACCCCTAAAGTCCTATGGGGTGGGGGTCCTGTAGATATAAGCAAAGTACTTATAAAATATGCTTTTGTAAGTCCTGGTGCTGGACAAATGGCCCAAGGCATTTTTCCCATTACAAATCCCCTGTTACATAGGTTAACATGGTAGGAAGTTATTAATTAATAACTCTTGATAGGAGAGGGCTAGAGAGGCCTTTCAAAGATTTCCCCGAATGGTATTAATAAATCCAACAATATGATATTGTTGAATTTCTCCTAAAGTGTACATACAAGAAGTTATAAGACATTCTTGTTTGTAAGTCCAGATTCAGCCTTCCAGTGGTCTGCCCTTATTGGTCAGAGTTAAGTGGATTAGCCAGCCTGCCTGGAGAGGTGATAAAGAGCCCCTGGGGTTATGCAGCTCGGAGGGCAGTGTGCTGGTCCACAGGAATGCCAGGCCAGGGGAGGGGTTGTAAACCATGGGCTTCAAAGAGAAAAGCGGAACCCAGTGACATTTACAACTCTGAACTTTCTACCTCAGGCAGATGGGGGGATTAAGGAAGGTATGAGCAGATGCAGGGAGGAGAGTCTAAGTAAATTAGCCATCCTAGGGATGTGTTTAGCCAGCTCTTGCCTCCTTGTTGGAAATTCTGCCATTATGGATTTGGAAGATTTGATGCACTCTGGGACAAAATATTGCCACTCTCTACAGGAAGTGGTCATATCTTTGAGGAGTTACCCTGCTCCCATTGGTCAGGAGTGACCTCCTGTCTGATCCAGAGAACATGGAATAAGTATCTGAGAGGGGCAGAGCCCTCGAGATCTGCTGCTTGAAACTTACTGAAGCAAGACATTGCCAAGCTGAGAAGATTTTGCTGTGCAAAGATTTCTAAGGCCTGACCTCTGAAGACTGCACCATCTGAAACTACAGCCCTGTGGATTATCTTGCTGAAAAGGAACTAAAGAGTGGACTCCCTGAAAGCTACAGGTTAAAAGAGCTCATCTGGAACATCACCAACTAAATCTGCACCTTGGGGAACTACCAGTTGATTTGTAAGGGTGATGTCCAGGTGGATTGTGGGAACTGAAGTTCTCAACTTTCAAGGACCATCTTGGAGCTTCCAGACCCTTGGAGTGAGTTTGAGACACTTTGGGACCCTTTGAGGAACTTCAGGAAGAAGTTCAAGTAGTTTGAAGAACTTTGAAAAAAATCTCCATAGAGGGACCGACTCAACCTGGTCAGCCAAGCCGCCTGCCTTCAACCGTGAGTCGGCCAAGCCATCCAGGTTCGTCCCACTAAAAGCTCCGTCGGTCCCACTTCCAGAGTTTGACCGGGACTAGAAGAAATCTGAAGCCGGCGGACCCTCACTGGACCCGGCTACATGAGGAGCATCGAGAGACCCCGCGAGAAAAAGCTCCAGAAAAGTTTTTAAGTCCGCTCGTAGAAAAGGCTCCTGGGTTGCCCCTCTGAAGCGCTAAAGAAAAAGTTTCTAAGTCCGCTCCAGGGAAGTTGACCGGGAGCTCGTCGAAAGGCAAGCCGGCGGACCCGCACCGGACCCGGACTGGCTGGGAGCGTCGAGGGGCCTCGGGGAGAAAAGCTCCAGAAAAATTTCTAAGTGTGAAGGTAGAAACTGAGACCGGGACCTGCCGCGAGCTATAGATGCCCAGGGCTCCATCGCCGTGGGCCTGAAACTTGGACTTTGACCCGGTCTATCGCGAGCAGGTATCCCAATATGGTGCTATAATCTTCTAAGTGCTATATTTTATTAAATCTTTGAAAATTCATATCTCTGGTTCCCTACATTGGATTTTGTTGTCGTTTTGGTGTCATTTTAAAGATACAAATATTTCCTACTTTTATAAATTGGTGTTGGATTTTTATTATGTGTTGTGTCTTAATTATTTACTGAATTGGTGTTTTTAAATGCTTTACATACCTGTCTTTGAAGTTAAGCCTGTCTGCTCACAGCCACGTTACCAAGGGTTGAGCATAGGAATAATTTTCTAAGACTTATGCTGAGTCCTACCAATAGTTAGTGGCCTTATTGCCAGTGGCAGACCTACATTTGCCCCTACCAATAATCCACTTTCCAACAGTGGATATTTCAGGTTTGTAGGTTCACAAAGAACACGAGGTACCCAGAGCCAATAACTGAGCTGCACCTTTCAATGTTTTTTCATTGTGCACCGGGTATACAGCAATTCATTTGGTAAAAAATAGGTATCAAGGCAATCTATTTATTTTACTGGGCCTACCATACTAGTGTGGGTAGGCCCAGTGTCCGTGACAGGAAATGGCCCAAAACGCAACAGGGACACATCACATTTTTCCACAGAATCAGACCCTTTTTTTGCAACATGCCTAGCTTTGGATTTTGGGCACTAGCTCAGCCGGCACCTGGAGAAACCTAGCAAACCTGTACACTTTTGAAAACTAAGCACCCTGGGGAGTCCAGGATGGTGTGAATTGTGTGGCTCTCACCAGGGTCTGTCACCCAGAATCCCTTGCAAACCTCAAATTGTGTAAAAAAAACAAATTTTTCTCACATTTCTGTGATGGAAAGTTCTGGAATTTGCAGGAAGCCACAAACTTCCACCCACCCAGCATTCCTCCAAGTCCTGTGATAAAAATGGTACCTCACTTGTGTGGGTAGGCCTAGTGCCCGTGACAGGAAACAGCCCAAAATGCAACATGGACACATCACATTTTTCCACAGAAAAACAGACCTTTTTTTGCAATGGGCCTAGCTGCAGATTTTAGGCCCTAGCTCAGCCCGCACCTAAGAAAACCTCTAAAACCTGTTTATTTATGAAAACTATACACCCAGGGAACCCAGGATGGGGTGACTTGTTTGGCGCTCACCAGGGTCTGTCACCCAGAATCCCTTGCAAACCTCAAATTGTGTAAAAAAATACACATTTTCCTCACATTTCTGTGATGGAAAGTTCTGGAATCTGCAGGGAACCAAAAACGTCCACCCACCCAGCATTCCCTCAAGTCTCATGATAAAAGTGGTACCTCACTTGTGTGGGTAGGGCTAGCGCCTGCAACAGGAATTGGACCAAAACGTTCTGTGGAGACTTGAAAATGATTGATCACAAAAAGACCTGATTTTGTGAGGGAGTCACCTGCATTTTGGTCCTGGGCTTGGCGGTCATGTAGGGAAACCTGCAAAACCCAGACACTTCTGAAAACTAGACACTCGAAGGGAGTCCAAGGATGTGTGGCTTGCGTGGATCTCTAACTCGTTTTCCTATCCAGAATCCCTTGCAAACCTTACATTTTGCTCAACAAATCTAATTTTCCTTACATTTCTGTCTGGGATTATCACGCCGGCACAATCTTCCTACCACCCAACATTCCCCTTGGTCTCCCAATCAAAATAATACCTCAGTTGTGAGTTTCCAAGGCAGAGTCAACCTAAAAGCATATATAAACAAATATATAGCGTTTAGAACTCACTTTGCAATCCCCTCAATCTCTACGTTTCCCTGTGGTGGGCACTTGGCCCACCCACACAAGTGAGGTACCATTTTTATAGGGAGACCTAGGGGAACGCTGGGCAGTAGGAAATTTGTTTCAGTCTGGTCATCTCACAACTTTCCCACACAGAAATGTGAGAAAAGTTTGATTTGTTTTTAGCAAAATTGAAGGTTTGCAGGGGATTCTGGGTAGAAAAACGTTGGGGCATCCAATAAGCCACACATCCTTGGACTCTCCTGCATTCTAGTTTTCAGAAATATATGGGTTTGGTAGGTTTCCCTACATGGCCGTCGAGCTCTGGACCAAACACGCAGGTGACCCCCTAGCAAAACCAGGTCGTATTGTGATTGACAATGTTTGATGCCTCCACAATACTTTTTGGGCACTTGGCCCACCCACACAAGTGAGTTGCCATTTTTATCGGGAGACCTGATGTAACACTGGGCGATAGGACATTTGTGTCGGTCCGGTGATCCCAAAACTTTCCAACACAGAAATGTGAGGAAAATGTGATTTTTTTTATAGCAAAATCTGAGGTTTGCATGGGATTCTGTGTAGGAAAATGTTGGGGGATCCACGTAAGCCGAACATCCTTGAACTTCCCCTGGTGTCTAGTTTTCAGAAATATCTGGGTTTGATAGATTTCCTTACATGGCCGCCGAGCTCAGGACCAAACACGCAGGTGACCCCCTTGCAAAACCAAGTCATTTTGTGAGTGATCATTTTTTATGCCTCCGCAATATGTTTTTCACCCTTTGCTGTGGAAGGCAATTGGCCAGCCAACAAGTAAGGTAGCATATTTATTGGGAGACCTGAAGGAACACTGGGTGGTAGGAAATGTGTGTATTTGTCTGATTCTGGCAGAGTAATGCAAGGTAAATGTGTGACTATAGTCACATTTTGAGGTTTGCAGGGCATTTTGGGTAAGAAAACTTGCTATATTCCTCTGGGTTTCTAGTTTATGGAGTTATCTAGAATTGGTAGATTTTCCCTAGAGACAATGTACACCTTGGCAGAGAAAGACAAAAAAAGACAGATATTACCTTACATCCACGGCAAGGCCTCTTTACAGGCCATTCCCACACCTTTCAAAATGACACATACCGGACCATTCACACTGCCAGCCACGGGCCCGGCATATTACAACACTCACATCAACAGGGAGTGCCACTCAAGGGTCCATCACTTTCATACGCCCACATGCCTGACACAGGAACCACAATGGCTGATAGAGTGTGTGGACTAGCATTTGGCTAGCAGTGTGTGTAGTGACTAGCAGCAAGTCACTACTCACACACCAACAGCCAAGCACCAGTTCATGCACACCACCAGCCAAGTGCCAGTCCACACACACCGCCAGCCAAGCACCAGTCCACGCATAGCCCCAGCCAAGCACCAGTCCATGCACACTCCCTGCCAAGTACCAGTCCACACACACCACCAGCCAAGCACCAATCCACACACATCGCCAGCCAAGAACCAGTCCACACACACCGCCATCCAAGCACCAGTCCATGCACACCATTAGTCAAGCGCCAGTCCATGCACACCACCAGCCAAGCGCCAGTCCACGCACACCGCCATAACATTTGTGATGCAAAAAAGAAAATTCAAACTAATTGATAATAGATTAAAAAAAACTATAACCACAAACACAACAGCTCTAACTAAATACTTCACAGTAATGCCAACCATGAAATCTGAACAAAAAATACAAAATGATACAGACCAGTCAATTTACTTTTACGCTCAGGGTTGCAAGCAAAAACTCTGTTGTGTGTGGTACAATTTAAATTAAAACATGTGGGTGCACACAGCCCAGGATTAGAAGGACAATAGGGGCAGTACATATGACTCTCCTTCTGCATACCTCTTTGGGCACAGAATCTACATTTCTTAGTGGGAAAGTCTTTTTTGGCCGTGGAATGAAGGTGATGAGGTGATTGGCGATCTTTCAATCTAGACACATCCTCCACCACTGCTTCTCTAGGTACTCCTACCTGTTCCACTAAAACAAGGCTGCTTATCAGAGACTGTTGAAACTGAACAAATGTCATCTTTGACTCTGGAGAACAATCCTAAAATACAACAAAAGCTTTGTAGCTTGCTAATTGGAATGAATGGATAGCCAACTTCTTTTACCAAACGCAAGCCTTACGAACAGCAGTGTAAGGTTTCAACCTCTGATCTACTCATCTACGCCACTCATGTGCTTATTGTAGTCTAAAATGCACACAGGTTTGTGCACTTCAGCAACCTGACCCCAAACAGTAACAGGTGAAGTACTTTCATCGTGGATGGTAGTCAGCATCTAGACATCTCTCCTGTCAGAAAGTTTAATAGCTTGAAGTTCGTCACGACGCAAGGCACTGCACTGTCCGTTCTCAAGTTATTTACAAAGCAGCTCTTTTGGTTAACCTTTATGGTTAGAGCAGATTGTGCCACAAGCAACAGTGTCCACTTTGAACAATTCCCTGAACAATGGCACACCAGTGTAAAATGTATCTACATATAAATAGTGACTTTTGTTAAAAAGTCCTCTATCAAGTTCCCACACAATTTTCGATGTCACTCCAAAAGTAGACAGACAACCAGGGGGTTCAATGCTGGAATCCTTACCGGTGTAGAACCTGAAATTATAGACATATCCAGTACTACTCTCTGAAAGCATATACATCTTCATTCCATAATGTGCCCTCTTGCTAGGAATGTATGGCCTAAAACCAATCAGCACTTGAACAGAACCAAAGACTCATCCACAGCTATATCTTTCCCTGGCACATAGATCTCTGAAAATTGATCTACAAAGTGATCAAGGACAGGCCGAACCTTAAAAAGACGGTCACAATAAGGGTGATCTTGCGGCAATGCTAAAGCATTATCAACAAAATGCAACATTCAAAGAAGAAGCAAATACCTATTACGACTTATGGTTGCAGGAAATATAGCCGTTACCATCAAGGGATTAGTAGACCAATATGAATACAGCGACAGCTTCCTTATCAGGCCTATCAAAAAAGTTAAACCCAAAAGTTTCTTCAGCTCATCCAGATTTGTGGGAGTCCACTGGGTAGCTCTAGACTAGGGCTTCAGTCAGGCACTGTTGCCCCTCAAATACTGTTCAGAATACAAATTAGTCTTCTCAACAAACTCAGCCAAAAATACATCATATTTAAACAACTGACAGACATTTATAGGCAAAACAAATTCACAATTTACTCTACACCCACAACACTACTAAAGACAGGCAACACCTACTGCACCATGTTTGGGTCAACCTAGAGTCCGACACTTTCAATACGACATCAGTTTCCTCCTCTAAAACAGGCATTTTATCCACATTGAGAGTGGCTTCATCCACACTGAGAGTAACTTCATCATCAGATGATCCCTCTCAGACAGAAAATTCACTGCCAGAATCCTGGCCTTCCTCCTCTGCCTCAGATGCAGAGTCAGTCTCATAATCATGGTCAGAAGAAGACTCGAAAAACATACCAACAACCTGCTGAGCAGTCATCTGCGGTTAGCCATAATCCTTACCAAGAAAAGTAACTTGACAAATAAGTCAACAGTACCCAACACTGTGTAAAATAAGTGATAAACAAAGTGTGGATTTATAAAACAAAAAGTAAAACTACTGGCATATAGCAATTGCAAGGTAAAGTCAATCAATACAAAGCCCACAAATACCTATATGCTGTAAAACAATGCCACTCACTTGCTAAAGACATCTAGACTCACCAGCACCTACTCTGCACAGACACAGCAAGCACCAACTAAATCCCACTAGAAAAGAAAAACTATTGAATATTACACACAAGGAAACACAAAACACATTATGCACAAATACAAGGAAAATGAATTTCCCCAAAACACATTCATGCAGGTCATTGATACTAATTTGGAGTAAATAGTTTAAAAAACCTTTTCTTACCAAACACTTGCAACTACACAAACTGCAGGTCTTGCAGTACCAAAACCGCAACCACGAGGAAAACAAAAGCTTTGCACTAGAATAAAAGAAAAAGGAGAAAAAAACATTACAATAATGACAAAAAATAACAGTTAACATTATCAAACAGTATGAAGTTTGCCCATCACCATCCAATTGCCAGCCACACACACCAGCAGCCAACCACCAGTCCACACATAGCCAGCCAAATGCCAAAACACGCATCAGCCAAACTACATTTCACACACAAACTTTCCCTGGTGGTCTAGTGGCTTCTGCCCCACTTGGGAGAAAATGAGCCTAAAAATATGGCTGATCTGCCCCTGGGGGGGGGAGAGAAAACAGCCAAAGCATTCACCCCAAAAAGGGGAGGGACCATTGGCCGAAGGACCGCTCCCCAAAACATTATGTGCCAAAGATAATAAAATCCCTGGTGATCTAGGTACTTCTGCCCTCCTTGGCAGCAGATGGGCAAAAAAAATGGCAGAATCAGCCCCCAAGGGTGGGGGCCGAAACACAGATTACATATGCCCCCAGGGAGTGACCCTTGCCTAAGGGGTCGCTCCCCCAAATTACATATACAAAAATCCCTGGTGTCTAGTGTTGTGGATTCCTGTTCCACAATCTCGGCCCCACCCATGATCGTGGAGCAGGAATCCACTCTCTACAGACGCAGGGGGAAAGTCCTTTCTCCTACATCGGTATTGCTAATAACTTTCCCCAGGAGAAGGACTCACCAAACTAGGTCCTCTCCCTCAATGCACTGGAAGCAAATGGCTTCCAGCGTGTTCCCGGCTGCACTTGATTATGTCGGCATGCCGTGAGCGCGCCAGCGTCATCAGATCGCTGAAGGAGGGGGTCGGGGTGGAAGCTGAAGTGCTTCCACTGCCATCCCCAGTGGAGTCATGTGGGTAGGTGCCCCACTGGGAGAGCGCCAGCACTTCTCCCGTGGGCCAATGTCAGGACATAATGGTTACATCCTCGGCACAGCAGCACCACTGCCAAGGACGTAACCATTATGTCCTTGGCATCAAAGGGGTTAAAGAAGCTAAGGTGGCTCTTGAAAGTTGTTCAATAGCTATTCTTTTCCCACAAATAATATCAGTTACAAAGGTAGTGAAAGAGTGTGTGGAATCTTGCAAACAGATTGTGTGCCTAATGCCAATGTTAGATGAGTGTGCCCAGTTCAATGTAGAAATGATTGATTTGGAAAATGGGGAGATTATACAGTTTCTGTGTATAGATAAAATGGAGCATCACGTTTTACAATTACTAATATGTCAACAAGTGGTAAAAAACATTTTGAAGGTCTAAAAAGTCAGTTTCAGGTATAGCTGGTTAACAAAAAAATGCAAGCCTCTCTAAAAATTGCAGGATTATAGTCTGACATAATTTGATTGCCGAGAAGGTCCTGATCAATGGAACCATGGGAAATGTGTTAGACTTTATCACTTCTCCCAATAAAACTGAGTTTGAGTCAGGTTTGGTCAGGTTTGGCCATATAGAAGAGCCAAAACAAAAAGGTAGGTACAGTGCCAGTTTCCTTTCAATGAAAGATCTCTATGTTCATAGGTTTCCTATGTGTTTGAATTAACTCTGGATGCAGTAATGATAAATATAGGTCAAAAGGTTTTTAAAGAGGATATGGCTTAAATTGCACCGTCATGTTTTAGGTCACTTGCTGGGTTGGACCTTGTAGATTTTGATGAGAGCAAAGTAAATGCAGACAGTTTGTGTGTTACAGAGTACAATCAATTGTGAAGTTGAGTGCTCCTCATCGGTGTTTATACCCAATCATTGAAAAATGAGCAAGCAGTAGTAAGTATAGATTTGATAAAACTTTGAAGACAGAAAAGGCACAGAAGATGGCTAGGTGAAGCAGGACATAGAGAAACAACTAAAAGTAGAAGAAGTAGAGAATATGGTACAGTGTCAAGTTTCAAACTTATCTGGAGGAAACTGTTACTGTAACATTATTATAAATGTTTGATTTTAGTTATCGCCACATGCTGAGAAAATTGAGGAAAACACAAACAAGCCCAATGGAGAGCATTGTGCACTCTACTGCAGCGTGCACTGATAATCATGCGTCTGACTCTGTGAGGTGTATACATATGGACGTCATTTAGAAGTAGTCAGGGGTTGCAGCTGTGACCTCTAGTTTGCTCTCTGCTACTCGTGGCTCTTCCTTTGCAACCCATGGCCTTAGAGGGGACAACACCTTTGCCTCTTCTGAGGCCAGGGTTTGCAATGGAAGTGCTAGGAGTAGCAGGGAGCAAGCTAGAGGTCATAGCTGCTACCCCCTGACTACCTCCAATTGACGTCCATGGGAATACATTACAGTGCTGGCATCTGTACTGGTGAGACACAACTCATTTTAATTTCCAAGAGCATGCCCAGAAATTTCTTATAGTTGTGCTTGATATTCTAGAAATTGAGAATATTCAGATCAATTGTTTGGGATCAGCTAATTCTTACAACATGAATTCGTGAATTGCAACCATTCATCAAGAACTAAAATTCATTCTGAGTGATTTGTGTATCTAAGTATACTAGATTGCAAATCAGTGTAATTTGATAAGTTACTAAAGTAAGCCAGGCAGATTAAATCATGTCCAGAATGTAAAAAGAAGTAGTAACACATTTAAATGTTAAGGAGAGAAGCAAATATGTCATTTTGATACTATAAAGGTATATAATAGATGGCACAGAAATAAATATTGATATCACCACCTTTAAAGCTGGACATATCTCATTATAAAGGAAAACATACACTACAATCTGCATAATTTTCCATGAAGGACAGAACATTAGTTCATGCCACTGAACAACGTACTTAAAGAATAAATCATGATGGAATGAATGTAACAACACTTGTCTTACATTTTAAAAGAGATTACTATGCAATATATCAAATTCATATTTGAAATTTCTGGAATGAAAGGTCTAGAAAATATAGAATAGTCTCCTTTAGAGGTAGTTTTCCACCAAGAATGATTCTAAACATTGTTGACCAATGTTGTCTTGTGGCCTAGCAAGGGTGGCAATCACTCTACGCCTCTAGTTTGTTTGGAGGATCCCTTCAATTAGTATTTAGTACTGTTTTAGCTCAGTATATATAAAGTTATAAATATGGATCTATGTCATAAGGCCCCCATGCAAAATTGAAAAACACCTTTAGTTTATAGTCTGAAATTCACAGTTGTTATTAGGTTCTGTTCAATACCAAAAGATGTTTCCCCATAGATCAAGGTTGAGAAACATTTCCTTGAAATGTTACAAGTGCTAAACATGTATGGGTTCTTATAAATGTTATAAGAGCCTACTCAATGAAATGGCACAGTCTGAAAACAGAAAAAAAGTTTTAAGGTATTGTGAATAAGTATAGAAATTAACGTTTAATAACATACTGTTTTTGAAAACTGCAATATAATTTTTGAGAATTGTCATGATACTCATACCCCATTAGGTGTATGGACAGCCTTTGCCCTATACTGTACTAGACGGATTATGGGTAGGTGATCTCTCATGCAAAATCAATTAGATATGAGTGGTTGAGTCCCTATAGCGTACAGACTATGCCTTGTACAGAAGTCATGGCGAAGATCCCATCCCTCCCAACATCCACACTACTTTTGGTGACCATGCCCCTACTTTGTACAGATTATGCCTTGTATAGAACACCTCACAAAAATCCCACTTCCTTGACACAAACACTCTTCATTTGCTGGAAAATCCTGCCCACCCTTTGCTTTATAATGAAATCCTCATGTAGAATTCACTCCCTGCATACACCTACATACTATTAGCTAGCTGAGCCCCTACTAAAACACACTCCATGCCTTGTACAGAAGTCTTCATGGGACACACCCCCTACATTGCCCCCTCTAGTGGCCAAGTCACTACTATGGACACCCTATGCCTTGTACAGGAGACCTCATGGAGAGTCAACTCTTTTCAGACACCCACAGCCCTGTAGGTGGCCAATCCAGTACTAAACCTGCCCTTTGCTTTGTATTGAAATCCTCACAAAAAGTTCACTTCTTCCACACTGCCTATTACTCCCTGTAGACACTCAAGCATTGTTAGCTGGGCAAGCTGCTACTGCGCACACCGTTTGCCTTCAGATCCATTAGATGGCCAAAGCCTTACTGGACAGAACCCTTGTCTTTTGAGGAGGTCTTACCAGAGGGCTAACTCCCTCCGGATACCCAAACCCCATTAGGTGGCGAAGCCCCTACTATGTCCAAGATAATTTAGATTTCTTGCACTATTTATTTTTTTACATTTTACAGTACAGAGAAGCTCCATTAGTAGGAAAATCAACTACAGAAGAGGAATTACTACTTTCAGTTCATTTTGTATTGTTTATTTTGGGGTTAGAACCCAATAAAACACATAAACCAATGCACAGGTATAACATTTGGAACAAAATGTAAATATAAAGGTGCAAATTATATATAAAAACTTCAAGTACAATTATTTACAATCTGTCTATACAGAAGTCAGCTCTTAACAATTAATACATTTCAATTGCACCACGTTTTCAACTTGAGGCCTCTGCCGAGGCTTAGTTATTCTTATAAGACCATGTATCCACACGGACCACAAGCTCTAGGTCACACAAATGTTTCAAAATAATCCTGGGTGATATTGAAGGCAAGAGGCCATATGCACAATTTTGAATATGCCATGTATCAAAGTGAAAGCCCCAACTGCTTCCTTCAGAGCCAGGAGGCATATAAAAATGTGCTCAAGGAAGAAATGATGATTGGACTAGTGTTTGCTTGAAGTACTCTAGAAGTAATAGAATAGTGCCTAAAGCGCAGATTTAAGCATATGCATCTGAGTCACTTCTTTCTAGCACTTTTGAACTTTGGACATACATATAATACATGTTCTATATTTTCACTTGCATCATTGCAAAGTTTGCAAGTGTCTTGATCATAAGAGCTATGCTTCCACTTGTGGTGGACCTGTTAGTTGACTGTGTTCATAATCTAAATGTAATGTACAACAATCTGGCCTGGTGTTTTTATTGACTATCACAGAGTTCAAATAATGAGCATGGATTTAAAGCAGATGTTTTCCAACCAGAATATTGTTTGACTTCTCGTTCACTCCATGCTGCACAAATGACTGATACCCTTTATAAGTGATTGATGGCTCTGTTTTCTTTGCTAATGCATCCCTCTAAAGAGTACCCTCTGCTGCAGTGTTGATTCACCTAGGAACAGGAAGCAATGGTTCACAATACCTCGTAGTACCTGATGAGTCCAAAAATCAGACAGAGCCCTGCATTTTGGATCTGCTACAGACAAAGAATTTCCAATGTATGAAACCCATAATAAATGCTATCAATTCCAGCTATGTGTCATACTATCAAAAACAAGATTGCCTGTGTCTTTTGGGGATAAGTCAGTAAAAATGGTCTCCCACTTTATCTGGTGGAAGCATATTTTAAGAACAATCAAACTCTAAGGATCCAGAATGAGGTCTGAGTTCATAAGAAAACAGGCAGTTTCTGATAATTTCAGGCCAGACTGCAGAAGACCAATGTAGGACACTTTCACAGATCGGGAACGCTACGCCCGCACAACTTGCCACTCATTATCACACAACGACAACCTTCTTCCAAATTGTCATAGGAGCGCTGGCTAAGCTGGATCCATGGCTAGCCTAGCGAACACCGGTTCCTGGACCTTAGGAAACGGTTATTAATGCCATATACAGAATTACAGGGTTCCCAAAGGAGGTGCTCCCCAATTCTATTATCCAGGGTACGCCATCTGACTACCACAGATACCTTCTCCGCAAAGGTTGACGTTGAAGGGCATCTGTCCACTTGCATGGTCTCATACCTCCCTTGTATCATTCCCCGGAATCCATGAATTGATGGTACGGATCCACGAAAGAAATTGCCATTATATTCTTGGCACTGAGGACAGTGGCCTTAGCACCATTAGTCCCCAGAATTCTCTGTCATGAAGAGACTCCCATACCCTCAGTGGGATCGAAACGCCATTGACTATTTAGGAGGATAGTCTTGAAAGTACTGGAATCAACTCTCTGGTCCTTACATTGAGTCTGAACCAAAAGACATCCTCTTAATTCCAATAACCTGTCCTTTGATACAGTCATTTTTTAAAAAGAAATACGTGTTGGTTATGGTTACTTCACTGGGGTCACAGATGTCACTCAAGTCACTTTCTCTTTTTATTCGTTTAAATTACCATATATGTTGTGTTATGTGAATATAAAAAAAAATTCAAAAAAATAAATGTCTTTCACTTTGGCTGAAGTGAGTACGAACTGATACATTCTTGGGCTACTTCATTAACAGACTTCACAGAAAGAAATTATAGACTGATGGTATCACGCCATCTCTTTGCTCATAAAAGAGTACGTCGCAATAATTCATATAATTACTCTAAATGATAAACTTTTTTTCTTAAAAATTAGTTCCTTGTGAACAATTGTTTCTAGCTTACTAAGTTCATAAGAAAACAGACAAGTTCTGAGAATTTCAGGCCAGAATGAAGAAGACCAATGTAGGACACTTTCTTCCACCACTATATTCTCAATTGTACCTGTCTTAATGACTTTCAGGCCTTCCAACTATTATTAGCTAGGAAGCATTATGAAAAATTAGCAGTAGGTTCTACATTATATGGGCTCATCTTTACCAACAACTACACATTGTTGGTGTGCACCCTGAAGAAAAACACCAAAATATCAATGGGACGCAATACAGAGAACAAAATAGTGAGAAAAATATATATTGATGGGTAAATCAGTCTAGATTTTCTATATGTTAATCCACATATATAAACCTACCCAGTACTTTTATTGTGAAGGTACATACATGTGCATTTAATTTAAGAATAGTAAATCTATACTTCTGTGTATGCACTTATTTTTCGATATTTTGTCTCTCCCTATTATGTCCTCAATATTCCTGTATGACGATATTCTGCGGGGTTGTTATTCAGTAGTACAGTCCATGTTGTTAGAGTATATACTGTGGACAGTCTTAAAAGATCAAGACCTATTGGCATTGCCAATGCTTTATAAAGGAATGTTAAACAATATTCATAACAGCCATTATATATATATATATATATATATATATATATATATATATATATATATATATATATATATATATATTCACTGAAAAAACCATAGGTTTTAGGGACAGTTATAGTTACTTGGACATTGCACTCGTAAAAAACCCGTGAAATTCCCCCGTTATAGTTAGTTCAGCTAACTATAACTCGCGCCCCGCAATGCACTGCTGATGACGTCACATATTACATCACTCATGACATGGTCAGTGACATCACTGATGACATCACTGATGACATCTCAAATGACATCACTGATGACATCATCCAGTGACTGTGTGTTTCTGTAAAGTTTAAATATTTTTAATATATATAGGGAAAGGCGTATTAAAGAATGAGTGGGTGTATAAGTGTGTGTATGGATGATTTAGTAGGTGCGTGACTAATTCTATAAGTGAGTGATTAAACGTATCTTACTGAATGCATGGGTTAGTGACTAAACTGGGTGAATGTCTGTATCTGTCTGTTGCTGTGTAAGTGGCTGCATGGGTTTGTGAATAGCTACATGAGTGTCTATAAGAGTTATTGATTTGTTGTCTGATTATCTGTATGGGTGCCTGAGTGTTTGTATGGATGGGGTGTGTGCGACTGTGCATAGATGTGTGAGTGGGTGATTCACTGGGTGGATGGTTTCAAGAGTGCATCTGTGATAGACTGTATGGGTGGGTAAGTGTGTGTAACAGTGTGTTAGTGAGTGAATGTATGTCCCAGTGGTACATGTGTGAGTAACTACATATGTGAAAGGCAGTATATATGTGTGTTAGAGTATTTAAATGGCTATAAGTGAGAGTGTGTTATTGTGAGAGTGGCTGTATGGATGAGTGTGTGCTTGTATCAGTGATTGTATAAGAGCGTAACAATGTGCTAGTATTTGTATTATTAAGTGAGCTGGTGTGTGTATAACTGTATAGGTGAGTAAATGGCAGTGTGTTTAATTATTTGCATGACTGACTAGGTGTGTGAGTACCTCTATGGATGAGTGGCGGTGTTTGAGTGTCTATATAGGAGTAAGAGTGCATATGATAGTCCTGTACTGAGTGACCATAAGTATGAGTGACTGTACGGGTGAGTGAGTGGATGTGTGTGTGTAGACCTAAGAATCAGTGAGTGGGTATGTAGTTATTGGTGTTGGAGTGTCTATGGTTTTGCGAATGGCAGTCTGTAATTTAGAGTGGGTGTATCAAAGGTTATATTAGGGTGTGAGGAGGTGCATCAGATTATCACGTGGATGATGTCATCAGTGATGTCATTTGAGATGTCATCAGTGATGTCATCAGTGATGTCACTGACAATGTCATGAGTGATGTAATATGTGACGTCATCAGCAGTGCATTGCGGGCGCGAGTTATAGTTAGCTGAACTAACTATAACGGGGGAATTTCACGGGTTTTTTACGAGTGCAATGTCCAAGTAACTATAACTGTCCCTAAAACCTATGGTTTTTTCAGTGAATTTCAAAGGTTTTTTAAATGCTAATTTGTAACTATAACGTGTCTGAAACCTATGGTTTTTTCAGTGAATTTCAAAGGTTTTTAAAATGCTAATTTCTAACTATAACGTGCCTGAAACCTACGGTTTTTTCAGTGAATTTCAAAGGTTTTGTAAATGACAATTTTTAAATGTATTAATTGTTATATTAATTTTTTTCATACTGATTTACTACATTTTTAGAAACAATTTTTTTTACATATTTTATTTTTAAATTACATTGTAATTACATTATACATTACATTACAAAAAATACTTTCTCAGAATGAATTACTTTAGTTTAAATACTTTGCACATAGGCAATAGACTTTTAAATACAGTAGTTACAGTTGTTGCAATGGGCAACACATTTTCAAACACAATGCAACATTCAGCTCAATGTGAATTTCTAGTTAAATGCAATTAGTCACTTTATGGATTACTTTTCTAACCACAGGACTGGATCCTAGATTCAGTCCTGGGACATCTCCTGTAAACAGTTGAGTAAAAGCGTTTTGGTTACAGTACTGATTTTTAAGGAATATTATTGTATTTTAAAAGTTGACACTTAGAAACTTTTTCTCATATAGTCACCAATGTTATCCTATGGAAGGAAATTCACTTAGCAGGTAAAAACTGTTATCGTTACTTTTTCTTACTCAGTGTTGGATCCTGGATCCAGCACTGGTGCATCTCCTGTAAACAGTTGAAAGAATGCGTTTAAGTCATACAGGCGATTTTTAAGGAATATTTGTAGTTTGTAAAAATCAACACTTTGAAACTTTTTTGCTGAAAACCAGACAATGGATTCCTATGGAAGAAAATATAAGTTACTGGTAAGTACGGTTAAAATTACTTTTCAGGGTCAGTGCTGGGCTAAAAGATGCAGCACTGGGTTCTCTCCTGATAACAGGTGAGTAAATCGGAATTCGTATTTCGGCTGATTTTAGAGGAATATTTTAAAGTTCCAAAACTCCACACTTAGAAGAATTTCCAAGTGAAACCAGTCAATGTTAGCCTATGGAAGGAAATTCAAGTTACTGGTAAGTACGGTTAGAATTACTGTTCAGGGTCAGTGCTGGGCTAAAAGGTGCAGCACTGGGTTTTCTCCTGATAACAGGTGAGTAAGTCGGAATTCGGATTTCGGCTGATTTTAGAGGAATATTTGTATGTTTCAAAAATCAACACAGAAACTTTTTCAGCAAAAAGCAGGCAATGATATCCTATGGAAGGAAATTCAAGTTACTGGTAAGTACGGTTAAAATTACTTTTCAGGATTAGTACTGGGCTGAAAGATGCAGCACTGAGGTCTCTCCTGATAACAGGTGAGTAAATCGGAATTCGTATTTCGGCTGATTTTAGATGAATATTTTAAAGTTCCAAAACTCCACACTTAGAAGAATTTCCAAGTGAAACCAGTCAATGTTAGCCTATGGAAGGAAATTCAAGTTACTGGCAAGTACGGTTAAAATTACTTTTCAGGACCAGTACTGGGCTGAAAGATACAGCACTGAGGTCTCTCCTGATAACAGGTGAGTAAATCAGAATTCGTATTTCGGCTGATTTTAGAGGAATATTTGTATGTTTCAAAAATCAACACTTAGAAACTTTTTCAGCAAAAAGCAGGCAATGATATCCTATGCAAGGAAATTCAAGTTACTGGTAAGTACGGTTAAAATTACTTTTCAGGACCAGTACTGGGCTGAAAGATACAGCACTGAGGTCTCTCCTTATAACAGGTGAGTAAATCGGAATTCGTATTTCGGCTGATTTTAGAGGAATATTTGTATGTTTCAAAAATCAACACTTAGAAACTTTTTCAGCAAAAAGCAGGCAATGATATCCTATGGAAGGAAATTCAAGTTACTGGTAAGTACGGTTAAAATTACTTTTCAGGACCAGTACTGGGCTGAAAGATACAGCACTGAGGTCTCTCCTTATAACAGGTGAGTAAATCGGAATTCGTATTTCGGCTGATTTTAGAGGAATATTTGTATGTTTCAAAAATCAACACTTAGAAACTTTTTCAGCAAAAAGCAGGCAATGATATCCTATGGAAGGAAATTCAAGTTACTGGTAAGTACGGTTAAAATTACTTTTCAGGACCAGTACTGGGCTGAAAGATGCAGCACTGAGGTCTCTCCTTATAACAGGTGAGTAAATCGGAATTCGTATTTCGGATGATTTTAGAAGAATATTTGCACAATGGTGAAGGAAGGGGGCGGGGCCTGAGGTGACATCTAGTAAACGCGCCCCGTGGCGCGTTTTAAGTTGGGGGATTAAGTCCCCTTGAATCCTGAGGGTCCCTAGGGGCCAACTAGCCCACCAGGAACCTCCAATATGCGCCAGGGGCTGCGTTGCAGAGACGTGTAGAGAGGCCACACCCCTTTTACACCTCTCTGCAACGCAGCTCTGTGGCGCTTTCTGGATGTACCTGTTGGGCTAGTTGGCCCCCAGGGACCCTCAGGATTGAAGGGGATTTAATTCCCCATCTTAAAACGCGCCACGGGGCCTGTTTGCACACATGTCACCTGAAGCCCCGCCCCCTCCCTTCACCACTGTGCAAACACGCCCCGTGGCGCGTTTTAAGTTGGGGGATTAAGTCCCCTTGAATCCTGAGGGTCCCCGGAGTCCAACTAGCCCACCATATACCTCCAAAAGCGCCACAGAGCTGCGTTGCAGAGAGGTGTAAAAGGGGCGTGGCCTCTGTACACCTCTCTGCAAGGCAGCTCCCTGGCGCATACTGGAGGTTCCTGGTGGGCTAGTTGGCCCCCAGGGACCCCCAGTATTCAAGGGGAATTGTTTCCCTCTGCAAACGCGCCAGGGGGCGCGTTTGCAGAGTGGTGAAGGAAGGGGGCGGGGCCTGCGGGCCCGATCGTTTTTTTTTTTTTTTTTGTCGCCTGAAGGGGGGCTGTGTGGCCCCCCTTCCTTTTTCCTGTTTTTGGGCCCTGGGGACCCCATCCCCCAGGGCCTTACCCCTTTTTTTGTAATTAATTTTTTTTAAAAAACGGGAAGGGGGCCGCGTGGCCCCCTTCCCTGGGCCTGTATTGGCCCCGGGGACCCCATCCCCGGGGCATGGCCTCTATTTTTAATTTTATTCTTTGGAGGGGGCTGTGTGGCCCCCTCCTCTGGCCATTTAAGGCCCCGGGGACCCCATCCCCCGGGGCCGGCCATACCCTTTTTTTTATTTTTTTAAACTTTGGGGAGGGGGGCTGCGTGGCCCCCCTCCCGGGCCACTACTTGCCCCGGGGACCCCATCCCCCGGGGCTGGCCCTCTCCGTTGGGGACTGTGGGGGGGTCCCCAATCCCCCCACAGTCCCGCCGGCTCCCCGCGTCCCTTGGGAGCCGGCATTGCTTTTACACATGGGGAGCTGCTAAGATGCTGCTCCCCATGTGGAAAGCAATCGGCTTTGGATATTGGAAGAGAGAGCAGGTTTCCCTGTCTCTCTTCCAATATCCAAAGCAAGTTTGCAATGATAGGACGGGAGCCGCGAGGCTCCCGTCTTGCCATAGCAAACTACAGTGTCCCGGGGGTAGGCACCCCGGGACACTGCAGGAGCCGGCCCTGGGGGGTGGCGGTCCCCAGGGCCATCAAGGGCTCCAGGAGGGGGGCCGTACGGCCCCCCTCCCTTAAATTGCACATCCCTGGGGAGGTGGTGGTCCCCGGGGCTCTGGGGGTCCGTAATGGACCCCCACATTTATTTTATAAGTGCCCCGGGGAGGTGGTGGTCCCCGGGGCAAGTGGGGGGGCTGGAGCCCCCACACACCTTATTTAAATTAAAAAAGAAGCCCCGGGGGTGGCGGTCCCCGGGGCTGCGGGAGGGCAGAAGAGCCCTCCCGCACCATTTTTTCAATAAAGCCCCGGGGGTGGCGGTCCACGGGGCTTGGGGGCCCTTTGAGGCCCCCACACATAAAATTAACCCCCCCACCATGCCCCCGGGACTTGGGCCACCCGGGGGCAGCATACAATCGAAGCGCGGAGACCGCGCTTCGATTTTTTTTTTCGGCAGGATTCGCACACCCTGAGCGCATCCTGCCGATTTAAAAAATGTTTTTTTTTTTTTGCCCAGGGGGTCCTTGTGGGACCCCTGAGCAAACCTGGGGGTCAGGGTGTTTCTACCCTGCTCCCTTTGTGCGCTTTGCGCACTTGTTTCTGTCCCTCGGTTCTACCGAGGGATAAAATGGCTGCCAACACTTCCTGATTTGGAGTGTTGACAGCCAATTAGCATGCAGCTCGTGATCGGGAGGGTGCGCGAATCCGACGCGGCCATAGATATCACTATCTTTTTACTTTTGATTTTCTCAGCAACTACTGAACGGATTTACACCATTTAACATAAAAGGGTTCTTTCTGAACCAAGAACTACCTCCTTGCCAAATTTGGTGTAATTCCGTTCAGCAGTTCGGGCTGTAGCCGTGTCTAAAGTTTCCTATGGAAAATTGCATGGGGAAAACGCGTTTTGGGACCCCCTTTTTTCTCGGCCCCCGCTTGACGAATCCCCCGAGACTTTCAGGGTAGGAGCGGACCGGAGCGGGCCATAAAGTTTGAAAATTTTGCGAAGATACATCAACCGGCAAGAGAGTTATTTCAAATAGAATGTCGCGGATTTCCTATGGATAATAGGTTGTAACTATAACTATCTACTGGCGACCGCCAGTAGATAATATATATATATATATATATATATATATATTCACTGAAAAAACCATAGGTTTCAGGGACGTTATAGTTACAAATTAGCATTTAAAAAACCTTTGAAATTCACTGAAAAAACCATAGGTTTTAGGGACAGTTATAGTTAGTTGGACATTGCACTCGTACAAAACCCGTGAAATTCCCCCGTTATAGTTAGTCCAGCTAACTATAACTCGTGCCCCCGCAATGCACTGCTGATGACGTCACATATTACATCACTCATGACATGGTCAGTGACATCACTGATGACATCACTGATGACATCTCAAATGACATCACTGATGACATCATCCAGTGACTGTGTGTTTCTGTAAAGTTTAAATATGTTTAATATATATAGGGAAAGGCGTATTGAAGAATGAGTGGGTGTATAAGTGTCTGAATGGATGATTTAGTACGTGAGTGACTGACTCTACAAGTGAGTGATTAAACGTATCTTACTGAATGCATGGGTTAGTGACTAAACTGTGCGAATGTCTGTATCCGTCTGTTTGTTGGTGTGTAAGTGGATGCATGGATTTGCGACTAGCTACATGAGTGTCTATATGGGTTATTGATTGGTTCTCTGAGTATCTGTATGGCTGCCTGAGTGTTTGTGTGGGTGGGGTGTGTGTGGGTGGGGTGTGTGTGGGTGGGGTGTGTGTGGGTGGGGTGTGATTCACTGGGTGCATGATTTCAAGAGTGCATCTGTGATGGACTGCTTGGGTGGGTGAGTGTGTGTATGGGTGTGTTAGTGAGTGAATGTATATCTCAGTGGTACATGTGCGAGTAACTACATATGTAAAAGGCAGTATATATGTGTGTTAGAGTATTTAAATGGCTATAAGTGAGAGTGTGTTATTGTGAGAGTGGCTGTATGGATGCGTGTGTGATTGTATCAGTTATTGTATCAGAGCGTAAGAATGTGCTAGTATTTGTATGAGTAAGTGAGCTGGTGTGTGTATAACTGTATAGGTGAGTAAATGGGTGTGTGATTAATTTTTGCATGACTGACTAGGTGTGTGAGTACCTCTATGGATGAGTGGCGGTGTGTGCGTGTTTATATAGGTGTATGAGTGCATATGATAGTCCTGTACTGAGTGACTGTAAGTATGAGTGACTGTACAGGTGAGTGAGTGGATGTGTGTGTAGACCTAAGGATCAGTGAGTTGGTATGTAGTTTTTGGTGTTGGAGTGTCTATGGTTTTGCGAATGGCAGTCTGTAATTTAGAGTGGGTGTATCAAAAGTTATATTAGGGTGTGAGAAGATGCATGAAATTATCACATGGATGATGTCATCAGTGATGTCATTTGAGATGTCATCAGTGATGTCATCAGTGATGTCACTGACATTGTCATGAGTGATGTAATATGTGACGTCATCAGCAGTGCATTGCGGGGGCGCGAGTTATAGTTAGCTGGACTAACTATAACGGGGGAATTTCACGGGTTTTGTACGAGTGCAATGTCCAACTAACTATAACTGTCCCTAAAACCTATGGTTTTTTCAGTGAATTTCAAAGGTTTTTTAAATGCTAATTTGTAACTATAACGTCCCTGAAACCTATGGTTTTTTCAGTGAATTTCAAAGGTTTTTTAAATGCTAATTTGTAACTATAACATGTCTGAAACCTACGGTTTTTTCAGTGAATTTCAAAGGTTTTGTAAATGACAATTTTTAAATGTATTAATTGTTATATTATTTTTTTCATACTGATTTACTACATTTTTAGAAACAATTTTTTTTTACATATTTTATTTTTTAAATTACATTGTAATTACATTATACATTACATTACAAAAAATACTTTCTCAGAATGAATTACTTTAGTTTAAATACTTTGCACATAGGCAATAGACTTTTAAATACAGTAGTTACAGTTGTTGCAATGGGCAACACATTTTCAAACACAATGCAACATTCAGCTCAATGTGAATTTCTAGTTAAATGCAATTAGTTACTTTATGGATTACTTTTCTAACCACAGGACTGGATCCTAGATTCACTCCTGGGACATCTCCTATAAACAGTTGAGTAAAAGCGTTTTGGTTACAGTCGTGATTTTTAAGGAATATTATTGTACTTTAAAAGTTGACACTTAGAAACTTTTTCTCATAGAATCACCAATGTTATCCTATGGAAGGAAATTCACTTAGAAGGTAAAAACTGTTATCGTTACTTTTTCTTACTCAGTGTTGGATCCTGGATCCAGCACTGGTGCATCTCCTGTAAACAGTTGAAAGAATGCGTTTAAGTCATACAGGCGATTTTTTAGGAATATTTGTAGTTTGTGAAAATCGACACTTTGAAACTTTTCTGCTGAAAACCAGACAAAGGATTCCTATGGAAGAAAATTATAAGTTACTGGTAAGTACGGTTAAAATTACTTTTCAGGGTCAGTGCAGGGCTAAAAGATGCAGCACTGGGTTCTCTCCTGATAACAGGTGAGTAAATTGGAATTCGTACTTTGGTTGATTTTAGAGGAATATTATAAAGTTCCAAAACTCCACACTTAGAAGAATTTCCAAGTGAAACGAGTCAATGTTAGCCTATGAAGGAAATTCAAGTTACCGGTAAGTACGGTTAAAATTACTTTTCAGGACCAGTACTGGGCTGAAAGATGCAGCACTGAGGTCTCTCCTTATAACAGGTGAGTAAATCAGCCTGTTTGCTTACATGTCACCTGAAGCCCCGCCCCCTCCCTTCACCACTGTGCAAACGCGCCCGTGGCGCGTTTTAAGTTGGGGGATTAAGTCCCCTTGAATCCTGAGGGTCCCCGGAGTCCAACTAGCCCACCATATACCTCCAAAAAGCGCCACAGAGCTGCGTTGCAGAGAGGTGTAAAAAGGGGTGTGGCCTCTGTACACCTCTCTGCAAGGCAGCCCCCTGGCGCATACTGGAGGTTCCTGGTGGGCTAGTTGGCCCCCAGGGACCCCCAGTATTCAAGGGGAATTGCTCCTCCTCTGCAAACGCGCCAGGGGCGCGTTTGCAGAGTGGTGAAGGAAGGGGCGGGGCCTGCGGGCCCGATCGTTTAAAAAAAAAAAATGTGTCCCCTGAAGGGGGCTGTGTGGCCCCCCTTCCTTTTTCCTGTTTTTGGGCCCTGGGGACCCCATCCCCCAGGGCCTTACCCCTTTTTAAAATTTTTAATTAAAAAAACAGGAAGGGGGCGTGGCCCCCTTCCCTGGGCCTGTATTGGCCCCGGGGACCCCATCCCCCGGGGCATGGCCTTTATTTTTATTCTTTGGAGGGGGCTGCGTGGCCCCCTCCTCTGGCCATTTAAGGCCCCGGGGACCCCATCCCCCGGGGCCGGCCATACCCTTTTTTAATTTTTTTAATTTTTTTGAACTTTGGGGAGGGGAGCCGCGTGGCCCCCTCCCGGGCCACTACTTGCCCCGGGGACCCCATCCCCCGGGGCTGGCCCTCTCGTTGGGGACTGTGGGGGTCCCCAGTCCCCCCACAGTCCCGCCGGCTCCCCGCGTCCCTTGGGAGCCGGCATTGCTTTCACATGGGGAGCTGCTAAGATGCAGCTCCCCATGTGGAAAGCAATGTGCTTTGGATATTGGAAGAGAGAGCAGGTTTCCCTGCTCTCTCTTCCAATATCCAGCAGTTTGCTATGACAGGACAGGAGCCGCGAGGCTCCCATCCTGCCATAGCAAACTACAGTGTCCCGGGGTAGGCACCCCGGGACACTGCAGGAGCCGGCCCTGGGGGTGGTGGTCCCCAGGGCCATCAAGGGCTTCCAGGAGGGGGCCGCGCGGCCCCCTCCCATTCAGTTCAAAGCCCCGGGAGGTGGTGGTCCCCGGGGCTCTGGGGTCCGTAACAGACCCCCATATTTAAATGTTTAGTGCCCCAGGGAGGTGGCGGTCCCTGGGGCATGTGGGGGGGCTGGAGCCCCCTCCACACAGGTTTTTTAATTTATTAAAAAAAAGCCCCCAGCACAACCCCCTACACTACCCAAACACCACTGCATTGTCGTAAACCCTAAAACACTACCCCTAGCAGGACCCCTACACTTCGCAAACCCCACTGCAGTACCCTAAATCCTAAAACACTATCCCCAGCACGACCCCCTACACTACCCAAACACCACTAGACTACCCTAAACCCTAAAACACTACTCCCAAGATGAACCCCTACACTACAGAAACACCACTGCACTACCCTAAACCCTAAAACACTACCCCCAGCACGACCCCCTACACTACCCAAACACCACTGTTCTACCCTAAACCCTAAAAGACTACCCCAGCACGACCCCCTACAGTACACAAACACCACTGCAGTACCGTAAACACTAAAACACTACTCAGAGGATGACCCCCTACACTACACAAACACCACTGCACTACCCTAAACCCTAAATCACTACTCCCAGCATGACCCCTTACACTACCCAAACACCACTGCCTTTTCGTAAACTCTAAAACACTACCTCCAGCATGATTCTTACACTACCCAAACACCACTGCACTACCTTAAACCCTAAAACGCTACCCCCAGCATGAACCCCCAAACAGTACACAAACACCACTGCACTACTCTAAATGCTAAAACAGTACTCGCTGCATGACTTCCCACACTACACAAACACCACTGTGCTACCCTAAATCCTAAAACACTACTCTCTGTACGACCCCCTACACTACACAAACACCACTGCACTGCCGTAAACCCTAAAACACTACTCCCAGCATGACCCCCCACACTACCCAAACACCACTGCACTGCCGTAAACCCTAAAACACTACTCCCAGCATGACCCCCTACACTACACAAACACCACTGCACTACCCTAAACCCCAAAACAGTACTCCCAGCATGACCCTTTACACTACCCAAACATTACTGCATTGTCGTAAACTGTTAAACACTACCTCCAGCCCGATTCTTACACTACCCAAACACCACTGCACTACCTTAAACCCTAAAATGCTACCTCCAGCACGAACCCCCTACAGTACACAAACACCACTGTACTACCCTAAAGCATAAAACAGTACCAGTCCGTCGGTTCGCAGGTCTGCGTCTGCAAGCCGTCGTGTCCCTTGCTGTACATGTGCGAGCCAGTCCGTTAGGTGATAGGTGTGTCTCTGCTAGCAGGGCCGTTGACCCGTTGGTGTCCCCTTGTGAGTTAGACCCGAGCTCTCCCTCTGCGAGCCAGCACGCTGGTGTGCGTTTGCGAGCCGACGGCCCGTAGCTCTCCCTCTGCGAGCCTGCCCGACGGCCCGCAGGTCTCCCTGTGCTAGCCGAATCGCAGGTGTCACTCTGCGAACCGATATTGGGAATATAAGGCGGCTCTAAAAAGAGCCCTTGTGTTTATTATTTGGAGCTACATATAAGTGCGGATGCACAGCTTCAGGTTATTCAGAAAAACTCGATTTCCCTGATCTGTGAAGTGTACTCCATCACTTCTGTAGATATCAGCCATATCAAAACGTATGTTGTTGTTGCAGATCGACCCCATTCTATGGTCTCTGAGGTATGCAGACACAGCTTTGTTGACATTCTTCCTAGATTTTTCAATCTGAGGACAAAATTGGTTTGACCATTTCCACTTCTGTCTTTGGCATATATTGGAATATACAAAGACAGTTTGAGGCAAAAGCAACATCAATTGTCGAAAGGTGTCTTTCATTAGCATTTCCAAACCTACACCAGTCAATGTGCCTAGGTCGTTTCCACCACAGTGCACAATCATGAGGTCAGGGTGTTGGAGATGCAAACAGGTTTTAACCAAAGGCAACAATTGGTGCCACTTCAATCCTCTCTGTCCAAACCATTTAATGTCCACATTTTGTAAACCTAGGTCTAAGTCAATACGTCTCTGTTCTGCATACCTCTTGCACCAGAAAACATAGCTATGTCCTACGATCCACACTAGCATTTTGAAGGTATGGCTGGGAAGTATGGATAGATGTCTGTAGCTCATGCAGTCCGTTCGTAGAATAAGAGATATGTTTAAAGGTGGGGAACTACTTTTTTTCTCATTCAAAACGATAACTGATTGGGAGATGAAAAGCATTGTTTTTTAAAAGTAGGGTGCGCATTCGTTTTGTGGAAAAGCATCTTTGTGATTGGTTAAGAAAAAGCAGTTTAAACGTGGAGTACATATGATAGGATAAAATTTGGTCAACTCAACCACACCTGCTACTTGCATTTGGAAGGCACTGTTCGAACTTAAAACAATCGTGAACTTTTAACCTGCACGTGCCGTTAAATGTTCGAGAAAATGTTGCAAAAAAATATCGTTAGGTTTAAAAAAATTGATGAACTTTTAACTTTTAACCTACACGTGTTGTAGAAGGTTCTAGAAAGTGTGTTGATAGAATACGTTGCATTTCTGACTTCTATGTGTCCTTGAATATTAAATAAACTGTTTATATGGAAAATTCAAAAATAACCAATAGAGAGAGGTTTTGCAATCTAAAAGAATCAAGGAACTATTCTAATTTGTTCTTTACATGTATTTATGTGTGGAGTAACAAAATTACAGACACAACAGCACCAGGAAGAGGAACAAGCAGGGAGAGGGGGGACGGGGGGAGATGGGACAATGGCACACATGAACAATTAAGTACAGCACAACTACAGACAAACCATGGCTAAAATGAAACACACCAACAAGGAGCACAAGTCACACAACCCGCCAACATCACACCACTGAACAAGCACAGAAGTGAAAACCACACTGCCTGAAAGGGAGAAGGGTGAACAATACCTCACATGAAGGTACATCTCACACAGAATGCAGCACACACACATAGGAAGCAGAGCACACCAACATCCAACACAATGTTGTCCAAACACAAACATTCGCACAATCAACACAGGACACAAATGCACTCGCCTGTGGCTGATAAATGTCCAAAAGCGTCAGTACGAAACATGCACATGAGAACGCATAAGTACAAACCCACAGTCCGGATGGGGTAGCAATTCACGTATGGCAGGCAGCCAGAGAGTCCGTGACACACACATTGGCATACAAATGAAGACACAACACATTTGGAGACAAGTGAAAATGTGGAAACTTTATAAAAAAAAGTGCGTGTCAGTACGGCCAAGAGTAGTGCCACGATATGCAGACAAATGCAGCAGCATGCCTGAATAAGGAACGTAGGAAAACGTCCATGTTCACCTCGGGGTAGTCCATCACCAACACACGTCAGTGTCAAGCAGCGTTGGTTGTCCGCGCCTCGGACATGAGTCGACACCAATGCAGCCATGTCCACTGTCGTCTCGGGACATGTGACCAGATGCACAATGTGCAATGATGCGGTGGGAAACGTGCAGTGTGGCACATCGAGTCGTGGTTGCAGGTACCTTGTCACTCGTCTATGAACGCGAGTGCATCTGCATAAGCCACTATCTCTAATGAGTGATGGTTCGCCACAATATTTGACATGTCGTCGACGTAATCCATCAGCTGACCGGGACAGATGTGCTGACTCCAACCACTGTACCCAATGTGCACCAAAGCAGAATCGGGAAGTGGGTCAATTTGCTCACTGCATACTACGACACGTGCAATCTCCCAGGCCCAGTGCTCAACATGCATGCCAAACATCCATGCATGCCATAAACGGGCATCACCATGACACTCCTGGTCGTGGGCCAACAGGGGGCGCACACACCCGTCGTAATCCATGTCAGCTACGCACACGTTGGAGAGGTACACGTCCATGCACCACTCGGATAGGCACGTGCAACATTGCAATACAGGTTGAAAGCAGGTGACGTCCGCAATGCAGAAGCTCAGCCGGTAAGTGATCCGCAGCACTGCCAAAGGCAGTGCACCCAGGACATGCAGCAGACGTGCAAGGTATAGGTGGACGTGAATGGAGTCGACCATGTGTTCGGGATGCCCTGCCATTGCATCAGTGGCTCTGCTTGTAGCTGCACTGGCTTGCCGTGTGCCAGTCTTGTGGATGAAATGGCACAGCTTGGTGCAATGAGCCGGGTCTGTGTGCAATGGGTGCAGGGCAGGGGTGTGGTGGGAGTACGTGTGAAGGCCATTACACACACGCTAACTACGACGAAGGACTTTTGAGTGTGCGATTGTGAGAAGTTGGCCTGGTATATGCTGTTCACTAATTAAAGTGGACACCTTGCACCAGAACAATTCGACTCTTATGGTAGATAGGTTTAAGACAACCTTTATAGAAAGCTATCCTAGTGGTAGCTGTGGAGAGCAGCCTTCAGGCTAAGTCTTGAAGGAATGTAAAGCAGCTTGTTTTACCACACAATCTCTTGAATCACCAAATGAAAAGACACCACACAGGTATATATATCAAATATATATGTATTTATTAATAAACACTCTCTACTAATCTCTTTATGAGATTAGAGGTCAGGAACATATGTACAAGTCAAATATTATCAGAATAAGTTTAGCACAATCGAATATCACAATCTTAGTTTGCTAGACCTAGGTCTAGGGCATCTAGAATCGAGGGACCCCCAAGAACCACCCCAGGTAGTTGTAGGAGACCCATAGGGGACGGACGCGGTGACCTGGCACCGGTGCGAGTCCTGTGCGAGTCTATGTACTCAGACGCGATTGAGATATCAATGTTAAAGGTCCCTTGCGTGTTCGAGGAGAACACACCGATCGGTCCTTGTACGAGTCGAAGGACGCGGTCACAGATAGAGATGCAAGGGAGATGGACGCGCTGTGTCTAACACAGACGCGAACCTTGTGCGAGTCAGTGCAATGGAGATCTCAGAGTTACAGGCCCTTTGTGTGTTCGAGGCGAACACCGATCGGACTCAGTATGAGTCGAAGGATACAGTTTTAGATAGTGTTGCAAAGGAGATGGACGCGGTGTGTCTAACACAGACGCGAACCCTGTACGAGTCAACGCAATTGTCGCACTTGGAAAGTTAGAGTTTTAGGACACTTCTAGGTAAGCTACAAGCAAGTCACTTACAGGGTAAGTAGTTCTAGAGCCCACACCCACAGGAGCACTGTAGTTCTGAAGTTACCTCACCCAGGGGAGCCGGGTGCATAGGTGTTCTTTGGTGTCGGGTCGCGGCGTCGTTTTCAATGGGAGCCAGTGAAGACTTGCTGCTTGCGGCGACAGGAGAAGTGTCCGGAGGAATCCAAGCCTGGATTCGGAAGATGGAAGACCAAAAGCAGAGGTGACAGTGTTCAAAGTCACTTGGCAGTGACTCGGGGCAAGGAAGATGGATGCCCACCGTCGTCGCAAGATTCAGGTCGTTCGCAGTTGCCTTGACTCTCCAGCCACGAGGTCCAGGAGGTGTCGACGACAACCAGGAGCTGGATTCGGCGTGTCCCATGACGTCTGCAGCTTACTGTAGTGTTGGTGACTCGATTGGAGCCAACAAGCCTTGGTAACAGCAAGTCTTAGGGAAAGTGTGAAGAGGCAATGGTGCAGACCAGCAAGGTCTGTGGGACTCACCCAGCTAGGGTAAATCAGGGCAGGCCTGGAGCAACTAGGGGAGCCCTTCGGTTTCTTTAGGAAGTCTTCTGGGGACCCACAAGCCGGCTGGCAAGGGATTGCAAACACGCCTCGGGAGGATTCGCTCACAGGGGCCCACGGTCACTCAGGACATGGTAGGTCTCTGATCTTAGGAAGGGTTTCTGCTGGATGCTGGGACCACACGTGGACCAAAGCACAAGTTCATGGAATGTTGTGAAGGGGTTGCACTCGACAATAGTGCACGGTACCCAGGGGTCGCGGTTCCTCATTACTCTTGGGGTTCACTGGCCTCAGCTTCGCTGGGGACTCACGATGGCCTTTGAGAAGTCAGGAAATCCACTTCTTGGGCTGCAGGGACTTCGGACACTGGCAGGAGCGGCGTAGTTTGCGACCATTGTTTGTAGTTTTTGGTGCCTGCCAAGCAGGGGAGTCACTCCTTGAATCCAAGGGAGATTCTTCAGTCTTCCAAAGGTAGTGGAACGTCGAAGGTCCGGGATTCTTCTTCAGAGCATCATCCAGGGAAATCTAGGGTGCAATGCACAGGTTCCCCCTCTTATACTAAAAGAAGGGGAGGGACTAGCTCTATGACCCTACCTATGGGAGGGTCAGGGGAGTGGGTGGCTACACCCACTTCCCTTGGTCCAGTTTCATGCCAGAGCAGGGACAGGTAGCTCCTGAGCCGGTTTGAACTGGCATATGCACAGAGGAGCCTTCTGCTCCCCCAGTGCAGGACTTCAAAGCACTCTAGGAGTGCACACACCCAGCCCCAATACACTAAACCCTGTCTGGGAGGTGGTCACACCCCCCTGGGACAGGATATCTATTGTTGGGCTTCCTCCACTGCGAGTGTTGGTCATCAGCAGGAGGGCAGCCCAGTGTCTGTGACTGGTGGCATCCATTTTGTGATGCCAGGGCTCTGCAGGATTCTACCGCGTTTCCACAGTAGGTACATGTCTATCCCTCTAGAAGGGTGGAATGCTACCCCCGCCGCCAGGACTGGCAGGGGGGTAGTATTCCAAGGTGTTTGACACCAAACACAACATGTTTCGATGCAGCCATTCCAAAGTTAGCATTTTACCGCGAGGATATAATGCACTTAAAAGTATATGGTTTAACCTCATCCACAAACAGCACCAGAGAATGGACTCTGAGAGCTGCAGAGGGGCCCTGCTCAGGCAGAGGCACCCCCTCACATAGAAGCCAAGCACCCTGCCCTCAGGATTGATAGGGCCTGCCTTAGGGGTGACTGATAGGGTTATATGTGTGTGTAGGAGAGATATAGGGAACCTATATCTCAGTGAGGGGTGCTAGCACTTCCTCACTCAGGCTGCAGTAGCAGGCCTGTGGTGTCAGATTTAGTCTGCTTCCCAGGGGTGGCATAATACATGCTGCAGCCCCTGGTAGGCCTGTGAAGTACCTATGCCCTTGGTACCTAAGGTACCATATACTAGGGACTCATAAGGTGCCACAGTATCCAATCACTAGTGCACCTAGAGTGCACTCCAAATCGTTTAGAGAGAACAGAGAGGCTGGGGCCCTGATTAGCAGGGTCCCAGCCTGACTATAGCCAGAAACCAGTGTAAACATCCGAAAAAAAGTGGGGGCAACATAAGAGGCAGATCATACTCTCCTACACAACCCCCCCCCCAAATGCAGGGACACTAAACTAACCTTGACCAGTTGAGTCTTCGTGTTCAAAGTGGAAATACCTTGAGAGTCCATCTGCATTGTCATGTTGGGTCCCAGGTCTATGTTCCACTGTATAGTCCATCCCCTGTAGGGAAATGGACCACCTCAAAAGTTTTGGGTTTTCTCCTTTCATTTGTTTAAGCCATAGGAGGGGCTTGTGGTCGGTCTGAACTATGAAGTGAGTACCAAACAAGTATGGCCTCAGCTTCTTCAGGGCCCATACCACAGCAAAGGCCTCCCTCTCTATAGCTGACCAACGTTTCTCTCTAGGGGTCAGCCTTCTGCTAATAAAAGCTACTGGCTGGACTTGACCTTCATCATTCAGTTGAGACAGTACAGCTCCCACACCCAGCTCAGAAGCATCTGTTTGGACAATGAACTTTTTGGTGTAGTCCGGACTCTGTAAGATGGGGGCAGTGCACATGGCCTGCTTTAGGTCTTCAAATGCCTTTTGACAGCTAGCTGTCCACTGAACCTTTTTTGGCATTTTCTTTGAGGTCAGATCATTCAAGGGGGTCACTATAGATCCATATCCATTGACAAACCTCCTATAGTACCCAGTCAGGCCTAAGAAGGCTCTCACCTGTGTCTGGGTGGTTGGAGCAACCCATTCCATTATGGTTTGGATTTTGCTCTGTAAAGGCTGAACCTGGCCTCCACCTACAAGGTGGCCCAGGTATACAACCTGACTCTGCCCTATCTGGCACTTAGTGGCCTTGATAGTGAGGCCTGCTTTCTGCAGGGCCTCCAAAACATTCCTGAGGTGGACCAGGTGATCCTGCCAGGAGGAACTAAAGACAGCAATATCATCTAGATAAGCTGAGCAATAAGTTTCCATCCCTGTCAGAACTTTATCCACCAACCTCTGGAAAGTGGCAGGTGCATTTTTCAATCCAAAGGGCATTACCACAAAGTGGTAATGCCCACCAGGGGTCGAAAATGCTGTTTTGGCTTTTGCATCATCAGCTAACCTGATCTGCCAGTAGCCAGCTGTCAGGTCAAACGTGCTTAGATACTTGGCTGAGGCCAAAGTATCAATCAGCTCATCTGCCCTTGGTATGGGATAGGCATCAGTCCTAGTGACTGCATTGAGGCCTCTGTAGTCTACACAAAACCTCATTTCTTTCTTACCACCCTGGGTATGAGGCTTGGGTACCAGGACTACTGGACTAGTCCAAGGGCTATCTGAAGGCTCAATTACACCTAGCTCCAACATTTTCTGGACTTCAGTCCTGATACAGTCCCTGACATGGTCAGGTTGCCTGTAGATTTTATTCTTGACAGTGACTGTCTCCAGTGTCCACCTCGTGGGTGCACCAGGAAGTCTGACTAGGGGTCAGGCTAAACATATGTCTAAACTGTTGCAGAACTTGTCTGCACTCAGTTTGCTGATGGTCGGTGAGGCTGCTTGCCAAAGCAACACCATCTACTGACCCATCATCAGGGTTCTGAGAAAGCAGGTCAGGGAGAGGGTCACTCTCCTCCTCCTGGTCCTCATCAGTTGCCATGAGCAAGCCCATGTCAGCCCTGTCAACATATGGCTTTAATCTGTTGACATGGAGCACCCTCAGGGGGCTCCGGGAGTTCCAAGATTCACCAGGTAGGTGACTTCTCCCTTCTGTTCAACTATTGTATGGGGGCCACTCCACTTGTCCTGGAGGGCTGCTGGGGACACAGGCTCCAACACCCACACTTTCTGTCCTGGCTGGTATACAGTCAGTACAGCCTTTTGGTCGTGCCAAGCTTTTTGTAATTCTTGGCTGGCCTCCAGGTTTTTGATTGCCTTTTTCATGTACTCTGCCATCCGGGAGCGGAGACCAAGTACCTAGTCCATCACATCTTGTTTGGGGGCTTGAGAGGTAACTCCCAGCCCTCTTTTACCAAACACAGTGGACCTCTCACAGGATGCCAAAACAGAAGCTCAAATGGGCTGTAACCAACCCCTTCTGTGGAACCTCTCTGTATGCAAACAACAGGCAAGGAAGAAGAAGGTCCCATTTCCGCCTAAGCTTCTCTGGGAGTCCTTTAATCATTCCTTTCAAGGTTTTGTTGAAGCGTTCAACTAAACCATTGCATTGTGGGTGATAGGGGTGGTGAACTTGTAAGTTACACCACACTCCTTCCACATTGCTTTTAGATATCCTGACATGAAGTTGGTACCTCTGTCAGAAATGACCTCCTTTGGAAAACCCACTCTGGAGAAGACTCCAATGAGGGCTCTTGCCACCACAGGGGCTGTGGTGGTCCTCAGGGGAATTGCTTCTGGGTACCTGGTGGCATGATCCACTACCACAGGATAAACCTGTGCCCAGATGCAGTTTGAGGGTCAAGGGGACCAACAATGTCAATCCCTACCCTCTCAAAGGGTACCCCCACCACCGGTAGTGGTATCAGGGGGTCCTTTGTTGTGCCACCTGCCTTACCACTGGCTTGGCAGGTGACACAGGAGCGACAAAACTCCTTTGTGTCCTCTGACATATGTGGCCAATGAAAATGTGGAACAAGCCTGTCCCAGGTCTTGTTTTGGCCCAAGTGTCCTGCTAAATGGATGTCATGTGCTAGGGTCAAGAGGAACCCCCTAAACTTCTGAGGTATTACCAACCTCCTGGT
Source organism: Calotriton arnoldi (assembly GCA_963921515.1). Classification (NCBI taxonomy): domain Eukaryota; kingdom Metazoa; phylum Chordata; class Amphibia; order Caudata; family Salamandridae; genus Calotriton; species Calotriton arnoldi. The sequence goes on from CAWUFW010010528.1 coordinate 603,029, forward strand.
GGCTCCAGGGGCTGGGTCTCTGCCTTCAGAATATAGGAGTCCCTCATCCCAATAAACTTTATGGGACCCATTAGCACTCCCAGCAGCCTCAGCAGCAGCCTGCTGTCTGAGGGGTTCAAGAGAGGGGCAGCACTGTTGCTCCTTACTCAGATCTTCCCTAGAAGGGCCCCCTGCCCCCAAGAACTCAACCTGATCAGGCTCAAGTCCCTCTGGGGCAGTTCCTTCTTCAGGATCTGCTTCACCTCCCTCTGGGGGTGAATCTGTGATCTGAGACCGAGGGGAAGGCACTGCCTTTACACTACTGCTCCTCCTCTTGGGAAACATCTGGTCCATTGTTCCAGGATCCAGAGCTGGTTCAGTGTCATGCATCCTTGCTTGTGACCTGGTCACAGCAAATACCTCTGCAGGGATGCCCAGCATCTCAGCATGAGTCCATAACTCTACTTCAGACCAGGCTGAAGTCTCTAGATCATTGCTCAATAGACATTCGACAGGGAGGTCTGCACTGACTACAACCTTCTTGAGGCCAGTTACCCCTCCCCAGGAGAAATTCACAACTGCCAGACTATGCTTGGTCTTGACGTTGCTTGCATTGGTCACCTGGTACATTTCGCCCAGGATGATCTGTCCAGGGTCCACAAGATCCTCTGCCACCATGGTGACACTAGCACTTGTGTCCCTAAATGCCAAAGCCTGTTTGCCATTTATTACAGGCTGCTGTTTGTATTTGCCCAGATTACTGGGACTCACTAGGAAGGACATATTAAGGTCTCCCTCACAAATCAGCATTGCCTGAGTGGGCACTCTGACTAGGTCAGAGTCCACTTCAGAACCCAGGGTCAACCCTACTACACCCTTATTCTGTGTACCACCTCCACCAGTAGCTGAACTAGGGGGAACAGTTGCCTTAGGGGCAGGAGTGGTGGTGGTTTGGTCTTTGGACTTGTTACAGTCAGAAGTCCAGTGCCCTTTCTGTTTACAGAATTTGCACCAGGGCTTCTTTGGCCTTTTCCCTTGTTGGATTGTGACTCCCCACCAGATGCAGATTTTTGGGGCCCTTTTGAAGACTTCTGGTCTTTTGACTTATCCCCACCTTTCTCAGAGCCCTTAGGATCTTGCTTCTTGGTGTCACCCCTTGGTTCTGGGGTTTCTGCCTCACCCTGGTTCTGACCCATTTGTCTGCCTTCTTTCCCAATTCTTGGGGAGAGGTCAGATCCGAGTCCACCAGGTACTGATGCAACAACTGGTTCTGGCAATTATTAAGGATCTGTTCTCTCATCATCAGATTATACAATCCCTTGAAATCAGTAACCCTACTGCCAACCAGCCAACCCTCCAGAGCCTTGGTTGCACAATCAACAAAGTCAGTCCAGTCCTGAGTCTGTGCCTTCTGGGTGTCTCTGAACTTCAACCTGTACTGCTCAGTGGTTAAGCCAAACCCATCTATTAGTGCACTCTTCAGGACTTCATAATCATCAGCATCCTCTTCTCTAACAGTGAGGAGCTTGTCTCTACCTTTATCTGAAAAGGAGAGCCACAAGATTGCTGCCCACTGCTTTTGGGGGACTTGCTGTACTCTACAGGCCCTCTCCATAGCAGTTATCCACTTGTGGATATCATCCCCACTCTGGTAGGGAGGAACAACCTTGCTCAGGTTCCTATGGTCTGGAATAGATTATCTGCCTCTAGGGACACTGTTGCTGCCACCAAGGGGTTCTAACCCCTCTCGTCTAGAAGCTCTCTGGATTTCCAGGGCTTCTCTATCCAGTGCCAACTGCTTGGTTCTGAGGGCAACTCTTGCTTCCTCATACTGCAGCAGTTTGCACATTCTTTCAGAGGAGGTCTCTCTTATGGGAAAGTATGAGTTCCTCCGGTGGACAGATTCTCTGCCAGAGTGATAAGAGTCCTCAGATTCCCTGGAAGGGGACCTATGCCTCTCATCCACTCTGTCAGTTCTCTTAGGGAGAATTCCTCTGTCCTTTTCAGGCCCCTTGAGGCCTGGCCCTTCAATCACAGAGTCCTGGTCATTCGGATTTTCATCGTCTGACCCAGATACTGTAATTGACCCACCCACTGATTCAGACCCATTAGCTCCTAGAGCCAATCTAAGATCATCTGCTGTCAGCAGATCTATCAGGTGTAGGGTTGAGGGACTCTGTCCTAGCCTCAGGTGTCTTTCAACACACATGGCTCTCAAGTCAGAGAAAGCCATGTCCTTATACTGAGGCTGAGTGGATCCACTGGTTCCACCCTTTAAGGACATTCTAGTGTTGTGCAGTGTTGTACTACCTACACTAGTTTGTGGCCTACTGATACTAGCTTGAGCTGTAGAAAGGGTGTGCTATCCCTTGGCACACAGCTCTAAGTTCAGTAGAACTTATCGATACTAAGCTTGACTTTATATGTACCTTAAGTACCTATAGTGGTTTTCAGTTAGTAATTCAAATAGAGATTTTCTGGTAAAACAATAGCAAGCTGGAATCCCACACGCTGCCCACCAATGTGAGAAGTTGGCCTGGTATATGCTGTTCACTAATTAAAGTGGACACCTTGCACCAGAACAATTCGACTCTTATGGTAGATAGGTTTAAGACAACCTTTATAGAAAGCTATCCTAGTGGTAGCTGTGGAGAGCAGCCTTCAGGCTAAGTCTTGAAGGAATGTAAAGCAGCTTGTTTTACCACACAATCTCTTGAATCACCAAATGAAAAGACACCACACAGGTATATATATCAAATATATATGTATTTATTAATAAACACTCTCTACTAATCTCTTTATGAGATTAGAGGTCAGGAACATATGTACAAGTCAAATATTATCAGAATAAGTTTAGCACAATCGAATATCACAATCTTAGTTTGCTAGACCTAGGTCTAGGGCATCTAGAATCGAGGGACCCCCAAGAACCACCCCAGGTAGTTGTAGGAGACCCACAGGGGACGGACGCGGTGACCTGGCACCGGTGCGAGTCCTGTGCGAGTCTATGTACTCAGACGCGATTGAGATATCAATGTTAAAGGTCCCTTGCGTGTTCGAGGCGAACACACCGATCGGTCCTTGTACGAGTCGAAGGACGCGGTCACAGATAGAGATGCAAGGGAGATGGACGCGCTGTGTCTAACACAGACGCGAACCTTGTGCGAGTCAGTGCAATGGAGATCTCAGAGTTACAGGCCCTTTGTGTGTTCGAGGCGAACACCGATCGGACTCAGTATGAGTCGAAGGATACAGTTTTAGATAGTGTTGCAAAGGAGCTAACACAGACGCGAAGCCTGTACGAGTGAGCCCAATTGTTGCACTTGGAAAGTTAGAGTTTTAGGACACTTCTAGGGAAGCTACAAGCAAGTCACTTACAGGGTAAGTAGTTCTAGGGCCCACACCCACAGGAGCACTGTAGTGCTGAAGTTACCTCACCCAGGGGAGCCGGGTGCATAGGTGTTCTTTGGTGTCGGGTCGTGGCGTCGTTTTCAATGGGAGCCAGTGAAGACTTGCTGCTTGCGACGACAGGAGAAGTGTCCGGAGGAATCCAAGCCTGGATTCGGAAGATGGAAGACCTGAAAGCAGAGGGGACAGTGTTCAAAGTCACTTGGCAGTGACTCGGGGCAAGGAAGATGGATGCCCACCGTCATCGCAAGATTCAGGTCATTCGCAGTTGCCTTGACTCTTCAGCCACGACGTCCAGGAGGCGTCAACAATGACCAGGAGCTGGATTCGGCGTGTCCCACGATGTCTGCAGCTTACTGCTGCATCAGCGACTCGATTGGAGCCAACAGGCCTTGGTAACAGCAAGTCACGGGGAAAGTGTGAAGAGGCAATGGCGCAGACCAGCAAGGTCTGTGGGACTCACCCAGCGAGGGTAAGTCAGGGCAGGCCTGGAGCAAACAGGAGAGCCCTTCGGTTTCTTTAGGAAGTCTTCTGGGGACCCACAAGCTGGCTGGCAAGGGATCGCAAAGACGCCTCGGGAGGATTTGCTCACAGGGGCCCACGGTCACTCAGGACGTGGTAGGTCTCTGATCCTAGGAGGGATTCCTGCTGGAGGCTGGGACCATACGTGGTCTAAAGCACAAGTTCGTGGAACGTTGTGAAGGGGTTGCACTCGACAATAGTGCACAGTACCCAGGGGTCATGGTTCCTCGTTACTCTTGGGGTCCACTGGCCTCTGCTTCGCTGGGAACTCACAATGGTCTTTGAGAAGTCAGGAAATCCACTTCTTGGGCTGCAGGGACTTCGGACTCCAGCGGGAGCAGCATAGTTTGCGACCATCGTTTGTAGTTTTTGGTGCCTGCCAAGCAGCGGAGTCACTCCTTGACTCCAAGGGAGATTCTTCAGTCTTCCAAAGGTAGTGGAACGTTGAAGGTCCAGGATTCTTCTTCAGAGCGTCGTCCAGGGAAATCTAGGGTGCAATGCACAGGTTCCCCCTCTTATACTAAAAGAAGGGGAGGGACTAGCTCTATGACCCTACCTATGGGAGGGTTAGGGGAGTGGGTGGCTACACCCACTTCCCTTGGTCCAGTTTCGCGCCAGAGCAGGGACAGGTAGCCACTGAGCCGGTTTGAACTGGCATATGCACAGAGGAGCCTTCTGCTCCCCCAGTGCAGGACTTTAAAGCACTCTAGGAGTGCACCCACCCAGCCCCAATACACTAAACCCTGTCTGGGAGGTGGTCACACCCCCCTGGGACAGGATATCTATTGTTGGGCTTCCTCCACTGCGAGTGTTGGTCATCAGCAGTAGGGCAGCCCAGTGTCTGTGACTGGTGGCATCCATTTTGTGATGCCAGGGCTCTGCAGGATTCTACCGCGTTTCCACAGTAGGTACATGTCTATCCCTCTAGAAGGGTGGAATGCTACCCCCGCCGCCAGGACTGGCGGGGGGTAGTATTCCAAGGTGTTTGACACCAAACACGACATGTTTCGATGCAGCCATTCCAAAGTTAGCATTTTACCGCGAGGATATAATGCACTTAAAAGTATATGGTTTAACCGCATCCACAAACAGCACCAGAGAATGGACTCTGAGAGCTGCAGAGGGGCCCTGCTCAGGCAGAGGCACCCCCTCACATAGAAGCCAAGCACCCTGCCCTCAGGATTGATAGGGCCTGCCTTAGGGGTGACTGATAGGGTTATATGTGTGTGTAGGAGAGATATAGGGAACCTATATCTCAGTGAGGGGTGCTAGCACTTCCTCACTCAGGCTGCAGTAGCAGGCCTGTGGTGTCAGATTTAGTCTGCTTCCCAGGGGTGGCATAATACATGCTGCAGCCCCTGGTAGGCCTGTGAAGTACCTATGCCCTTGGTACCTAAGGTACCATATACTAGGGACTCATAAGGTGCCACAGTATCCAATCACTAGTGCACCTAGAGTGCACTCCAAATCGTTTAGAGAGAACAGAGAGGCTGGGGCCCTGATTAGCAGGGTCCCAGCCTGACTATAGCCAGAAACCAGTGTAAACATCCGAAAAAAAGTGGGGGCAACATAAGAGGCAGATCCTACTCTCCTACAGGGATGTGTACTCGTTATTCTCAAATCGGGCAGTGCGTAGTGTGGGAGACGGATGCAAATATTATCGTATCTGTCAGGGGGGCTGGCCACTTGCAAGTTCCTTCTCGGAGCAGCAGATGTGTTAGCGCAAGATAGCTCAGACAAAGAACCTTTCATCCCTACAGTAACTTCTCCAGCTGCATTCATACAGGATGTGTACAAAGGCCAGTCGTGGGTGTTGTGGGATGTCTGCGACCCTGGTCATCATGGATGAGATGCCCAGCACGTGGCACATGGGTGGGTTCACTGAGTGTTACGTTGCCAAAAAGCTGTTCCTCCCTCCCACGAGCCCCCACACTTTTGTGCGCTGCGCTGTTGTATCCCGTGCACTCCTATGGCACACCATTGTAATGCCTATTCACGCATGTCCTGCAGCATTCCAATCACACTGTGACACTGCCGTTTGGAGGTGGTGCATGCCACTTTACAACATCGACTGGTGCGGCCCTTGTGGCGGCCACACCAGAACACAGAGACACACTTACCGCACTTCTTGCACATGGACATGTCCGAGACACCCCGTTCCCCTTGCCGGATAGGCACACCCCTGTGCTGACCTGTGTACGCCGGACCAGCACACGCCGCTTGTGTATGCAGGAGGATGCGTGCGTAGCTACATGTCCAGGCTCACTGCCAATGCTGAGGTGACATGGTAACGTCCGCTGAAGACAGCACACTGTGATGTTGCAGGGCCCGTTCCCATTATGCTAACACAATGACCACACAGACACACTTGCTCAGATGCGGGTTTGGGAGGCGTTGGCGGTCCTGGGGTTGTTGCGATGAGTGTTGTGGCCCTCATGGGTATCCGTGTATCATTCTCATTGACTCTATGGCACCTGTGGGTGTTCCGGTATGGCTCTTGGCTGTGTTCCCTTTCATGCTGCAGGTAGTCGTCCTGCTTAACACCAGCAGAAAGCAGGTGTAAAATCCCTGGTGCTAACACGGCTTATCGCCGGAATTTGTTTCCCATCGCAGTTTTTGCCTTTCGTTGTGAAAGTTGTGATGTGGTTTTTTCGTGTACAGAAAAATAAACAAACTGGGCAGTGTATCCTGTCAAGATTCAGCACCTGACCCACTATTCCCAATCAATATAAATACAATGAGATTTCTTCATTGATTTTGTGTGTACACTGTAAATGCACCCACTACCACTGTGCAATTCAATACAGGATTTTAGTATTTAGAATAAATCGCAAAGGTGCACCTCGTGTGTTTTCGCACGGGAACGCCTACTCTGCATCTCATTATCAGCACTTTAATGCAACTAAAGTTGAGATAAATCTAACACACTATTCAGAAGCTGGTGCAAACTGCAGACATCACCAGTATTCCCGCGATAACTGCCCCAAAATTTAACACCATGGTGGACACCACCAAATAACAGTAATAAGAACGAGAAAGAGTCACACAGCACTTAAGTAACAACCAAAAACTTTATTGTTTTTTTTTTTCCCCAAACTTTATTTTTCCGTTTACGTACATATAGAGGATAAACTAAATATAACAAACTCAACACGAAACAACAAGGCGGAAGACTCCTGTCGGGTCCATCATTTCGACGACACAGCCTGGAAAATAAAGCACAAAATAAGGACGTGTGTAATGCGCATATCAAAGGAGTGAGACACAGAGAAAGAGAGAAGGAAAAAAAAGCCAGAGAGAAAAAGAGAGGGAAGGAAAGAAAGGGAATGAGAAAGGGAGAAGGGAGAGAGAGTGAGAGAGATAGAAGGAAAGGAAGGAAGAGAGTGAGAGAGAGAGTGAAGAGAGGGAAGTGAGAGAGAGAGAGAGAGAGAGACACTGCCGCCCCTGCGCATCCATGACCAAATAATTACCTGCTACCACCGGAGTGTCTACCAGTGGGCACTCCACGTGCCCGTGAAAGCTCCAGGGCCCGCTCCCGCCACCATGGCTTGGTGCACATTATGTGGACCCGCTCCGCGGCCCAGCAGATCCCACACATGTCGATGAGTCCTGAGTCATCAATGGCGGAGACCACATCAGCTTTTGGTGCTGCTAACCCTGTGCAACGCAAGTCAGCGCCACGTGGTGGTAGGCCGCTGACGGCCATACAACTTAGGGTGCGACTAACCATGTGCAACTCAAGTCCGCGCCATGTGGTGATAGGCCCTGACGGCCACATCAGCTTCGGGTGGCACTAACCTTGTGCAACTCAAGTCCGCACCACGTGGTAGTAGGCCCCTGACGGCCACATCATCTTCGGGTGGCACTAACCCTGTGCAACTCAAGTCCGCGCCACCTGGTGGTAGGCCCTGACGGCCACATCAGCTTCGGGTGGCACTAACCCTGTGCAACTCAAGTCCGCGCCACATGGTAGTAGGCCCCTGGCAGCCATACAGCTCAGGGTGCGACTAACCCTCTGCGCAACTTTTCATGGACTCTTTATGATTGAGACCCGTGGAGCGTCCGCCATCCAGTCACCACCGGCAATAAAGGATGTGACGTTGTCGATCCATTATATTTGTGTGGTCACATGGCCTGTGACGCATGTGCCGTATGGGTGTGGTGTGTGTGCAAACCTGCCCTCAGGGAGTGGCCGTGACATGTTGACAACTAGACCACTGACCTGCACACCAACAGCGAGTACGCCTGTGACAGGTAGCTATGTGGGGGGGGGTGAAAACGTGTTTTCTCAATGGATTTTCCATAGGAAACTTTAGACAAGGCTACAGGTCAAACTGCTAAACGGAATTACGCCAAATTTGGTAGGGAGAAAGGTCTTGGTCCAGAAAGCGCGCTTTCTCGCATCGAGTGAAAATATAAAAGAAAAGTCCCGGGGGCAATTTAATATACCGGAGCTCTGTCTGTGCAAGATAACCCTTTCACGCTCCCTCTGCCCAACATCACCACTTCGCAGCTATGCCGTTAGAAGCCAGTCCGTCGGCTCGCATCTCTCTACCTTTGCGAGCTAGTACGCTGCTGTGCCTGTACCTCTGCGAGCTACTACGCTGCTGTTCCTTTGGGAGTGGATGGCTCGTAGTACTGCGTCTGTGAGTCGAGCGGACGGGCCGCAGTTGACCCTCTGCGAGCCTGGGTGCGAACTGTTCATAAGTCACACTACATAAGCATTGAAAAGCCATTTTGTGATTCAGTCCGTCAGCTGGCATCTGTCCGAGGCATTTCTGAAAACATACAGGAGTTCTTTCTGTGAGAGATACCCCTTTCACGCTGCCTCTCCCCACATCAGCAGGTAACGCACCCTCTTCCCACATTACCAACATACCCCCAACAACCTTCTTGGGCCCGGAATTGTCCCTGTGCGGTTGGAAAAACAAGAATCTTAGTCATGTATAGATTTACATATAAAACATTTTATTTAAACAAAACAACAACAAATAAAACTGAAGGGAGTCTGGTGCTGTGGTCGCTGCCACGAAGTTGGGGTCACTGCCATTCAGGACTCAGGACACAGTTCCACATGTGGGATCGGCTTGTATTGAACAGGGTTAGTGGCACCACGTGTCGTGCCTTGTGTTGTACAGGGTTAGTGGCACCACGTGTCGCCGGCCTTGCATATGGAAATATGCCTCACTGATCGAAGGGAGTCTGGTGCTGTGGTCGCTGCCACGGACTTGGGATCACTGCCATTCAGGACTCAGGACACAGTTCTACATGTGGGATTGGCTTGTGTTGAACAGGGTTAGTGGCACCACGTGTCGCCGGCTTGTGTTGAACAGGGTTAGTGGCACCACGTGTCGCGACTTGTGTTGAACAGGGTTAGTGGCACCACGTGTCCAAAATTCGAATTGCGAGCTCTGCTGCCCGCAGTGTAGACTGCTAATGAGTGTTTGTTTGCACTTGAAGCTGAATTTGGTGATTGTACTAAAGCTATAACTGATATAAAAAAAGTTCTTGAAGCAAGGATACTAAAAGGATATTATGTAGATTTTAGGCCTGTGATAGTTACTTGCCTACTGGACTCTGTAATTAATGAATCAAGACTTAATTTTAATTGTGAGCCCTGATGATCACAGTGTAGGCCAGAGGTAGCGGTCAGCAAGGGCCCATAGCCACGTGGCGTTGAGTTGAGGTGCACAGTTAGTGGCACCAGAAGCATTGAGAATGTATGAGCCTGTGATGCCACTTGGTGCGGACGGGCCGCACTGGGAGCAATGTCTCTTGCCTACTGGACTGCGTCACCTGCAATCGCGACTGTATCTGAATTGTGAGCCCTGATGACCGCAGTGTAGGCCAGAGGTAGAGGTGAGCAAGGGCCCACAGCCACGGGCATAGGTTGGTGGCCCCACCACGTGTCGCCAGCCTTCCATATGCAAATACGCCTCACTATTCGAAGGGAGTCTGCTGCTGTGGTCGCTGCCACGAAGTTGGGGTCACTGCCATTCAGGAGTCAGGACACAGTTCTACATGTGGGATCGGCTTGTGTTGAACAGGGTTAGTGGCACCACGTGTCGCCGGCCTTGCATATGGAAATATGCCTCACTTATTGAAGGGAGTCTGGAGCTGTAGTCGCTGCCACGGACTTGGGGTCACTGCCATTCAGGACTCAGGACACAGTTCCACATGTGGGATCGGCTTGTGTTGAACAGGGTTAGTGGCACCACATGTCGCCGGTCTTCCACAGTGTAGGCCGGAGGCAGTGGTCAGCAAAGGCCCAAAGCCATGTGACGTTGACTTGAGCTGCACAGATTGGGAGCATACAGTCTTCTTAACCGATTATACTCTCTTACACAATTTGCATCGGCACTAATCTTGAATTGTTAGCCCTGCTAACCGCATTGTAGGCCGGAGGCAGCGGTCATCAAGGGCCCACAGCCACGTGGCGTTGACATGAGCTGCACAGAGTTAGTGGTACTTGAAGCACTTAGCGTGTGCGGGGTCAGCGATGATGCGTGGTCCGGGCTGGCGGCACTAGTAGCAATGTCTGTTGCCTACTGGACTGCGTCATCTGCAATCGCGAGTCGCTCTGAATTGTGAGCCCTACTCACCGCAATGGAGGCAGGAGGCAGCGGTGAGGAAGGGCCCACAGGCACGTGTTGTTGACTTGAGCAATGTCTGTTGCCTACTGGACTGCGTCATCTGCAATCTCAACTCCATCTGAATTGTGAGCCCTACTGACCGCAGTGTAGGCCGGAGGCAGCGGTCAGGAAGGGCCCACAGCCACGTGTTGTTGACTTGAGCAATGTCTCTTGCCTACTGGACTGCGTCATCTGCAATCGCGACTCGATCTGAATTGTGAGCCTTGCTGTCCGCAGTTTATATCGAAGGCAGTAGTTTGTACAGACATAAGTCTGCAGTGCTGTGCTGCTGGGGGCCTGTGTGGCGTAAGCCAGCGATCGGCTGAGGAGGCTAGCGGTCACGTTGGCGGTCTCGTGGCAGGGTGAGGGGCACCGCCCTGGAAGACGCTTTGGCCTTCCCACAAGTGAACCACGCTCAGAGCTCCGGCCTATTTATTCACACTCCTACGCTGAAGTGGAGTACGTCGGACCAGCCCACTCTGGTTACGCTTATGCTTACAGGGGGGATGACACAGCTACATGACTGAGATCTTCCCTAGTGTTTGACGTAACATGGTTGGGTCCACTGTCCACAACACTACAAGCACCAGTAGTATTTGTGCACATGGAGAGGTGTGTGTTCTGCATACTGAGATGTGTCCAGCACATCACCGCTACACTTTGCATTGTGTGCATTGTTAAACATGGGTGAATTGCTTCCTTCACATATAGTTTGTTCACACCTGTCCCAATATTCAGCTATTGTGTGGCTGATGGGCCATGCCATTTTCGGAAAGTTCGCTGTCTTGTTCTGCGCTGCCTCTGCACCCTTCTTCCCTCTTTCTGCATCTCTTTAGCCTCTTTCTGTACTCCTGTTCCCTCTTTCTGCACCACTCCTGCCTGTTTCTGCACCTCTCTTACCTCTTTCTGCACAACTCTTGCTTCTTCCCTTTTTTGCATCCATCTTGCCTCTTTCTGCAGTTCTCTTGCCATTTTCTGCACCTCTCTTGCCTCTTTCTGCACCTCACTTGCCTCTTTCTGCACGTCTCTTACTTGTTTCTGCACCTCTCTTGTGTCTTTCTGCACCTTTGTTGCCTCTTTCTGCTTCTCACTTGCTTCTTTCTGCACCCCTCTTGCCTCTTTCTGCACCCCTCTTCCCTCTTTCTGCACCTCTCTTGCCTCTTTCTGCACCCCTTTTTCCCGCTTTCTTCACCTTTCATGCCTGTTTCTGCACCTCTCTTGCCTCTTTCTGTACCTCTGTTGCTTCTTTCTGCACTTCCCTTGCGTCTTTCTGCACCCTTTGTGCCTCTTTCAGCACCTCTGTTGCTTCTTTCTACACTTCTCTTCCTTCTTTCTGCACCCCTGCTGCCTCTTTCTGTACCTCTGTTGGTTCTTTCTGCACTTCTCTTGCTTCTTTCTGCACTGCTCTTGCTTCTTTCTGAACCTCTCTTGTAAAGTACTGTATCCCTCTTACCTCGTTCTGCACCCATGTGCCCTCTTTCTGCACCTTGTTTGCCTGTTTCTACAACTCTATTGTCTCTTTCTACACCCCTCTTGCCTCTTTATGTACCCCTGTTGCATCTTTGTGCAACTCTCCTGTCTCTTTGTGCACCTCTCTTGCTTTTTTCTGCAGTTCTCTTGCCTCTTCTGCACCTCTTTTGCTTCCTTCTGCGCTCTTCTTGCCTATTTCTGCACCTCTCTTGCCTCTTTCTGCACTTCTGTTTGTTCTTTTGCACTGATCTTACTTCATTCTGCACCTCTCTTACAAATTTCTGCACCCCTCTTGTTTCTTTCTGCACCCCTCTTGCCTCAATCTGTACCCCTTTTGCCTCTTTGTGCACCTCTCCTGCCTCTCTCTGCACCTCTCTTGCCTCTTTTAGCACCTCTGTTGCTTTTTTCTGCACTTCTCTTGCTTCTTTCTGCCCTCCTCTTGCCTCTTTCTGCACTTCTGTTGGTTCTTTTACACTGCTCTTGCTTCATTCTGCACCTCTCTTGCAAATTTCGGCCCCCTCTCGCCTCTTTCTGCACCCAATTCCAATTTCTTTATTGTTTGATTAATTAAAATCTTACAATGACACAAAATACATATAATAATCCAATATAAACAGTTAAAACAGTTAAAACAACAAGTGTAAATAATGCAGTGTTTTCAAACTGAGTTGCATATAGTAAAGTTTGTCACGTAATTTATTTTAAAATATGGTGTTTATAGGTTTTAAGTTGTGCTCCTCTAATTTTGTTTCTATTCTCAATAACATTTTTACAAATGCAGAGTTCATGTATATATCATCAGAGCACAGACACAATATCAATGCTTGCCTACATGTCCTTACTCCTCGATCATTGAATAATCTCTTGAGTATGGTTTTTCTTTCGTTTTCCAATTTTGGACAAAGACACAGTAGGTGCATAATGTTCTCCTCCCCTGATTTACATAGCCTACAAAGTGTGTCCTCTTCTGACTTTATCCAAGGTGGTAAATGGCATAATCCCGGCAATGAACCAAATCGCGCTTTTATGAAGATTTGTTTATTTTTCAACGACCATGGTGTTTCTAAATATTGTTGTACCTTCTTTTTTGAGAAACCATTTATTATTGGCCATGCATGTTTTCTTTTTGCGAATATGTCTTTATCTCTTATCAGCAATAGGTGGTTTGTTATTTTATTGATAGCTTTTTTAAATGATTCCTGGGTTATTGTAGTTTCCCAGATCGGCATTACATCAAATTCTTCTAACGCTGTGTTTAAGTATTTCCAGGCCTGCGATTTCCTGTTCTCACTTATTTCCTGCCATAATAGCTGGGACATTTGGTTATCATGGTCATTTTTTATTCTGTTCCATACTTTGATAGCTTGTCCTTTTCTCGCATACAACTGGTTGTTTAGGCCAAATTCCAGCCTTACTTGCGCTTGGGATGCGTTGTTAGGCAGGTGAAAAAGGGTTTTAAAAGTTTTTGAGACCACATTATTGATGATCACAGCATATTTCCCATTTAAAGCCTCACTACCGTATGTTAAAGTAGGCAGCAATTTTGCTGATATCACCTTTAGGAAGGGACAATTAGTCAGATCGCTTATTGATTTCTGTAGGATCTTAAATGCTGCAGTCAATGCGTTTCCTTTCCTGTAAATGTCCAGTTTTTGGGGGAGAAAGTTTCCATTATCATTGAATAATACACCCAGATATTTGTAAGATTCTACTTGCTCTAATTGGACCTTTTCCAGATACCATTTAGATTTATGTTTAAGTCTTGAATTTTTTGTAATCACCATAACTTTAGTCTTTGTTTCGTTTACTACCATCTCATTTTCTTTTGAATACAATGATATTCGATCTAATAGCTGTTGTAACCCCACTTTTGTATGGCTTAAGAGTATGACATCATCTGCATACAACAGATTTGATATTTGTTTGTTAGCTAATTTAGGCGGATGTGCATTTATATCATTCAGTGCATCTGTGAGATCTGCTAAAAACAGGTTAAAAAGTAATGGGGCCAATACGCACCCTTGCTTTAGTCCTCCTGTCGTTGATATTTCGTTCGTTAGTGTCAGGCCGTCCCCCATCCGCACTCTGACCCAGGTATTTGTATGCAGGAGTTGAATCAAATTTAATAATGGCTCTGGAATATCATACTCTTGTAATTTTTTCCACAGGCGTTGTCTATTCACGCAATCAAAAGCCGATCTAAAATCGACAAAGCACAAATACAAGGGTTGTTTTGTTAAAATTGATTTATCCATTAGTACCGATAAAGCTAATATATTTGTAGTGGTTCCTAGACCTTTAATAAATCCTGTTTGATGAGGCGGGAGTATCTGTTTGTCCTTTACCCAATCAGATAAATTTGACAGTAAAATCCCGCAAACAATTTGGCATCTGTGTCTTGCAAAGTTATTAGACGATAGTTCTCTGGCAGGGCCCGATTTCCTTTCTTATAGATAGGGGATATTAATGACACTTTCCAGGAATTTGGTATTGTCCCTGTCCGTACTACTTCTTTAAAAACATCTGTTAGGTATTCCGACCATAGGTCCGGTTCTTCTTTATACAGGGCAAACGGGATACCGTTGGGACCTGGTGCCCCATCTTTTTGTTTCATTATTAATTTAGACACTTGAGGCTTTGATATATCAATCTCACTGTCATATTCTAAATTTAATGTATCCATCCTTTTCTGATTACCATCCTGATTATTTACTTTCCCATCGTGATTTAAGTGTTTTACCAGAAATTTAACCCATTCATTTTCAGTTAATACAGATGCTACAACGGATTTATTAGGTCTTACTAGGCCATTTATCATTTTCCAAAACTCCCTTGAGTTTGTTTGATTACTTGCATGAAAATATTTGTCCAAAGATCATGCTTAGCTTTATTTTTTTGTTCCAGATTAATTTCCTCAAATTTTGATTTATGTTTTTTAGTTTAGTTGTTATTTCTTCGTTTTTTGGAAGCTTGGTTAACTGTTTCCTGAGTATGTTACGAGTCCGTCTCATTTTCCTTACAGTATACGGTAAATTAATATTGAGTTCCCTTTTTTCCATTTGTATCACTTGTTTTTTCTCAGCTTTTGCAGAAACATCATACGGTTTGACTATTTTGCGTGTGAAGTTTACCCATTGCTCAATTGGGGACTTCGTGGTTTTATCTTCAAAACAATCTTTAACCAGTTTTTGCGTCAATTCATTGATGTCATCTTTATTGTGTGGTTTCCACATACGTTTTCTATAGTTGATGGTTCCCGTCTGGCCTTGCATTGACAGATACAATTGGTGTTTCGTGCTCTGCAATTTTGTAGTGATTATTTGCTGACTATGATCACTATCAGGCACTTTCCTTAGATGATACGAGGTAAAGTTGTTAAAGATATTCAGTGATACCATCGTATAGTCAATTTGTGACTTCGAATTATGTGAATGAAACGTCCATGCAGGTGGTGAATCCAACGGGAATCTCCCATTTAATATTCGTAGTCCCATTGCTTCTATGTCCTTCACAAAATGTGTTCCTATTTTACTTTGCCTCGACTTTGTTGTTGAATCCGGTATCTGCTCAGGGATTGCCCATTGATGATCTTGTGACTGTATAATATCATCTCTAATAAAAGGTACTAGTAAATTTAAGTTGAAGTAGCCCGTAACTATAAAGTCTACGAAAGGATCATCCATCATTTGCTCCAATAGGAAAGTGGTAAGACTAGCACACATATTTATCCTTGTACTCTGAGTTGGGGGAATATATATATTAATCAGCATTACAATTTTTGATTTTTTTAGATCGTTTACTTTATATCGTAACTTTACCATTAGGAAGTTACAATTATTCGTAACCAGCTGCTCATGTTCCACTCTCAGATCAATAGATATGAATATTGCTAGACCCCCACAGGGGCGACCATATTTATGTTGCCTAGTCGCGGGCTCAAAATATCCTTTATAACCCTGTAACATAAAGGGGTCAGTTGCCCATGTTTCCTGTAATAATATGATCTGATAGGAGTTTGATATTGCATTTAGGTGGGCGTTTTTTACCTTTTTACATATCCCATTTATGTTCCATGAACACATCCTTATTGTTTCCCAGTCTTTATTTAATTCTTTTATTGTACCTTTTGGTATATTCTGTCATTGATCATTATTACTGTGTAGAGCCATCGATATCCATTTTTCATTTATTCCTGTAGCTTTTTCTACTTTACTTTCAATCAATGAGTTTTCAGCATCTCCACCTGATTTTCCAAGAGAATTTTTTAAAATAGAAAAGACTGGATCATCATTTTTTCTTTTTTCTTTTAATATTGGACTTTCTTCTTGAATAAGCGGGGTTGGATATACCTTTGGAGCCGGCTTGCTAATTAATATCCCCCAGCTATGAAAGATTTCTTGTTCGTTCATAATTTGTTCCGCCATAGAAACAGTGGTTACAGTTATCGAAGTTAATGGCTGACTACCTTCCGTATTTTGTAGGAAAACAACACATTCAATGTCTTTAGTTGACACGTTTGCTAACGATGGAATCGATTTTAGGAGGCGGAGAATGTTTCCTCTATTCAACGTGTCTTGATTACCTCGGGAATCATATACTGGTTTGAAAATTATTTGTGCAGACCCTGTAGTTGGTAATTCTTCTTTCATTTTTTCTTCAAAAACTTGCTGGTTCTTATAAATGACTTGTTTGTCCTCACCACATCTTACAATCACTAGGTGATCCCATTTCGATATGTACCTGGTATCTTCTGTTTGTTCTATAATATTGTTTTGTTTCACAATTTTGTAATTAGGTTTCTGTCTGTTGTTCTGAATTTTGAGTAATTTGGTGGAGCGGTTGTTGCGTTATAGTCAAATTTGGATTTGGGACTGTATTTTGATCCCCTCGAAGTGACCTCTGAAATACCGGGCCAATATATTTTTGTTCATCCTCTTTAATGGTTACCGGATCTTTCGTTTTACAAGGAATTCATAGACTCTTTACTTGATCCATCTTTTCAAGCGGTACACTTTGGATATCTTCAATAGTCTTTTTTATTACACAACCATTTCCTTGCATACTACGTTTCTCTTCCCTTAATAGGATTTTTGTCCTTTCTTTTCTGATTCGTTAGACAATCGTTCAATGTTGTCCGATGTAATAGGTATATTTGTTTGGGGAACTTTTTGCTCGGTCGAGTGTTTTCCAATTTTTGTGAATATATCAAAATACTTATTATTCTTTATCTTTGTTATTGTGGACTGCTCTCCACATAGTTCGTTTTCTTGTTTACCTGTTGTTACCTTTCATCGTTCTTTTCCTTCACTAACCATATCAGTTGGTACTTCCTCCTGGGTGTATGTTACTTCTATAGTTTCCCTCTTCGCCTTATTTCTTGCTTTGCGCAATTTTTTCTTATGTCTTTTTGTCATGTTAAACAATGGCGAGTCTACTTCTTTGACCTCTCTGCCTTCAATTGACTTTACTGTTAGATGAACCAATGCTTTTACTCCTGATGACTTGTTTTCCTCCTGTTGTGTGTCCTTAGCTATTGTCGGACTTAATTTATCCTGGGCATCTAGGTCTATTGTGGCACTAGGTTGTTCCATAACTCTTTCCTCCGCCGTGATAGTCTTGTTTTCAGTGTTTTACACATATCCTCTTTATGCTTATCTTGTTTCTTTTGGAGGCTCTCTTTGACGTCTTCTAGTATGGTATTCATGACGTCCGGTATTGTTGCCAATTTATTTATTATTGGTGAACATGCGCAATCAAGGTAAGTTGTAGCTGTTTCAGTTTGAGCTCTAATTATCAAACGATTTAGCTCAGCTAGTTTATGATCTATTCCAGTGACTGCATTTGCCATCACTCCAAGTAATTCAATTTGTATGTCCATTTTATTTGACTGGTATGTCAGTGCTTCAAGAGTTAATGATGAAGTTTGGTAGAAAATATCTTTCTGCACCCCTCTTCCCACTTTCTGCTCCTCTCTTGCCTCTGTCTGCACCCCTGTTCTCTCTTTCTGCACCTCTTTTGCCTGTTTCTGTAACTTTCTTGCCTCTTTCTGCCATTCTCTTGCCTCCTTCTGCACCTCTGTTGCTTCATCTGCACTTCTATTGCCTCTTTCTGCACCTCTTTTGCTTCTTTATGCACCCCTGTTGTCTATTTCTGCACTCGTCTTCCCTCTTTCTGCACCTCTCTTGCTTTTTCCTGCACTTCTCTTGCTTCTTTCTGCACCTCTCTTGCTGCTTTCTGCACCCTTCTTCCCTTTTTTGCATCCATCTTGCCTCTTTCTGCAGTTCTCTTGCCATTTTCTGAGCCTCTGTTACCTCTTTCAGCACCTCTGTTGCTTCTTTCTGCAATTCTCTTGCTTCTTTCTGCACCCCTCTTGCCTCAATCTGTACCCCTTTTGCCTCTTTCTGCACCTCTCCCGCCTCTTTCTGCACCTCTCTTGTCTTTTTCTGCACATCTCTTGCCTCTTTCTGCACCTCTCTTGCCTCTTTCTGCACCCCTCTTTCCTCTTTCTGCACCTCTTTTGCTTCTTTCTATACTTCTCTCTCCTCTTTCTGCACCCCTCTTGCCTCTTTCCGCACCTCTGTTGCTTCTTTCTGCACTTCTTTTGCCTCTTTCTGTACCTCTCGTGCTTCTTTTTGCACCCCTGTTGTCTCTTTCTGCACTTGTCTTCCCTCTTTATGCACCTCTCTTGCTTCTTTATGCACTTCTCTTGCTACTTTCTGCACCTCTCTTGCTTCTTTCTGCATACTTCTTCTTGTTTTTGCATCCCTCTTGCCTCTTTCTGCACTTCTCTTGCCATTTTCTGCACCTCTCCTGTCTGTTTCTGCACCTCTTGTGCCTCGTTCTTCACTTCTCTTGCTTCTTTATCCACCTCTGTTGCTTCTTTCTGCACCCCTCTTGCCTCTTTCTGCACCCTTCTTCCCTCTTTGTGCAACTCTCTTGCCTCTTTCTGCACCTCTGTTCCTTCTTTCTGAACTTCTCTGGCCTCTTTCTGCACCCCTCTTGCCTCTTTCTGCACTTCTGTTGGTTCTTTTGCACTGCTCTTGCTTCATTCTGCACCTCTCTTGCACATTTCTGCACCCCTGTTCTCTCTTTCTGCACCTCTTTTGCCTGTTTCTGTAACTTTCTTGTCTCTTTCTGCTGTTCTCTTGCCTCCTTCTGCACCTCTGTTGCTTCTTTCTACACCCCTCTTGCCTCTTTCTGCACTCCTGTTGTCTCTTTCTGCACGTGTCTTCCCTCTTTCTGCACCTCTCTTGCTTCTTCCTGCACTTCTCTTGCTTCTTTCTGTACCTCTCTTTCCTCTTTCTGCACCTCACTTGCCTCTTTCTGTACTTCTCTTGCTTCTTTCAACACCTCTGTTGCTTCTTTCAGCAATTCTCCTGCCTCTTTCTGCACTTCTCTTGCTTGTTTCTGCACCTCTCTTGTGTCTTTCTGTACCTCTGTTGCCTCTTTCTGCACCTCAGTTGCTTCTTTCTCTACCCCTCTTGCCTCTTTCTGCACCCCTCTTCCCTCTTTCTGCACCTCTCTTGCCTCTTTCTGCACCCCTGTTCCCTCTTTCTGCACATTTCCTGCCTGTTTCTGCACCTCTCTTGCCTCTTTCTGTACCTCTGCTGCTTCTTTCTGCACTTCTCTTGCCTCTTTCTGCACCCTTCGCACATCTTTCTGCACTTCTGTTGCTTCTTTCTGCACTTTTCTTCCTTCTTTCTGTACCCCTCCTGCCTCTTTCTGTACCCCTATTGCCTCTTTGTGCACCTCTCCTACATCTTTCTGCACTGGTCTTGCCTCTTTTTGCACCTCTGTTGGTTCTTTCTGCACTGATCTTGCTTCTTTCTGCACCTCTTTTGCAAATTTCTGCATCCCTCTTGCCTCTTTCTGTACCCCACTTCCCTATTTCTCCACCTCTCTTGCTTCGGTCTGCACTGCTCTTGCTTCTTTCTGCACCTCTCTTGTAAATTTCTGTATCCTCTTTCTGCACCCCTGTGCCCTCTTTCTGTACGTTCCTTGCTTGTTTCTGCACCTCTATTGCCTCTTTCAGCACCTCCATTGCTACTTTCTGCACTTCTCTTGCCTCTTTCTGCCCCCCTCTTGCCTCTTTCAGCACCTCTGTTGCAAATTTCTGCATCCCTCTTGCCTCTTTCTGTACCCCTCTTCCCTTTTTCTGCACCTCTCTTGCCTCTGTCTGCACACCTGTTCCCCCTTTCTGCACCCCTTTTGCATGTTTCTGCAACTCTCTTGCCTCTTTCTGCAGTTCTCTTGCCTCCTTCTGCACCTCACTTGCCTTTTTGTGCACTTCACTTGCTTCTTTCTGCACCCTTCTTCCCTTTTTCTGCACATATCTTGCCTCTTTCTGCATCTCTCTTGCCTCTTTCTTCACATTTCTTTGTTTTTTCTGCACTGCTCTTGCCTCTTTCGGCACCCCCTCTTGCCTCTTTATGCACCTCTTTTGCTTCTTTCTGCACTTCTCTCTCCTCTTTCTGCATCCCTCTTGCCTCTTTCTGCACCTCTGTTTCTTCTTCTTTTGCCTCTTTCTGCACCTCTCTTGCTTCTTTCTGCACCCCTGTTATTTCTTTCTGCACTCGTCTTCCCTCTTTCTGCACCTCTCTTGCTTCTTTCTGCATTTCTCTTGCTTCTTTCTGCACCTCTCTTACTTTTTTCTGCATCCTTCTTCCTTTTTTGCATCCCTCTTGCCTCTTTCTGCAGTTCTCTTAGCCATTTGCTGCACCTCTCTTGCCTCTTTCTGCACCTCACTTGCCTTTTTATGCACTTCTCTTTCTTCTTTCTACACCTCTGTTGCTTCTTTCGGCAATTCTCTTGCCTCTTTCTGCACTTCTCTTGCTTTTTTCTGCACCTCTCTTGCATCTTTCTGCACCTCTGTTGCCTCTTTCTGCATCTCACTTGCTTCTTTCTGCACCCCTCTTGCCTCTTTCTGCACCCCTCTTCCCTCTTTCTGCACCTCACTTGCCTCTGTCTGCACCCCTGTTTCCTCTTTCTGCACCTTTCCTGCCTGTTTCTGCATCTCTCTTGCCTCTTTCTGCACTTCTATTCCTACTTTCTGCACCCCTCCTGCCTCTTTCTGTACCCCTCTTGCCTCTTTGTGCACCTCTCCTACCTCTTTCTACACCCCTCTTGCCTCTTTTTGCACCTCTGTTGGTTCTTTCTGCGCTAATCTTGCTTCTTTCTGCACCTCTTTTTCAAACTTCTGCATCCCTCTTGCCTCTTACTGCACCTCTGTTGGTTCTTTCTGCACTGCTCTTGCTTCTTTCTGTACCTTTTTTTAAAATCTCTGCATCCCTCTTGTCTCTTTCTGTACCCCTCCTCCCTATTTCTCCACCTTTCTTGCTTCTTTCTGCACTTCTCTTGCTTCTTTCTGCACTGCTCTTGCTTCTTTCTGCACCTCTTTTGAAAATCTCTGCATCCCTCTTGCCTCTTTCTGTACCCCTCCTCCCTATTTCTCCACCTCTCTTGCTTCTTTCTGCACCTCTGTTGCTTCTTTCTGCACTTCTCTTGCCCCTTTCTTCACCCATCTTGCCTCTTTCTGTACCCCTTTTGCCTCTTTGTGCACCTCTCCTGACTCTTTTTGCACCTCTCTTGCCTTTTTCTGCAGCTCTCTTGCCTCTTTCTGCACCTCTTTTGCTTCTTTCTGCACTTTTATTGCCTCTTTCTGCACCTCTATTGCTTCTTTCTGCACTTTTCTTGCCTCTTTCTGTACCCCTCTTGCCTGTTTCTGCACCTCTGTTGGTTCTTTCTCCACTGCTCTTGCTTCTTTCTGCACCTCTGTTGCAAATTTCTGCACCCCTCCTCCCTCTTTCTGCACCCCTCTTGACTCTGTCAGCTCCCATGTTCCCTGTTTCTGCACCTCTTTTGTCTGTTTCCTGCAACTCTCTTACCCTCTTTGTGCAGTTCTCTTGCCTCCTTCTGCACCTCTGTTGCCTCTATCTGCACCCCTCTTGCCTCTTTCTGCACCCCTCTTGGCTCTTTCTGCACCCCTGTTGCTTCATTCTGCACTTCTCTTGTTTCTTTCTGCACCGCTCTTGACTCTTTCTGTACCCTTCTTTCCTCTTTGTGCATCTCTCTTGCCTCTTTCTGCACTCCTCTTTCCTCTTTCTGCACCCCTCTTGCCTCTTTCTGCACCTCCGTTGGTTCTTTGTGCACTTTTCTTGTTTTTTTCTGCATTTCTCTTGCTTTTTTCTGCACCCCTCTTGCCTCTTTCTGCACATCTGTTGCTTCTTTCTGCACTTCTCTTGCTTCTACCTTTTTGTAAAAAAATTTACAGAGTATGCTGTTTGAAACACAGGTATTCAAGTATTTGTATGTTTATTTTTATGTATCGTGTCACTAGGTAAAAGCAGAGACACATGCATGCATACCTTCACAAACCTGGTCAGACTTATAACAGTGATATGCTTAGGATTGCAGTTTTATATTTGGTAGGCGTAACATTCTGAGCAATCGATGAATATTGAACCTTCAAGAGAAAAGTGAGGTTTAAGACATCTTCGGAGACGCATTCGTGATTAGGCTACTTTGTATGAGACTGTTGTAAGGTACAGTCAAAGTAGGCCTCTTTCTGCACCTCTGTTGCTTCTTTCTGCACATCTCTTGCTTCTTTCTGCACCTTTCTTCATCTTTATGGACTTCTGTTGCCTCTTTCTGCATTTCTGTTGCTTCTTTTTGCACCCTTCTTCCTCTTTCTGCACCTCTCTTGCCTCTTTCTGCACTTATCTTCCTTCTTTCTGTGCCTATCTTCCTCTTTCTGCACATGTCCTACCTATGTAGGCATAGTTAGAAATTAGCATTTAAAAAACCTTAGAAATTCACTGAAAAAACCAGAGGTTTCAAGAAAGTTATAGTTAGGGATTAGCATTTAAAACACCTTAGAAATTCACTGAATTAATCACAGGTTTCAGGGATGTTATACTTAGAAATTTTCATTTAAAAAACCTTTGAAATTCACTGAAAAAACCATAGGTTTCAGGGACGTTATAGTTAGAAATTATCATTTAAAAAACCTTTGAAATTCACTGAAAAAACCACAGGTTTCAGGGACGTTATAGTCAGATGGATATTTCACTCGTACAAAACCAGAGAAATTCGGCCTTTATAGTTAGTTGAGCTAACTATAACTTGCGCCCCCGCAATGCACTGCTGATGACGTCACATATTGCATCACTCATGACATGGTCAGTGACATCACTGATGACATCTCAAATGACATCAGTGATGTCATCACGGATGACATCATCCATATGATCATCTGATGCACCTCCTCACACCCTAATATAACCTTTGATACACCCACTCTAAAATACAGACTACCATTCTCGAAACCATAGACACACCAATAGCAGTTACTACATACCCACTCACTGATTTTTAGGTCTACACACATCCACTCACTCACCCATACAGTCAGTCATACACGCAGTCACTCATCAATACAGCCTCTGATATATGCACTAATACACCCATACAGACACTCACACACCGCCACTCACCCGTAGAGTTACTCACACACCTAGTCAGTCATGCAAAGAATCAATCACTCTCCCATTTACTCACCTATACAGTTAGACACACACCACCTTACTTATTCATACAGAGACTAACACATACTCACTCTCGTATACAATCACTGACACTAGCACACACTCATCCATACAGCCACTCTCACATTCACTCACTCTCACATTTAGTAAGTTATATACTCCAACACTCACATATACTGCCTTTCACATATGTAGTTACCCAGACATGTACCACTGAGACATCCATTCACTCACCAACACAGCCATAGGCCCACTCACTCACCCATACAGCCCCTTGCATTTGCACTCATGAACCCATACACCCACTGAATCACCCACTCACACATCCATGCGGGGAGTTATACCCCCCCACCCACACAGACACTCAGGCACCCATACAGGTACTCAGACAACCAATCATTAACCCATATAGACACTCATGTAGCTACTCACCAACTCATGCAGCAACTTACACAGCAACTGACTGACTGATACATTCACACAGATTAGTCATTCACCCATGCATTCACCAAGACACGTTTAATCACTCACTTATATAGTCAGTCATGCACCCACTAAATCATCCATTCAGACACTCATACACCCACTCATTCTTCAATACACCTTTGCGTATCTATATATAACATTCTTAAACTTTAAAAAATCACCCAGTCTCTGGATGATGTCATCAGTGATGTCATCAGTGATGTCATTTGAGATGTCATCAGTGATGTCATGAGTGATGTCACTGACGATGTCATGAGTGATGTAATATGTGACGTCATCAGCAGTGCATTGCGGGGGCGCGAGTTATAGTTAGCTCAACTAACTATAACGGCCGAATTTCTCTGGTTTTGTACGAGTGAAATGTCCAACTAACTATAACGTCCCTGAAACCTGTGGTTTATTCAGTGAATATATTTATATAACATATAACTTCCAGAATTTTTTTGATGAAAACAAAACTTCAGAAAAACCAAGGTACACACTCACACATATAGTAAAAGTTCAGAGAGGTTACATTATAAATCAGCAAATTCTACACACATTTTTATTTGAAAAAGTAAAGCTTCTCGTCTCAATACATTTGTTAACTATACATTTCTGTGAACAAGGTGACGTGATAGTGCAGTCATGCCGTGCTTTAAACAAATTGAACATACAATGCAGTTTTATTAAATGCAGATATTTCTGAACAGAAGTTCTGTAAAAAAATATGGGACATTACACTAGACATTGTTCAAGAATATATAATGTGTGACTAATTCACTTACAAAAAAAAAGTCATAGTGTGATTCTAAGCATTGTATTAATGTTATATGCCATGCTCGTCTGTCGGCACCGCTCCTTGCAGGCACCCAAACCACATTTGGAGGCCACGCTATTCCCAACCCTTTATGGATATCAAACCTCTTGCGGGCAATCAAGCACACTTGGGCAGGGACTACTTGGTGCGGTCGCTTATTGCTCCTATGCACAACTTCTCATGCAGACCACACTTCCTCCAGACACTCAGATCCTCTTAGAAAGGAAAGCAGCTACTATGTACAACCTTCAACCTGTAGGAGATCTTTTGCAGATAGCCGTGATCTTGTGGGCAATCAACGAGGCGCAGGTTCGCAAGTCCCTACAGTGCACAGTATTCACCCTGTACAAAACCATTCAGGGAGAGCTCACTACATTCAGACACCTAAGACCCATTACAAGGATAAGTATGTTATGAAAGCCTTCACCGATTAGCAATACAAAGGTTATAGATAATTGGGTCTTGATGTGGCTCTCCGAATACCATCAGATATGAAAAGTGTATAGCAAACATTCATAGTCATTGGAAGATGTAATCTGTGATGAGAGGGTATGCCCAGACGTGGGTCCCTTGCTCACTTTGCCACTGGATTCAAGCTAGCCTGGCTGATGAGGGCTGTTAGCCCGAAATCGGTCCCAGGATGCTTGATTCCGGTTGAGGGAAGACTTGGCTTGGCAGTTCGGTCTGGACTGTTCCCATGAGGCACAGGGTCAAGACTGATTTGCATATAGCTGTGTCTGAACTGGGGTGGCAAAGTGAGCTAAAGAATGATGATGGATTCAACCCGATCTGTGACTGGGGGTGAGTGTTTGAAAACTTTCAGCACTCCGTCCATCATCTCCTTGTGTTTGCTTTGTTCGCCCTAAGTTGGCAGGGTATGCCCAGATGTTGGTCCCTTGCTCACTTTGCCACTTGATTCAAGCTAGCCTGGCTGATGAGGGCTGTTAGCCCAAAACCGGTCCCAGGATGCTTGATTCCGGTCCAGGGAAGACATTGCTTGGCAGTTCGGTCTGGACTGTTCCCATGAGGCACAGGGTCAAGACTGATTTGCATATAGCTGTGTCTGTACTGGGGTGGCAAAGTGAGCTAAAGAATGATGATGGATTCAACCCAGATCTGTGACAGGGGGTGAGTGTTTAAAAAGTTTCAGCACTCCGTCCATCATCTCCTTGTGTTTGCTTTGTTCACCCTAAGTTGGCAGGGTATGCCCAGACGTGGGTCCCTTGCTCACTTTGCCACTGGATTCAAGCTAGCCTGGCTGATGAGGGCTGTTAGCCTGAAACCGGTCCCAGGATGATTGATTCGGTCCAGGGAAGACATGGCTTGGCAGTTCGGTCTGGACTGTTCCCATGAGGCACAGGGTCAAGACTGATTTGCATATAGCTGTGTGTGATCTGGGGTGGCAAAGTGAGCTAAAGAATGATGATGGATTCAACCCAGATATGTGACTGGGGGTGAGTGTTTGAAAAGTTTCAGCACTCCGTCCATCATCTCCTTGTGTTTGCTTTGTTCGCCCTAAGTTGGCAGGGTATGCCCAGAGTGGGTCCCTTGCTCACTTTGCCACTGGATTCAAGCTAGACTGGCTGATGAGGGCTGTTAGCCCGAAACTGGTCCCATGTTGCTTGATTCCGGTCCAGGGAAGACATGGCTTGGCAGTTCGGTCTGGACTGCTCCCATGAGGCACAAGGTCAAGACTGATTTGCATATAGCTGTGTCTGAACTGGGGTGGCAAAGTGAGCTAAAGAATGATGATGGATTCAACCCAGATCTGTGACTGGGGATGAGTGTTTGAAACATTTCAGCACTCCGTCCATCATCTCCTTGTGTTTGTGATGAGAACTGTGATGCCATCAATGATGTCAATTCTCGATTTCATCAGTGATGTTATCAATTGTGTCATTGAACATGTCATGAATGATGTAATATGTAAGGTCATACGATGTGAATGGTGGGGTGAAAATTGTAGTTAGTTAGTCATAACTGGACAGTTTTTGTATTTTTCAGGTTGCCTCATGACTGACATTGTCATCTATCTAAATCATCGTTTTAACCTGAGCATCTTAATTTTTTATTTTTTTTAAAGTATTGGCAGCACAGGGCAGCCACTCCTTCACTGCCTTGCCGTATTTATTTATTTATTTGTCTTGAGTGCCCCAGTCTCAATCGGGGCACCCAGAGCCTTCCTTTTTTTTTTTTAAAGCAGTGGCAGCATTGGGGAGCTCATTCCAGCGATACCCAGCTGACTCCCCTGCATCCCGCTGAACAGTATCTATGGGTTAGAGTCGAGCCTCATTGTAGGAACCAGGAGCTTCTGCAATACCGCCATGCCTTTGCATAGGGCTAAGGTGAGCACACTTCATACCCTGAGATGGTGAACACACTGGCCTCTCGGTCTGAAGCTCCTTGCTCAGTGCATTCATCCTTGCAAGCACTGGCATTCGGCAGTTCTATGCAAAGACTTGTGTATAAGGAGCGTGACCCTGACTAGTTATGCAGCTCCTCTCAGGACTGCAGTTCTAGATGTTAAATCTTGGATCGTTTGATCACAACTCTACTTAAAGATACAGAGGTGCTGTGGAACCTAGTATTCTTGGATGGCTACCAATTACCAATGAGCACATATTTTACTTCTGAAATTTGTAGATAAGAACAGTGAATGATAGAAATGAGGAGAATTGTTTGAACCAACAGTTAGAACTCATTTAAAATGGAAGTGTGAAAAAACAGCCTGCTATATAAAAAAAGCACGCACATGTAGAACATTCACTTAATTTTAAGTTTAAAAAAAATGTACACATTATTAATTAACAACCTTAATCATTGCTGTTTAACAGCGGAACTACTGAGCGATTTTCTGCTCATTTTCTAACGTGTCAACACTTTAAAACATACCCTTCAGTCAAAAGTTTTTAAAACATGGTACAAATATTTTGAAAGTGCCTAACATTGGCATAAAATTGTGGGGCATATTAACAACCAGGCGATAGTCAATTATCGCCGCTTTAGCGTCCGTTTTCAGACGGAAAGCGGCGATAATTCTATCGCCTAATCAGCAAGGTCACGCTATCGCGTGAATCCCTGCACTATCGCCCTTTCCCCCAACGCCCATCCTGCATCTCTAATGAGATGCAAGGTGGGCGTTACTGGGCGTACCCCAGATGGGCTACGTTGTAAATATCGCCGATGTGCACATCGCGATATTTACAAGGCAGCCCACAGGATGATAGCAGACGTTAGATTTTGGCGAAAACGGCCGTTTTCGCCAAAATCTAACGTCTGCTATTATCCCGACTTAGCCATCCCTAACATAGGGGTGGATTGTGCTGATACGACCACAGGGTCGTATCAGCAAGGTTATCGCCGTTTTGCAGGGAACATCGCTGGAAAACCAGCGATGTTCCCTGCAAAACGGCGATAACCTCGCTATCTCTGGAATTTTTATCGCCCTGGAGAAGCGTGTTGTTAATAACGTGCTACCAGGGCGATAATTTCCGGAGATAGCCAGCGATAAGAAATCTATCGCTAAGCACGGCCAGCGATAATTATCGCTGGCCGTTGATAATATGCCCCTGTGTCTTATGTCAGGGGGGTGGGAGTTGCAAGTTTTTCTGTTTCGCCTTGTGGTTGTATACATTGAAAAGACTAATAAAAATGGTTGAAACTAAAAAGTTGTCATAGACTAGAAGTGATACAAGAATACAATGAAGTAGAAATGGGCTAGAGAGAGAATCTCTAATCTGCTGAATGGATAGGCAGAAGTGTATTATTTACTTGAACAAAAAAAAAACGGTTCAGATCAAGTGCCGAAAATTCTTTAGTCACCAATTCATGTGGAGAGCAATTGTAGCAGATCTCTTTCTTGCGTAGGTTATTTTAACAAAATAACTCATCTTCCCAAAAATAACTGCGTTGTTTCATAGAGGTAGTTGCACTAATCCACATAAAATGCAGCTGCATTAGTATGTGTTCGGACCATATGTTGAAAAAAAGAGAGATGTCGAGAACATAGCTGAGAAGAGATTACTGCTGTATTTCATCATCTCGGAAACTATGAATACCATTAAATAAAACACAGACGTAGTTACTGTCAAAGAAACATGCATTCTTTAACTAAACCCACATACATCCTATCATATCCTAATGTGCAATTACACAAATAGAGAGTTCTAACAAACATTCACGACATCAATCACATTTCTGATTTTGGAATAATAGCAATACTTGTGTGGGTCTGAGGTTTTGGACTTTGCAGGGCGGAAGTTGCTACTTGTTTTTCTGATGAGCAAACGGTATTAGCTAGGGACAGCAGTGTGGGGCAAATTGTAATTGTGTTGCACATTTGAAGGCAACCAGCAGCTTTGGTTTCCCAAAACCAAGTTTATAGACGTGGAGCTGCACATCTGGAACGTGCAGTGAAAGATGATAGGCCATTTGAAGTAATGCTGAAAGACACGACAATTTTTACTTAGTGTAATTATATGAATATACAAAATGTTATACAAAATGTGTTTTGCCATTTCATTTCTTTCTTTATTTGTAAGTGAAGGCTACATTTCTATAGTGAAAAGGGAGTGTGCAACACAGTTTGGGAGACCTACTTTCTTCTGAGACCTGGGCGTAGAGTTCATTATAGGTATATCGAAAACAATAATGAATTGTTATGAATAGGCTGACAGAACAGAGAAGACTAGAAGCCCACAATAGGAGCAGAGGTGAGAGCAAAGGGTTCCTATGTTAAGTCCTCATTAACTATGAAAGGGTAGCATCAATGATTCTCATGTTATTGGTTGAGAGATGGCTGGTATCAAACTTAAATACTTTGGGGCAGATCTACAAGAAACTAACGCAGCGCGGTGCCGCAAGTCATTTTGCCGCGCCGCGCTGCAGTAGTTTTGAAGCACAGGGATGCAACATATTTACAACAATATGTCGCATCTGTGTGCTTCCCCCTGCGCTGGCGCACAAACTGCTGCCATGCGCCGGCGCAGGCACCCTTGCACCATGGTGCAAGGATTCCTGCGTCGTGGGGAGATTGTTTTTGTGCAGGAAGGGGCACCTTCCTGCACAAATACAATCAATTGAGCTGATTTCCTCTTTCAATGTGTGCTGTAGAATGCAGCACGCATTGAAAGAGGAAAAATCGAGGAGAAATGAAAACATTTCTCCTCGTTGCTCCTCGCTACGCCACCCCAAGGGTGGCATAGCATTCTGACGCATTTCCAGATTTACGATTTCTCGTAAATCTGGAAATGCATCAGTGGACATGCGTGTTGCGTGGGAACACCCACAGCAACACCCATGTCACGCCCCTAACACGCAAAGTGTTGCGTGAACAGGGGCGATATTTGCAAGCACAGGTTAAGTCACCCAGGGTGACTTTACCTGTTCTTGTTAATATCACTTAGCAGGCTGCGCCACCGGTGCGTCACACAACGTGATGCGCCGGCGGCGCAAGGGGCTTGTAAATCTGCCCCTTTGAATAGTTTGTGTTTTTTCTCATTGCAAGCTGCACCTCAGTTTCTTGTTTAGTCTATTGTTTTTTGTCCTGTATATCGTGGAATCCTATTTTTTATGCATATTGGTTGCTAAGAAAGCTAGCAGAATCATTAAATACAGAAAGCTCCGTACACCTCTAATTACTGTAATTACTTTTAAGTGGTCAGAAATGGAGCTTCACAAATTCTAATTGAATGTGATAGGTGATTATGCAAGGCTAAGTCAAGATTTCTGTGGGCATGTTACAGGCATGCAAATGCTTAATTTTCCACATTGTGACATCATGACCCGACACATTTCTATTTCTATGTTAATCATGCTAACCATTCCCAAGAGACTATAAGATTACTATCCAATGACAGACAGCGAGACTACATTAGATCCACTATTTACAGAGCTTGTCATGGTTAGTGAGGAATATTGGTACAGATTTTGAGCTTTGCAATCTTTCAGAAGCTAAATATACTATAATGAACAAGAAGCAAGTCACCATTGGATGTAAAATACCACATCAATATGAGAACTAGAAATCTGCAAGCCAATGTTGAATGTAAAAGCGTACAGCATCATTTATTACATTGTAGTTTGTTATATTATATTGTACATGCAAATGTTAACTGTCGCACAAACCTTTGCTTAAAACATCAGAAAATGAAAAGCTGATTGTATGTGTATATTCCTTTACATAAAGCTCACTTTGTTACATTATCAACCAAGTGCATTGCACTGCCAGAAAATTGATCGATGCACGATGACATGGTATATATCCATAACTTTAGCCATCCTATCCCAATTAGGGAAAAAACTATTGTAGTGAGTAGTGTTGCATGAAAGAAACATAGACAATTCTGTGATGGACCATTCAAATGTATCAATGGCATTCACAGCAGGAGTCAGCGTTCGGCTGCTAGCAACATCAGAAAAATTTTCCTGACAGCCACTGCATTACTTCATAACTTATTCACCTGTCCTGAAGTAGATTAAAAAAACACTACTAGTAGGGGGCAGAGTAGGAATACCCTGACCCCCTAGGGCCTATGAAGGGTACCCAGAGGCACCCCCTGGTGCCAACATTTCAAAAATCTGCAATTTTTGCCATGATACCTCGGGACTCCCGTGGGATCTAAAAAATAAAATGGCATCCCGAGCCATTATAGGCCCCGGGGAACCAATGCCTGGAGCTACATTACATGAGGGGAAGGGGGCTTGCAACCCCCCTCCCTGAGCCATTATAGGACCCGAGCAGCTTTGTCCCAGGACTGCAAAGGCAATAGAAGGGAAGAAGGTCAGGCTGCCCCCCAATCAAAACTTTAAATGACCCATGGACCCCATCCCCGCGGCTGATTGATAAAATAAAAGGAGAGGGGGCCCGTGCCCCCCCTGAGCATCTAAAGGCCTCGGGGATCCATTCTCTGGGACAGCTAAACTTTTTTAAATGATGGGGCCATTAAAGGCCGGGGGACCCCATCCTCTAGGGCCTACTCCCTTGCTGTGTCCCGGGGAGGCCACCCAGGGACACAATAGTTACCTGCCCACACTGACACGGGGAGGGAAACTTGTGTTTGCTCCCACCTGATTGAAGGGTTTTTAATATCTCGCCATGCAGGAGCAAACACAAAGTCTGCTCCCAGCTGACGAGAGCTATGAAAATTTGTTTCCCTTCCCACACAGATGCAGGGTGGGTAACATATCAAGAGATTGCTCCTGCTCCGAGAGAGCAGCATAAGTAGCTGCTCCCTGCAGGTGGCAACACTGCCGGCTCCTAAGGCATGCGGGGAGCCAGCTGGGGCTGCAGGTGCCCTGGGGTTCCCCCATGGCCCCCAACATTGAGCATAGTGGGTGCCCTCGGTGGGCACGAGGGCATCCACCTTCAAATAATGCGGGCCCCAGAGGATAAGATCCTTGGGGTCACAACGGCTCAGGTAGGGGGACGCATGGCCCCCTCCCCTTGAAAAAAATACACTGCCCTGGGGGATGGGGTACCCAGGGCCTTTTTAGGGCTAGTAAGGTTTATCCCCAGGGGTTGGCTCCCAGGGGTCTATAATTGCTCGGGAGGGGGCCTATAGAGAGTGGGGTTGTGTGCCCCCCTTCCCTTTAAAACATTTATGGGCCTGAGGGATGGGGTCCACAGGGCCATAATAGGCTCAGTAAGGGGGTACATAGCCCCCCTCCACTTTAAGACAAAAAAAAGGTCCTGGGGATGGTTCCTCCAGGGTCTAAAGAGGGTCAGGGAGGGCCTCCCCTCCCCTTTAAAATATATATGGCCCTGGGGGCTGGGGTCCTCAGGACCATAATTGTCTCAGAGGGAGGCCATGCAGCATTTCTAGTGCAATTTGCTGACGTTTGACACTTTGTAAGCAGTTGTTTTAATGAATTGCATACTTTTCTCTGATGTAATTACTCAATATGCATTACTTTTACCAATTTGCCACTCAGCATTTATATGGTATGCCTATACTGTAATTCCTGATTCTTGGATGTTGCAATTTTCCATAAATTACTGTGGTTTTGTAATGATATATGCTAATTCAGCTCTTGACATATTGATTTGTTTTATATGAGGCTTGAACCATAAATGACATGATAATCAATATCTTAACCAATGTAACACTATGTGGGACACAGGCGAGTATTTCTATTATGTCCATGGTCATGTTTTGTTTTCAAAGGGAATTGAGCACTTTTCCACCACTACTTGTGGCTTTCAAAACTCACCAGAAAGCCGAATAAACTTTTGCATAATCGACATAAATGTATATATATTGTTGGAAAGTGGACATAGGAAAAAGGCGTGACTGCCGAAACGCGTTTGTCTTTGGAGTAATAAATTAATGGAAATGACACCTGTGAGTGCGCAAGTCATTCTCTCCCCTTTTGGGAAAATCTATACATTATTTCGTGAGCCCTCCCTCATGTACATGCAGAACCCGCCGTGTGAGAAATGGCAGATTTGAGTAAACATATATATATATATATGATGACATAGCATTCGAATGCACATTTAATTTCTTCACTCCTGAATGTTAAAAATAATGGTGATGAGACACTTTTAGACATGGAACCTAATATGTTTGAATAAAAATACTCAAGCACTGTGGATTAAATATATATTAACATTTAAATGTGAATTCAGCCGTCCTACTTCCAAAAATTTATTTTAACACGTGTTTTTGAATTTACAGCGGAAGGTCTCTGACTATTTTACAACTGTATAATCTTGTGTAACTTGATTTGCTAGCTTTATTGCAGTAGCACTCCTATATGGTTTTCTATCATACAATTTAATGTGTTAATCAATTCACTTCCTTAACTTTGATCACCTAATAAAAAAATGTGTAAAATGTAACTTGACAAAGTGAGATGCCTAATGAGATATATGTTAGGAAATGAAGGAAGTAATCAGTATGGATATGTATTCAGGTTTTCTGCATTTGATAGTCTAATGACCCTAAAAGTAATTTTAACTTCTAAATGTATTGTTGACAACAGAGAACAAATGCATTCATCAGGAATATTCAAATGAGGATTATTTACAAATATAGCAGGCAAGTGTCATCTCCAATAACTCTTAAAAAGTAATACTGCATACATTACTTGACATACTTCACAAAGTTACATTTGCATATCCTCAGTCACAATGCACTGAACAAACAAAATTCTATAAAGAAAAGCACCTTACCTGCCAAAAGAGCTAGGTGAATGCATAATATTCCCTTTGGCAAAGTCTGTGATCTACACATAAAACATTTGATCCAAAGAAGGTCGGTTTAGAGTTCTGTCCTTTCAATATTAGTTAATTCAGTGTCAGTAAATGTATTAGTAGGAACTATTGACAATCCGAAACTATGAAGTTCTGTATAAAAACATGTTTGTATGTTTAGTACTTTATGTTGTTAATTCTGGGAAACATGCTCAACCAAAGATTTAATAGTTGAAAACCAATAGTGACTAACAAAGTATGATAATTTTTTAAAAGAAATGAGACAAATGTATAACTGTGCATTTTATGAAATCACTAAGTTTTTTACTTTAATAGTGCCTCAGTACAAATTTTAAACTAGAAAAATGCCTAAGAAAAATGTCAAGTAAAAGTTCATTTGCAGTACAACTGATACTCAAACTAGGAGAAAACTCACACAAATGTATCCAAAGAATTGTCTCCCTTAATCTAGAAAAAATTTGAAATGCAAAAGGTAATTCATGGTAATTTTCTCAGAAAAATATATGGGAACGCTAAATTGAGCTGTGCAGGACTATTATCAGCAAAATAAAAAGAATACCAGCGTCTGTGTTTTAGTTGAGTTTTGAAATGTATACTATTACACCATAATATATCTTTTTATTTATTGTTCAGACCCTTTAACACATTTTTGTGATTTGCTGCCAACTTGTTGTTAATTCCGAAAGCAAACTTTCCCAAGACTGTAAAGAAGATACAAAAATATTAATGACAATACAGCAAAAATGTAAAAGGAAATGGAGTAAGAAAGTCTTATACATTATAATGTAAACACAGAAAAAGATGTTATCTTGTCACAGGAAACTCCAAAACACACATCATCTGCAAAGTGCACATGATATTCTAGAGTGGGAGTGTGAAGAACACCTGTGCATGTATATCACAAGGTAAGTTCTTTTGGTAGGGCTAAGGAGGAAGGAGTGGGGAACCTGGTGAAGCACCATGCATTCTAAAAATATCAAGATGGGGAGAGGGTCGGTGCTTAGAAATAACAAAATAGCACATGAATGGAAGGGTGTGCGCCTGAATATCAAAGTATATATAAATATGGTAGCGTGGAAATATCGAAGGCAAAATATAAAAACTGAAATATCGAAAGAAAAATAAGTTTAGAAATTGGTTAAAGTGACGTTATACTTAGGTGAAGATGTCAGTGAAAACCATGACATTCAAAATGTACAAAACCACTGAAATTCACCAGTTATATTTAGCTCATGTAACTACATCTTGTGTCCAAATGTAACTATAATTTACGCTCTTGCCATGCACTGCTAATTACCTCACTTATTACATCACTCATAACATCTTTTATGACATCATTGATAATATAATTGTAACATTTGCAATGAAACTATTGATGAGAAAACTGTGCATGGCGAGGGCATGAGTTAAAGTTACTTTAGGGCACAAGTTTTATTTGAGATGTCATCAGAGAAGTCATAAATTATGTCATAGAACATGTCATGAGTGATGTAATATGTGAGGTCATAAGCAGTACATGGCGGGAGTGCAAGTCATATTTAGCCCCACAAACTCTAACTGGTGAATTTCTGTGATTTTTAAATTCAAATTGTTATGTTGTCACTTACAATTTCACATATCTATAACGTCACGTTAATCTTTGGGATGTTTTCAGTGAATGTCTTAGGGTTTTTTAAATTTAAAGTAAAATATAATTACAATTCTTATCTAAAAGTCACCTTAACCTTTGACTGTTTCAATGAATTTTGAGTTTTTTAATGTAAAGTAATACTTTATTACTGTCTGTTACACCTCCCAACAACCAGAAATGCTGAGAGTTCCATTGAAAACAATGGAAGTATAGGAAGTCAATCTAAATAGTTTTAGGCCTTCCTGTCTCAAAATCACTATCTGCTGAAACAGAGCTGGCTACTCTCAAATAAAAAAAGAGAGCACATTCTTTTAGAATACAGTTTGAGATTGAATTCATTCAGTGACTACTCTTTCATGGCTGTGTGTTTAAGCTTGTGAGTGTAAATGATAACATTACTAACCTATAAAGATTTTTAGTTTCTTAGATCCTGTGAGACATGTACAAGTAGCTTTTGATTGGCTCACAAAAGCCCGTTATATAGTCCCCCATGTGTACTGTGAGGGTGCAGATTCTCATGGACTATTCGTGAGAGTGTGTTTTCCTTTGAAAGTTGTAATAAATCCAATACAATTATTTTTACTGTATAGTCTACAAATACCTTTATTTTTAAAACCTAAATATTAGGTGAGAAACATATATTATAAACACAATTATTTGTACATTTGCTTTACAATCACACAAACCTCTTTTTTTTTTTTTATTCTTTATTGAGTTTTAAACCAGACAAAACCAGGAAAAAAACAACCATTTGACACCGATCAGAAACACTCCCCTGAAAACCCCCTCCCCACCCTGGACAATCCCCCCCCACCCACCCCCGGCTGGTCATTAGCGGTAGAAGGCCAGGAAAAGCGAAAGAAAGAGCAAGAAAATATCCCTTTAAATGAGAAATAAAAAACCACCAGCAAGCAAATCAAATATACATATAGATAAACCCCGCCATCCTCTTGTTGCAATCTTACATATGTCATGGTAACGATAAGCCCTAATAACACATATACATACTTGTCGCCTATCCCCATCATCATCATCCTCATCAATCAAATTATTCGAACCATCTTAGAAGAGGGGCCCAGATTTCCCTCCCCTTAGCACTGGCTCTCGGCCCCTTTCTAGCATATACTGCAGTTTCTAGCCTAAAAACTGCCAGAAATCTACCCAGCCATTGTTGGCTTGTGGGTGGCACAGGATCAAGCCAATGAGTAGCTAGGCACAGCCTAAATACAGTCATTGCAATAAAAAGAAAAGTCCGAACCCGACCGGCTAGTTGAGGACAGCTCAGTCCTAGTACAATCAACTGCGGTGTCATCTCAATTCGCTGTCCTATCTGAGATTCTAACATTGCGCCCACTTCCCTCTTGATCACAACCAGATCGGGGCAGGTAGCAAACATATGCACAATGTTAGCCGCTGAAAACTTGCACCGAGGACAAGTAGAGCCCACACCCTTCCCCCATTTTGAGATCTTCTCTGGCGTTATATACAAGTTGAACCAGGTCTTAAAGCATTGCAGTTGGAGATTAGCAGCAATAAAAGAAGTTTGGGCCATAAAAGAGCCTCTTCTGCTTCCCCCGAGCTAACAGAAAATCTCTCCTGCCAACGATCACTATGCTTAGATAGGTCGTCCTTCATAGTCTCGTTGAGCCTCTTATAGATAGCGCCAAGGGTGCCTGATCCTTTAAGGAGCAATTCCACTAGACCTATTCGGGCAAAGCCGCTGCTGCCCCCTACTTTCCTCCCTAGGAAATCTCTCACTTGGAGATATTTAAAAAATTGTCGGTTGTCAATTTCAAAAGAATCCTTAATTGCGTCAAAAGTCATCATCCCTGTCTCATCCATAATATCTCCAACCATCATAATACCCCTATCCTGCCAGGCTTTCATATACCCATCATTGAAAATAGTTGGAAACGACTTATTACCATACAGTGGAGTATAGGCATGAATTAGGCCCATGCCTAATCTTTTTCTGACTGAAGTCCAGATTTTAAAAGCACACGTCAGCGTCTTGAATTTTACCCGTTTATAATATTTAAAATCAGTATGATGTACCAAGCAGCCCCTAGCCTCTGACCCCAGTAACAAATCATAGATTGATTGATCTGACGTGACCTCCGGGCCCTGATCGGCTCCAACCCTTATAAGACTTCCCATTTTGAAAAGAAGAGCAGCCCAATGATATAACAGAAGATTGGGGATTGCCCAACCACCTCTATCCTTCGGGAGCGTCATATATTTTAATGCTCTCCGGGGGCGACAGTTAGCCCAAAGAAATTTTGTAAACAGATAATTCATAGATTTAAACCAGGAGTCATTAATGGCCAGCGGAATAGCCCTAAAAATATATAATATTTTCGGCAGGAAAACCATCTTGATAACATTACATCTACCGACCATCGTCAGTTTAAGATTATTTATGCGATTAAATTCTGCCTTAAACTTCGGGACCAGTGGATCCAGA
Source organism: Calotriton arnoldi (assembly GCA_963921515.1). NCBI lineage: Eukaryota > Metazoa > Chordata > Amphibia > Caudata > Salamandridae > Calotriton > Calotriton arnoldi. Next base: position 641,179 of record CAWUFW010010528.1, read on the forward strand.
TTCATTTCTACAATTTTAGATACATCAGCCCCTATTTCAATCCCAAGATAAGTTGCCTTCTGCACAACCCGAGAATCATTAATCTGAAGGCCCTTGCCAACAATGACAAGGGTTTTATTAGAATTGAGTCGGTATCCCGAGATGTGCCCGAAAGCCCATGCCTCTTTTTCAATTTCGGCTAGCGCATTAAGTGGATTAGATGTCATGATAGCAAGATCGTTGGCATATGCCAGAATCTTCGTGCTCCCTCCTTTACTATGTATAGCTAAGATGTTATTATTATTCGCCAGTCTTCGAATCAAAGGATCTATATATAAAGCGAACAATAGGGGGGAGCATGGGCACCCCTGATGTGTCCCCCAGCTGATTGAAACTGGCCCTGACATGTCGCCCATAAGCGCGATTCTGGCCACCGGATTCTTATACATTACTGCCACCGCCTTAATAAAGCCAATGCCCAGCCCTCTACTCTCTAGTGATGCCCATAAAAAAGGCCAGGAGACCCTACCAAAGGCTTTCTCCGCATCTAGCAGAATCAGCCCGATAGGGTCTCCTGTAATCCCTGCCTCGTCAAAGAGAGCTATTACTCTCTGGACGTGATCAATTGTACTCCTACCAGGGACGAACCCATGTTGGATAGATGAGACTAGGTTCTTGATCACACCTGCTAAACGATTAGCCAAAATCTTGGAATATATTTTTACGTCGCTGTTAATTAATGTTATTGGTTGATAGGACCCAAGCTCCTTGACGGATTTCCCTTTTTTAGGAAAAACCACAATATTGGCCGAACCCCATGACTCAGGTGCTCTCTGGCCAGCCTGGGCTCCAAGAAAAACCTCAACCATTAGATCCAAAAGACAGGGAGCCAGTTTCTTATAAAATTCACCCGGGATAAAATCGGTACCGACCGCCTTCCCATTGGCCAGAGAACTGATGAAACTCGCAATTTCCTCAACTGTAATAGGTACATCTAATGCTTCCCTTTCTTCCTTGGTTAATTTCTCCCCAGTGATGTTGGCCAGATAATCATGTATTTCCTGCTTGCTCCCGATAGATTCTTCCGTGTACAACTGTTGATAGAATCGCTGGAAGGCCCCACGAATTTCTGAAGCCTCTGAGACCGTCCCGAATTGAGGATCCTCAATTGCAAGAATTGTCCCCTGTGTCACCCGTTGTCTAGCACGAACTGCCAGCAGGTGTCAAACTCTCTCATTGCACTCGTACATTTTAGAGCGCCAGGCAGTATATTTCCCAGCTGCCTTCTTAGTAGACACTTCCAATATCTCAGATTTAGCGAGAGCTACACATGCTTGCGCCTGTCCCACGTCTCCCCCATTTAACACAGTTCCCACTAATTGTGTCTCGGCCTCTCCTAATTTAGTGTAAAGTTCCTCCATATGAAGTTTACTGGCCTTCTGAGACTGCCACCCAAACCTATTGGTCTCACCTCTTATCCCTGCTTTCAGGGCATCCGACACGATATCCACCCGGGTACTACCCCTATTTTCAGAGATAAATCTGGGAATCCACGCACTCATATGCTCAATATATCCCTGATCATAGAGAAGTGTCCTGTCAAAGGTCCAACGTGGAACCTCACTCCTTGAGACTTGAAGTGAAAACTCCAAAATTAGCGGGTTATGGTCCGACATAACCCGTGGGAGTTTAAAAATCTGGCACTTAGTCGAGAGACTCTGAGAAACAAAGAAATAATCGAGCCTGGCATGTGTCTGATGTGGGGCTGAAAAAAAGGTAAAACCCGGATCCTGAGGTTCTTGTGAAGCCCATACATCCAATAGACCATGAGTCTTACATACATTGTATAGAGATTTAAAGACTTTGGGCTTATGACCCCTATATAGCCTAGGTCCCAATTTAATAGCATTACCACTCAGGTTTAAATTAAAATCGCCACATAGAACTATTGGCAGTGGCCATGCAACCAGTTCCTGATCCAACCAGTTAAACACAACAGGGTCATCAAACACAGAACCATAAATTGAACACAGCGTAAACGAAAGATTGTCCGCCTTGCACACAGTTATCGCCCATCTACCCAAATGATCTGCTTTGGAGCGTGGAAAGCACAAGCTTTTTCCTCTGCGAACCATAATGGCTACCCCCTTAGTATGAGTACCTTGAGTTGTAGAGGACACAAGCTGGTAGCCTTCTAATTCCACCGCCTTTTGTCTCCCAGGTCCGATATGTGTCTCTTGGAGACATACTATATCTGCCTTCAAATACTGAATATCAATGTTGACTCTGCGCTTTTTAAGTAAAGAGTTCAGCCCACAGATATTAATTGAAGCAATTCTAACATTACCTCTTGCCATTTTTAATAATTAAGTTACCCATTGTTTGGTCGAGATATTTCGTCTCTTTCTGCCAATGATCAAACCCTTACATCTATTTCTACCCAATTGACCAGCCGGCCCCCCTAGAACCCCACCCCACGAACCCTCCCCCTCCCACCCCACATTATGGCAAAAAAGGTCCGAAGACCCTTGTGATGCCTTCTGCATGGATCTGCTTCCCACCACCACCTTTCACACTCCCCCATAAAACCACACCAACAAGACCGACAAAACTAGAAAAAATATTCAATGATATTGCTGTCCAGATACACCGTCCCAAAAAAACCCAAAGCGTCCTAATGGGTGACCGCTGATATCTCCCGTAGAAAATCTTGAGCTTGAACTTCAGATGAAAAAACCCTGATGTTTCCTCGATGGATGACTTTGAGGCGAGCAGGGCTCAACAGATAAACCTCACAGCCCGCCTTCTGAAAGGGGGTGATCAGCTGGTGCAGCCTCCACCTCCTCTCGACCGTAGTATGGCAAAAGTCCGGCCTAACGAAGAACGAATGCCCCTCAGCAGATCGCCTTGCTTCAGGGCGAGCCTTCTCAAAAATCGCCTGCCTTAACAGAAAATTGCCCAAAAAAATTAAAATGGCTCTGGGTTTGTCGTTTGCATCGCTCAATCCCTTTTTTTGTCTGAGCATAAGAGGAAAGCGATGGACACGTTGTACTTCTATATCCCAATCCCAATGTGCCAGCTCGGGAAAACCTCCTTTCAATAATCGAAGTACAAAGCCTCTAATGTCTTCCCCTTCTGCTTTTTCTGGGATACCTAGCAATCTGAGGTTATTGCGCCTCTGGCGGTTCTCAAAGTCTTCTAACTTCCACAAGACGTCCGTCATCCTGGATTCATTTGAAGAAATTTGTTGGGTGATACCCCCAACCCCAGGCTCTAGCGTCACCACTCTCTCTTCCAGTACTGTGGTTCTTTCCACAATTTCACTACAGGTTTTATTTATTTTCCGGATAGCTCCTTGTAACAGCTTAGTAGCATGATGTGCCCTTTTATGCTCCTGATGGGCTTCAGACTGTATCTGCTTAAGAGTTGAATAGATAAGGTCCATTGAGGGTGGAACCCCAGCTGCGGGTTTTATTAAGATCTCGTCCTGCCCCTGATAGTCTGGTGTCCCTCCAAAATCACTGCTTAAATGCGTAGTGGAATAGCCCCATTTCAGCTGCCCAGACTGGCTTTGATCTGAATCCGTAAGGATTGCCTTCTGTATATTTCCCCCTTTCTTTCTATTCCGCCGTGCCAGAGTAGAGAGGCGTTTTTGCGTGCTAGGGTTAGATATTGAGCTATCTGAACCACCCTCCGAATCCTCTAGAATAGATACAGCATTACTGCTACCCATGGACGGCTCAGAATCTTCATTGACAGAGAAACATTTCTCTCCGCCCTCTGGTGTCCCTGTGATCCCACTCTGTAAGTAAGGGAGCCTATGGTTCAGGCTTCCATTAGCGAGCAATTCCTGCCCCTCGCTCACCAAGCTCAGTGCCACAGTACCAATCTCCAATTGCTGTAGTTCTCCCCAGGGAATATCCCCTTGTCCTGCACATGCTATAGCAGAAGGTATAACAGAAAGTACTGACCCACTTACACTAGTGAGTGGAGAAAGATCCTCAGTGTTTATAGCCGCCCCTGCTGCAGACTCGGTCATTAATTCCACACTCTCCTGCATCTTCAATCGGCCGGCGAACATTTCTGGAATCACCCGCTGCCTGTCAGGAACAGAGCCCGCCTCCTCGTCTGAACGCCGACCTCCATCCCTCGATCTGGAAGGGGCCACCTCCACACTTCCTGCTGCCGCTTCCACTACCACTGAGGGTGCAGCGTCTCCTCCTCTCCTTGCACTCGACACCTTTCGGGAACCAGGAGGGCCGCGCTGAGTCCCGGCCACCCCCGTCCCGCTGCTCACCATACCAGCATCGCCACGGTCCCTCGGAGGTTTAGAGAGCTTAGGCGGCATTCTAACCTGCCGAGAACAGCTGCTGCCCGCCGTCGAAAGGAACCTCCAGGCCGCCCGAACCAACAAGTATGCAGACTTTTCCGGCGTTCCCCTCAGCAGTCTCTTCCACCGATACAGCAGGTACAGAATAGCCATTTAAAGCATGTCTCACTGACACATCCCGGGAGTCATTGAAGGGTGGTGTATCGCAGAGTTTCACACAGCCGCCATCTTGCCTCCCCATCACACAAGCATCTAGTGAGACGCTCGCGTGAGGTCTGCAAGAGTTTGGACACACCCATAAAAAAAAGTACCCTTCCTCCTTTTCTTATTTGGGGAAAGCTTTGGATGGTCATCCATCTTTCACTGGTTCCAGCTTTTTTGGCAGGTTTTGGAGGTGTTGCTTGGAGAGAAGTTTTTCAAATAAGTCCTCATCATCGGAGAATTAATAGGAGGCTAGACCCTCTTCAGTAGAGCCCCCCTAAACAGATTAAATAATCTGTAGTGTGGCAGTTCTTCAAGATGCCTCAAGGTACAGAGAAGGTTTCTTTCTGGATTGTGACATGAAAGTCCTGTAATAAGGATTTCTCACTGGGAACTCAGAAACAGTATTCTTTTGACACCACATGCAAGTGGTGTCATATGCGGTCTATGCACCCAGGATTGCATGAGGAGAGCTACAGAGGAGTGCTCAGTGTGCCTCGGCACCTGCCCCTAGCACCTCTGCACAATGTGGAGACTAAGTGCTTCCTGAGATGCAAACAAGGGAAGCAGATTGCAACCCTGTTTACCTAAATGAAATCCTGTACTGCCAGCTGTGTGACACCATCATTTTTGCTTCCAAGACAATCTACTCTACCAGGGATAGCCTAGTTCAGGCTCCTAAATGCCCACCGAGGCAGTGGATTTTTCCCCTTTTTTCTTTTGTGTCCGAGTTTACAGTGCGTTCTTGCCCTCCAATGTTTTTGATGAACAAGCATGTTTTATATTTCCCCTGAAAAATCATAAAACAAGAAGAAAAATAAAAATGTGATAAAAAACCTATTTTAAGACCTGACCTTAATCCTCATTATCTGATTGTTGTTTTTTATTACAAGTCTCTTGTTGTTTAAAAAGTGAATTGTCTCCACAGGACTCTGAAAAGAGCAGAGGCACCCAAACAGCTACATCACCAATTTATTTGTGCAGCTCTTGCGAGATTCTGGCAAGCTCATAATTGCTATCTAATTATAAGTGGTTGAAAACTGTGTAACATTGAATGTGGAAAGGAACTGGTCTTTACACTAATATGTCTCATCTTGGAAAGAATTCTGCATAAATAGTTTTGAAAAAGAACTAGGTTCTATGATGACATCGCTCTCCGAGATGTTGGTTGCACATAGTAGGTAATGGAAAAGGATTAGAACCTCTGCTGAGACCTCTGTCTTCAATGACAGGTGTATGCAGTAGAGTATGATGGGAGACTGCCTTCTCCCCTTACCTCTTTGTTGGATTATGAGTGTGTGTAGTAACATTTGGAGATTAACTTCCTTCTCTAGTGACACCATTTCCCAAAGCAATGAGGTGCGTAGCAGAGAGTGAAAATCAATGCTGAATCTGCCTACAATCCTTTCTAGGGTAACAACTCCATAAAGTAAAATTCAGACTGATAATAAACTGTGTGTTAACACATCCCTCTCCGCAGAGACCTCTCTCTTGGATAATAGGTGCATGTAGTACAGTGTGTAGAAGAAATTATCTCATAACTGTGCTCACTAGGTGAAGGTTTTATATAATAGGGTATGCAGAAAGACTGATCTGTCCAATGAAAGCTCTCCTCAAGGTGAAAACTCTATGAAGTAAACTGTAGAGACGTTGACCTCTCAACTGAGGCCTCTCTTTTAAATGACAACTGTATGTACTAGGGTACAGTGATGGTCTACTTTTTCAACTCAGATTACTGCACTGATTAACGTACATGTATAATACAATACGGTAAAGCACTGGCTTCATTGGTAAGAACTCTCCTCCTGGAATGGGACATGTATAGTTAGATCTGAGGTGGGACTGTTCTCTAAACTGAGACTTGAAATTGCATCTGTGTATTTCATCGGTGTGGGGAGGGGCATGCATCTCACCTGGGACTGCTCTCCAGGGCAACAGTCATGCATAGAATACTGTTGGGAGAGGCTGGCCTCTCCACTGAGACCTGGGTATTGGATAAGAGGTGTATGTAGTAGAGTGTTATGATAGAGAGCACCCCCTCCAGTAAGACCTCCCTGCTGGATTATGTGTGTGTGTATTACACTATTGAGAGAATGCTACCTTTAAACTTACACCTTTTCACTAAGCATTCAGGGGCTTATCTATGAGCCCATTGTGCCACCGGAGAATCACTTTTTGTAAAGCTCTGGAGGAGCAAATTAGAAATTTATATCTATGAGGCCATGCAAAGCCACTATGCATGGCTTTGTGTGACCTCAAAAATATGGAGTAAGGCAAGGCAGTATAAAGTGCTACATTGCATTACTCTGTGCTTAGGAGACATTCCATGGGTGTTGCAATGGGTTTTTCCATGCAGCACCCATGGATTTTGATGCTGTCCCAGATTTACAGATCATGTAAAGCATGGTGCAGCGCAGGATGAAAGGACAGGAATGCACTGTATTGCATAAATACGGTGCTTTCCTGCCCTTTCACTTTGGCATAGGGCAGCACAGCAAGGTGACTTGCTTCGCTGCCCTACCCCAAATCCCTGTAAATGAGGGCCTCAGTATCTAAAGTAGGGTGTGTGAAACAACTATCATCTCTGCTGCCAGTTCTTCCCAGGGTCAAAAATATGTATAGTAGTATTTATACTGTAAGTAGAATCTTAGGGGCTGATTACGATGGCGGGCGGAGGCACATCCGCCATGCTGGCGGTGGTGGAAAATGCCCTTTTCCGCACTCCACACTCCGTCCTTGCGTCCGCCATATTATGATGGGCATAGATAGCCCATTTCCCATCCGCTGCGGTGTTCCGGGTTCCGCCGTAAATCTCCGTCCGCACCGGTAGCGGACGGTGCCAATAGAGAGGTACCGCCGTGCGGAATGCGGTCACGACCGCTGGTCAAATCACGATGCCTCAAACAGCCCATCACACCGCTGCGGAGAATCCGGCCATTCGAGGATGGCGGTGGTGATGGAGCAGGGAAAATAATTTTTTTTAACCCCTAACAAATTTTATAAATAATTAATAAAATGTTCGTTTAAATGTATTAATCAACACTGTATGTGTGGGAAAGGTAACATCCCAATGTGTGTGCTAAATAATCTATTAATGGATGTCCGTGTGTCTAATTATAACGTAAAAATAAATGCGTACTAATTAAAAATAAATGCATGTTTTTGTGCTTCATAGAAATAAAACGTGTCGTTGCAAAAACAATAGTGATGGTAAGTAAGGAACAGCTTAAATGTTGCTTTCTGCTAGGTAATAACTAATTGGGGTACGTAGATGACGGGAGGGAAACGAAAAGGCTATTTTTCTCTATTTTAATTATGTTTTGTTTGCCTCAAATTAGTGCTTCTAAAGTATAACCGAGTGGCGATATAAAATGGCCGCCAGTGGGAAGATGTGCGCAGGCGCAAGGGGACATGTGATACGGGATGAAGTCGGAGAAAAACTAAACCTCGTGATGTTGCTGAGAGGCTAGGATGCGAGAAATGGTCAAGGCTGATGTGACCTAATTGAACTGATAGTGTGCCGTGGTGATCAGCAGAAGACCCGTGGGAAACCAGTTTAAGAGAAAGGACAATGACTGCGGAGTTCTCGAATGTATCGAAAGAAGTTACAAATGTACTGATCGAAGCGGATGGAAACATGTCTTGAGCGTATGGGAAAGGAAATGATCCAAGGACCATTGGATCCAAGAGAACTTGATTAAAAGAATGAATAAGATGACATGCATGGACCAATGAAAGAAAAGTGTGTTATTAATGTTGCAACAATTAGTTAGCAAAGTTAGAATTAGGGTATAAGAGGGCCTACTCTTAGTGGGAGGGGTCAGTCGCAGTCACAGTCAGGAGCGGAGTTGGAGAGTCGTGTTGGTGTTGGTGGCTTCCAGTGCTGGGTGGTCCTGATCGATCCCTTACTGAGCGGGAGATGCTGAAAGACTGTTAGATGAGACGGGTTGCAGGTAGCTGATGCTGACGAGCTGAAGTTGCTGTTGCTGTCTTAATTTTCCAGTTGAGTATGAGAATCAGGTTATTTCTAATTCTTAAACTTAGGTTAGAAATCATTAGGCTAAATTAGAAAGGTAGGCAGGTAATTAGGGTTTTGGCTTCATGACAAAAATTTCCTTTCTGCAATAAATTGATATGCTTAATAAATATTTGAATTTATGAATGAATAATTGAATAAAGTTTAAATTCTTTCTCATGCTTTTAAAAATTATATAACATTTAAGATTCTTTAAACCAAAATGACTCAGTGGTTATTTTCCTAAATGATTGTGACATCAGTAATTGGTTATTGTGATTCAGCTGGTCTTAATCACTATGAACTAATTTCTTACATGAATGATTCATCGACAAAACAATGAGCAGGAATATCTTAAGAAATAACTAAAAGAAAGCGACAAGTTAAGGTAATAAGATATCCCGGCTCCTTCCAGCGGTACATAAATGGTGTTCTCCATTTAGTTCTCATGCTTCTCCTAGGAGTACAGAATTTCATAAAGGTGTAAAGGAAATCCAGGTGTGTGCGTGTGTGTTAGGCGATGTTTATGGGCCCCATCGTCATGTGGATGTGAGAAAATATAGTTTGCCCCTGGATGACCTATAAGTGACCTGGGAGGAGAATAGTTTTATTGTACGTGCTGCATCAGTGGCAATACTGCGGATAGCTCCATGTGTTCCAGACTGCTGGGAAAATGGCAGTCTTTGGCCTTTCCGCAGCAAATCCGACCGCCGAGGACGGATTTTCAGCTTTTCCGGCGGTGAATCCTGGAATACGACAACCGCGGTAGGGAGTTTCTGGCGGTGCATCTTAATCTGGCCGGTGGTTTTGCCGCGGTACCTGCGGGTGGAAATTTCCCGCTAGCACGGCGGTCGGAATGCTTTTCCCCCCGCCATTGTAATCAGCCCCTTTGTTAATAGTTGTGCCTTGCATGACCGGTGAATGTAGAACAGTATGTACAAGAACTGCCCTGTCTGCAGAGATGTTTAGTTTGGAAAATGGGTATGTATAACACGATGTGCAGAAGGAATAATATCACCACTGTGAGTACTCCCTAGGGTGATAGAAGTATAAAGAAATGTGAGGGAACAGAGAGGTCTTCCTAAAGAGACTGCTCTACACAGTGATAAGCATGTGTATTAGGGTGTGGTGATAGACTGTGTTGTCCACTTTGAGCTCTCTCCTGTATCATAGATGTGTATACTATCATACATAGAGGGTCTGTCCTCTTTGCTGATGTTAGAAATGGGATCTCTGGTTGGCTAAGGCTTGCGCCACAGCCAGGCAGAGACCACCACTCTAGTCAGAGCGAGGGAGTTAGACGCCAAAGATAACCCCTGCTCACCCCCTTGGTAGCTTGGCACGAGCAGTCAGGCTTATCCCGGTGGCAATGTGTAAAGCATTTGCGCAACACACACACAGCAACAACATACTAGGCACACCACAAAAGGAACTCCACACAAGGTTATATATAAAAATAGCCTTTGTATTATCATAAAACACATTAGAATAGTACTCACATAATATACATCCTGCCACCTGGCACTAGGTCATATTTAAAGGGATTATTTACACCTGGCAGGGCCCACTGGACCACTGTCAGAACCAGCACAAAGTGGACTTAGTAAAAGTAAGACATATCATAAACGTACAACCAGTAATCACTGGTAACCACTGTACTCAGCATTATCCTGTAACATAAATCATATTATGCACAGTATCACATAAGGCGTGAAATCTATTCTGCGCCAACCTCGTGACCTAAACGCATGAGGTAATAACTTCCTAGCATAAGCCACAGTATGCAATTATTCCTGAGGAACATAAACCACATTATGTCATAACCTCATCAGCATAAACACATTTAGAGGCATAAAGCAGGGTGCTTAAATCACAATATAGGAATCACATTTCCTAGCACCACAATATCACATTAGCACATAACCTCACAGTAAAAACCATAGTAGAGGCATCAATCAGGGTGCGTGAATCACACTATATGCATCACATTTCCTAGCACCACATAATCACATTAGGGCCTGGCGCCCTATAAACCTAACAGCCCCCCTGGCCAACTGGCCTTCTCAAAGGGGCTCAAATGCCCTGTGTCCAAAATGTCAGGGCGAGCCACAATGCAGCAGAAGTCAAGGGTGCACCATTGCGCAGGCCTAAACGTAGCAGCTGGCACTAAGTGCTGCGCAGCTGTGAAAGTACTGGGGCAGAGGAGTGCATCTCACTCCTATCTCATAAGGCATGCCCCCAAAGAACTGGCACTAATTGCTGCGCAGCTGTGAATGAAAGAAAGGCCTGGGCACTCACTATGCCCTCTGAACAATTATGCCCAAAGAAATTAACACGGGCACCACTGTGCCTCTGGACCCCCACTGGGGCCCTGTGAATAAATTATGCCCAATGTTGCAGCTGCCCGCGCTGGTGCGGCGCAGCTGTGCACCAAGCAAATGGGCCCTGTTACGACTTTGCCCTCGGGGCCCCACTGGGGCCCTCTAAATAAAAGTTGCCCCAACGTTGCAGTTGCCCACTGTCAAGCGGGGCAACTGTAGAGAAATATGGCCTCATGAGCCCCATTCTGGGACTCTATAAACCAAAATCTGCCCAATGTTGCAGCGGCCCGCGCTCTCGCGGTGCCGCTGTAAAAACCAGCGCTGCTTCAGGGGCCCCCCCTGACAGGAAGACGACACAGCACCCTCTGAGCCCCACTCACCAGGGCTCTCTGTAGCGGCTCTCTGCGTCCTCCACTTGCTGCTGGGACGGGGACCGGCACCGACAACGTGCCACAGCAGCGTCCTGCACTCGGTTCCTGGCAGCCTGCACCGCGGGGCTCTCCCCAGTGCACGGGAGCCCCGCTCAGCAGCAGGCCCTTGCTTGGCCTCACTTCACCCGGGCCCCCTCCTGGGACCCGGGACTTTGCTGTGGAGCCGGCGAGGCTCCCGACGGCTTTCCCGGCGGTGGGCGGGACTTCCTGTCCTTACTCCGCCCAACGCCAGGCAACTTTGCCTGGCTTCCAATTGTCGCCCGGGCCGCAGCGGTGATTCTGGAAATTAGAACGCGGGGTGGGCTCCCGCTAGAAAATAAATAAAAATAAAACACCAGCGGGGTGGGCACCCGCCATTAAGATAAAAAATAAGCAGGGTGGGCACTTGCCTTTAAATCTCGGAATAAGTGGGGTGGGCACCCGCGGGAATAGAGGAAAAACGCGGGGTGGGCACCCGCCATTCAAGCATCATGGGAGAATCCCTACGATGGGGATTCCCTCTCCAAGGGCTGCAGCGCCGCGCTGTGAAGCCCACGCTCTCTCTCTCTCCCAGGGCCATCAAATTTAAATAAAAGCGCTCACAGGGTGCCAAAAGCAAGAGTCCTGCTTGGAAAAGAGTAAGTCCTTAGGGATTAAGAAAAGCAAAAGGGTCCCAAATAAAAGGTCTTCCAGGTCCAGGGGCAATGCAGGGCCCAGGGAGGCAAGCCCTCATGGCAGCCCCCCCCAGGGCCCCAGCAGCAGCACACCCCGGCAGGAACTGCACACCAAGACTGAACATTTCCATGGGGTCACAGCCCCTATATTTATACTACAATTTCCCTTTGTGTCACAGCACAGGGCTTGGGGATACCAGTCAGAACTGGTATAGGGGGGATTTGGAGCACTTTGTTTTGCCAAGCTCCTCTTCCCTTTCATAGTGTAGGCTGGGGACATCAGACGCACCACAGGAGGTGGAGCCAGCATTGTGGAGGGAAGGCACAGCCCTATTCAGGTCCCAGGTGCAACTCCTCCCACCCATCTACAGGGAGATCTCTCCATTCAGCCCTGCGCTGACTCACCCTTCCCCTCCTGGAGCCACACACACCTCCCAGCCCCTGTCACTCACAAGCCAGACTTGCAATTCACATCAGGCAGGCAGACACATAGCACACAGAAATGCCAACTTCTAAAAGTGGCATTTCCCAAATAACCACAATAAATCTGTGCACACCATTGCGCAGCATTTATTCACACAATTTCATACATACCAGACATGACCATACTGCTCCTCTCATAACAGGAATTACCATGGACACACTTATCCCCCATGCATTCCTATGGGAGGGCAGGCCAATCTCACCACAAGTATACAGAGAGCGCACGCACTTTCCACTGGACCACAGTGCGAAAGTGCTCAGAGGCCTAAAATCACCAACACCAGGTTACAGACAAGGCAAAAAGTTCAGGGGTGAACCTGCCAAAAAGTGCCAAGTCCAACACAACCTCCTTCCAGCCAAAACGCAGGGCAGACCAATCACTACCTTGATGGGCTTCCCTGCTTCGGGCGATAGAACACGGACGCGGGCCCTCACTGCAGGGACGCCCTCCGGTTCTGCGCCACTCTGAACCCATGTGTTTCCCTCTGAAAAGAACTCTCAGGCCCAACTAGGCTATCCCACTGGTACTTCCTAGTTGTCCACGGCCAGGACCAGGCCCTAGGCCATTTAGACATCACTGGTCCTTGCCAATCCACAGAGTGGGGGGCAGTAACCCCTGGCACATAATAGCCAATCTCCACTCTTCCTCTCAGTGTAGTTCCAAACTACCACTGATCCTCCAACCTAGGGTCCGCACCCTCAGACTGACCAGAGGTCACGGGCGAAGCATCTCCTCACCCTACCTCTACTTCTGGGGTTACGCACCCTCCCAGGGGAAGCACCCACCAGAACACAACTCTCCCACCAGTTCAGGACCTCTCTCCATCAACTGGTCTACCACCTGGGATCCAAATTCACCGGCTGCACCGGGGTCAGATGCAAGGACTCCCTCCCTCTGCACCCCCTTCCAGAGTTCTGCACCCTCCCACTGTAGAGCAGGGTCCCTTCACTTAAGATGGGACCCACCTGCTCTCAGGGTAGTACTACCACATTCAGCCAGGGACCCTAAAGATCCCGGCTAGGCCTGCACCACCCCTTCTGGGAAACACAGGGTCTCTTCTCTTAAGATGGGCCCCACCTGTGTTCACAGGGGTACCCCTAGAAGGCAGACCGGCCAGGACATTGATTACAGTCGCCCTGCCGTCCAGGTCAGGAAACACCTGTACCTGGCTCCCCAACCCAGGGACGATACCCTTTGGTCAGACAATTGCCCGGCGAACCAGGACTTCCTGAGGGTGACACATACCTAATGTGTCGTGTGACAGTCTGCCTGTCACAGAGCTCATGACCTCCTGTCCCTCTGACAGTGCGTGAAGATGTCCCAGCAACCTGGCGCAGAGCTCACGACCTCCTGTCCCTCTGACAGTGCGTGAAGATGCCCCAGGACAGAAGTGGCATCACCATGGCCAATCAATGGGAACTCAGCCCTTCTGGCTGGCCCCTGACCCACTGGTTCTTCCACTGGGGACTCTTTCCCCCTCTAACCCCGCACTCTGGACTTCTGCACCCTCCCAACTGCAGCGGTACTGCCAGACGCTAGAACTGATGGAGGTCTGATTACAGGCACTCCCAGCTCACCTAACACGGGGAGATCCCCCTCGAAGAACGGTCCAACAGGACAGACTAGGCTCCCTACCTGGTGTTCCCTCTAAGAACCAACCAGTCCTGGAGACCGAGGTTGGGGTTCAGAATACGACCCAGTCTCACGCCCGCTTCAGCGAGTTTGGGCGTGAGGCCACACAACCTCCTCACAATAAGGTTACCTAGCTGGGTTACTCTGAACCACTTCCACCACTCTGGGTTGGAAGACACCTGCACCATTCCTCTATTCTCACTCCCCAATGCAAGCTCCTTATAACCAAAGAACTCACACACTCCAACGGGTGTTGGCGCGACTCCGGAAAACAATTACGGGACATGTTCGTTCTGACAAAACAGATTGAACAGCCCTTTAATACCATTTACCGTGCTAACCAATCACCCAAACGTCCAGTGCATCACAACATTCATCCACACTCCCCCCACAAGACTGGTGAGACAGCATCTTACTGCCCCTGAAACACAACCTGTCCCCCTCTTAACCGGGAACCAGGTACCATACTATGGGAACTGGGAATGGGACTTCCTGCACTGGACTACTTATTGCTGCCACCACTGGATCCCATCCTTACTGGGAATTCCAGAAACTAACACTGCACTTAGGGGATAATCTACCCTCCCGAGCTAGTTACTCCATGCCAATTAAGTTACCACTGTAGGCCAACCCTAGAAATAGCAGACAGCTCAGGGGCAGTCAACTCCTTCAGCTTTAGGCCAACCCAAGAAATAGTACGATGGCACAAGGGCAGTCACACTCCTTCAGCTTCAGGCCAACCCAAGAAATAGCAGTCTGCACAAGGGCAGTCACACTCCTCCAGATTCTCTGGTTTCTGTCCTTGGCAGGACACCCAACTCATAGTGCAACATAAAACACATTTCAAAAAGAAATGACACTTAAAACAAACTCAGACACAATAATCCCTTTCCATGTGACTATCTAAAATGCAGAGCTTGTAGTGCAACCAGTTGTTGCTGTGGTACTGTGCAAACGCAAGTCCTATCCTCACCGCTGACATCCAATGTTAGAAATGGGATCTCTGGTTGGCTAAGGATTTCGCCAAAGCCAGGCAGAGACCACCACTCTAGTCAGGGCGAGGGAGTTACACGCCAAAGATAACCCCTGCTCACCCCCTTGGTAGCTTGGCACGAGCAGTCAGGCTTATCCCGGTGGCAATGTGTAAAGCATTTGCGCAACACACACACAGCAACAACATACTAGTCACACCAAAAAAGGAACTCCACACAAGTTTATATATAAAAATAGCCTTTGTATTATCATAAAACACATTAGAATAGTACTCACATAATAAACATCGTGCCACCTGGCACTAGGTCATATTTACAAGGGATTATTTACACCTGGCAGGGCCCACTGGACCACTGTCAGAACCAGCACAAAGTGGACTTAGTAAAAGTAAGTCATATCATAAACGTACAACCAGTAATCACTGGTAACCACTGTACTCAGCATTATCCTGTAACATAAATCATATTATGCACAGTATCACATAAGGCGTGAAATCTATTCTGCGCCAACCTCGTGACCTAAACGCATGATGTAATAACTTCCTAGCATAAACCGCAGTATGCAATTATTCCTGAGGAACATAAACCACATTATGTCATAACCTCATCAGCATAAACACATTTAGAAGCATAAAGCAGGGTGCGTAAATCACAATATAGGAATCACAGTTCCTAGCACCACAATATCACATTAGCACATAACCTCACAGTAAAAACCATAGTAGAGGCATCAATCAGGGTGCGTGAATCACACTATATGCATCACATTTCCTAGCACCGCAGAATCACATTGAGGCCTGGCGCCCTATAAACTTAACAGCCCCCCTGGCCAACTGGCCTTCTCAAAGGGGCTCAAATGCCCTGTGTCCAAAATGTCAGGGCGCGCCACAATGCAGCAGAAGTCAAGGGTGTGCCATTGCGCAGGCCTAAACGTAGCAGCTGGCACTAAGTGCTGCGCAGCTGTGAAAGTACTGAGGCAGAGGAGTGCATCTCACTCCTATCTCATAAGGCATGCCCCCAAAGAACTGGGGTCTAAACGTGGCAGCTGGCACTAATTGCTGCGCAGCTGTGAATGAAAGAAAGGCCTGGGCACTCACTATGCCCTCTGAACAATTATGCCCAAAGAAATTAACACGGGCACCACTGTGCCTCTGGACCCCAACTGGGGCCCTGTGAATAAATTATGCCCAATGTTGCAGCTGCCCGCGCTGGTGCGGCGCAGCTGTGCACCAAGCAAATGGGCCCTGGCACGACTTTGCCCTCGGGGCCCCACTGCGGCTCTCTAAATAAAACTTGCCCCAACGTTGCAGTTGCCCACTGTCAAGCGGGGCAACTGTAGAGAAATATGGCCTCATGAACCCCATTCTGGGAATCTATAAACAGAAATCTGCCCAATGTTGCAGCGGCCCGTGCTCTCGCGGTGCCGCTGTAAAACCCAGCGCTGCTTCAGGTGCCCCCCCCCTGACAGGAAGACGACACGGCCCCCTCTGAGCCCCACTCACCAGGGCTCTCTGTAGCGGCTCTCTGCCTCCTCCACTTGCTGCTGGGACGGGGACCGGCACCAACAACATGCCACGGCTGGTCCCGCACTCGCTTGGCCTCACTTCCCCCGGGCCCCCTCCTGGGACCCGGGACTTTGCTGTGGAGCCAGCGAGGCTCCCGACGGCTTTCCCGGCGGCGGGCGGGACTTCCTGTCCTTACTCCGCCCAACGCCAGGCAATATTGCCTGGCTTCCGATTGTCGCCCGGGCCGCAGCGGTGATTCTGGAAATTAGAACGCGGGGTGGGCTCCCGCTAGAAAATAAAAATAAAACACCACCATTAAGATTAAAAACAAGCGGGGTGGGCACCCGCCTTTAAATCTCGGAATAAGCGGGGTGAGCACCCGCGGGAATAGAGGAAAAATGCGGGGTGGGCACCCGCCATTCAAGCATCACAGGGGAATCCCTATGATGGGGATTCCCTCTCCAAGGGCTGCAGCGCCGCGCTGCGAAGCCCACGCTCTCTCTCTCTCCCAGGGCCGTCAAATTAAAATAAAAGCGCTCACAGGGTGCCAAAAGCAAGAGTCCTGCTTGGAAAAGAGTAAGGCCTTAGGGATTAAGAAAAGCAAAAGGGTCCCAAATAAAAGGTCTTCCAGGCCCAGGGGCAATGCAGGGCCCAGGGAGGCAAGCCCTCATGGCAGCCCCCCCCCCTGGGTCCCAGCAGCAGCACGCCCCGGCAGGAACAGCACACCAAGACTGAACATTTTCATGGGGTCACAGCCCCTATATTTATACTACAATTTCCCTTTGTGTAACAGCACAGGGCTTGGGGATACCACTTAGAACTGGTATTGGGGGGATTTGGAGCACTTTGTTTTGCCAAGCTCCTGTTCCCTTTCATAGTGTAGGCTGGGGACATCAGACGCACCACAGGAGGTGGAGCCAGCATTGTGGAGGGAAGGCACAGCCCTATTCAGGTCCCAGGTGCAACTCCTCCCACCCATCTACAGGGAGATCTCTCCATTCAGCCCTGCGCCGACTCACCCTGCCCCTCCTGGAGCCACACACACCTCCCAGCCCCTGTCACTCACAAGCCAGACATGCAATTCACATCAGGCAGGCAGACACATAGCACACAGAAATGCCAACTTCTAAAAGTGGCATTTCCCAAATAACTGCAATAAATCTGCGCACACCATTGCGCAGCATTTATTCACACAATTTCATACATACCAGACTTGACCATACTGCTCCTCTCATAACAGGAATTACCATGGACACACTTATCCCCCATGCATTCCTATGGGAGGGCAGGCCAATCTCACCACAAGTATATAGAGAGCGCACGCACTTTCCACTGGACCACAGTGCAAAAGTACTCAGAGGCCTAAAGTCACCAACACCAGGTTACAGACAAGGCAAAAAGTTCAGGGGTGAACCTGCCAAAAAGGGCCAAGTCCAACAGCTGACAATACACCAGAGACACAAGTGTCTGTAGTAGTGTCTGTAATAATGTGTCATAAACAACTGGACTCACTGCTGATATTTGTTCGCAGGACATGGAGTGAGTGTAGAAAACTGTGAGGGGAGAGTAACATTTACACTAAGATCTCACCACAGGCTGACAAGCATGTATAGTATAGAGTGGGGAGATACTAGCCTTTCCGGTAAGAATTCTGTCTTGGATGGTAGGTGTCCATTGTAGGTTGTGTGGCGGGAGCAGTCTCTCTGGTGATACCTCTGTCTTGAATGACCAGTGTGCAGAGGTATTTGCCTCTCCACTGAGTCCTCTTTCTTGGATGACAGATGTGCATAGTAGGGTGTGTGGTGGAGCCGGTATCTCCTATGAGATCTTTGTTTAGGATGATGGTGAGGAAGCACTATGGTGTGGGGAGGGACTAGGTTCTCCACTGAAACCTCTCTTACTTGAAATACTCATCAGATAATGTTTTTTATTAAAATATGAAATTAGTTTATTAAACTCACTATAAATATATATTCAGCATATATCTTTTCTTAAAAAAATATATAACAACTGGGCAAGATATATTATAAACACCATCTTACTACTGAGTATTGTACGATGCTGCAAGCGCTTCACAAGACTCTTAAAAGAGTACAGCGAGAGCGTAGACACACCCATGGAATAGATTCCACTGGTTGATATTATTGTCATAGTTTATTACAGGAAGCTCCAACCCTCCTTTCCTTGTTTGGAAACATCTTTTGGGTGCAGTCACATCTATTGCTAGGCCCAGCATCGTTCATATAATTTCTTCTGTGAGACCAATAGACAATGTCATCTTCATCAGACACAGAGGAACAGGTAGAACCATCAGGACCTGAACCAGTCAATCCCAAGAAGTAATTCCTTGTTTGGAAATTTTGAAAAATAGCTCTTGGTGCCAAAAATTTATCAAATCAAACAAAAGTTATCCCACCAGGGGTCATGGGGGTTGTTATATATAATGCATGGGACACAGTGTAGAGGGGTAGGCCACCCCACGTGGGTATGCTAGCTCCGCATGACTTGTGCAGGGAAGGAAAAAATTCATTTTTTATATATAACCCTCACACACTCTAGTAGTGCCATGCTTCATCATCGGGTTCACCCTGACTCCTAAAGTTCAGGGTGGGCTCAACCGTATTTCAGGGAGCACTTAATAGAAGGGAGACCAGAGGGCTGAACTAGAGAATAAAATCACTCACCTTCTCCTAGGTATCCCTTTATTCGTGGAGATGGTGGGGAGACTAAAACTGTAGCTTGTGGGTAATGTGGACTGTTATGGTCCGATGAGCCTAGATTTTAGACCAACATGTTTCAGCCCTACTCTAAGGCCTAACAAGGTCCGGGGCTTTCATCAGGGTATAAGATCAGTACCTCTCTGGTTAATAGGTCAAATTAACAGCTGGCAGAATAATGCCACGCACTTGTGGAGGGGCAGTGTAAATACTTGCCTGTCAGTGGTCTTTGCGGTGAATCACCTGCAACAGAAAAATTTACCACAGGTGTTATGTTAAGCACACATATGACATTTGCGCAGAGTGAAGATTCATATTATAACTGTGGTTTTTAAGGAAGCATGCATATCCTACTGCATGCAGGTTTAAAAAGTGTCTCTATTGGAGACAATCATTCAAATAATTGTGCATATACTTATTAGTAACGATAAACGTGTACTCCTTCTCATGACTGAATTCATTCAGCCACACAAATTGTGTGGGTCTTCTGTTCTGGAGCAATATATTAGTTACCCCAGTAATCTCATTTCGGTGTATCATTATCATGCATATTATGCGAAGTAAGGAAGTTACTCAGCTCCCAGAAGAAAGCGAACACCATAAAATCTTGAAAAACATACATTTAGATTAGGTTCTCTGCGTAACACACAATAATAATGGTGCGGGAGGGTGCGTACTACAATACTCACCCATACTTATTGGGTTTCAAGTCCCTCAGGAGCGAGGGTGGGACTCACTAGTTACACACTACGGGCAAAGGTAGTGGAAAGAAAGCAAAGTGGCAAATGTTAGGGCAGGAGTGTCAATAATGATCTTACCTCATAGACTGCAAGCGACCCCCCCGTCAACGGACCGGCAGAGTCCGGTCGTGCAACTTATTTCGTCAAGGGTGTAGCCCGGCTATTAGCCTAAATTGCCCTCCGGTGTTTAAGTAGCAGCGTTGATCGGTAAAGTGAAGTGAATGAAGTTTCCCATAAGAGGTCTCCATAGGGTGACAATGTTGCTCAGTAACATGTGTTGTTTGTGATTCAGCTCTCCAATGATATCTCTTTTTAGATCTTGCTGTCCTGATCACAAAAAAAGAGAACATCTCATGTTATGTCTGCTATGTACATCTTATTACTATAATGCCATTATTACATTTATTCCTTAGTAAGCTCAACTAATTCTCAGAACTTGCATTCACACATAGTAATCCTGGTCTCATATATGACATGGTTCTATATTAGAATACTACAGTGTGTATTCCGTGAATAAATCACAGTAATGCAGATCATCATTGAACTATGGGGAAAATAAAATCATTGAGATTTAAACAAATCACCCATATTTTAAAAATATTTCACACTTCAATGCTAAAAAGTATTTACTGGACATAACTGCCAGTAACTCATTAATTTAATTTTAAGTACTAAAATAAGCCTATTAGAAAAGTAACCTCAGTTGTTTGTCTGCTGTACATTCATAACCATTAAGTTATTTTATGGAAAGTTACTTTATTATTATTAAAAAAAAAGTTAATTCATTAGATGATGATTATCCAATAATGATGATGAACCTGAAAGTCCTCATTTTTTGGCTGTTTAAATGTACATGAAGTGATGTAGATCTCATATTTTCAAGAACTTCGATTCCAAAAATATGATGAAAGAACTTGGGAGCTTCTAGGGTAACCTTTGTTTTAATGTAAGGCTTGGTATTATATTCAGTCCACCCAGATATATTTTTAGGTACACAATGTAGTGACACTCTCTGGTGGAAAATGCCAACAATAGTATATGTTTTCTTAAAAATTGATATCTGACCTGCTTTAAAATTGATGATATCAGTATTGATTGTACTGCCATCTGCTGTACACCTTGGTAGAATGAGTATAACATATTTTCAACTGTGTCTCCTAACTAATGTAGAGAGCACTTCTGTTCTGAGGTCTAGACAGGAGTTATTCTGTACAGCTTTAACAAAAAGATTTTCAAAAGGCACTGACTTGCAATCTGCTATACAAATCACTCTAAATCAATGTCTGTTCTGCTTGAATCTAAACAACTTAAACATTCATGATTCAAAGAATAGCTTGTGATTCCCTCATTTTCTAGTACATTTAGCACTACCATTAAAAAATACGGAGCATCCTGTTGCAAATTAAAACAGAACTGTGGACCACTGTTACAGTAATTAACAATATCATGTTTAAATGTGGTTGAACACACATGCTTTTGAGCCTGTATTAAACTGAGCAGAGTTGTGAAAACTTGGCACAAATCTTTCTGTTTGTTTTTTTAGCCACTGGTTGTAGGTGGAATACAACATTAACTACTACATTACAGTATCAGGAAACCAATGAACTGTTTAAAAATGCAAAGCATACAAAATTCTCCACTTCATCAGTTTTCATCTTTTTCTAATCCTTTGTAGATATTTTATTTACTTTTGAAACTTTTGAATAATCTGCAACTCCAGCACTTGTTTTGCTTCTTATAACTTCTGTGTTTCTCCCCAATGGGATATAAACCCAGATGCAGCACATACAGCCCTCTCAAACTATTGTTGTCGGGCATGCCCCAGTCTTGGCGTCCTGGCAGAGTGGGCCCTTTCATGGGTGGTGCACGCAGCCTTAAGACTGCATGCTGCACCATAAACAACTGCATGTCATTCCGGAATCCTGCCCATTTACCTGTAATGGCAGCTGGTGTCTTGGAGTCATTCTCTGCTGTATCCTGCTTCATCTGTGTTTCCACTTCCCTGGCTCTTTTCCGTCGGAGCGTCAGGTTCATCCGAGTGCATCCGGTCAGTTTTCCTCTAATACCTCGCGAGTGTTTCCTGGAAGCCTGCTGCTGCTTCTGGAAATAAACAAAAGTTGAAGACATTTCAAAAGTAGAAAACTCTTAAATGGGTTACACGCTGCTTGCGCCTTAAATGTAAAAATAGAGAAACTTATCTTAGAATTTGTCGAAAGACCTGTGCTGAACTTGCCAGTGACTCAGAAACAAATTGAAGTACCTGAACAGGAAAAAAACTGTGGCATTATAAATATTATTGATACAAATATGTTAAAAACATGAACATTATCATTTTGTTGATGTGAATGTGCAACAGTATCTGACTTCAGTTGTATTGAGCATTTGAATTTCTTAAGTTGTTTGAGCTCTTAACCAGTAATGCTGCTTTAGATTTTGGAATTGATTTAACCTTGATTTTCCATAGTTCTCAATGTTTTTGTAAGTGTGTTTTTGTTTTCTGAAGAAGAATTTTCATAGGAGAAATGAGCCTCTTGAAAAACAATTTAAGCAAGAAGTCATTAGAGATTGTATATATATATATATATATATATATATATATATATATATATATACATATATATATATATATATATATTACCTACTGGCGGTCGCCAGTAGGTAGTTATAGTTAGGACCTAGTTTCCATAGGAAAAGTGTTTTATGTTTACCCAATAACTTTAGGGTCGTTTGACGAATCTTGGCGAAATTTTCAAAACTGGTGGGCGCTCCGGTCAGCTCCTGTCTCGAACGTTTCGGGGTGATTCGTCAAGCGGGGGCCGAGAAAAAAGGGGGGTCCCAAAACGCATTTTCCCCATGTAAATTTCCATAGGAAACTTTAAATAAAGCTACAGCCCAAACTGCTGAATGGAATTACACCAAATCTGGCAAAACGGTAGCTCTTGGTTCAGAAAGCGACCTTTTCTTAAATGGTGTCAATCCGTTCAGCAGTTTCTAAGAAATTCAAAAATAAAAAAATATTGATATCTGGGCGGAGCCTAACCACACATCTCATTGTGAGATCTGATTGGCTGTCAGCACTTCAACCTGGAATTGCTGGCAGCCATCTTGGGACCAATATACATGATAGCACCGCATTGAAGTGTATTGTAGTGAATAGAAGATTTTGAGGGTCACCAAAAGGAGAACTATAAAGGGTGATAACAGACTTTAGTTACATTAGAATTCATTTGTTGATGGTACCATACTAATTTTAGGAATTGTGGTGTGTTCTAAGGTGATTTTACCCTGTGAAAAACCTTCTGCTGGGATATCATGAATCATGTTTGAGAGAAAACTATTTTCTCATGCTTGTCCCATAGAGGTTTGGAAGGTGCTCCAGAAGCTACAATGAGAGCATATTTTCTGTAAATTCACATTATCTTTCTCATTCATGTGAGAATGAAGTCTGACATTCTCAGTAAAACATGTACATCCAAAAAGGGCAGAGACTGTCAGTTGATTCCTTTGTGTTCTACTGCAGCTTCCCAGAGTGTTCTAAAGAACAACTAGAGCGCTAACAGCCTTACTTATGACAAAAGTATGGCACACCTGAAGCCATCTTGATTGGAATAAACTGGTAACACTTAAAGCATTTAATTTAAAAAGGAACAAAATGATGGGGTTCATTTTGCCATAGAAATTATGGTTAGTGCTGCAGAAAGAAAAATTAGGGCATGTTTCAAGTGAGATCTCAAATCTTCTTCTATTTCATTAGAAAATTCTGACATGCAGACTGAAACAATCACTTTCAATGCCAGCAGTAGACTTCCAGTTAACTCCCTGGTGAGCAGTAGCTTTAGTACAGTGATCTAAAGAGCAACTAGAGTGCTAACATTCTGAATTTATGGCAAATGTGTGACACATCTGAATGCCTTCTTGATGGAATCAAAGTAAAAAACTGAAAGCATTTCCTACTGAGGAGACTGCAGTAAATGAGGAAATTAGGAAACTTGATAACAAATAAGTCTCCCAAGATGGCCACCAGAGAAAAAAGAGCCCAAATGTAGCACAAATATCACCCAGATGTAGCCCACATATAGCCCAATGACAGAAGTGTGCAAAACACTTTTTATTTTTGGCTTTTTTGCAGTTTTATATAGTGCAGACTGGTCAGGTATTGGAGCGTTGCTATTACTTGGACCCCTTATTGCGTATTTTGCAAGAAGTACATGAGATTGATCTTGCGAAACATTGAACTTTACTATTCTGTTAACCTGAAGTTGCTCTGAACCGGGCTTTGTAACACCCATTTTTACCTACTGGTTTTAATTAATTCTCACTATATTGTATTAAGAAAGAGGATTTACTGTTTTTATGTACACTTTTATGATCTATGTTTCTAAATCAGATCAAATAAAGTTTCATGAATTTAATTGAAGTCTCCCAAGATGGCCACCAGAGAAAAAGGAGCCCAAATGTAGCACACATATCACCCAGATGTAGCCCACGTATAACCCAATGACAGAAGTGTGGAAAACACTTTTTATCCTTTGTTTTTTTGCAGTTTTATATAGTGCAGGCTGGTCAGATATTGGAGTGCTTTACATGAGCATTGGTTACATCATACAAGGACAAACTCATTTTGGTTGTAGGCATGGGGAGCTTAAGTGATTTGACCAGAATCACAGCATGTCGAGCTGAAGCAGAAACTCCAACGTGGTTCCTCAGTTGCAAAGTCTGGAGCTCTGGAAGTAACACCACATTCTCTCCCCTAAGCGTAACATTTATTCAAGTGGTCAACTGGATAAAAAAACATAAAGGTAACAAATAATTTAAAAGTGCTTTGTCGCTATTTGAGAAAATATGTCCTCATTTTAGTTTTTTAGAGCACTAACCATAATTTCTATGCAAATAAGACCCTCTCATTTCTATAATTTCTAAAGGAAATGCTTAAGTTATTTAACCCTGGGCGTAGTTCGCGAAGTAGCGCTACACGAAGCTACGCGAAGTGCACTTCGCACTACGCGAGCTACGCGTAGCACTACGCGAACTGCGTAGTGCGCTGTTCGCCATAATTGCACAGTGCCGGATGCTTGTCCGCACTGTGCAATCATTGAAAACGGCATCCTGCACAGTGCGAGCTGTCTTTTACTGCCGCTCGAGTAGATTTTTACTTGAGCGGCAGCTTTCTCAACGCGGACTGGTAGTTTCTCATCGCGAGCGGTCGCAAGCATACGCGACCACTCGCAATGAGAAACCTGACCTCCCCGCGTTGAGAATCTCGCCGGGAGGTTTATTTTCCATGCTCGCGATCGGCAACTTGATGTTGCTGATCACGAACAAGGAAAAAATCTTGCCGGGATGTCATTTTGCTTGCTCGCAGTCGCCAACTTGACGTTGAGGACCGCGAGCAAGCAAAAAATGACCGCTGCACTACGCTACGCTACTCTACACGTGTTTGCACTGTGCTACGTGCAATTCGCATAGTGCGAAGTAGCGCAAACATCGCAAACTATGGGAGCGTAGCATAGTGCTTTGCCCAGGGTTAAAGTTATTACAGTTTTGATTACATCAAGATGACGTCAGGCATGCCACACTTTTGTAATAAATATAGAATGTTAGCAATCTAGTTGTCTCTTATCTCCTTCTGCACGTCTCTTGCCTCTTTCTGCACCTCTCTTGCCTCTTTCTGCAGCTCACTCTCCTCTTTCTGCACCTCTCTTGCCTCTTTCTGCACCTCTCTTGCCTCATTCTGCAGCTCACTCTCTTCTATCTGTACCACTCTTGCCTCTTTTGCACCACTCTTGCCTCTTTCTGCACCTCTCTTGCCTCTTTCTGCACATCTCTTCCCTCTTTCTGCACCACTCTTGCCTCTTTCTACACCTCTCTTGCATCTTTCTGTACCACTCTTGCCTCTTTCTGCACCTCTGTTGCCTCTTTATGCACCTCTCTTGCCTCTGCCTGCACTTCTCTTGCTTATTTCTGCAGCTCACTCTCTTCTTTCTGCACCTCTCTTGCCTCTTTCTGTAGCTCACTCTCTTCTTTCTGCACCTCTCTTGCCTCTTTCTGCACCTCTCTTGCCTCTTTCTGAACCACTCTTGCCTCTTTCTGCACCTCTTGTCTTTCTGCACCTCTCTTGCCTCTTTCTGCACCTCTGTTGCCTCTTTATGCACCTCTCTTGCCTCTGTCTGCACTTCTCTTGCTTATTTCTGCAGCTCACTGTCTTCTTTCTGCACCTCTCTTGCCTCTTTCTGCACCTTTCTTGCCTCTTTCTGCACCTCTCTTCCCTTTTTCTGCAGCTCACTCTCTTCTTTCTGTACCTCTCTTGCTTCTTTCCGTACCTCTCTTTCCTCTTTCTGCGCCTCTCTTGCCTCTTTCTGCAGCTCACTCTCTTCTTTCTGCACCTCTCCTGCCTCTTTCTGCACCTCTCTTGCCTCTTGATGCACCTCTCTTGACTCTTTTTGCTCCTCTCTTGCCTATTTCTTCAGCTCACTTGCTTCTTCCTGTACCTTTCTTACTTTTTCTGTACCTCTCTTGACTCTGTCTATACCTCTTACCTCTTCTGCACCTCTCTTGCCTCTTTCTGCACCTCTCTTGCCTCTTTCTGCAGCTCACTCTCTTCTTTCTGCACCTCTCTTGCCTCTTTCTACACTTCTCTACCCTCTTTCTGGAGCTCACTCTCTTCTTTCTGCACCCCTCTTGCCTCTTTATGCACCTCTCTTGCCTCTTTCTGCACATCTCTTGCCTCTTTTTGCACCAGTCTTGTCTCTTTCTACACCTCTCTTGCCTCTTTCTGTACCTCTCTTGCCTCTTTCTGCACCTCTCTTGCCTCTTTCTTTACCTCTCTTGCCTCTATCTGCACCTCTCTTGGCTTTCTACTCTACTCTTGCCTCTTTCTGCACCTCTCTTGCCTCTTTCTGCACATCTCTTGCCTCTTTCTGCACCTATCTTGCCTCTTTCTGCACCTCACTCTCTTCTTTCTGCACCTCTCTTGCTTCTTTCTGCACCTCTCTTGCTTCTTTCTGCGCTTCTCTTGCTTCTTTCTGCACCTTTCTTCCTTTTTCTGCATTTTTCTTGCCTCTTTCTGTACCTTTCTTCCTCTTTCTGAACCTCTCTTGCCTCTTTCTGTGCCTCACTTGCCTCTTTCTGCACCTCTCTTGTCTCTTTCTGCACCTCTCTTGCCTCTTTCTGCACCTCACTTGCCTCTTTCTGTGCCTTTCTTCCTCTTTCTGCACCTCACTCCCTTCTTTTTGCAACTCTCTTGCTTCTTTCTGTGCCTCTCTTGCCTCTTTCTGCACCTCTCTTGCCTCTTTCTGCACCTCTCTTGCCTCTTTCTGCACCTCTCTTGCCTCTTTCTTTGCCTTTCTTCCTCTTTCTGCACCTCACTCCCTTCTTTCCACACTTCTCTTGCATCTTTCTGTACCTCTCTTGCCTCTTTCTGCACCTCTCTTGCCTCTTTCTGCACCTCTCTTGCCTCTTTCTGCACCTCTCTTGCCTCTGCCTGCACTTCTCTTGCTTATTTCTGTAGCTCACTCTCTTCTTTCTGCACCTCTCTTGCCTCTTTATGCACCTCTCTTCCCTCTTTCTGCAGCTACCTCTCTTCTTTCTGCACCTCTCTTGCCTCTTTCTGCACCTCTCTTGCCTCTTTCTGAACCTCTCTTGCCTCTTTCTGCACCTCTCTTCTTTCTGCACCTCTCTTGCCTCTTTCTGCACCTCTGTTGCCTCTTTATGCACCTCTCT
Organism: Calotriton arnoldi; assembly: GCA_963921515.1. Lineage (NCBI taxonomy): Eukaryota > Metazoa > Chordata > Amphibia > Caudata > Salamandridae > Calotriton > Calotriton arnoldi. The sequence continues at coordinate 668,898 of CAWUFW010010528.1, forward strand.
TGCCTCTGTCTGCACTTCTCTTGCTTATTTCTGCAACTCACTCTCTTCTTTCTGCACCTCTCTTGCCTCTTTCTGCACCTCTCTTGCCTCTTTCTGCACCTCTCTTCCCTTTTTCTGCAACTCACTCTCTTCTTTCTGTACCTCTCTTGCTTCTTTCCGTACCTCTCTTGCCTCTTTCTGCACCTCTCTTGCCTCTTTCTGCAACTCACTCTCTTCTTTCTGCACCTCTCCTGCCTCTTTCTGCACCTCTCTTGCCTCTTTATGCACCTCTCTTGCCTCTTTCTGCACATCTCTTGCCTCTTTCTGCACCAGTCTTGTCTCTTTCTACACCTCTCTTGCCTCTTTCTGTACCTCTCTTGCCTCTTTCTGCACCTCTCTTGCCTCTTTCTTTACCTCTCTTGCCTCTATCTGCACCTCTCTTGGCTTTCTACTCTACTCTTGCCTCTTTCTGCACCTCTCTTGCCTCTTTCTGCACTTCTCTTGCCTCTTTCTGCACCTATCTTGCCTCTTTCTGCACCTCACTCTCTTCTTTCTGCACCTCTCTTGCTTCTTTCTGCACCTCTTTTGCTTCTTTCTGCGCTTCTCTTGCTTCTTTCTGCACCTTTCTTCCTTTTTCTGCATTTTTCTTGCCTCTTTCTGCACCTTTCTTCCTCTTTCTGGACCTCTCTTGCCTCTTTCTGTGCCTCACTTGCCTCTTTCTGCACCACTCTTGTCTCTTTCTTCACCTCTCTTGCCTCTTTCTGTACCTCACTTGCCTCTTTCTGTGCCTTTCTTCCTCTTTCTGCACCTCACTCTCTTCTTTTTGCAACTCTCTTGCTTCTTTCTGTGCCTCTCTTGCTTCTTTCCGCACTTCTCTTGCTTCCTTCTGCACCTCTCTTGCCTCTTTCATCACTTCTCCTGCTTCTTTCTGCACCTTTCTTCCTCTTTTTGCACCTCTCTTCCTTTTTTCTGCACTTTTCTTGCCTTTTTCTGTACTTCTCTTGCTTCTTTCTGCATGTCTCTTGCTTCTTTCTGCGCCTTTCTTTCTCTTTCTGCCCATGTCTTACCTATCTAGGTGTAGTTAGAAATTAGCATTTAAAAAACCTTAGAAATTCAATGAAAAAACCACAGGTTTCAGGGATGTTATAGTTAGAAATTAGCATTTAAAAAAACCTTAGAAATTCACTGAAAAAATCACAGGTTTCAGGGACCTTATAGATAGAAATTAGCATTTAAAAAACCTTAGAAATTCACTGAAAAAACCATAGGTTTCAGGGACGTTATAGTTAGAAATTAGCATTTAAAAAACCTTTGAAATTCACCGAAAAAAACATAGGTTTCAGGGACGTTATAGTTAGAAATTATCATTTAAAAAACCTTTGAAATTCACTGAAAAAACCATAGGTTTCAGGGAAGTTATAGTTAGAAATTAGCCTTTAAAAACCCGTAGAAATTCACTGAAAAAACCATAGGTTTCAGGGACATTATAGTTAGTTGGACATTTCACTAGTACAAAACCAGAGAAATTCACCCATTATAGTTAGTTGAGCTAACTATTACTCGCGCCCCCGCAATGCACTGCTGATGACATCACATATTACATCATTTATGACATGGTTAGTGACATCACTGATGACATCTCAAATGACATCACTGATGACATCACTGATGACATCACTGATGACATCATCCAGTGACTATGTGTTTCTGTAAAGTTTAAATATGTTAGATATATATATATATATATATATATATATATATATATATATATATATATATATATTATATATATATATATATATGCCAAGGTGTATTGATGAATGAGTGGTTGTGTAAGTGTCTGAATAGATGATTTAGTAGGTGCATGACTGACTGTATAAGTGAGTGATTAATCGTGTCTTACTGAATGCATGGGTTAGTGACTAAACTGTGTGAATGTCTGTATTAGTCTGTCAGTTGGTGTGTAAGCAGCTGCATGGGTTGGTGTGTAGCTACATGTGTGTCTATATGGGTTATTGATTGGTTGTCTGAGTATCTGTATGGGTGCCTGAGTGTTTCTGTGGGTAGGTGGGGGTGTGTGACTCTGTGCATAGATGTGTGAGTAGGTGATTCACTGGGTTTATGGGTTCAAGAGTGCACCTGTGAAGGGCTGTATGGGTGGGTGAGTGTGTGTATCGGTGTGTTGGTGAGTGAATGGCTGTCTCAGTGGTACATGTGTGAGTAACTACATATGTGAAAGGCAGTATATGGGAGTGTTGGAGTATATAAATGACTATATGTGAGAGTGAGTGATTGTGAGAGTGGCTGTATGGATGAGTGTGTGCTTGTGTCAGTGATTGTAGATGTGTTAGTATCTGTATGAATAAGTGAAGTGGTGTGTGTATAACTGTATAGGTGAGTAAATGGGAGTGTGATTGATTCTTTGCATGACTGACTAGGTGTGTGAGTAACTCTATGGGTGAGTGGTGGTGTGTGAGTGTCTGTATAGGTGTATGTGTGCATATGATAGTGCTGTATTGATCAGTGACTGCATGTGTGAGTAACTGTATGGATGAATGAGTGGACATGTGTGTAGAACTAGGAATCAGTGAGTGGGTATGTAGTAACTGGTATTGGTGTGTCTATGGTTTTGAAAATGGTTGTCTGCATTTTAGAGTGGGTGTATCAAAGGTTATATTAGGGTGTGAGGAGGTGCATCAGATTATCACATGGATGATGTCTTCAGTGATGTCATTTGAGATGTCATCAGTGTTGTCATCAGTGATGTCACTGACCATGTCATGAATTATGTAATATGTGACCTCATCAGCAGTGCATTGCGGGGGCGCGAGTTATAGTTAGCTCAACTAACTATTGCGGGCGAATTTCTCTGGTTTTGTACTAGTGAAATGTCCAACTAACTATAACGTCCCTGAAACCTATGGTTATTTCAGTGAATTATATATATATATATATATATATATATATATATATATATATATATATATATATATATTATCTACTGACGGTCGCCAGTAGATAGTTATAGTTACAACCTATTATCCATAGGAAATCCGCGACATTCTATTTGAAATAACGTTGGCGCCGGTTGACGAATCTTCGTGAAAGTTTCCAACTTGTTGGGACGCTCCGCTCCGCTCCTACCCTGAAAGTCTCGGGGTGATACGTGAAGCGGGGGCCGAGAAAAAAGGGGGGTCCCAAAACGCGTTTTCCCCATTCATTTTTCCATAGGAACCTTTAGTCGCAGCTACAGCCCGAACTGCTGAACGGAATTACACCAAATTTGGCAAAGAGGTAGTCCTTGGTTCAGACTGGTGCCTTTTGCTTAAATGGTGTAAATCCGTTCAGTAGTTCCTGAGAAAATCAAAAGTAAAAGTACATATATATCTATGGGCGCGTCGGATACGCGTACCCTCAGCGCACCCTGCGCGCACCGTCCCGATCACGAGCTGCATGCTAATTGGCTGTCAGCTGGCTGTCAACATTCCGATTCAGGAAGTGTTGGCAGCCATTTTGTCCTCGGTAGAACCGAGGGACAGAAACAAGTGTGGAAAGCGCAAAAGGGGGCAGGGTAGAAACACCCTAACCCCTAGGTCTGCTCAGGGGTCCCACAAGGACCCCTGGGCAGAAAAAGATTTTTTTTTTAAATCGGCGGGATGCGCTTAGGGTGCGCGTATCCCGCCGAGAAAAAAAAAAGAAACAAGTGCGCAAAACGCACAAAGGGGGCAGGGTAGAAACCCCCTAACCCCCTAGGCCTGCTCAGGGGGTCCCACAAGGACCCCCTGGGCAAAAAAGCATTTTTTTTTTTTTTAAATCGGCAGGATGCGCTCAGGGTGCGCGAATCCTGCTGAAAAAAAAAATCGAAGCGCGGTCTCCGCGCTTCGATGTTAATTGGCCCCGGGTGGGCCAAGTCCCGGGGGCATGCTGGGGGGGTTAATTTTATGTGTGGGGGCCTCTAAGGGCCCCCAAGCCCCGGGGACCGCCACCCCCGGGGCTTTATGCATAATGGTGCGGGAGGGCTCTGAGCCCTCCCGCAGCCCGGGGACCACCACCTCCCCGGGGCTTCTTTTTTAAATGAAAAACCTGTGTGGGGGGCTCCAGCCCCCACATGCCCCGGGACCGCCACCTCCCCGGGCACTAAACATTTAAATATGGGGGTCCGTTACGGACCCCAGAGCCCCGGGGACCACCACCTCCCCGGGGCTGTGCACACGATGGGAGGGGGCCGCGCGGCCCCCTCCTGGAGCCTGTGGTGGCCCTGGGGACCGCCACCCCCAGGGCCGGCTCCTGCAGTGTCCCGGGTGCCTACCCCCGGGACACTGCTGTTTGCAATGACAGGACGGGAGCCTCGCGGCTCCCGTTCTGTCATTGCAAACTGCTTTGAATATTGGAAGAGAGAGCAGGGAAACCTGCTCTCTCTTCCAATATCCAAAGCCGATTGCTTTTCCACATGGGGAGCAGCATGTTAGCTGCTCCCCATGTGTAAAGCAATGCCGGCTCCCGTAGGACACGGGGAGCCGGCGGGACTGTGGGGGTTTGGGGACCCCCCACAGTCCCCAACGAGAGGGCCAGCCCTGGGGGATGGGGTCCCCGGGGCAAGTAGTGGCCCGGGAGGGGGCCACGCGGCCCCCTCCCCAAAGTTTTGAAAAATTATAAAAAATAAAAAAAAGGGTATGGCCGGCCCGGGGATGGGGTCCCCGGGCCTTAATATGGCCAGAGGAGGGGGCCACGCAGCCCCCTCAAAATATTAAAAATAAAAATAGAGGCCATGCCCCGGGAGATGGGGTCCCCGGGGCCAATACAGGCCCAGGGAAGGGGGCCACGCGGCCCCCTTCCCGTTTTTTTTTTTTAATTTAAAAAGGGGGTAAGGCCCTGGGGGATGGGGTCCCCAGGGCCCAAAAACAGAAAAAAGGAAGGGGGCCACACAGCCCCCTTCTGGGGACAAAAAAACAAAACAAAAAAAAAACGATCGGGCCCGCAGGCCCGCCCCTTCCTTCACCACTCTGCAAACGCGCCCCTGGCGCGTTTGCAGAGAGGAACGAATTCCCCTTGAATACTGGGGGTCCCTGGGGGCCAACTAGCCCACCAGGAACCTCCAGTATGCGCCAGGGGGCTGCCTTGCAGAGAGGTGTACAGAGGCCACGCCCCTTTTACACCTCTCTGCAACGCAGCTCTGTGGCGCTTTTTGGAGGTATATGGTGGGCTAGTTGGACTCCGGGGACCCTCAGGATTCAAGGGGACTTAATCCCCCAACTTAAAACGCACCACGGGGCGCATTTGCAAAGTGGTGAAGGGAGGGGGCGGGGCTTCAGGTGACATGTGTGCAAACAGGCCCCGTGGCGCGTTTTAAGATGGGGAATTAAATCCCCTTCAATCCTGAGGGTCCCTGAGGCCAACTAGCCCAACAGGTACATCCAGAAAGCGCCACAGAGCTGCGTTGCAGAGAGGTGTAAAAAGGGGTGTGGCCTCTCTACACGTCTCTGCAACGCAGCCCCTGGCGCATATTGGAGGTTCCTGGTGGGCTAGTTGGCCCATAGGGACCCTCAGGATTCAAGGGGACTTAATCCCCCAACTTAAAACGCGCCACGGGGAGCGTTTGCACAGATGTAACCTCAGGCCCCGCCCCCTCCCTTCACCATTGTGCAAATATTCCTCTAAAATCAGCCGAAATACGAATTCCGATTTACTCACCTGTTATCAGGAGAGACCTCAGTGCTGTATCTTTCAGCCCAGTACTGGTCCTGAAAAGTAATTCTAACCATACTTACCAGTAACTTGAATTTCCTTCCATAGGCTAACATTGACTGGTTTCACTTGGAAATTCTTCTAAGTGTGGAGTTTTGGAACTTTAAAATATTCCTCTAAAATCAGCCGAAATACGAATTCCGATTTACTCACCTGTTATCAGGAGAGACCTCAGTGCTGCATCTTTCAGCCCAGTACTGGTCCTGAAAAGTAATTTTAGCCGTACTTACCGGTAACTTGAATTTCCTTCATAGGCTAACATTGACTGGTTTCACTTGGAAATTCTTCTAAGTGTGGAGTTTTGGAACTTTAAAATATTCCTCTAAAATCAGCCGAAATACGAATTCCGATTTACTCACCTGTTATCAGAAGAGACCTCAGTGCTGCATCTTTCAGCCCAGTACTGACCTTGAAAAGTAATTTTAACCGTACTTACCGGTAACTTGAATTTCCTTCATAGGCTAACATTGACTGGTTTCACTTGGAAATTCTTCTAAGTGTGGAGTTTTGGAACTTTAAAATATTCCTCTAAAATCAGCCGAAATACGAATTCCGATTTACTCACCTGTTATCAGGAGAGACCTCAGTGCTGCATCTTTCAGCCCAGTACTGATCCTCAAAAGTAATTTTAACCGTACTTACCAGTAACTTGAATTTCCTTCCATAGGATATCATTGCCTGCTTTTTGTTGATAAAGTTTCTAAGTGTTGATTTTTGAAACATACAAATATTCCTCTAAAATCAGCCGAAATCCAAATTCTGATTTACTCACCTGTTATCAGGAGAGACCTCAGTGCTGCATCTTTCAGCCCAGTACTGGTCCTGAAAAGTAATTTTAACCGTACTTACCAGTAACTTGAATTTCCTTCCATAGGCTAACACTGACTGGTTTCACTTGGAAATTCTTCTAAGTGTGGAGTTTTGGAACTTTAAAATATTCCTCTAAAATCAGCCGAAATACGAATTCCGATTTACTCACCTGTTATCAGGAGAGACCTCAGTGCTGCATCTTTCAGCCCAGTACTGATCCTCAAAAGTAATTTTAACCGTACTTACCGGTAACTTGAATTTCCTTCATAGGCTAAGATTGACTGGTTTTCAGCAAAAAGTTTCAAAGTGTTGATTTTCACAAACTACAAATATTCCTTAAAAATCGCCTGTATGACTTAAACGCATTTTTTCAACTGTTTACAGGAGATGCACCAGTGCTGGATCCAGGATCCAACACTGAGTAAGAAAAAGTAACGATAACAGTTTTTACCTGCTAAGTGAATTTCCTTCCATAGGATAACATTGGTGATTCTATGAGAAAAAGTTTCTAAGTGTCAACTTTTAAAATACAATAATATTCCTTAAAAATCACGACTGTAACCAAAACGCTTTTACTCAACTGTTTACAGGAGATGTACCAGGACTGAATCTAGGATCCAGTCCTGTGGTTACAAAAGTAATCCATAAAGTAACTAATTGCATTTAACTAGAAATTCACATTGAGCTGAATGTTGCATTGTGTTTGAAAATGTGTTGCCCATTGCAACAACTGTAACTACTGTACTTAAAAGTCTATTGCCTATCTGCAAAGTATTTAAACTAAAGTAATTCATTCTGAGAAAGTATTTTTTGTAATGTAATGTATAATGTAATTACAATGTAATTTAAAAAATAAAATATGTAAAAAAAATTGTTTCTAAAAATGTAGTAAATCAGTATGAAAAAAATTAATATAACAATTAATACATTTAAAAATTGTCATTTACAAAACCTTTGAAATTCACTGAAAAAACCGTAGGTTTCAGGCACGTTATAGTTAGAAATTAGCATTTAAAAAACCTTTGAAATTCACTGAAAAAACCATAGGTTTCAGACACGTTATAGTTACAAATTAGCATTTAAAAAACCTTTGAAATTCACTGAAAAAACCATAGGTTTCAGACACGTTATAGTTACAAATTAGCATTTAAAAAACCTTTGAAATTCACTGAAAAAACCATAGGTATCAGACACGTTATAGTTACAAATTAGCATTTAAAAAACCTTTGAAATTCACTGAAAAAACCATAGGTTTTAGGGACAGTTTTAGTTACTTGGACATTGCACTCGTACAAAACCCGTGAAATTCCCCCGTTATAGTTAGTTCAGCTAACTATAACTCGCGCCCTGCAATGCACTGCTGATGACGTCACATATTACATCACTCATGACATGGTCAGTGACATCACTGATGACATCACTGATGACATCTCAAATGACATCACTGATGACATCACTGATGACATCATCCATGTGATAATTTCATGCATCTTCTCACACCCTAATATAACCTTTGATATACCCACTCTAAATTACAGACTGCCATTCTCAAAACCATAGACACTCCAACACCAAAAACTACATACCCACTCACTGATTATTAGGTCTACACACACATTTACTCTCTCACCAGTACAATCACTCATACTTATGGTCACTCAGTACAGGACTATCATATGCACTCATACACCTATATACACACTCACACACCTCCACTCATCCATAGAGGTACTCACACACCTAGTCAGTCATGCAAATAATTAATCACACTCCCATTTACTTACCTATACAGTTATACACACACCAGCTCACTTACTCATACAAATACTAGCACATTCTTACGCTCTTACACAATCACTTATACAAGCACACACTCATCCATACAGCCACTCTCACAATCACACACTCTCACTTATAGCCATTTATATACTCCAACACACATATATACTGCCTTTCACATATGTAGTTACTCACACATGTACCACTGAGATATACATTTACTCACTAACACAGCCATACACACACTCACCCACCCATACAGTCCATCACAGATGCACTCTTGAAAACATGCACCCAGTGAATCACCCACTCACACATCTATGCACAGAGTCACACACACCCCACCCACACAAACACTCAGGCACCCATACAGATACTCAGACAACAAATCAATAACCCATATAGACACTCATGTAGCTATTCGCAAACCCATGCAGCCGCTTACACACCAACAGACAGACAGATACAGACATTCACACAGTTTAGTCATTAACCCATGCATTCAGTAAGATACGTTTAATCACTCACTCATAGAGTCAGTCACGCACCTACTAAATCATCCATTCAGACACTTATACACCCACTCATTCTTCAATATGCCTTTCCCTATATATATTAAACATATTTAAACTTTACAGAAACACACAGTCACTGGATGATGTCATCAGTGATGTCATCAGTGATGTCATTTGAGATGTCATCAGTGATGTCATCAGTGATGTCACTGACCATGTCATGAGTGATGTAATATGTGACGTCATCAGCAGTGCATTGCAGGGGCGCGAGTTATAGTTAGCTGAACTAACTATAATGGGGAATTTCACGGGTTTTGTACGAGTGCAATGTCCAAGTAACTAAAACTGTCCCTAAAACCTATGGTTTTTTCAGTGAATATATATATATATATATTATCTACTGGCGGTCGCCAGTAGATAGTTATAGTTACAACCTATTATCCATAGGAAATCTGCGACATTCTATTTGAAATAACTCTCTTGCCGGTTGACGTATCTTCGCAAAATTTTCAAACTTTATGGCCCGCTCCGGTCCGCTCCTACCCTGAAAGTCTCGGGGGATTCGTCAAGCGGGGCTGAGAAAAAGGGGGTCCCAAAACGCGTTTTCCCCATGCAATTTTCCATAGGAAACTTTAGACACGGCTACAGCCCGAACTGCTGAACGGAATTACACCAAATTTGGCAAAGAGGTAGTTCTTGGTTCAGAAAGAACCCTTTTGTTAAATGGTGTAAATCCATTCAGTAGTTGCTGAGAAAATCAAAAGTAAAAGGTAGATATATCTATGGCCGAGTAGGGTCCGCGTACCCTCAGCGCACCCTGCGCGCACCGTCCCGATCACGAGCTGCATGTTAATTGGCTGTCAGCTGGCTGTCAACATTCCAATTCAGGAAATGTTGGCAGCCATTTTGTCCCTCGGTAGAACCGAGGGACAGAAACAAGTGCGCAAAGCGCACAAAGGGGGCAGGGTAGAAACACCCTGACCCCCTAGGTTTGCTCAGGGGGTCCCACAAGGACCCCCTGGGCAAAAATAAATAAATAATTTTTTTTAAAAAATTGGCAGGATGCGCTCATGGTGCGCGAATCCTGCCGAAAAAAAAAATCGAAGCGCGGTCTCCCGCGCTTCGATTGTATTTTGCCCCGGGTGGCCCAAGTCCCGGGGGCATGGTGAGGGGGATAATTTAATGTGTGGGGGCCTCAAGGGCCCCCAAGCCCCGAGGACTGCCACCCCCGGGGCTTTTTAAAATGGTGCGGGAGGGCTCTGAGCCCTCCCGCAGCCCCGAGGACCACCACCTCCCGGGGCTTTTTTTATAAATTAAAAACCTGTGTGGGGGGGCTCCAGCCCCCACACGCCCGGGACCGCCACCTCCCGGGGCACTAAACATTTAAATATGGGGGTCCGTTACAGACCCCCAGAGCCCCGGGGACCACCACCTCCCGGGGCTGTGAACTGAATGGGAGTGGGGCCGCGCGGCCCCCCTCCTGGAGCCCTTGATGGCCCTGGGGACCACCACCCCCAGGGCCGGCTCCTGCAGTGTCCCGGGGTGCCTACCCCGGGACACTGTAGTTTGCTATGGCAGTACGGGAGCCTCGCGGCTCTCGTCCTGCCATAGCAAACTGCTTTGGATTTTGGAAGAGAGCAGGAAACCTGCTCTCTCTTCCAATATCCAAAGCACATTGCTTTTCCACATGGGGAGCTGCATCTTAGCAGCTCCCCATGTGGAAAAGCAATGCCGGCTCCCAAGGGACGCGGGGAGCCGGTGGACTGTGGGGGATTGGGGACCCCCACAGTCCCCAACGAGAGGGCCAGCCCGGGGGATGGGGTCCCGGGGCAAGTAGTGGCCCGGGAGGGGGCCACGCGGCCCCCCTCCCCAAAGTTTACAAAAATGTTTAAAAAAAAAAAAAAAAGGGTATGGCCGGCCCCGAGGATGGGGTCCCCGGGGCCTTAAAATGGCCAGAGGAGGGGGCCACGCAGCCCCCTCAAAAGAATAAAAGTAAAAATAGAGGCCATGCCCCGGGGATGGGGTCCCCGGGGCCAATACAGGCCCAGGGAAGGGGGCCACGCGGCCCCCTTCCCGTTTTTAAAAATATGTAATTAAAAAAAGGGTAAGGCCCTGGGGGATGGGGTCCCCAGGGCCCAAAAACAGAAAAAAGGAAGGGGGCCACACAGCCCCCTTCAGGAGACAAAAAAAAAAAAAAACGATCGGGCCCGCAGGCCCCGCCCCTTCCTTCACCACTCTGCAAACGCGCCCCTGGCGCGTTTGCAGAAGAGAACGAATTCCCCTTGAATACTGGGGGTCCCTGGGGGCCAACTAGCCCACCAGGAACCTCCAGTATGCGTCAGGGAGCTGCCTTGCAGAGAGGTGTACAGAGGCCACGCCCCTTTTTACACCTCTCTGCAACGCAGCTCTGTGGCGCTTAATGGAGGTAGCTGGTGGGCTAGTTGCACCCCAGGGACCCTCAGGATTCAAGGGAGTTAATCCCCGACTTAAAACGTGCCAAGGGCGCGTTTGCACAGTGGTGAAGGGAGGGAGCGGGGCTTCAGGTGACGTGTGCAAACAGGCCCCGTGGCGCGTTTTAAGATGGGAATTAAATCCCCTTCAATCCTGAGGGTCCCTGGGGGCCAACTAGCCCAACAGGTACATCCAGAAAGCGCCACAGAGCTGCGTTGCAGAGAGGTGTAAAAGGGGTGTGGCCTCTCTACACGTCTCTGCAACGCAGCCCCTGGCGCATACTGGAGGTTCCTGGTGGGCTAGTTGGCCCCTAGGGACCCTCATGATTCAAGGGGACTTAATCCCCCAACTTAAAACGCACCACGGGGCGTGTTTGCACAGATGTCACCTCAGGCCCCGCCCCCTCCCATCACCCGTGTGCAAATATTCCACTAAAATCAGCCAAAATACGAATTCCGATTTACACACCTGTTATCAGGAGAGACCTCAGTGCTGCATCTTTCAGCCCAGTACTGATCCTCAAAAGTAATTTTAACCGTACTTACCAGTAACTTGAATTTCCTTCCATAGGATATCATTGCCTGCTTTTTGCTGAAAAAGTTTCTAAGTGTTGATTTTTGAAACATACAAATATTCCTCTAAAATCAGCCGAAATACGAATTCCGATTTACTCACCTGTTATAAGGAGAGACCTCAGTGCTGTATCTTTCAGCTCAGTACTGGTCCTGAAAAGTAATTTTAACCGTACTTACCAGTAACTTGAATTTCCTTCCATAGGCTAACATTGACTGGTTTCACTTGGAAATTCTTCTAAGTGTGGAGTTTTGGAACTTTAAAATATTCCTCTAAAATCAGCTGAAATACGAATTCCGATTTACTCACCTGTTTTCAGGAGAGACCTCAGTGCTGCATCTTTCAGCCCAGTACTGATCCTCAAAAGTAATTTTAACCGTACTTACCAGTAACTTGAATTTCCTTCCATAGGCTAAAATTGACTGGTTTCACTTGGAAATTCTTGTGTGTGGAGTTTTGGAACTTTAAAATATTCCTCTAAAATCAGCCGAAATACGAATTCCGATTTACTCACCTGTTATCAGGAGAGACCTCAGTGCTGCATCTTTCAGCCCAGTACTGATCCTCAAAAGTAATTTTAACCGTACTTACCAGTAACTTGAATTTCCTTCCATAGGATATCATTGCCTGCTTTTTGCTGAAAAAGTTTCTAAGTGTTGATTTTTGAAACATGCAAATATTCCTCTAAAATCAGCCGAAATACGAATTCCGATTTACTCACCTGTTATAAGGAGAGACCTCAGTGCTGTATCTTTCAGCCCAGTACTGGTCCTGAAAAGTAATTTTAACCGTAGTTACCAGTAACTTGAATTTCCTTCCATAGGCTAACATTGACTGGTTTCACTTGGAAATTCTTCTAAGTGTGGAGTTTTGGAACTTTAAAATATTCCTCTAAAATCAGCCGAAATACGAATTCCGATTTACTCACCTGTTATCAGGAGAGAGACCTCAGTGCTGCATCTTTCAGCCCAGTACTGATCCTCAAAAGTAATTTTAACCGTACTTACCAGTAACTTGAATTTCCTTCCATAGGCTAAAATTGACTGCTTTTTGCTGTAAAAGTTTCTAAGTGTTGATTTTTGAAACATACAAATATTCCTCTAAAATCAGCCGAAATACGAATTCCGATTTACTCACCTGTTATAAGGAGAGACCTCAGTGCTGTATCTTTCAGCTCAGTACTGGTCCTGAAAAGTAATTTTAACCGTACTTACCAGTAACTTGAATTTCCTTCCATAGGCTAACATTGACTGGTTTCACTTGGAAATTCTTCTAAGTGTGGAGTTTTGGAACTTTAAAATATTCCTCTAAAATCAGCTGAAATACGAATTCCGATTTACTCACCTGTTTTCAGGAGAGACCTCAGTGCTGCATCTTTCAGCCCAGTACTGATCCTCAAAAGTAATTTTAACCGTACTTACCAGTAACTTGAATTTCCTTCCATAGGCTAAAATTGACTGGTTTCACTTGGAAATTCTTGTGTGTGGAGTTTTGGAACTTTAAAATATTCCTCTAAAATCAGCCGAAATACGAATTCCGATTTACTCACCTGTTATCAGGAGAGACCTCAGTGCTGCATCTTTCAGCCCAGTACTGATCCTCAAAAGTAATTTTAACCGTACTTACCAGTAACTTGAATTTCCTTCCATAGGATATCATTGCCTGCTTTTTGCTGAAAAAGTTTCTAAGTGTTGATTTTTGAAACATACAAATATTCCTCTAAAATCAGCCGAAATCCGAATTCTGATTTACTCACCTGTTATAAGGAGAGACCTCAGTGCTGTATCTTTCAGCCCAGTACTGGTCCTGAAAAGTAATTTTAACCGTAGTTACCAGTAACTTGAATTTCCTTCCATAGGCTAACATTGACTGGTTTCACTTGGAAATTCTTCTAAGTGTGGAGTTTTGGAACTTTAAAATATTCCTCTAAAATTAGCCGAAATACGAATTCCGATTTACTCACCTGTTATCAGGAGAGACCTCAGTGCTGCATCTTTCAGCCCAGTACTGATCCTCAAAAGTAATTTTAACCGTACTTACCAGTAACTTGAATTTCCTTCCATAGGATATCATTGCCTGCTTTTTGCTGAAAAAGTTTCTAAGTGTTGATTTTTGAAACATACAAATATTCCTCTAAAATCAGCCGAAATACGAATTCCGATTTACTCACCTGTTATAAGGAGAGACCTCAGTGCTGTATCTTTCAGCTCAGTACTGGTCCTGAAAAGTAATTTTAACCGTACTTACCAGTAACTTGAATTTCCTTCCATAGGCTAACATTGACTGGTTTCACTTGGAAATTCTTCTAAGTGTGGAGTTTTGGAACTTTAAAATATTCCTCTAAAATCAGCCGAAATACGAATTCCGATTTACTCACCTGTTTTCAGGAGAGACCTCAGTGCTGCATCTTTCAGCCCAGTACTGATCCTCAAAAGTAATTTTAACCGTACTTACCAGTAACTTGAATTTCCTTCCATAGGATATCATTGCCTGCTTTTTGCTGAAAAAGTTTCTAAGTGTTGATTTTTGAAACATACAAATATTCCTCTAAAATCAGCCGAAATACGAATTCCAATTTACTCACCTGTTATCAGGAGAGACCTCAGTGCTGCATCTTTCAGCCCAGTACTGATCCTCAAAAGTAATTTTAACCATACTTACCAGTAACTTGAATTTCCTTCCATAGGCTAACATTGACTGCTTTTTGCTGAAAAAGTTTCTAAGTGTTGATTTTTGAAACATACAAATATTCCTCTAAAATCAGCCGAAATCCGAATTCTGATTTACTCACCTGTTATCAGGAGAGACCTCAGTGCTGCATCTTTCAGCCCAGTACTGGTCCTGAAAAGTAATTTTAACCGTACTTGCCAGTAACTTGAATTTCCTTCATAGGCTAACATTGACTGGTTTCACTTGGAAATTCTTCTAAGTGTGGAGTTTTGGAACTTTATAATATTCCTCTAAAATCAACCAAAGTACGAATTCCAATTTACTCACCTGTTATCAGGAGAGAACCCAGTGCTGCATCTTTTAGCCCAGCACTGACCCTGAAAAGTAATTCTAACCGTACTTACCAGTAACTTACATTTCCTTCCATAGGAATCCATTGTCTGGTTTTCAGCAGAAAAGTTTCAAAGTGTCGATTTTCACAAATTACAAATATTCCTTAAAAATCGCCTGTATGACTTAAACGCATTCTTTCAACTGTTTACAGGAGATGCACCTGTGCTGGATCCAGGATCCAACACTGAGTAAGAAAAAGTAACGATAACACTACTTACCTGCTAAGTGAATTTCCTCCCATAGGATAACATTGGTGATTCTATGTGAAAAAGTTTCTAAGTGTCAACTTTTAAAATACAATAATATTCCTTAAAAATCACTACTGTAACCAAAACGCTTTTACTCAACTGTTTACAGGAGATGTCCCAGGACTGAATCTAGGATCCAGTCCTGTGGTTAGAAAAGTAATCCATAAAGTAACTAATCGCATTTAACTAGAAATTCACATTGAGCTCAATGTTGCATTGTGTTTGAAATTGTGTTGCCCATTGCAACAACTGTAACTACTGTACTTAAAACTCTATTGCCTATTTGCAAACTATTTAAACTAAAGTAATTCATTCTGAGAAAGTATATTTTGTAATGTAATGTATAATGTAATTACAATGTAATTTAATAAATAACATATATAAAAATAAATAGTTTTAAAAAATGTAGTAAATCAGTATCAAAGAAATAAATATAACAATTAATACATTTAAAAATTGTCATTTACAAAACCTTTGAAATTCACTGAAAAAACCATAGGTTTTAGGGGCGTTATAGTTAGAAATTAGCATTTAAAAAACCTTTGAAATTCACTGAAAAAACCATAGGTTTTAGGGACAGTTATAGTTAGTTGGACATTTCACTCGTACAAAACCTGTGAAATTCCCCTGTTATAGTAATTTCAGCTAACTATAACTCTCGCCCCCGCAATGCACTGCTGATGACGTCACATATTACATCACTCATGACTTGGTCAGTGACATCACTGATGACATCACTGATGACATCTCAAATGACATCACTGATGACATCATCCACGTGATAATCTGATGCACCTCCTCATACCCTAATATAACCTTTGATATACCCAATCTAAATTACAGACTGCCATTCGCAAAACCATAGACACTCCAACACCAATAACTACATACCCACTCACTGATTCTTAGGTCTACACACACACATCCACTCACTCACCCGTACAGTCACTCATACTTATGGTCACTCAGTACAGGACTATCATATGCACTCTTACTCCTATATAGACACTCAAACACCGCCACTCATCCATAGAGGTACTCACACACCTAGTCAGTCATGCAAATAATTAAACACACTGCCATTTACTCACCTATACAGTTATACACACACCAGCTCACTTAATCATACAAATACTAGCACATTGTTACGCTCTTATACAATCACTGATACAAGCACACACTCATCCATACAGCCACTATCACAATCACTCACTCTCGCTTATAGCTATTTATATACTCCAACACACATATATACTGCCTTTCACATATGTAGTTACTCACACATGTACCACTGGGACATATATTCACTCACTAACACACTCTTACACACACTTACCCACCCATACAGTCTATCACAGATGCACTCTTGAAACCATCCACCCAGTGAATCACCCTGTTAGAAATGGGATCTCTAGTTGGCAAGGGCTTGCACCTTTGTCCAAGTAGGGACCCTTCTTCCTAGTCAGGGTAAGGGTTGTTACACTCGTGAAGTAACCCCTGCTCACCCTCGTGGTAGCTTGGCACGAGCAGTCAGGCTTAATTCAGAGGCAGTGTGTAAAGCATTTGCACATAGCCAACAGTAATACAGTGTAAGCACTACAAACGGACACCACACCAGTTTAGAAAAATAACCAATATTTTATATACTCAAGACAAGACCAATTACGACAAAAATCCACAATACTGTACTTTACGAATGAATACTTGATACGTTAACTTCTTCTTTGCAAGAATAGCACAAAAGCAAAGTTCGATGCGAGTCGGTAGCTCCGTCCGAGCCTACCGTGATGCTGAAAACCACAGAGTCTAACAGTTCCAGCCGACCGCGTCGATACGGGCCAGCAGAGTCATGAACAGACTCGGTTACAGTACCTTTCTCGTTGTGGCTGGTACGGAGTGTACGAGCCGGTTGGCGTTCGTCGCGGTTGCGGTGCAAGACGGAGCGATGCAAGGTGCGGTGTCCCTCGATGCGGTGCAGGCAGCGGCTCGATGAGCGTCGTGCAGACGGAGTCGGTGAGTCCAAGGCGTGCGATGCAGGGCGAGACGATGCTTGATGCGGTGCTGACAGGTTGCGATGCAGGCGACCAAGCCGGAGTGCGGGAGCTGGCGTCGGACAGCGGTGCGAGACGGAGCGGTGCGTCGCACACGTGCGAGCGGTGCCCCAAATGCGGTGCGGTCTCGACTCTTGAGCCAGTTGCAGCGACAGTGTCGGTCTGGTCCGGCTGGCCCAGTGAAGCGATGCGATGCGAACTGCGGTGCCCACAGGTCACGGTGCAAGCAGCGGCTCGATGTTGGCGGCGTCGGACGTCGCCCACGGTGAGACTAGGGTTGCGATGCGAAGCGGGGCGATGCGGTCTGCGGTGCAAACAGGTCACCGGCCAGGGATGGATTCGGTTGACGGAGTCGGTTGCAGTTCCCTTCCTCTGTGGCGACTGAAACAGCGTTCCAGAAGCGGTACCCAGAGGCTTGTGAAGTCTTTGTAGTCCCTGAGACTTCTTAACAGGAGGCCAGCTCGGTTCCAGGCCCTTGGAGATACTCAGCACAAGTTTGTAGAAAGTTCAGTCCAGTCCTTTCACTGCCCAAGGCAGAAGCAGCAGCTGCCGGCCAACCCAACAAAGCAACAACACAGCAAAGGGGCAGTACTCCTCCTGGCAGCTCTTCCAGCTCTTCGTCTTGGCAGGTTCCTTGATTCCAGCGAGATCTAAATTCATGGGGTCAGGGCCCCAATATTTATATCCCAAATTCCTTTGTTCTCTGAAGGCAGAGAGGCCTTTGCCTAGCCCAAACCAGTTCTGGAGCACTTTGTTGACAAGTCTCCGTCCCTTCTTTCAGTGAGCAGCAATACGTAACTT